>CM055121.1:132847910-134047910 GCA_029206835.1 Rana muscosa | reverse complement strand
ACTGGGGGAGTACTGACTTATGTTGATAATCTAATCTCCCTTTACCCAAATACACACACGGGAATATACTTCTATACTTACCCTCTCCCCCCTTTTCAAATGACAGTCTCAATCTGTTCCCCACGGATCGGGTGAGTCCCCTCCCTGCTGATTCTGATGCTTTGCTGGCCAAATTCCGCAGTATAGTAAGGAATGAGATAACTGCAGCCTCCCGCAAACTCTCCACAGACTTTGTGCAGAGCTTTAAAGAGATAGGCCACCGCACTAATCAATTAGAACACTGCATGGATTTGGCCACTACTGTGCTAGAGGGACATGAGGAGGAGGTAGACAAAATGTCCGCTGAGCTGGAGGCCCTGAGAGATAAATTAGAAGATGCAGAAAACAGGGCCCGCAGGGACAATCTCTGCATCCGTGGTATCCCCGAAGTCATCACTGACCTACAAGGGACAGGAACTGGCCCCCGAGATCCCGGTGGACAGGTTGGAGTTTGACCACATTCACAGGTCCCTTGCTCCTAAACCCTCTAAGGGCCCCCCGAGGGATGTCATCATCAAATTTCATTATTACCGTACTAAGGAGAGGCTTCTGCAGTCCACAAGAGAGCAGCAGGACCTATCCTTTCAAGGTAACTCCCTCCAGATATTTGCTGACCTCTCGCCGGTCACCATCGCCAGATGCCGAGGCCTCAAACCTTATCTTTAAGTTTTACAATCCCACGGGATCAAATAAAAATGGGGTTCCCATTTAAACTTTCTTTCTCCCTCCTGGGCTGCCAGTTTCACGCCACCTCCCTGTCTGACTTAAAACGCCACCTCCTGGACCTACAGCTGGGCCTCCCTCCATCTCAACCTGATGCTCCATCTCCGTCCTCCAGACCCAGACCCTCCAGGCCTTCCAGCCAGCCCTCTCAAGCATCCCAAAGATCTCAAACTGGCCCAACGTTTTCAACTATCCAAGAATGGCTGAGGATGCCTACTTCACCTTTTTGACAAACCCAGTTTTCCTGGCTGCCTGATACCGTGTCGCACTAGTTGACCTTTGCCCCACTGCTAACTTTACACGTGGATCGCGGTGGGATGTTTTGGAAACTGCCCCCCTGCCATACTCCCACCCTGCTTTGGCCTTTTCTGCATGGCGGGGGGGTCGCCCTATTATAGGCCGCCCCATCTGTGAGATGGCGGTCCGGGGCGATGACTCACCCCCAAGTTACCATGCAGGGTTCTGAATTTAGTTTGCCTCCCGATCCTTCTCTACACTGCTGCACCTATGACTGCTCGAGTGGGTCGGGCTGTTTTTTGCTATGTTTACTTTAGTGGACTCCTGGGTTGCTGCGGGGTGGGGGGTATGGAATTTCGGGTAGGGGTGCACTTCTATTGTTTGTCAAGTTGGTTGCATTTTCTGTTTCCGCACCACAGTTCTCCATTCCTGTTTTGTGGATAGGTAGGACTGGAGGTGCGGCCATGTTATACAGGTCCGCCCGGCCTCCCGTAGTTGATAGCCCTGTGGCTGTTGTCTCTGGGAGCTCGGGGGACCCCTGCATCTTCACCTTCGTATGCTGGTTATGCACTAAGGTTGCCTTATTGTTATTGTTCTTAACTTGCTCTTTTTGACCATGTTTTTAGATATTGCTTGGATTCTATGCTAATGCTACTTAAGTTGTTTGCATTTTTTCACAACAGGCTGGTGGTTCAGATGGATCACTGCTCCCCCCATGTGTTGGCACCTGGCTAAGACGGCTGTCTTGGCCACAGTCCCACCCCACTGTGGGCTTTATAGCCCACGTCGTGATACATCCATGTACTCAGTACTTGTTCTATTCCGAGCTTTCCTTTCTGTCTCTCCTTTTCCCCTTCCCTTCTTCCCTACCTTCCGGTCCCCGGGGTGTGTGGACAGAGTATGTCACCACTGTTTACTCCTGACCCAATGACCCTACATTGGTTGTCCCTGATTGTTTAGGGCATGAATTTCCCCCAAAAACGGGTCAAGGTTTTTAAATACCTCAAACAGCAGAATATAGACATAGCATGCTTACAGAAAACCCATTTCTCCTCTTTTTCCTGTCCCAAATACTTTGCTGCAGATTACCCCCAAGTTTATTTAACCAACGGCCCTACTAAGCAGGAAGGGTTTCTTATTGCTATACGCAAATCGGTCCCATTTATTTGCTGTAAACAAATAGCTGATCCAGATGGCAGATACCTTCTTTTGCAAGGTTCCATTCAGGACAATGAGGTAACTATCCTGACTTATTACGCCCCGAATAACAATCTGGGAACCTTCCTGACTCACATCTGCTCCCTGTTACAGGCCCACCAGAAAGGTACCCTTCTGTTGGCGGGTGATTCTAATGTGACGCTGAACCCCTCTCTTGATAACTCTCCATTGGATCATAAACTCCCCTCCCCTGCTGCTAAAAAATTCTCACATGCCCTGCACAGCCATGACCTAGTCGATATTTGGTGAGAGCTCCACCCCCTGGGTAGGGACTATACCCACTATTCCCACCCTCACCACTCTCACTCCAGGATCGATCATATGTTTGTACTACAGAAACACCTCCTTTAATTGACCCTGTATCTATCCTAGCGGCCCCCTGGTCAGACCATGACCCTGTTCTGACTGTTTGCCACTCCCTGCTCAGCAAACCACAACACGCCCCTTGGGTGATGAATGACTCTCTTTTGTCCTTTGAATTGATTCTCGGTGACATCCGCAAAACTTTCGAGGAATATTTTGAACTTAATGCAGGGACAGTCTCATCTCCAGTGACGCTATGGAAAGCATATAAAGCTGTCCTTCGGGGCTACGTTATTCGCATAGCGTCAAAACACAAGAAGGAACGCATCCAGACTTGTGGCAATCCTGAACAGCGTCTGAAGGCCCTGTCTACGGCCTTCAAGCAATCTCCCACCCCTGCCAATCGTGGGCTCTTAGACAAGGCCCGTACGGACTTAGATTTATGTTTAACTGACGAAGCAGAGCGCACTTTGCCTTGGGCCCGCCAGAAATGATATGCCAAGGCGAACAAACCCAATGCAATGTTGGCAAATAGATTGCGTACCTTCACTCTAAAATTTGCTCCCATAACCTTGTGCACCCGCCACAATATCCTCAAAGGCAACCCCCTGCGGGTCTTGGACAAATTCCGACATTGTCTTACCAAGCTCTATTTCGCCCCTACTAACTCCTCTACCCAGGGCCTGGATGCCTTCTTGAAGGATTTACCCTTGCCTTCCCTGTCCGACACTCACATGTCTTTCATGGACCTCGATATACAGGTCTCTGAGGTTCTCCGGTGTATTAAAGAACTGAAGGTAGGTAAGAGACTGAGCCCAGACGGCTTCACGGCCTTGTACTACCGGAAACTAGCAGGTGTTCTTGCCCCGCATCTGGCGACTATGTATAACTCGGTAAAGGGGGGTCATTCTTTCACATCAAATTTGCTGACCGCCAATATTGTAATGATTCCTAAACCAGATAAGGATCATTCTTCTTGGGCTATTTTTTGGCCAATCTCCCTAATTAATATTGATATGAAAATTTTGACGAAGATTTTGGCCAACCGCTTGAAATCCTTCCTCCCACGTTTGATAAAGAAAGACCAGGTGGGATTTGTCCCTCGTAGACAGGCAGGGGATGCCATTAGACGGCTCCTTCAAATCCAGCATATAGTACATAATAGATCCCTGGAAACAATGTTTTTGTCCTTGGATGTTAATAAGGCCTTTAACACTTTGTCTTGGCCTTATTTAACACGGGTGCTTCGCCACTACGGTTTTGGTGCCTCCTTTTTGAGCTGGGTTTTAGCTATATATGACTCCCCCAGGCCAAAGTTCGGTACTATGAATTTGAGTCGCCCACCTTCCTCATTAGGAGGGGAACCTGCCAAGGATGCCCACTCTCCCCACTTCTATTTATCCTGGCACTTAGACCCTTGGCGAAGGCCATCTCATCCCATCCGGACATCTCAGGGGTGGAAGTAGTGGGTACCTCACATAAATTATCACTGTTTGCAGATGATATTCTGTTGACCATTACCAAACTCAGAATTCCACCTATCATAGGTCCTTGTCTGGCCCACTCCCTCCGGTTGTGGGATGCGGTCAAATACTCAGCGGGCCTGATTTCCCCTCATCTTCCACTACTCTGCCTCCTTCATTGCCTATTATTCCCACCAGGTTGTGACAATCCATTGCAGTTCTCATGGTGGACTGAGCATGGCTTTGTAGACGTCCATTCCATGTTCACCCCAACCAAGATTATCCCATTTGCGGCCCTACTTTCCTCTCACGACATCCCTCTTAGGGAGCACTACAGTTATTTGCAACTCCGACACTTTCTCCAACAACTTATAAGATCTCAACCCACCCCCTATACTATGACCCCTTTTGAAAGTTTATGTAGATCGCGCCCCCAATCCTCGGGTCTAATATCTCTCATTTATGCAGCTATAATTTGCTCCAAGAAACCACCACTGAGACCTTATCACCTCCAGTGGGAGGCAGAGTTGGGAAACAAGTTGACCCAGGGGACTGGGAGATCATGACTATTGCACTGTCCAAATGCTCTAAGAATGTCCTCTTTTGGAAAATGCTTATAATGTGTTCTACAGATGGTACTACACCCCAGCCAGATTGGCAAGTTTTGTTCCATCCTATTCCCCCCTATGTTTCCGTGGGTGCTCTCAAGAGGGTACAATGGCGCACATCTGGTGGACCTGCCCCAGGGTATGCAGACTGTGGGTCAGAATCTATGCGCTGCTTCACAACCTTTTCAACACCACTTTAAAGAGGGACCCTTTTGAGGCCCTTCTGTGGAATCAATCACAGAACTTCTCCGTCCTGAACGCCAACTGGCAGCACATATTTTTACTGCAACTAAATTGACCATAGCACGGGCCTGGAAGACCCCGACCCTCAGCTTTGAAGCAGTTAAAAACTGTGTGAACGATATTATGTTGAATGAGAAACTTATGCCGCGTACACACGATCGTGATTCACGGCGGTGAAAACACCGCCGTGAATCACGACAGGAAAAATGAGGGAACGGCTTGTTCCCCCCCACACGACCGTTTTTCAAGTAATTTTTTCTCTTGGCGAGAAAAACGACCGTGTGTAGGCTCCGCAGCAGTGTTTCCCTATGGGAAAACTGCAGCGGAAAAAAATGACAGGAATCACGACGAGAAAAATTAGAGCATGTTCTAATTTTTCTCGTTGTGATTATTGCCGTTTTTCCCGTCTGGAAAAACGGCAAAAAGCCCACAGACGATCGTTTTCCCGACGGGAAAAATTATCGTGTGTACGCGGCATTACTGCCGTATTGACAGATACCCATGATAAGTTCCTCCGGGTATGGCAACCCTGGGTGGCTCACAACCACCCTTCACGATTTGACCCAACGCTCCTTTCCCTTTAAAATAGCCTCTGTTCCCCCCACCCCGTGGACCCCCCTCCTCCCTTATCCACCCCTTCCCTCTTACTTTCTTTCTTTTCTTGCTCTTTCTTTTCTTTTGCATTATATGCTTACGCTATTCTTCTTTCTGGTTCTCTTTCTTTTTACAGTTTCTCTCTTTCTTCTCTCTGTTGCTCTGGCCCACAGGCTTGGTCCTGCTGGGATTGGATGCATGATGAGACGCTGTTTACCTTACATACTGGTGAGTGGTACCCTCCTTTATGTAATCCTTTTAGTTTGTTCTCTTTTTATTATGCTATGTGTTATAACGTCATCTCACTATAAGTTTCACATATGACCCTGTGTGACAGGCAGTATATGAACCAAGATCAGTATAATGTCACTTTACCTAGACTTACGAGATGCGGACTTCCTTTTGCTGGTCACCTACGTTTGCCCTCGGACTTCTAAGGGCTAGCTCAAATTCTGGATTTCAGGTTGACCTACCTGATGCCTGCAGTTTTATACCTGTTAGTCCATGATGTGTCCACCACTGTTTTTGTACTATCTTGTCGATGTGTATTTTCAAAAAAAACCTTTGTACAAGAAAACCGTATCAGCGATAACCAGAATTGATTTATGAAAAATCAATCTTATCAGACCAATTAGTTAATATTCTATGAGGAAGTGAGCTGTCATCTAGATAAAGGAAGGTGGGTGTGGTGTATGTGGATTTTGCCAAAGCATTTGATACAGTTCCCCATAGACACCTACCGTAATTTACAAATTGAGGTCTGTCCTCCTGGGACCAATTCTGTTTAATTTATTCATAAAAGATATAAAGGTTGGTATAAATAGTTAAATCTTAGTGTTTTTTGATGATACAAAGCTAAGCAGAGCAATAACTTCACAGCAGGATATAGAAACTTTACAAGAAGACATCAATAAAATAAAGGGATGGGCAACTACATGGAAAATTAGGTTTAATGTTCAAAAATTTAAAGGAATGCACATGGAAGCAACAAATATGAACACTACTTACTCGCTAGGGGTGAAAATTTGGGGAATCCAGGATGGAAAAGGATCCGGGGGGTCCTAGTAGATCACAGTCTCAGCAATAGCATGTAATGCCAAGCTGCAGCAAGCAAAGCTAACAGAATAGTAGCAAGGAATTTACTCAAGAGTTAACACTATAATTCTACCACTTTACAAAACTGTGGTCTGGCCGCATCTAGATATGCCGCCCAGTCCTCAGGAAATATGTGCTGGAGCTGGAGGACCTCAGTTAGGAAGAATGACTACAAGCATTAAACGTGTTATCCCTGGAGTAGAGACACTTTAGAGGAGATATGATAGTTATATACAAATATTCCAATGGTGAATCTAGCATAAGGAGAACACTATTCAATCCTAGCTTGCTTAACCACTTAAGGACCGCCTCACGCCGATATAAGTCGGCAGAATGGCAGCGCAGCAGAATGTTGGCGCACTCGCGACCCGGTCTTGAGCTCCGTGACCGCACCCGCGGGACCCGCAGACCCAATCACCGCCGGTGTCCCGCGATCGGGTCACAGAGCTGAAGAACGGGGAGAGGTAAGTGTAAACAAACCTCTCCCCGTGCTACCTAGTGAGCCTGTCACTGATCGTCTGTTCCCTGTCATAGGGAACGACGATCAGTGACGTCACACGCCAAGCCATGTCCCCCACAGTAAGAAACACACATTAGGTCACACTTAACCCCTTCAGTGCCCCCTACAGGTTAGCCCCTTCACTGCCAGTGTCATTTTCACAGTAATCAGTGCATTTTTATAGCACTAATCGCTGTAAAAATGACAATGGTCCCAAAATAGTGTCAAAAGTGTCCGATGTGTCCGCCATAATGTCGCAGTCATGATAAAAATCGCTGATCGCCGCCATTACTAGTAAAAAAAAAATATTAATAAAAATGCCATAAAACTATCCCCTATTTTGTAGACGCTATAACTTTTGCGCAAACCAAGCAATAAATGGTTATTGCAATTTTTTTACTAAAAATATGTAGAAGAATACGTATCGGCCTAAACTGAGGAAAAAATATGTTTTTTTATATATTTTTTGGGGATATTTATTATAGCAAAAAGTAAAAAATATTGTTTTTTTTCAAAAATGTTGCTCTATTTTTGATTATAGCACAAAAAATAAAAACCGCAGAGGTGATCAAATACCACCAAAAGAAAGCTCTATTTGTGGGAAAAAAAGGACGCCAATTTTGTTTGGGAGCCACGTCGCACGATCGCGCAATTGTCAGTTAAAATGACACAGTGCCGAATCGCAAAAAGGGGCCTGGTCCTTTAGCTGCAAAATGGTTCGAGGCTGAAGTGGTTAAGAGGACACATGGGCATTAAGTTGGAAGAGAAGCAGTTAAACTGCATAAAGAGTTCTTTACTGTCAGAGCGGCAGGGGACCCCAAAAAACAGGTTTGGGGCTGCTCTGTGCAAAACCATTGCACAGAGCAGGTAAATATAACATGTTTGTTATTTTAATAAATTAAATTCAAGACAATCACTTCAAGATTTAATTACAACACATTATGTGGGGTATCTGCTATTTTAAATGCAATCATTTTGGTATCAAAGAGTCTAAAAGGATGCGTATATACAGTGCTGTGAAAAAGTATTTGCCCCCTTCCTGATTTTTTAGTTATTTTTTTGCATATTTCTCACACTTAAATGATTCAGATCATCAAACAAATTTTAATATTACACAAAGATAATCCGAGTAAATCCAAGAGGCCTACAAAAATTACTCCAAGAGCATTACGACGACTCATCCAGGAGGTCATAAAAGAACCCAGAACAACATCTAAAGAACTGCAGGCCTCACTTGCCTCAGGTAAGATCACTGTTCATGATTCAACAATAAGAAAGAGACTGGGCAAAAATGGCATCCATGGGAGAGTTCCAAGGCCAAAGCCACTGCTGACCAAAAAGAACACAAAGGCTCATCTCACATTTACCAAAAAACATTTTGATTATCCACAAGACTTTTAGGCAAACATTCTGTGGACTGATGAGACAAAAATTTTACTTTTTGGAAGGTGTGCGTCCAGTTACATCTGGCATAAAACTATTACAGCATTTCATAACAAGAACATCATACCAACAGTCAGACATGGTGGTGGTAGCGTGATGGTTAGGGCCTGCCTTGCAGCTTCGGGACCTGGACAACTTACCATAATTGATGGAACCATGAATTCTGAGCTCTACCAGAAAATCCTAGGAGAATGTCTGGCCATCAGTTTGTGACCTCAAGCTCAAGTGCACTTGGGTTATGCAGCAGGACAATGATCCAAAACAAAACAGCAAGTCCACCTGCAAATGGTTCAAACAAAGCAAAATTTTGATTTTGGAGTGGCCTAGTCAAAGTCCGGACTTAAATCCAATTGAGATGCTGTATCATGACCTTACCCAGGCTGTTCATGCTGGAAAACCCTCCAATGTGGCTGAATAAAACAATTCTGCAAAGAAGAGTGGGCCAAAATTGCTCCACAGCAATGTGAAAGACTCATTGCCAGTTATCACAAATGCTTGATTGCAGTTGTTGTCGACAAGGGTGGCACAACCAATTAGGTTTAGGGAGCAATTACTTTTTCCACATAAAGCCAGGCAGGTTTGGACAGCTTTTTTGCCCTAATAAATGAAACCATTATTTAAAAACTGCATTTTGTATTTAATCTGTTTATCTTTGTGTAATAATAAAATGTCAAATGATTTAAAGTCATTTAAGTGTGACAAATATGTAAAAAAATAAAAAATCAGAAAGGGGGCAAATACTTTTTCACAGCATTGTACTGTAGCTGCCTGCACCTAAAATACCACTCTAAAAGGTGGCAATCCAAAATGAAACCAGAAAAAATATGGTGCAGCGCTTACTATATATGGCTATCTCACTCAAACCATCTGCGTTTATTGTACAAATCACTTTATTTACAAGTGGGTGTTCTATTAAGAAAGGTTTGATTAACATTTAAGGGGCACTTTATAATATAAAGAATAACTAATTGGAGTTTTTGGATGTATCTATCTGTAAAGGCACATAGTTTTTTTATAGCACTTATTAGTTTAGCACTTTAATATAGGACTTAGTTTCTTAGTTATAGGACTTAGTTTAGCACTTTAATATAGGACTTAATTCCAACTAGAAAACCTTTTAGTGTATACTAGAGATCATATAGCTATAAATAATATAGCCACCATCAAATATTCAAGTCAGAGAGGTATATTGAATATAAAAGATTACGGTAGATTTTCTTCTCAAAATACACACTTAAAAACATTTAAAATGTTATCACAAAAAAAAAATCTATGCTGCATACTGTAATCACAAAACTTTGGACTTCTAATCCTCACACTACATAGGTCTACTCCTTCATTGGCGAGAAATCCATTTAGTAGCTAAATGTGGAACAAAATTTATATTGCTGTCATCTCTACTCATTCTAAAGCCCCGTACACACGGTCGGACTTTTGGCCAACAAACTTCATTTTGAGCAAGTTGGACCAACAATCCGACCGTGTACAATCCGACCGTGTATACGCTCCATCGGACAAACTTTTTTTGCTTTTTTCATGTTTTCATTGGACAAAAGTTGGGTCTGCAAACGGACAAACTTTTGCCCAACAAAAGTCTGATGGAGCAAAGTCCGACCGTGTGTACAGAAAACCATCGGACTTTTGTCCGATGGACAAAACAACTAATGTTAAAATCAACCAACAATAGCAGAAGTTGACCAATGGGTGGCGGTAAAGAGCAGAAAAGAGCAGAAAAACCACGTGATGTTGCAAAAAGTTTGGGGAAAATTTGCAGAAAAGTCCGAGCGTGTCTATGCTATGGGTGTTCCCGACCAACTCCGTTCGGACAAAAAACCACGGAAAAGTCCGATGGAAGTCCGACCGTGTGTATGGGGCTTTAGCAATACCTTTGTTCTAATAACAAAATACTGATATTGGATTGTTTTTTGTAAATCCACGATTGCTATAAAGACCAAACTATGGCATCCATCACCCTATCTCAGGCTGCTGTCGGGTCTATAATGCGATGCCTCAATGCTTTTCGTATTATAGACCCGGCAGCAGCGGGGGAAAAAGTAAGACGGCGCTCACCACAACGCAATCCGGATTTACTGCACGTAAATGTTTTTTGTGATGTAAGAGTCCACTTTTACTTAATAAAGTCCATACTGTTTTAAAATACTACACCATAGAGATCTTTCTTCTGTCCCTCTCCTGGTACCTGGCTGGAGCTCCGCTCCCCCTCCCCTTCCCTCCTATCCTCCTGTCTCTCACTGCAGGCCAGTTAACCAATTCAGAACAGCGTGAATGGTGGAGACATTCATCCAATATGGAGTATAATGGAGAAGAGATCAATGAGGATTAATATCACCTAGTAATGCCAGTTTAATTAATACAGAGGTGAGAGTTCTGGGAGACTGGTGTAGGATTCGCATGTGGATTCAATACTCCAATTGTTCATCTATGACAGTGACTCATCTGACCCATCTTTAGGATTACTTTAACCGGAAACACCTATATGGGACTATCTGGAGACTGACAATTGTTCATGCTTCAGTAATAGCAACACTTGCTGCATTTTCATTTTCATCTTTTGCACTTTGAATTTTGGGACTTATTTCATCAATTGCAATATTGAACTTTACAGCAGTCACTTTTGCACTTTTTGCACTTTATTGTGATATAATTGATTGCACATGCACTTTATTCCGTCAGCACTTTAATAATATATATTTTCTGCACTTTATGTTTTTAACACCATAGAATATATTTGATATCACTTATGGTTATGGTATAATTGTGTGAAGGTTGCAACTTTAGTGCGAACCCCCCCCCCCCCCCCTATTTATAGACCATAGCTGTAGATGTACACTACATGATTTGCAGGTTTAAAAGTGACAACATGTTTTGCTTTGAAAGCGGAAGCGATGTAACATGGGACAGAAGGCAGCATAAGTTCCAAATATACAAGGAACACTAGACACACCTAACTCGATTTATAATGAACACGGCCTTGTTTATTGGTTTTCACAAACCTAAACAATTAACAATTCACCATAACTTTTAATTATTATTATTATTATTATTATTATTATACAAGATTTATATAGCGCCAACAGTTTGCACTGCGGCTTACAATGTAGTGGGGGCCAGCACAATTACAATACAGTTCAATTCAGGAGAAACAGGAGCAGCCTGCTCGTGGAGTTTACATTCTAAAGGGAGGGGAGGAGGTGGTACAAAAGGTAATAGCTGTGGGGGATGGTCTGATGGGGTGGCTGAGGTACAATTCTTAGGTGGGTGTGGGATAGGCTTCCCTGAATAAATGTTTTAACCTGCCTAGCGGTATTCCCGAGTCTGGCTCGGGGTGAATTTTCAGTACCATTAGTGGTAACCCCGAGCCAGACTCAGAATTGCATCGCAGGATACAGGGAGAGTTACTTACCTTGTCCCCTGGATCCTGCGATGTCTCCCTGCTGTGTGTGCGAGCTGTCTCCTCGCTCGATTCACACACAGTGCCGCCGAGCCCCGTTCCCTTTGACGTTGCGATGCACGGGGGCGGAGATCGGCGCCAAATTCAAAAAAGTAAAAACACAATACACATACAGTACACTGTAATCTTACAGATTACAGTACTGTATAAAATAATTACACATCCCCTTTTTCCCTAGTGGTTTGTCCAGTGCCCTGCATGCACTTTAATATTATACATTTTTCTGCCTAGAAACTGGAGATTGTCCATAGCAACCAAAAAGTGTCCCTTTATGTCAAAAGTGGTTTTAGACCAGCTAGAAAACAGCAATAATAAATTAGAATCACTTGCAGAATTGAGCGATAGTGATTTGTGTGGAAATTCGTCATCATACACTAGATCTAATGACAGCGACAATTCTGCAAATGAGCAAATTTCAGTGTTTTTGATTTGATTACATTATTGAATAATTTTTATTATTATTTGTTATAATTATTTATAGTTATTTATTATATTATAATTTATGATTTTGTCTTTCAAACTTTATCATACCCGGGATGTGTACTAGACTCTTGTTTGGACAGATTTAAGTGAGTTATTCCTAAGAATTACAGGCCTACAATATAAAACGCCAAATTTCCATGCAAAATAATGGTACCATTTTCAGCACCTAAAATCTGAAATAATCATACCGCCAGGGAGGTTAAAACTGTAAACAAAATCAGCCATGATCAGTGGGGCGCTCTTCAAATATCCCTCTGGCAAAGATTCTCCTTAGCTTCCTGCTTAAATAAGGGTCCTGTGAATTTCTAGAATGTTCTGGGGGGGTCAGGTAACCTTAAATGACCTATCCTAAAGGACCCCCCAGAACGTCCAGAACTTTCCCAATCAGCTGACCTCTTTTGACCTATCACAAAACCCCCCCACTGAAATCAATCAATCAATGGGCATCAATGGGAATTCAGGCTGTCTTTGATGCCAAAGGCGGTCCAATACCATCTTAGGTAACGATTTTGTTCTTTTACCTGGTGTTTCTATATTTTTGCCCAACTCCAGTAGCTATTATTATTACACAGGATTTATATAGCACCAACAGTTTGCACAAGGCATTGCAAAATAAAGGGAGACTGCACAGTTATAAAATGATTCAAGTTAAGAGGGTTGGGAGGACCTTGCTTTGAGAGCTTGCAATGTAAATGGAAGGCTAAATTATACAAAATGTAATAATTGCGGGTGGGGGGGGGGGGGCGACTTGTTCAAGCAAGAAAAATTCAGTTGTTAGGTAGAGGCAGAATAGGCTCTACCTGCCAAGTAGAAAATAGTAGGGATGGGCGAACAGTTCGGTTCGAGCATAAATTCGGGCCGAACTTTGGTTGTTCGGACGTTTGGCGAACAACAAACATTATGAGGTGTTCAAGGCAAATTTGAAAGCCGCGGAACCCCGTTAACCGGTTCCGATCCGCCCGCCGCAGTTTTACTGCGGGAGGTTGGCTCGGCTGCGTGAAATCACATTATATAACATTATTTCGCTCTGTGGCCACTAGGCGCACGCGCCAGCCCCTTGTGCCGATGCGAGTGCCCAGCAGGCGCGATGACCGCCGGGCACCCGCGATCGCTCTTTCAGGGGGAGAAATGACTGATCGTATGTTCATACAAAGTATGAACATCGATCTGTCATTTCCCCATGTCAGTCCCATCCCCCCTTCAGTTAGAACACACATTAGGGAGCATAATTAACGCCTTGATCGCCCTCTTAGTGTTAACCCCTTCCCTGCCAGTGACATTTTTACAGTAATCAGTGCATATTTATAGCACTGATCGCTGTAAAAATGCCAATGGTCCCAAAAATGTGTCAAAAGTGTCCGATATGTCCACCATAATGTCGCAGTCATGATAAAAATCACTGATCACCACCATTACTAGTAAAAAAAAAAAATATTTATAAAAATGCCATAAAACTATCCCCCATTTTGTAGACGCTATAACTTTTGCGCAAACCAATCAATAAACGCTTATTGCGATTTTTTTCAATAAAAATATGTAGAAGAATACGTATCAGCCTAAACTGAGGAAAACATTTTTTTTAATATATTTTTTGGGGATATTTATTATAGCAAAAAGTTAAAAATATAGAATTATTTTCAAAATTGGCGCTCTATTTTTGTATATAGCGCAAAAAAAAAAAAAACGCAGAGGTGACCAAATGCCACCAAAAGAAAGCTCTATTTGTGGGAAAAAAAGTACGTCAATTTTGTTTGGGAGCCACGTCGCACGACCGCGCAATTGTCAGTTAAAGCGACGCAGTGCCGAATCACAAAAAGTGGCCTGGTCTTTGGCCAGCCAAATGGTTCGAGGCTGAAGCAGTTAAAGTCTATGGGACACTAACATGAAAAACTAAAAGTGCTCATTTTAAAGGCTTATGTGCTAATTATTGTCATAATAAGTGTTTGGGGACCCGAGTCCTGCCCCAGGGGACATGTATCAATGCAAAAAAAGTTTTAAAAACTGAATTTTTTTAATATAAAAATTATATATTCCTTTAAATATCCTTTAAATATCATGCCTGAGGGGTGTCTATAATATGCCTGTAAAGTGGTGCATTTTTATTGTGTTTAGAACAGTACCGCAGCAAAATGAAATTTCTAAAGGAAAAAAAGTCATTTAAAACTGATCGTGGCTGTAATGAATTGTCGGGTCTCGGCAATATAGATAAAACTCATTGAAAAAAACAGCATGCCCCCCCCCAGTCCATTACCAGGCCTTTTGGGCCTGGTATGAGTATTAAGGGGAACCCTGAACCCAAAATTTTAAAACAAAATTGCGTGGGGGTCCCCCCAAAATCCATACTAGGCCCTTCAGGGCCTTGGTGGATTTTATAAACATAGGAATGCATTAGTACTTATCCATTCTATGCAGCAAGGGGGAGGATTCTGAAAATACTTGATTGTTTTCACCAGTACTATGCAGAAGAAATGTTTCTGCTGAGGTTCTGGTGTATTTCAAGAGCAATTATTTGTATATCCAGTAAACTTCTTTGAAATACCTCCCTGGCTTGAACATTTAATGATAAGAGACTGTAGTAAGTGTTATACATACAATAGCTATAGGATATTATAATTGCATCGAAAAGACTCCAGAGGCATGGCTAGTTATAATGAAGAGATATTGGTGTGCTTCTGCATCTTTATTAAAAATGCTTATATTTGCAAAAAAACAACATACACATATGGAGTTTATTTACAAATGGCAGAAGCTACTGAATTATTTTTTATTGTAGATTCTTCTAGTCTGGAAAAGCATTTTTTATTTTTTTAAACACTGACCACCAAAAGGTGAACATTTAAAGAGTTTTCTTTTAACTCAAAGCAGAATTCAAAATTATTTCAACAAAGAGCAAGAGTTCCCAACTTCCCAATATTTGTTCTTTACTAAGGTATTTATTTTCTAATTCCCAATTGTTGCTAATGTTCTGTCACATTAGAACACCAACAATGGAAAACTGCCTCATAAAAAACATAATGCATTTTATTACTTTGTACAACAAACAAGCTAAACATTTAAACAGAGTTGACACCTGTGACTAATACATTATACGGCTCTGCCCACAAAGAGCAAAAGGAAAGTGACCAGTAATAAAAAGTTGGTCCCAAATGTCCCTTGTAAAAATAGATTAATCTTCTTCACCTCAGGAGGTAAAAAATCAGAGAGAAACAATTGTCCATTACAAAACTATTAAAGTGAGGCTGGGATCAAGGTGTTCAGTCCACTCACATGACAGAGTAAAAGTACTACATATGTTTAATCAGACGCAGCAGAAATCAAAATGATCCAGCTACCCCAGACTTCGACAAACTTAAAGGACACTCCTCTATTGGCATAGTTAGCTGTGTAAAAGAATAAGGCGGCATTAACTAAAGCCTTCCAAGCCTGTATGGTAGGTGCTGTGTTTTTCTTTAGCATAAAATTATTTCTAGCATAAAAAACAGTAGTGTGAGTAATGTACGGAGAGCTACAGTAGGCACTAAGTCATCCATCAGGTCTAAGAGACAAACATTTATAGAGGGATGGTGGTAAGTGATTGGACATAGACTAAAATATCTTTCTAGCGCCATTGGACTGCTGGGCCCAAAAAATGTGTATAAAGTTTGCATGTATTTGAGATCAGCACCAACAGGCAGATAATTGATTACTATATATTTTATCAAGTTTAGTTGGAGTCAGATACACTACAAATTCGTAGTGTGTTCATTGATCTTTAGCCAAGACGAGTCTCATGAAGGGAGCCTCCCACATTTCCTCCCACTCATCTTTGTCTAAGCCTATAATATTATCTACCCAACAAGCCTGCAACAGCTTTCTCTTTTCTGGGAACAGCTGTTTATAAATAGTAGATAGATGTTTAGCAAGATCCTCATTTCTCAATAGTAATTCAAATCTAGTTGGCTGAAGGGACAACCGTCCTGCCCCAAACTATGCATTAAAAGCATGACAAAGTTGTATATATCTAAAAAATTTGGAGTTGGGGAGCTAGAAAACTCATCAAATGGCATTAAAGCTCCATCCCATACCGCATCTTAGCTGTACCTGTTTTACTTCATATCTGGTCCATATAAATGGGTCCGGGAAGGTGTAAAAATGCATGGATTCCTCCACAAAGGTGTATGAGGGGACATTGAGGTAAAGGCACTAGGGCCCAACCCATAGAGAATTTTTCATGCTCTAACTGGCCACATTTTTCTTGCAGTTAAAAGAGGGGTATACACGCTCTCCTCACTTAACGACCAGGTTCTGTTCCAGTGACAAGGTTGTTAAATTAATTGGTCGCTAAACGAGGAGCATAAAGTAATCAATATTTTAAGCATTCTTAACTACTGTACTGTATTGTAGTCTGAAAAAAAGTCTAAACACAAAGCCCCAACTCAATAATATGTTTTAATTTGCATAAGTACAGAACACAAAAATATAAAAAACAAGGATCCTGTACTGTACTGTACAATACGATGAGGTACAGTGACCAAAGAGCTGGTCGTAAGTCCAAGCGGTCATTAAACGAGTAAGTCGGTAAGCGAGGAGAGTCTGTAGTAAATATTGTCGGGAAGGTGGGGCAAACTTGAAAGCCAACCAAAATAGAGGGTATGGATGCAAAACAGTTTTGCTACTCTTGCCTTCAGTAACATTTCTTTTCAAACAAAACCGGACTTAAAAGTCTTTTATTTCAAAGAAAAGCTAAAAGAGTTAAACTATTTTATTTGGACTTACTCAGAGTTCAGGGAAGATTTGAACATCTGTTCTTTTTTTATCTCATGTTGGCACAGTTCTGTGTGTCTGGTTCACTTGACTTAGTAAATATGAATGCATATGCTTGTCTGCATGATTCTGCAATAAACCAGAGCTCGGACTGCAGTGAATCTGGCACTTTAGTGTATTTGTTGATGTCATCATCACATGCAGTAAAACAAACCACTATTTATGTAATTTGCAAAAAAATAAATGTTAACAGCATAGTGGGGTCAATTCACTAAATTAAAATACCACATTAATTTTTGAGTTAAAATAACTCATGCGGTATTTAACTTATGAATGTGCAATTCACAAAAAACGCATGTTAAATACCGCATGAGTTAAATTTTTTATTTTGCTGTATTTGTGTTATTTTAACGCAGTCTGAACCCCTGGCTGCAGCATGAAGTGAAACCTACCACTGCTAAATGTGACAGTTCAGGCATACAGATTATTAAGGAGCTGGCATCTGCTGGTGTCCTAACAACCATGACTTGTCCTTGCTGTCAGCGAGAATTTTCTCACTGACAGCAAAATGTAAACAAAAGAGCCAGCAGTAAAAAAATGTTGAATATTGGGGGGCCTCATTCCAAAAATAAAAATAAAAAATAATAAAATGGCATGAGGTCTTTCTTACAATCTATACCAGACCCTTATATGAGCATTCAGGAAAGGGGAGGGATGAGTGTGTGCCTTCTCTCCCCCCCCCGAACCATGCCAGGCCACATGCCCTCATTGTGGGGGGTGCTTTGCTTGGGGGGGAAAAGGGGGGCCATGGCAAAGAATCTTGATCCTATGTTGATGAGGACAAAGGCCTGGCATAGCATGATGAGGACAACCTGGCCTTGTATTTGTAGGGGTGCAGGAGGGTGACTTATCGGAATCTGGAATCCCCTTTAACGAGAGCCCCTTTTAACGTTGCTTTCTGCTGTAATATTGTGATCACTGATTAAAGCTTTGGATCCATTTTTGGAGATCTTGGTGTGCTGGTGACATTACTTGCTTTAATAAGATGGCCCCCAGATTCCAACCCCCTACCATATAAATGAGTAGGGGGTACATAGTACCATTACTCGTTCACCAAAAAATTGACATGTGTAAATAAAAATAGTACACAGTTTTTGACAAGTCCTTTATTTAAAAAAAAAAAATTAAATGTCGTTGTCCCCCAATGTATACATCCATCATCAATCACAATGAACACCGCCCACACAAATAAAACAAACGCCACTCCCGACATTTGGCTCCTGGTGACTGACCCCCACCAGAAGCGATCAGTCAATGACATCACATTGACATCACGAGGCATCAATTACATCACATGGATTGGGGCCAACAGGTGACATTATTGACCGAGCGTAGGGTCATAGATAATTGTGAATGAATGATGCGGCTGTGTGGTCAGAGGCCCATAGAGCCACACTGTTTTTGAAAATTGACAGCAGGTGCCGGAAGTGGATCCCCCTTCCTCTGTCACAATAAGGGATCAGGGGAAGTCTGTGGGGTTGCTGCTTTAGTAACTTGTTACATGTTATACCTTGAATACGGGTGTAACATGTAACATGTTACTAAAGATGAATGTATCCTTTAAAGAATACTGAAAGATGCTGACAGATATGAAGTGGAGGATCCTAGAGGTACCTCAGTACCTGCATGTACCTTCTGCAGCTTTTAGCATTATCTGCTTTGCCTAAATGCTAAGCTGTTCTGAATGGGCAGAACCTCTCATAATGATAAAGCTTATCCACCCCATTCCTTCTTACACAGATTCACATTGGCCACTGAGGCAGCTCATTCTAGTGATATGACAAAAAATATGTGGCAATGGGGCTTGAGTATTACCTTATCAGAATATTTAAAGTGGAACTATACTGAAAAAGCAGGCAGACTATTTCCTAACACACATGCTGTCTCATCTGCAATTAAACAAATGTACCTGCCTGTTTGTAGTCTTCTTTATAATGTTCACTAAGCTGCACATGCCCAGCCAATCGTGATGGCTGAAGGCTGAAGAGATCAATAGATGATTTTTCCGGCTAGGGGAGGTAACTATATTTCCCCTTTAAGTGCAGCAGAAGACCTTTGGGCTCTTGCAGGTATGTGCAAGAGCCCATACCTGTAGGTTAGGCAGTGTATTTTTATTTTTTTTGCTGGCTAGCTGGTAAGTGGGCTGGGAAATACATTTTGTTTTGTTTGCTGTGTGCAAAGCCCTTCCATGTGCGCAATCAGTGACGTCACACGCCAAGCCACGCCCCCACACAGTAGTAATCACTCCCTAGGAAACGCTTAACCCCTTCAGTGCCCCCTACAGGTTAACCCCATCACTGCCAGTGTAATTTTCACAGTAATCAGTGCATTTTTATAGCACTGATCGCTGTAAAAATGTCAATGGTCCCAAAATGGTGTCAAAAGTGTCCGATGTGTCTGCCATAATGTCGCAGTCACGATAAAAATCGCTGATCGCCGCCATTACTAGTAAAAAAAAAATATTAATAAAAATGCCATAAAACTATCCCCTATTTTGTAGACGCTATAACTTTTGTGCAAACCAATCAATAAACGCTTATTGCGATTTTTTTTACCAAAAATATGTAGAAGAATACGTATCGGCCTAACCTAAGGAAAAAAAATGTTTTTTTATATATTTTTGGGGGATATTTATTATAGCAAAATGTAAAAAATATTGCATTTTTTTCAAAATTGCCGCTCTATTTTTGTTTATAGCGCAAAAAATAAAAACTGCAGAGGTGATCAAATACCACCAAAAGAAATCTCTATTTGAGGGAAAAAAGGACGTAAATTTTGCTTGGGAGCCACGTCGCACGACCGCGCAATTGTCAGTTAAAGTGACGCAGTGCCGAAACTCAAAAAGGGGCCTGGTCCTTTAGCTGCAAAATGGTCTTAAGTGGTTAAAGCGGAGTTCCATCCATAATAATATTTTTTTTTTCTTTCTTTTTTTTTACATTTTTTACATACAGTGACCAGAGCAATACAGTGTTACCATAGTAATACTGTACTACTCTGGGGAGGTGATCAGGATTTTTATTTTTTTACACACTATGATTGCTTATAACTGTGAATTTTACAGTTATAAGCAGCCATTTTTTCTGAATGAAAAACTATTATTTCAGTGTTTAATATTGGGATTAGCTGTGATTGGCCACAACTAATCACATGGTACAGATTGGCTGTGATTAGCCCTGTCTGTACCATGTGGTCACTGCGACCAATCATGGTATGAATAAAAGCCTTTCATTGTGTACAGTTGTCGTGTGATCTGCAGAAATTTGCCACAGTGACCAGCAGCAGCCCGGTACAGGCAGGGCCGCTGATAGGGGGAGCCACCAGCCCTCCTGTAGGGGGCCCAGGCACACAGAGGGGCCCGAACAGCAGGAGGAGGAATCGGTGTGGTCGGGCAGAGGAGCAATTACAGAAAGATGCCCTGTGCTGCTCTCTGCGGTTTCTCTTCCTCCTGTCGGCATTTAGCTGCTGCAGGGAGAGACACTTCCCCCACACCGATTGCCCTCCCTGGTCTGCCCACTTCTGATCCCCCTGTGTGCCCCCCTGTCACTGTGCCAAGCCCCCTCCCGTGGCACTGCCGGCTTCCCTGCCCTGTATAGAAAAAAATGTAACAGTGTAATAAATAATTTTTCAAAAAATGATCCATTTTCAAAAAAAAAAAAAAAACTACTTAAAAGGGCTAATTCACACAGGTTCTTTGTTAGGTTTGTATTAGCTAATAATAATTTTAGTGTATTTTTAGTGAAAATATTGTTTTGATATATTGGAGGGGGGTGGTGTCTGCCAGGAAGGCTGTACGGGGCCCCATAATTTCTAACAGCAGCCCTGGGTACAGGGATATGTCATCAGCTGTGTCCGGTGGACATAACGAGTGACAGGTCATGCCAGAGCATGGCCCGATCCTGGGAGGACATCATATGACATCCTCTAAGGATAACAGGGCTACCGCATGGATTTTAAATTACAACAGGCTGGGTGGGAGGGTGTTAAAGTGGTTGTAAACCCTCACATATGCCCAGTGAAGTAAATGGCCTCAGATGCACAGAGATGAAACAAATCCTCCTATGTAAGTTTTACTTGTTTATTTGCAGTCTTCTCTTTTTTACACCCCTTCAAAAGTGCTGAATTTAGATAAAATCCTCCATCATCTGTCAGGAGTGCAGAGGAGTGGGTGGGGAGCTGCAGTTAGAGCTAACGAATAAGTGGACCTTACATTTTGATGCCCCCCAGATGACAGTTGGGATGCAAAGTAGTTCCATTTTAAATATTTCCTCTAACCTGATTTTTACTGTAGTATTTTAAGTTGGGGGTGAGGAGGAAGTCTAACTAATAAATGGATCTCACATTTTGATGCAAGGTCCCCCTTAGGATCTACACTCACTGGTGTCTAAATGGGCGCATAATGTATGTTACCATCTAGAACCATCTGGGGCGTATAAGGTATAAAAAAGTACAGAGCTGGACGACTCAACGCACAAGCACTAAGCAAAGCTCTGCTACTGAGAAGCAAGGTGCTGAGAGGTAATGTGGGTAAGGTGAATACATCAGGGTCTCTTTCCCAAAAAATTGTCACTTTGTCCAGCGTGCGCGATGTGATAGTATGGGGTTGATTTACTAAAACTGGAAAGTGCAAAATCTGGTGCAACTGTGTATGGTAGCCAATCAGCTTCTAACTTCAGCTTGTTCTATTGGGCTTTGACAATAAAACCTGGAAGCTGATTGGTTACTATGCACAGCTGCACCAGATTCTGTGTGCACCAGTTTTAGTAAGCCTCCCCCAATGTAGTAAACTCATTATTAAAAGTTGTTTGGCTTTATGTATATGTTTGGGATGATTTACTTGAACATCTGCTTTTGATAATACTAGTGCATTTCAAAATGAGTTTAGAACTCGGTCTTGGCCATAAAAGAAATATGAAAAGTTTTAGCCACTCTGCTGTTGTCTCACCCGTGTGTCAGTCGCATAAGTTACACACTGCAGGTTGCATTACTAATGGAAAATGATGGTAGGAATTTTTAGATCACATACTCCAGTTACAAGACAGTAGGGTTACCTTAATAAAAGAGTAAATGTTGTATACTTTGCAAAGTCAATAAAAGTAAATAAGGTGAAATTGCGCTTACTTTGAATACCAATCTTGTGCAAGAGAACTTAAAGTGATACTAAAGCTTCAAAATTTTTATTTTTTAAATAACAAACATGTCATACTTACCTCCACTGTGCAGTTCGTTTTGCACAGAGTGGCCCGATGCTCGTCTTTTGGGGTCCCTCGGTGGCTGTCTCGGCCCCTCCCTGCTTCTGATAACCCCGTCTGGGAAGCTCTCTCCCAAGGGGGTTACCTTGTGGGCGCGCTCCCGAGTCCTGTATTCGGCGTTCATAGCTGCCGACTACAGGACTCGGCCCCTTCCCCTGACCCTCGCGTTATTGGAGATGATTGACAGCAGTGCGAGCCAATGGCTGCGCTGCTATCAATCTATCCAATGGAGAGCCGAGAAGACCGAGCAAAAGAGAGAGCGTGTTTGCGCCGTGGGACTTTCCAGGGATGAGGTAAGTAAAACGGGGGGGGGGGGCTGGGGGGCCAGTGATCGTAAGATGTTTATTCACCTTAATGCATAGGATGCATTAAGGTGAAAAAACATGAACCTTTACAACCCCTTTAACTGCATTTTTGCTAGCATTTAATTGGTTAATTAAGTTGAGAACAGCCTCAGCTTATTTACTAAACTCAGAGAACATTCACTTTGCATTTTGCAGAACCTTTGCTAAAATAGCTTCATAATGATATGGATCAAGGAGCACGAGTCCTACTACATATTTGTATTCAGAATTGAGTTTTCCTTTAAATGGCAGTTCTTGAAATAAAATAAATTCTTACATATAACAATCATGCTAACCAATCTCAAGATCCTATCATGCAAAGCTATCAATGAGTCTTTATTTTTTTTACTTGCAATAAAGATATGATTTAATCAAGGCTGCATTATGATGACATTAACAAGAATTAGACTTTCCTGTACTACAATACTGGTTTTGAAGATTTTACAAGCGCCCCCAGGCAATGAGGTAATGGATGACGGCCAGAGTCCTGCAGCTTCTCATTTGGCTCAGTCTAAGAGGTTTAACAATCAAAACAAAAGACAAATTCATATCTAAGTGACAGATTAATTAATGTTAAGAGTTAGTACAAATACAATGCTGAACTTTCATCTAGCTAACTTTACAGTGGTTTATAATCTGACAGCTATAACTGAGCAATATACCTAGAAATTATACATGAAGCATAAATTATTGAATTTACTTTGCATGGTTTAGTTCCAACCACATGATGGAATGGTTGAAAAACAATATGGCTTTGTTTCCTCAATAATTAAACATTTAAAGTTAAAGAGCACATGTAGTATAGTGTATTGTAAGTGAAGAAAAAGGTAAGGAAGAAAAGTTTGTATCTATTTAGTTACGGAGGTTTTAGGGTATTTTGGAAAGGAGTTTTTCAGCCCTATCTTCTGTACTTATTAAAGAGGAAGTAAACCCAGTTTAAAAAAAAAAACACCACCTGCAAGACAAAGGCATAATGAGCTAGTATGCATAGCATACTAGCTCATTATGTAATACTCACCTCAGATCGAAGCCCCCACAGCCATCCTCTTCAAACGCTCGGGCAGCCGACATCTTGCCCGGGGGTTACTTCTGGGTATCGCGGCTCCGGCGCTGTGATTGGCCGGAGCCGTGATGACATCACTCCCGCGCATGCGCGCTGGAGCCGCCAGTGACGGCACGGCCTCAAGCAGGAACGGCATGCTACAGTGCGCCTCCACCGCTGTGTATGGCGCATGCGCCGTACACAACGGCACCTGTGATTTTAGTAAATATCTCCTAAACTGTGGAGGTTTAGGAGATATTTCACCTACAGGTAAGCCTTAAGCCCTGTACACACGATCTGATTTCCTATGGTTTTTAAACCGATGGATTTTTCCATCGGAAAACCGATGAAGCTGACTTCCATCAGTCTTGCCTACACACCATCAGTCAAAAAACCGACCGTTCCAAACGCGGTGACGTAAAACACTCTGATGAGCCGAGAAAAATTAAGTTCAATGCTTCGGAGCATGCGTCGACTTGATTCTGAGCATGCGTGGGTTTTTTAACCGATGGACTTGCCCATAGACGATCGGAATTTGCTATCGTTTTTTTATCCATTGGAAAATTTTTAAACATGTTCTATTTTTTAACACCGATGGAAAAAAGACCGATGGGGCCCATACACGATCGGTTTGTCCGATGAAAAAAATCCATCGGACTGTTTTCATCAGTAAAACCGATCGTGTGTACGCGGCTTAAATCTAGGCTTACCTGTAGGTTAAAGTGGTTGTAAAGGGTTTACAACCACTTTAAGCCCCAACATGAATACCATCTAAGCAACCCTGTTTTAAGCTCAATCCATTTTACATGCATTTATATTTACATACGTTACAGTTTAACCACTTCAGGACCCAGCCTTTTTCTGACACTTGTTGTGTGCAAGTAAAAATACACTTTAATGCATGAAAAAAAAAATCCATAATATATCTAATTTTTTTTGTATAATATGAAAGATGGTGTTACGCCAAGTAAACAGATACCTAACATGTCACGCTTTAAAATTGTGCACGCTGGTGGGATGGCGCCAAACTACGGTACTTAAAAATCATAGGCGACACTTTAAACATTTCTACAGGTTACCAGTTTAGAGTTACAGAGGAGGTCCAGTGCTAGAACTATTGCAAAATATGTCAGACGTTCACAGCGATACCTCACATGTGTGCTGAAAACACAGTTTACATATGTGGGCATGACCTACATATGCGTTCACTACAGCGCGATAGCATGTGGGGAGGGGGGCACTGTTTATTCATTTTACTACTTTTTTTTTATATTTACATTGTCCCTTTTAACCACGAGGACCACCGCACACCAATGAATGTCGGCAGAATGGCACGGCTGGGCACATGGGCGTACAGGTAAGTCCCCTTTAAGAGCCCAGCCGTGGGTCGCGAGCGTGCCGCCGGCTGTCCGTGACTGTCCTCGCGGGAACAGCGGACCCGATCGCCGCTGGTGTCCCGCGATCAGGTCACAGAGAGGAAGAACGGGGAGAGGTGAGTGTAAACAAACCTCTCCCCGTGCTTCCTAGTGAGCCTGTCACTGATCGTCTGTTCCCTGTCATAGGGAACGACGATCAGTGACGTCACATGCTAAGCCACGCCCCCCACAGTAAGTAAAACATATCAGGGCACACTTAACCCCTACAGCGCCCTCTCCTGGTTAACCCCTTCACTGCCAGTGTCATTTTCACAGTAACCAATGCATTTTTATAGCACTGATCGCTGTGAAAATGACAATGGTCCCAAAAATATGTCAAAAGTGTCCGATGTGTCCGCCATAATGTTGCAGTCATGAAAAAAATCCCTAATCGCTGCCATTACTAGTAAAAAAAAATGCCAAAAAACGACCCCCTATTTTGTAAACGCTATAACTTTTGCGCAAACCAATCAATAAACGCTGATTGTGATTTTTTTTACCAAAAATATGTAGAAGAATACGTATCGGCGTAAACTGAGGAAAAAAATAGTTTTTTTATATATTTTTGGGGGATATTTATTATAGCAAAAAGTAAAAAACATAGCATTTTTTTCTAAATTGTCGCTCTATTTTTGTTTATAGCGCCAAAAAAAAAAGAGGTGATCAAATACCACCAAAAGAAAGCTCTATTTGTGGGGAAAAAAAGGACGCCAATTTTGTTTGGGAGCCACGTCGCACGACCGCGCAATTGTCAGTTAAAGCGACGCGGGGCTTAAGTGGTTAAAACATTTTTTTTTACTTTTTTGCTATCTCAATGAATGTATACATCCCTTGCGATAAATTATAACAAACAGGTGGGGTAATGGCGCTACCTGGGGTACCTGACAGTGGGGAAACGCATTAGATTAACAAAAAGTATCTATGTAACCATATAATGTAAGATGTAGAACCCGTACCTTGGTGGGATCATACCATGTAAATAATGGAGCAGTGAAACAACAATATGTGAGAAAGCATAAATGAGGGCATAACAATCTGTGCAATAAAATCTCTATATCAGTGACCAAAAACCTAAATATATATGTATGTATATCAATAATACAAAGAATCCGGTAACAGAACGGTGAAAAAAAATTAAAAATTATATATATATGGTGAAAAGTAGTCCAACACTAATGTGTATAAAAATTAATGTTCAGAAAAATAAATGAATAGACCAAAAAATTACTAAATTATTGAAGAAATTCCCATAACAAGTTCATTCTCTGTGAGATAATCCAAAGTGACTTGGTGTGGTATGAAGCAGGTAATCAGGTGACTTGTGTGCTCCGCCTTCTGGGTCCCCCCACTCACCAGATGCCACCACCCCTGCAGGTGTAGATAGTGTATAGTAGCTGAAGCTGCTGAAATCCTAAGGCTTCTCCCCGTCAGCTCGCCTCCACCCTTTCCGCTAGATCAGTGGTTCTCAACTCCTGTCCTTGGGACCCACTAACGGGCCAGATTTTAAGTATTACCTTGGGAGATGCAGGCTAGAATACCGCAATCACTGAACAGCAAAGGATATCACCTGTGATGTATTTCAGTTATCTTGCATACCTGGCCTGTTAGTGGGCCCTGAGGACCGGAGTTGAGAACCACTGCGCTAGATGATATCCTATGTTCCCGAGTGCTGAGCGAAGCTGGTATGATGGTAGCAATTCCTCAGCAGTGAACCCTCATAGGAAGAGACAAGGGCTCCAATAGTGTAGAATCATCTATGTTTTTAAAAAAGTTAAAAAACAACAAGGGGTTCCAGCATCAACATATAAAAAGCAGTTGGTACTCCCCAAGAACATACAATAAAATCCGTGGGTAGATGAGCGTAACAGAGGCCGGGATGAGCAGCGTGGGTTCCAGCTGTGTTCCACCCGCTCTCCTCGCAACCCGAAAATTATGTAACGTGCGTATACGTGACCACGCCTTAAGCTTTTCGTCAATGGACGTCGTCTGAGGCAGTGACCTGTACAGCGCACACTACGTCTAAATAGGCAGAGCGTCCGTCCAAAGTTCCTCAACTTGGCCTTAGGAGTTCTGTTCTGATGCACTCACCCTTGGAATCTCACCAAATGAAATAAATAGCAAAATAAATAATACAGTATCCCTTTAAATGGCAAGTGTATAAATCATATAAAACAATCAATACGACATTTTTATAAATATGCTTAAATGCGATCACATGATCCTAATTAATTTATAAGCGTTATGAATGGATTTCATATTGTGATGCTGAGATTGAAGATTAAATATATACTTATTGAGATTTTTTTTTTACCGAAGGCATGTAGCGGAATAAATTTTGGCCTAAATTTATGAAAAATTTTGATTTTATTGGATATGTTTTATAAAAGTAAGTAATGTTTTCAAAATGTTTGGTCTTTTTTCATTTACAGCATATAGCAAAAAAAAAAAGTTATACAAAATAGGGGATAGATTTATGGCATTTTTATTATTATTATTTTTACTAGTAATAGCGGTGATCTGCCATTTTTAGCGGGACTGCAACATTGCGGCGGACAGATCGTACACTTTTGACACATTTTTGGGACCATTGACATTTATACAGTGATCAGTGCTAAAAATAGCCACTGATTACTATATAAATGTCACTGTCAGGGAAGGGGTTAACACTAGGGGGCGATCAAGGGGTTAAATGTGTTCCCTGGGAGGTGTTTCTAACTGTGGGGGGATAGGACTCACTGGAGGAGAGAGATCGCTGTTCCTAATCACTAGGAACAGCAGATCTGTCTCTCCTCCCCTGTCAAAATGGGAAACTGTCTGTTTATATTGACAGTTTCCCGTTCTGGCTCTCTGTGGAGTGATCGCGGGTGGCTGGCGGGCATCGTGGCCGCCGGCCACACGCATCGGTTCCAGCGTCGTGCGCACCCTCTATCGCTCTTAAAGCGGCCGACGTACATCTGTGGTAATTCGCCCAGGAGAGCTAACCTGCCGCAGTATAATGATGGCGGCTGGTCATAATGCGGTCAAAGTAGTGCAGTGCTGAATAGCAAAACATTGTCTGGTCATGAAGGGGGTAAAACCTTCTGGAGGTCAAGTGGTTCAAAAGCATGTCATATACTGCAGCAGGGTGGCCCGTAAGCGCAAAATCACGTACCTGTACGTGATTGCTTTCTTCGGCTCTGGGGCGCGTGCCGCCAGAGCCCCGCTCCCGCTGTGATTGGACACAGCGTGAGCCAATCAGCAGGTACGGCGGTCTGCCTTTGTAAACAGCATGTTTTAGCGGAACTGCAACATTGCGACAGACAAATCTGACACTAAGTGACACTTTTTGGGGACCAATGACACCAATACAGTGATCAGTGATTAAAAAATGCACTGTCACTGTACTAATGACACTGGCAGGGAAGGGGTTAACATCAGGGGCGATGAACTGTGTTCTCTGGGAGTGCTTTCTTACTGTGTGGGGGATGGTTTAACTGAAGAAAGACAGAGATCTGTGTTCCTGCTTAGCAGAAACACAAGATTTCTGTCTTTCTTACTAGATGAACGGCGATCTTCCTTGTTTACATAGGCAGACCCCCGTTCTGCCTCTCTCCAAGTGATCGCTGGACCTGCTGATTGGCTCCCGCTGTGTCCAATCACAGCGGGAGCGGGGCTCTGGCGGCACGCGCCCCAGAGCCGAAGAAAGCAATCACGTACAGGTATCCGACAAAACACATTTGTTGGCAGAAAATTTTAAAGCATGCTATCCCACATTTGTTGGCGGAAAAACCGACAACAATTGACCGATGGAGCATACAAACGGATTATCCGACAAAAGCCTGTCATCACACAATTCCCGTTGGATAATCCGATCCTGTGTACGAGGCTTAAGTATATTTTTCCTGGAAAATTTGCATTTAATAAATGGCTGTTGAAATATCGTATGACATAAAAAAAAATCCGTGAATGATATCATGGTAAATGAGAAACTTACTGCCGTTTTATTGGACACTCATAATAAATTTCTCCGGGTATGGCAACCCTGGGTGGCTCACAATCACCCTTCACAATTTGACCCAGCTTTGCGTTCCCTTTGATAAGCCTCTGTTCCCCCCACCCCGTGGACCCCCCTCCTCCCTGTAGCGGGTATATACTTTTAAATTCTGGTGAAGACATCAGTGATGTATAGTTCCCTGCGGCCCAGCAGGTGGCGCTGTCACTTTGGGCTGGGGTTGAACCATCGCTGCAGTGCCGTACCCTTTGTGACCTCTCGCAGCGGTTGTACGGTGGGGCGGGGAACCCGCCGTGCATCCGAGGAGAGAGTATAAAGAGGCCGGACATCTTCGCCACGAGGTTCGAGTCCCAGGCACCTTCAGCCTGAGGGCTGCTGTTCGCGGTCGGGGTCCAGGCGGCCTAGGCCTGGACACCGGGAGTTCGTGTTCCATCCCAGACACCTTCAGTCTGGGGTGAGGTACTCATCCGGAGGCCTGGGGCCCAGGCCTTGCTGGCCATCTATGCCCTCCCTTGGACTTCTAAAGGCCGGCTCAATTTTCAGAACTACGGACTAACCTTCCTGATGCCTGCAGTTTTATACTTGTTAGCCCACGATGTGTCCACCACTGTTTTTGTACTTTCCTGTTGATGTGTGTTTTTAAAAAAAACTTTGTACAAGAAAAAAATTCAACAACCACCACTTTATTCTCCAGTGCCTCTGCTTTCAGAAAACATATATTGTGGGGGGTTCAAAGTAATTTTCTAGGAAAAAAATGCTGATTTTAATATGTATGTAAAAAAATGACAAAATTGGCCTGGATGGCAAGTGGTTAAAGATCTATATTTACAGCCTGCCTCCTTATTCAATACTTTGTTAAATCAGTCCTACTTCTGCATTTAGCAAACAGACATTAGTGTAGTGTTTGTTTGCCTTGCAAAATTTCAGCTTGTATACAAAAAGCAGCATGAGTTGTGTAATGTGTATTCCATTGTAAGCAACTTGTTCTAATATTCAAGTAAAGGTACAAAGGGAACATAGTTTATTTATAGCTGCGTGTTTATTTGGTAACCCAGTTCAGAGCTGCAGTAATTAAAGCAACATTAGTTTTTCCTATTGATACAGAAATCATTTGTATTGTTTTCAGTCTCACCATATGGTTTACTTCAAGAGGCTGGCTTGTGGTTAGGGGTGATACACAAAAGTCACACAGCTTACGCAGATCTGAACTACCCTGTCGGAGCCCCTTTACGGAGAGGGCACTTTTATCCAACTCAGCAAAAAACTACACATGTTATCTGTCTGACAGCCAAGTTCTACAGTTACTAAGGCTTTCAAGACTCTCTCACCACAATGGTCTGGGCACTGACTGTAAACTCACTTTTATTCTGCTCAGCAGTCAAGCATCATTGCTATGAATAATAGATGGTGCATTCTAGGCTTACTAAGAAATGCAAAGGTACTGTAAGCTAAGTTTTACGGGATAAACAATGCATATCGTAATTTTCATTATTATCAGCCCTTATCGTCTCTACATGCTTCCCATTAGAAGTTTTCCAATTTACTTCTATTTTTACTTCTATTTAGATCCAACTATTTTTTATGGTTTTGTATTGCACAATTGAACAACTCGCACAAAATAAGGCTTACATCAACAGTTGTGAAGTCATAAAGAATAGGGCTGTTACTGATTAAAAATTTTGTGTTCGATTAATCGATTTTTTTTTAAATCGATTAATCGACTAATTTCGATTAATTATAACGCACATACAGATCCAACTACTTTTAGCTGATCTCCTTGCAGGCTGATTCCCAGTGCAGCTAGCAACCACTGGAAAAATCGATAGCAGGATACAAAAAACACACAAAGGCAGCGCTCGATGGGAATAGCATTAAAACTTTTATAGTCTTCAAGTAGGTAACAAAATAAATATTGCACTGGAGATAAAATCGATGTAATACCAAACGGTAGCAAAAGCAGTCATAAAAACATGTAGCTAAGTATGATACTGGCATAAAAATGTGTACAACGATACCACTGCTGAATCCAGATGAGAAGGGGCTAACATCAGTCCGTCGGCATGTAGATGTCCCGTGAAGGGAACTATCATAACTCCCAGTGGATGGCTGTAGAATCCCAGGTTGATAGAGGGAAGTGTAACAGCCCTTGCGTGTGGCAGATAGTAAGGTCCCGCCGGCATGCAGATATGAAGGCACAGCAAAGGAGCCTTTCAGATGGACACGGCAAGCCCAAAGAATTTTGATCGATCAAAAGAATTTTGATCGATCAAAAGAATTAATCGATTAATCGAGGAATTAATAGTTAATTTCCACAGCCCTAATAAAGAACACTAGACTATCAGCATCCCATTATAATGTAGTATAACCCAGTATTTCTCAACCTTTTTTCAGTCAAGTCTCCTTTTAAAATGATGCACAATCAAGGTACTTCATTCTAAAATGTAAAAAATTATACTAATAGTTTTACATAATGCAGCAACATCCACACATGTAGGACACCCAACGTTATAGGTGATTCAGTCTTCCAAAGCAAATACACCTTTGCACACTGGTACTGATTTGTATTCCAGCGTTTCTCTTCCCCCCTCAGTTTCTCTATCTCACAAAGCTAATGTGATCCCAGTGCTGAATGGAAGGTCAAGATAGAGGCAAACGAGGATGCCGCGCAGGTGCCCGATGTCCTCCTTATCAACCGATAAAGTCGTTCACTGTTAGGACACCAGCGGCTGGAAGGTTATAATGGTGTACAATGGAAACATGTGGCTTTGTGTAGCTAAAAGGCAGACTTTATCCATCTGTTGGCTAGTATATAATTTTTGGGCAATTTTTAGGCATTTTGTCAAGGCATCCCAAAAAAAACCCAACCTCAAGGCACCTTGCATAAAAAAGGCTGGTAAAACTTCTATGAGTCATTAGTGACTATCAAAGTTACTTAAATCTGTCAGTATGAGTTGATGTATTCTCTAAGCAAGCAATTACACACCATTCAGTAAATTATGCCAAACACAACAAGAGAAAGTGAAGTTAACAATCCATCTTGTGATAGGTTGCTGGAACTTGTAGAGCATTAGCAGGATAAAGCACTGTAACACAGTTTAAAAGTTTATTACCGCATATACTCGAGTATAAGCCGACCCGAATATAAGCCGAGGCACCTAATTTTACCACAAAAAAACTGACGTTTAACATGGGAGTCTACGGAAGAGGTGCCCGGCTTTGAAAAATCAGTGGTCCCCCCAGACAACAAACTTTGCACACTTGTAGAGGAGAAATGGAGCTACATATGTGCCAAGTTGCGGGTCCAGGTGACCTACGACCGGCCGGTACCGGGTCCCCAAAGTCACCAGAGAAATGACCGTTTAACTAGGGAGTCTATGGAAGGGGTGCCTGGGTTTGAAAAATCGGTGCTCCCCAGCCGTAGGTCCCCCGGACAACAAACTTTGCACACTTGTAGAGGACTACATGTGTGCCAAGTTTGGGGTCCAGGGAACCTACGGCCAGCCGGTACCGGGTCCCCAAATTATGGGAGATCAGGCGCAAAAAGGTGACTCGAGTATAAGCCGAGGGGGGCATTTTCAGTACAAAAAAAATGTGCTGAAAAACTCAGGTTATATTCGAGTATGTACGGTAGGTATATCATGGGCCAGAAAAGCTAACAACTGATATGTGAGACTGAGAAGCAGTGTAATGCCTAGTACACAGGGGCCAAATGTCAGGAGACATCGGCTGGTTCAATAAAAAACTGTGACATTCAGCCCGTGTGTATGTCAGCCGGTCCGACAGAAGCCAGACGTTTGGCCAGGTTCTGTCGGACGAGCATGCTGGAAAACCAGCAGCTTATCGGCTCTAGATCAGTGATCTCAGCCAATGGCTAAGAGCGCTGATCAGAGTGTTCTGGCGCTGATAGCAACAAAAACCAGGTACAACTTCCTCCCTATGTACAACTTCAGATTTGATTCTTCACTCCCAGGCACTGACAGTCTCTAATTCAGTGGTTCTCAACTCCAGTCCTCAGGGCCCACCAACAGGCCAGGTTTGCAAGATAACTGAAATGCATCACAGGTGATATAATTTGCTGCTCAGGGATTGCAGTATTCTAGTCTGCATCTCACCAAGGTAATACTTAAAATCTGACCTGTTAGTGGGTCCTGAGGACAGGAGTTGAGAACCACTGCTCTAAGTGAAAAGATGCTAGAGATCCTTAAGGACACTAAGTCAGTTTAGGAAATAGTTATCTAGCGCAACCACCTATCCCCCTCCTGCATTTAACTCGGCTCCTCGCAGGAGGAGACAGGCACACTGCACTAAAAGCCCGTACCCTCCTGTGTAAAGAGGTTGAGCGGTGTTATTTTTGGGTCTGGTCTGCAGCCAGAGTCAAAGCCCTCCTGAGAATGATTCTCGCCTCTACCATGTTTAGATGCAAGTCCTTGACTTCCCCAGTAATGTAAATGTCCACACCAGCTGAAACTCCAACTCAGTATTTATTCTCACTTTGTAATAAACAGTCTCTTTGGATAGGAAAGGGTTGGAGCAAAGGAAACAGGACAGCCTAAGGTGTGGAGGAGGTCCAGGCACAAACGTAGCTCAAACTCTTCACTGCTCAGATTCTCAAACAGTTTTAGGCGCACAGTCTCTGCCACAGACCGTGAAGTTGGTCTCTGCCACAGACCTGGTGAATAAGGCCCCTGCCACAGACCTGATGAACTTGAACTCCCTTCCTAGAACATGACCGGTAGCAAGGAAAAGATGTCCCCCCCAGAGAGTCAACAGACCCTTCCTTCACCGTGACTCCCGCATCGGTTCCTCAGAATGATCCTCCCTTCTCTTAGGGTGTGGGTCCCCTCACAAGGCGGCACCCTGGACTCCTCAATCCCTAGCGGACCCCAGCCGAAGGCGCTGGGCCCCGAGCCGTCGCTGCAGCTCCCGGGTCTCCATATCCAGGCGGACAGGAACGGTGAGGTAGTACCTCACCCCAAACTAAAGGTGCCTGAGGTGGAACCGGAACACAGCCTCCGGGCCGAGGGCACCCGGAGATGAGCCACATGCACTCTCAGGCTGAAGGTGCCTGGGGTTGGACCCCGATCAGAAGATGTCTGCCCCTTTTATATCCTCTCCAGGCATGCACATCAGGTTCCCCGCCCCACTGTACGGCTGCCGAGAGGGGTCACAAAAGGCACAGCACTGTATTGATAGTTCAACCCCGGCCAAATATGGCAGCGCCACCCATAGGCCACAGGGAACTTCACACCAATACTATCCCCTGAGGACAAAAAAATGGTCCATACCTCCTAACAATTTAAGGTGTCTGAGCCTGGTTACCACTCAGACACTTCCCCTAAATTGAACACCCCGCTACAGTTACATAGTTACATAGTTAGTCAGGTTGAAAAAAGACACAAGTCCATCCAGTTCAACCATAAAAAAAATAATAATAAGATCATACAATCCCATATACCTAATTCTATACCCACAGTTGATCCAGAGGAAGGCGATAAACCCCAGCAGAGCATGATCCAATTTGGTACAGCGGGGGAAAAATTTCTTTCCTGATCCCCCGAGAGGCAATCGGATTTTCCCTGGATCAACTTTACCTATAAATGTTAGTACCCAGTTATATTATGTACATTTAAGAAAGAATCCAGGCCTTTCTTAAAGCAATCTACTGAGCTGGCCAGAACCACCTCTGCAGGGAGTCTATTCCACATTTCACAGCTCTTACTGTGAAGAAACCTTTCCGTATTTGGAGATGAAATCTCTTTTCCTCTAGACGTAAAGAGTGCCCCCTTGTCCTTTGTGTTGACCGTTAAGTGAATAACTCAACACAAAGTTCACTATATGGACCCCTTATATATTTGTACATGTTGATCATATCCCCCCTTAATCTCCTCTTCTGAAGAGTGAATAAATTCAGTTCCTCTAATCTTTCCTCATAGCTGAACTCCTCCATGCCTCTTATCAGTTTGGTTGCCCTTCTCTGCACTTTCTCCAGTTCCCCAATATCCTTTTTGAGAACTGGGGACCAAAACTGAACTGCATATTCCAGATGAGGTCTTTCTAATGATTTGTACAGGGGCAAAATTATATCTCTCTCTCTGGAGTCCATACCCCTCCAAATACAAGAAAGGACTTTGCTCGCTTTGGAAACTGCATCTTTGCATTGCATGCCATTATTGAGCTTATGATCTACCAAAACCCCCAGATCCTTCTCCACTACGGATCCCCCCAGTTGTACTCCCCCTAGTATGTATGATGCATTCATATTCTTAGCCCCCAAGTGCATAACTTTACATTTATCAATATTAAACCTCATCTGCCACATAGTCGCCCAATTAGACAGAGCATTGAGGTTGGCTTGTAAATTGGCGACATCCTGTAATGACATTATTCCACTGCATAGCTTAGTGTCATCTGCAAAGAAAGAACTTTTGAAGTAGCACAAAGTGTTTGTTAACTGCATCCTGGAGAACCTCCAACTCCCTTGTAGACACTAGTCCCAGCTCTACCACATGCAGGAAATGCCAACCCACCTGAGTTCAGAGGGTGGTGATAAATGGGGAGTACTCGGAATGGCTAGGGGTTGGTAGTAGGGTCCCTCAGGGTTCTGTGCTGGGACCAATCCTGTTTAATTTGTTCATAAATGACCTGGAGGATGGGGTAAACAGTTTAATCTCTGTATTTGGGGACGCTACTAAGCTAAGCAGGCCAATAACTTCTCCGCAGGATGTGGAAACCTTGCAAAAAGATCTGAACAAAAATCAATGTAGAAAAATTTAAAATAATGCATTTGGGTGGCAAAAATATGAATGCAATCTATACACTGGGGGGAGAACCTCTGGGGGAATCTAGGATGGAAAAGGAAATGGGGGTCCTAGTAGATGATAGGCTCAGCAATGGCATGCAATGCCCAGCTGCTGCTAACAAAGCAAACAGAATATTGGCATGCATTAAAAAGGGGATTAACTCTAGAGATAAAATGATAATTCTCCCTCTCTACAAGGCTCTGGCCCAGCCGCACCTAGAGTATGCTGTCCAGTTCTGGGCACCAGTCCTCAGGAAGGATGTACTGGAAATGGAGCGAGTACAAAGAAGGGCAACAAAGCTAATAAAGGGTCTGGAGGATATTAGTTATGAGGAAAGGTTGCGAGTACTGAACTTATTCTCTCTGGAATGGAGATGCTTGAGAGGGGATATGATTTCAATTTACAAATAACATACTGGTGACCCCACAATAGGGATAAAACTATTTTGCGGAAGGGAGTATAAAGGGGTTGTAAAGATTCGTGTTTTTTCACCTTAATGAATCCTATGCATTAAGGTGAAAAAACACGTTGCACTCCCGAGCCCCCATTTTACTTACCTGAGCCCCGAATCTCCTTGGGCGCGATCCCGCGTCGTTCTCTCAATGTATGAAAGGCTCCTCATTGGATAGATTAATAGCAGCGCAGCCAGCGGCTCCTGCTGCTGTCAATCAAATCCAGTGACGCAGCCGCCAGGGGGCAGGGCCGAGTCATACAGAGTCATGCAGGGAAGAGCCGAGCGAGCCGCTGTGGGACCACAGAAGAGGACATTCGGGGCCACTCTGTGCAAAACGAACTGCACAGTGGAGGTAAGTATGACACATTTGTTATTTAACCACTTCCCGCCCCGTCAATAGCAAATTGACGTCCGGGAAGTGGTTGCATTATCCACACTGGACGTCTATTGACGTCCTGCAGGATAATGCCTTGCGCGCGCCCGCGGGGCGCACAGCGCGGTGATCGGGGACGGCGTGTGTCCCTCGGACACAGCGCTTCCCCGATCACGGTAAACAGCCAATTTCATTGGCTGTTTACCATGTGATCGGCTGTGTCAAAGTCACAGCCGATCACATGTCACAACAGACTCGGCGGCGCGCTCCGTGAGCGCCGCCAGAGGCTTTCAGAGCGGGGATCGGGGAAGGCGAGTGTCCCTTGGACACAGCGCGTCCCCGATCAGGGTAAACAGCCAATGAATTGGCTGTTTACCACGTGCCCGGCTGTGTCCAATCACAGCCGGTCACAAATGTAAACAAACCGCAGGAGTTACTACCTGATCCCTGCTCTCTCCTCACACACCGATCTGTGAGGAGAGAGCAGAGATCAGTAAGTTAGCTCAGTGTAGTTTGTCTACATTCTTTTACAGTGCACAACACGGCCCCCCCCCCAATCAAGAGGACCTGTCACACAGCCCAGCACATCAATCAGCCCAGCCAATCAGCTCATCTGTCAATCAATCAATCAGCCCATCTGTGAATCAATCAGCCCGTCTGTCAATCAATCAATCAGCCCATCTGTCAATCAATCAATCAGCCCATCTGTCAATCAATCAGCCCACCTGTCAATCAATCAGCCCACCTGTCAATCAATCAGCCCACCTGTCAATCAATCAATCACCCCATCTGTCAATCAATCAATCAGCCCATCTGTCAATCAATCAATCAGACCATCTGTCAATCATCTGTCACAGGCCCACCTACATCGGTACCGCCATTGGTACCGCCACACAGGCTACCAGTACCGCCATCGGTACCACTACCAGTACCGCCACCAGTACCGCCACTAGTACCGCCATCAGGCCCAGCATCTATACTGCCACACAGGCCCGCTACCAGTATCACCACTAGTGCCGCCATCGGTACCACCAACAGTACCACCACCCGTACCACCGTCGGTAGTGCCACCACCACCTGTACCACCACCTGTACCGCCATTGGTACCATCACCACCCGTACCACTATCGGTACCACCACCACCTGTACCGCCATCGGTAACACAACCACCCGTACCGCCACCAGTACCGCCATCGGTACCGCCACCACCCGTACCGCCATCGCTACCACCACCACCCATACCGCCACCTGTACCGCCATCGGTACAGCCACCACCACCACCCGTACCGCCATCGGTACCACCACCACCTGTACCGCCATTGGTACCACCACCACCCATACCGCCATCGCTACCACCACCACCACCCGTACCGCCACCTGTACCGCCATCTGTACCGCCGCCATCGGTACCACCACCACCTCTACCGCCATTGGTACCACCACCACCCATACCGCCATCGGTACCACCACCACCCATACCGCTACTAATACCTCCATCGGTACTACCACACAGACCGCCACCACTACCACCAGCAGTACCATTACACAGGCCCACCAATAAGCACTGCCATAATGTCCCAAAGGGTTTACACACCTGAGGAGGCATATGCCATTCTTGCCATGTCGGATGATGAGAGCAGCGGGGAGCTCCCATTATCCGATTCTGGTTCGGAATACGAGCCAGTGGAGGATAGTGTCTCAGAGTCCGAGTCCCCGGAGGAAACCGTCCCTCCCAAAAGAATGCGATCAGCACCAAGATCAGCACCAAGATCAGGAGAACTGCCCACCACCAGCAGCGCCATAAGCCAGGAAGAGGAGCCCAGTACAAGTAATGGAAATGCACGCCCAACCCGAAGAATCCAGCCCCAGTCCTACCTTCCCGAAACCCCTTATGGTTGCCTGCCAACTCAGGATCCGCTATCATCCCCCTTTCACCGCACAGCTAGGTGTGCAGCCCGACACAAAAAATTTTTCTAAATTTGATTATTTTTGTTTATTTTTCCCACAAGATTTGCTGCAGAATATAGTGGATCAAACGAATCAGTATGCATCCCAATTTATTGCTGCCAACCCCGATTCTTCCTACGCCCGCATGTTCCAGTGGCGGCGTCTAACATTGGACGAATTTAAATTATTTTTGGGCCTTATGTTCAATATGGGGCTTACAAAAAAGAACGAAGTCCATGCATATTGGTCCAAACGCCCCATCCAACACATGCCCATATATTCCGCTGTCATGTCCAGGAAAAGATACGACATGATTATGTGCTTTCTCCACTTCAATGACAATTCACAGTGCCCTCCCCGAGATCATCCCAACTACGACAAATTGTACAAGATACGCCCCCTAATCAATGCCTTTTCCCAGCGATTTGAAGAAGTTTTCATCCCAGACCAAAATATTTGTGTGGACGAGTCCCTCATACATTTCACCGGCCGACTGCAGTTCAAGCAGTACATACCAAGCAAGAGAGCCAGGTATGGGTTAAAATTAAATAAATTATGTGATCGAGCCACTGGATACGTCTTCAAATTCAGGATCTATGAAGACAAAGACTCCCAGCTCCAGCCCCGTGATTGCCCCACATATATTGGAACCAGTGGGAAAATTGTCTGGGATTTGGCATACCCCCTGTTCAGAAAAAGGTTACCATTTATATGTTGACAATTATTATACCAGCCTGCCCCTTTTTCGCCACCTTTACAGTAAGCAAACCCCGGCCTGCGGTACCTTAAAAAAAAAAAAAAAACGGAAGGGATTCCCACAAAATTTATTGACCAAAAAATTGCGACCTGGAGAATCGGCATTCATGAGGAACGAGGAGGTGTTGGCCATGAAGTGGAGGGACAAGAAAGATGTCCACATCCTCTCTACGATCCACAATGACACCATGGTGGAGATCCCAAGAAGACGCGGCCCCATTGTAAAGCCCGAATGTGTCCACGACTACAATTTGTACATGGGGGGGAGGTGGATTTAAATGACCAGATGCTACAGCCCTACTTATCAACAAGAAAGTCGCGTTATTGGCACAAAAAAGTTGCGTTTCACCTGTTTCACATGGCCCTTTTTAATTCGTTTGTCTGCTACCAAAAAGCAACTCAAAATCACCAACTCCACTACCTCCAATATATCGAAGATATCATCGATGCCCTCATTTACCAACAAGATCCCGCCCCAGGAAGCATTCGCTCTGATATTGTGAGTCAGCTTTACGAGCGACACTATCCCTTTAGCATCCCCCCCACAGAATCTGGAAGAAGACGCCAAAAGAAATGCCGTGTATGCAGCAGAGGAGGAGTAAGAAGAGACACCAGCTATTATTGTCCCGATTGTCCCTCCCAACCTGGCCTGTGCATCGGAAATTGCTTCAAAAATTATCATACATCCATTAGTTCCCCTTATTATTAACAGACTGCCATTTCCCCATTTGCCTGCTACCATGTTACTAACTACCTTCCATGTTAATTAACTGACCCTGGCCTGTTTACTGACGATGTCTTTGCTTGGCGATTTAAACCACGTTTCTGACCTCCACGTGCACCAACCTCAGCCTGTTTACCGACAATGCCTCTGCCTGCCGATTTAAACCACGTTTCTGACTTCCACGTGTACCGACCTTGGCCTGTTAATCGACCATGTTTTTGCCTGCCACTTGGACTGATCTTTTGGCCATCTACTTTTAGTACACAGGGGTCTCACATATGTGAGGGGCTTCAGAATAGCGTTCTGAGTAGAGAAAAACAGTTTTTCGTTTTCTGTGCTCCAAGAACAGGGTCTGGTTGCCCGGAGGCTTCAAAGCGATTTCGGTGGGAGAAGCCTCTACCCCTGTCCCCTTGGCCCTAAGCTTGATGGTCCTTCCTGCTGCCTGGACCAATACTTTGGCTGTGCTGACCATATTACTGCCTGTAATGACCCATGACATTATGGACCATGTTTCTTCCTGCTGCTTGGACCAATACTTTGGCTGTGTTGACCATATATCTGCCTGCTGCCTCTACTGACTTTGGACAGCATTTCTGCCGGGACACCTCTGCCTGCTACCTGGACCTGTGCTTTGGCTGTGCTCTGGCTGTGCTGACAGTATCTCTGCCTGTGCGAACTATGGACAGTATTCCTGCCTGCTGCCTGGATGATTGCTTTTGCTGTCGCTGACCTCATCCCTGCCTGCTGCCTGGACCGATGCTCTCCTCTGTGGACCACTGCTCTTCTAAAACCACAGGTAATCTTTTGTTATTTGGTATGTACCTGCTATGTGTTAGATATATGAAGGGCCTTGAAAAATGTGATCGGTAGTCAGAAAATGATATGTGCAATTAATGCTGCTAGAATGACTGGAGGTGCTACTTGGATGTTGGGCCTCTGTATGTGGCCAGGCTGTGTAAAAGTCTCAAACATGTGGTATCGCCATACTCAGGAGGAGTAACAGAATGCATTTTGGGGTGTCATTTTTGCTATGTACATATTATGTGTTAGAAATATCTTATAAATTGACAACTTTGTGTAAAAAAAATGCATTTTCATTTTTTCTCCACATTTTCCAAAACCTTCTGGAAAAAAATGAACCGTTCAAAAAACTCATAATGCTTCATAGATTATACGTTGGGGTGTGTGCTTTCCAAAATGGGGTCATTTTGTGGAAAATTCTATTGTCCTGGTGCTCCAGGGCCTTCAAAATTGTAATAGGTGGTTGAGAAAGGATATGTGCGATTTATGCTTGTAGAACGCCTGAAAGTGCTACTTCAATGTTGGGCCTTTGTATATGGCCAGGCTGTGTAAAAGTCTCACACATGTGGTATCGCTATACTCAGGAGGAGTAGCAGAATGCATTTTGGGGTGTCATTTTTGCTATGTATATGCTATGCGTTAGAAATATCTTATAAATGGACAAGTTTGTGTAAAAAAAATGCATTTTCATTTTTTCTCCACATTTTCCAAAACCTTCTGGAAAAAAATGAACCGTTCAAAAGACTCATAATGCTTCATAGATTATATGTTGGGGTGTGTGCTTTCCAAAATGGGGTCATTTTGTGGAAAATTCCATTGTCCTGGTGCTCCAGGGCCTTCAAAAGTGTAATAGGTGGTTGAGAAAGGATATGTGCGATTTATGCTTGTAGAACGCCTGAAAGTGCTACTTCAATGTTGGGCCTCTGTATATGGCCAGGCTGTGTAAAAGTCTCACACATGTGGTATCGCTATACTCAGGAGGAGTAGCAGAATGCATTTTGGGGTGTCATTTTTGCTATGTATATGCTATGCGTTAGAAATATCTTATAAATGGACAACTTTGTGTAAAAAAAATGCATTTTCATTTTTTCTCCACATTTTCCAAAACCTTCTGGAAAAAAATGAACCGTTCAAAAGACTCATAATGCTTCATAGATTATACGTTGGGGTGTGTGCTTTCCAAAATGGGGTCATTTTGTGGAAAATTCCATTGTCCTGGTGCTCCAGGGCCTTCAAAAATGTAATAGGTGGTTGAGAAAGGATATGTGCAATTTATGCTTGTAGAACGCCTGAAAGTGCTTCTTCAATGTTGGGCCTCTGTATGTGGCCAGGCTGTGTAAAAGTCTCACACATGTGGTATCGCTACACTCAGGAGGAGTAGCAGAATGTATTTTGGGGTGTAGTTGCAATTATGCATATGCTGTGTGAGAGAAAAAAACTGTTAATATGACCAGTTTGTGTAGAAAATAAAAAATAAATCAAAATTTTCCCAAGAATTGTGGGAAAAAAATACAACTTCAAAAAACTCACCATGCCTCTTAGTAAATACCTTGGACTGTCTACTTTCCAAAAAGGGGTAATTTTGGGGTATTTGTACTTTCCTGGCTTGTTAGCGTCTCAAGAAATGAGATATGCCTTCAGTACATCAGGCGTGATCAGATGTGATAAATTTTCAGTGATTGCCACCATAGATTGTAGACTCTATAACTTTCACAAAGACCAAATAATATACACTAATTTGGGTTATTTTTACCAAAGATATGTAGCAGTATACATTTTGGCACAAATTTATGAAGAAAAATTACTTATTTGCAAAATTTTACAATAGAAACAAAAAAAAAGTGTTTTTTTTTTTAAAAATCTCAGTTTTTTTGCTTATATCACAAAAAAAAAAAACCCAGTGGCGATTAAATACCACCAAAAGAAAGCTCTATTTGTGAGAAGAAAATGATAAAAAATTTGTTTGGATACAGTGTAGCATGACTGAGTAATTGTCATTCAAAATGTGAGAGTACTGAGAGCTGAAAATTGGTCTGGGCGGGAAGGTGCATAAGTGCATGGTATTGAAGTGGTTAAAAAAAAAAAATGTAACCTTTAGTGTCCTATTAACAAGACATGTGGCCACTTATTAAAATTAGAAGAAAATAGGTTTAACCTTAAACTACGTAGAGGGTTCTTTATTGTAAGAGCGGCAAGGATGTGGAATTACCTTCCACAGGCAGTGGTCTCAGCGGGGGGCATTGTTAGTTTCAAGAAACTATTAGTTAAAGTAGGTACCGCTGATATTGTGTCAATCTCGTCGCTGTTATCAGCGAGATTGACACCTGCGAGCCCCGTCGCGAGAGCCAGCGCCAAGCCCTGTCGCTCCTCCCGCTCGCCGCCCCTAAGGGATTCCTATGGATGTGTGGCATCTCATGGGGGTGGCGAGTGCGAGAAGCACAGCCTCGCATCGGTGATTTCCAGTGCGATCCCATCGCGCTGGAAACACAATATCGGCGGGAGGTACTGTAAGCACCTGAACGACCACAACATACAGGGATATACAAGGTAATACAGTTGAACCTCGGATTACGAGCTTAATCCGTTCCAGGAGAATGCTCGTAATCCAAAGAACTATATCGCATATCAAAGCGAGTTTCCCCATTGAAGTCAATAGGAACGAAAATAATTTGTTCCGCATTGACTTCAATGGGATGCAATACCGCATGCGGCCAGAGGTTGGGGGGCGCTGGAGAGCCTCGGAAACGGCCGAAAAGGCCAGAGGACACGTCGGTTGACCTCGGCAAACGTCAGAAAGGCTTGGAAACTGAGTATTTCCGTGTCTTTCCGAGCATTGCCGAATGGCGACGATCGGCGCTGTTCGGCTTTGCTTGGCTCCGGCGCCCCCGCACCTCAGGCCAAATGCGGTACTGCAGGCCCTATTAGGTTGAATTCTGCTCGTCTTACGAGACAACACTCGCAAACCGAGTCAGAATTTTAAAAAAAAAGTTGCTCGCAAATCAAAACGCTTGTTAACCGCATTACTCTTAAACCGAGGTTCCACTGTACTGACATATAATCACACACATAGGTTGGACTTGATGGACTTTTTTTCAACCTCACCTACTATGTAACTATGTAACCTGGCTGTTTCTTCACCAGTCTACCCGAGTGACTCTTTACCAGTCCACCTGACTGACTCCAGAGATTTCCTAGGGCAAAGTTAGTGAAGATTTAAGCCCGCTGCTATCTTCCAGAAAGACCTGCTACATTTGGCAGTTTCTCCCCTTGTAAGTCTCTGACCGTGCTTTAGTACTCACGTTGTGCTCCTTGCTCCCGCTGCCTCTCAGGGAAGACTCCCTCCAAACTGTTGTCTGTTGTCACGAACCTCCCAGTCCAGCCCAAGCCTCAGCCTGAGACACAGAACCCCCCCCAGACTAGGGGGTATGCCTCAAGGGCCACCAACAGTCCCCTCAGCACTTCATGTCCATCTTCCACCCGACAGCCCCAGGCAGCATGACTCAGCCATACTTAAGGGCTAGCCCAACCACCCTGCCAGGTCCACCGCCTCGGGATTGGCCAAGCTCCCTCAAGTATGCAGAACAATCCTCCTAGCTTCCCCCCTCCAGGTTCCAGAAAGTTCTCCAAATTTCTAGAACCAGGGGGAGGCACCAGAGACTTGCCTGCATGAGTCATCCAGCCCTGACCTAAAGTAAACCCATGACCCAATTAGGACTCACAGGTTTAAACATGAGTCAGAATATACATTTTCCTGTATTCACACTAGTAGAACACTAGAGGGTGTTGCATGTTTACTAAACTACCTGATGTAATAATAGCAGTTAAATAGAAGCCTGAAAAACCTAGTTGCCCTGCCAAATTTTAAAAACACATATCTGATGATGGAGCTACATCTTCATGGGATTCCAGTTACCTACTAAAAGTTATATACCCAATTAAAGAATATAGAATTTTCAACTTTTTATTGGGTATGTAATGGTAAAGTAGCAATCTCTCCACTGATCCTAAATTCTACAAAAATAAACACAATGCAAGAATTGAAACTCAACTTCAGCAATATATTAGCTTGTGATAGAGTAATACATGTTTAAGACCTCTTTCAGATTTTTTATTGCCGTCTAGGTGCCCCTTGGAAAAAAATTGTGTTATCTCCACAACAGTAAGTAGGTAGAATCTAAAAGGGACACATCACATAAATACATATTTTTTCAGTGCTGTGAAGGGTTAGAACCTCTAGCAGGTTGCTGTGTTTGTTTCCCATTGAGAGACTCTTCTCAATTACTATGTGGTCACTAGGACACAGAGTAAGGCAAATTCCCTGCGATGGGGATAAAGTCAACAAGAGAAAGGGGGCTGTGGTTCAAATCCTTCCATACTGTACCTAAAAATGAATAAAACTTCTGCCTGCAGTTGAGTTTTAACACTTATACCTACAGAAATCACAAACTTAGAGCCTGCTTTTAAGGTACTAAAAAAGCTAGGGGGCAGATTACTCTTTTCTTGACAGTGCCATAAAGTGAACTGCTAGGCTGTTTATAATTAACAAACTCTATGTGTAATTGTGCTTCACGGATTCTTCCATAGACATTAATCATGTGAAAATTGCTGAGTTTGCCCCAGTGTCACTTGTATAAAAATGATGAACAGAGTTGGCACGACCACATCATTAAACCAGTGTGACCCATTTCTTACAGGCCTTATTTATTTTCATGGCACCAGAAATGTTACGCTGACAAGACAGGAGCTGGTACCCTAAATAAGAGCTGTCTTTTGCCTGTGTATTATTATTTAACAACAGACGTTGGAGATCTCTTAGTTTGAAAAAGATTTCCAGTTTCTAAGCATAGCCATACTCTGTGTCAGCAGAAACTGATTATAACCTTCTAATTATTCCAGCTACCTTCCATTTATTAACCAGCTCCTTACCACACTAAGCAGCACTGCTCTGCAGGGACACAGGATATTGCTCTTCCTGGACGACAAACAGTTAAAGGCTATAACATTTTCCATCATTCTATCATCCCAGCCCAGAGGCATAATGTCACGGACAGTAATTCCACTCTAAGATACACAATGCTTTTATTATTTTTTGGTTTGCTTCAGTGTATACCATCTTATTCCCTAAACGTCTCCTATTTAATATTTGTCTTCTGGGTTAAGGTTTGTCTTTGTGATATAAAACACACAAGAAAAAACAGCTGGATCAGCTTAGCCCTATGACAGGAGCTTACAGTGGTTTACAAATGTGTGACACTAATGGTAAGAAAGAAGTTAAAAATTGTAGGCAAAATGACACAAAACTAAAATGAATAAAGCAAAACTAAGCACACTAAAATAAGCCAAACATGATATTGTCATACCCATGTACTGTGCTAAAGTTTGCAGAGCTTGCTTTTAAAAAAAAGTATGGCATTTAGAAATGTACTGGTAACGTCTAGCTACCAACACCATGGTTGCCTTCTGCTGTGATAGATTATACAGCGCCTTAAAAACATATTCATACCCCTTGAAATTTTCCACATTTTGTCATGTTACAACCAAAAACATAAATGTATTTTATTGGGATTTTATGTGATAGACCAACACAAAGTGGCACATCTTTGTGAAGTGGGAGGAAAATGGTGAATGGTTTTAATTTTTTTTTACAAATAAATATGTGAAAAGTGTGGCGTGTGTTTGTATTCAGCCCCCCTGAGTCAATACTTTCACTACAATTACAGCTGCAAGTCTTTTGGGGATGTCTCTACCAGCTTTGTACATCTGGAGAGTGACATTTTTGGATGGAAAAGCATCTCTGAACAGCAATTTTCAAGTCTTTCCATTCTCATATGGATTTAGGTCTGGACTGTGATTGGGCCATTCTAACGCATGAATATGCTTTGATCTAAAGCATTCCATTGTAGCTCTGGCTGTATGTTTAGGGTCATTGTCCTGCTGGAAGGCGAACCTCCACCCCAGTCTCAGATCTTTTGCAGACTCTAACAGGTTTTCTTCTAAGGTTGCCCTGTATTTGGCTCCATCCATCTTCCCATCAACTCTGACCAGCTTCCCTGTCCCTGCTGAAGAAAAGCATACCCACAACATGAGGCTGCCACCACCATGTTTCATGGTGGGGATAGTATGTTTAGGGTTATGTGCAGTGTTAGTTTTCTGCCACACATAGCATTTTGCTTTTAGGCCAAAAGGGTACATTTTGGTCTCATCTGACCAGAGTACCTTCTTCCACATATTTTCTGTGTCCCCCACATCGCTTCTCTCACACTGCAAACAGGACTTCTGATGCCTTCCTTTCAACAATGGCTTTCTTCTTGTCACTCTTCCATAAAGGCTAGATTTGTGGAGTGCACGACTAATAGTTGTCCTGTGGACAGATTTTCCCACCTAAACTGTGGATCTCTGCAGCTCCTCCAGAGTTATCATGGGCCTCTTGGCTGTTTCTCTGATTAATGCTCTCCTTGCCCGGCTGGTCAGTTTAGATGGACGGCCATGTCTTGGTAGGTTTGCAGTTGTGCCATACTCTTTCCATTTTCAGATGATGGATTGAACAGTGCTCCGTGAGATGTTCAAAGCTTGGGGAAAAACAGGATATATATATATATATATATATATATATATATATATTATATATATATATATATATATATATATATATATATATAATATATATATATATATATATATATATAATGAATCAATATATACTGTGTATATACAGTGCCTTGAAAAAGTATTTATACCCCTTGACATTTTCCACATTTTGTCATGTTACAGCCAAAAACGTAAATGTATTTTATTGGGATTTTCTGTGATAGACCAACACAAAGTGGCACATAATTGTTAAGTGAGAGGAAAATGATAAATGTTTTTCAAAATCTTTTACAAATAAAGATCTGATAAGAGCTACAATGGAATGGTTTAGATCAAAGCATATTCATGTGTTAGAATGGTCCAGTCAAAGTCCAGACCTAAATCCAATTGAGAATCTGTGGCAAGACTTAAAAATTGCTGTTTATAGACACTCTCCATCAAGTCTGACAGAGCTTGAGCTATTTTGCAAGGAAGAATGGCCAAAAATGTCACTCTCCAGATGTGCAAAGCTGGTATAGACATCCCCAAAAAGACTTACAGCTGTAATTGCAGTGAAAGGAGGTTCTACAAAGTATTGAGGGGGCTGAATACAAATGCACACCACACTTTGCTGATATTTATTTGTAAAATAATTATGTGCCACTTTGTGTTAGTCCAGGGTGGATAAAAATCAATAATTTAAAAAAGAAAAAAAGTTTTTTTTAAATTTGAATCAGAGTTTTTTTTTTATTTTTTTTTTTTATTTTAATAAAATGCTTTTGGAGTAAAAATCTATCTAAAGATAGTTTTCTATTTAGGATACATTAACCGCTTAGCGACAAGCGCACTCACATTTCCGTCTACACAATGGCATGGGCAGGCAAATGGGTGTACTTGTACGTCCCTTTAATTTGCCGCCCAGCGGGTGCATGCGCGTGCCTCCGCCGCGTGCCTCGTGAGTGCGCTAGTGGGTCCTGGGAAGTCGATGTTCCCGGGCGGCCCGCGAATGCGGTCAGCAAAGGCAGAACAAGGGGATGCCTTTGTAAACAAGGCATTCCCCTGTTCTGCCTAGTGACATGTCACTGATCAGTGATCAGTGACGTGTCACTGGTAGCTCCTCCATCTAACAGTTAGAATCACTCCCTAAGACACACTTAATCCCTTCAGCACCACCTGGTGGTTAACCCCTTCACTGCCAGTGTCATTTTCACAGTAATCAGTGCATTTTTATAGCACTGATCGCTGTAAAAATGACAATGGTCCCAAAAATGTGTCAAAAGTGTCTGATCTGTCTGCCATAAAGTCGCAGTCACGATAAAAATCGCAGATCGCCGCCATTACTAGTAAAAAAAAAAATATTATTAAAAATGCCATAAAACTATCCTCTATTTTGTAGACGCTATAACTTTTGCGCAAACCAATCAATATACGCTTATTGCGTTTTTTTTTACCAAAAATATGTAGAAGAATACATATCGGCCTAAACTGAGAAAAAATAGCTTTTTTTAAAAAAAATTGGGGATATTTATTATAGCAAAAAGTACAAAATATTGCTTTTTTTTTTCAAAATTGTCGTTCTATTTTTGTTTATAGCGCAAAAAATTAAAACCGCAGAGGTGATCAAATACCACCAAAAAAAAGCTCTATTTGTGAAAAAAAAAAGGCATCAATTTTGTTTGGCAGCCACGTCGCACGACCGCACAATTGTCAGTTAAAGCGATGCAGTGCCGAATCCCAAAAAGTGCTCTGGTCTTTGGCCAGCCAAATGGTCCGGGGCTTAAGTGGATAATAAAAGAAAAAAAGGTTGTGCTAAAGATGATATACGGTAAATAAGATGTGAAAATGTAAACATCAAAGTGAATAAAAAAAGGTACAAAAAACAGCCACAAATAATGATTATGGGGGTGGCCGTAGAGATACCATCAAATCAAAAAGATTAATTTTGAAAAGACTAGTGTGGTAAGGAAACGAATAAACAAAATTAAATAGCAAGATGAGCACAGCGGCTCGAAATTGTGACAAATGAGCGCGGCGGCTCCAAAAACGTAATTGGTAACAAAAGGTTCAAAAACACAATGCAGTGATTGGTGACAAAAATGTGATTGGCAGGCTCAGAAATGTTACACATGAGCGCAGCGGCTCCAAAACCTTAATTATTAGCAGACAGAAGTTCAAAAAACACAATGCAGTGATTGGTGACAAAGTTCATGAATTGATGCATTTAGAACATCTGTAGCGATCCTCCATCATAACCAGTGAAATCCATATTGAATGAACACCAAAGATGTATCGATGGATAGGACAGCCTTCACCGAGATACACACTGCCGCTTACCGCAATCCAACGATCCCTTATGACAGGGGATCAGAGTGCACCTGTGGCTTGTTCCCCAGCCTAGGATATAAGGCATACAGTGTCCAGCAGGAAGTGTAACGTCTCAGCCAGGTAACTTGTATGAGTAAGGACACGGTCCCAATGTACCAAAAAAAGAAAGGAGGCGAATAGTGTAAAACCTCAAACATTTAATTAAAACAAAAATGGATGGACACTTACAGCAAGATGGCATAAAAAAAGCACGGATCGAGCCGGCCGGCTCTCGATAATAACAGCCCGTATAGTTCCGGAATGGCATGGGCGCGGTGACGTTAGCATGTGGCTCCTCCCAGTGGTTAATAATTTCGTTTATTCAGCATGAAATCAAGCTTAGTTATGTAGCATTAGGCTCTATATTATGCAATATTTACATTTTTGATAAACTCATTCAATGAATCCAAGCTGAGATAACATGCACTGCATTGATGCATTTACACAATTTTACAGTAACAATGACATAAAACAAAGTTCAGGAATATTCCTTTATCCCATTGTTTTGCAAATCTATGTACGCTATAAACTGTATGATTAAACCGGTTCAGATACTGCTGCTCCCTCACCTGCTGCCGCCACGTCCCTCACCTTGTTGTGTCACTGCCGCATCACCAGCCATCCCATTAAAGTGAATGGGTCAACAGCAGGACAGATGGAGCCGCTGCGGGACAGAGATGACATTGCTCTTTGAAAATTATGATTTAAATCGAGTTGATTTAAATCATGCCTTTTTACTAGTGATTTAAATCGACTTGATTTAAGTCAACTCCACCATGTGTTGGTCTATCGCATAAAATCCCAATAAAATAAATTTTTACGTTTTTGGTTGTAAAATGTCAAAATGTGGAAAATTTCAAGGGGTATGAATACTTTTTCAAGGCACTGTAGCTTCAGCTAAAGTGTAGATTAGTTTAGAACCATAGAAGATCAGACTCCAAAGCTGGCACAGCGTTATTAAGATGAATGAGTGTGCAAGGGAAAAAAAAAAAAAAAATGAAAAGAGCCTTGTCACTTGGTTTGACAAGGTCATTTAACTGGCCTTACCTCCAATCACAGAGTTCTCTCTGCTCTGTTAAGTGAAGTGAAGTAGGTCATCTGCAATAAATGTATGGGTCGTAATCTGCTCTCCTTTATAAATTAGCACCCAACCGTAGCATTTGAATTTGAGAAAAATTTTCATTATGAACCTTTAAGGGCAAAGCAGTAAGTTCACTTACATTTTAGCCCAACAGATGATTTCACCATTCCTGACGGAAAATCCGATCGTGTGTACGAGGCTTACCTCGTACACACGATCAGATTATCCGACGGGAATTGTGTGATGACAGGCTGTTGTCGGAAAATCCGTCCGTTTGTATGCTCCATCGGACAATTGTTGTCGGATTTTCCACGGATAAATGTGGGATAGCATGCTTTAAAATTGTCCGCCAACAAATGTGTGTTGTCGGATTATCTGAGCGTGTGTACACAAGTCCGTCGGACAGAACTCCAAAGTACAAACACGCATGTTCGAAAGCAATGCTAACCATAACACAACATTAGCAGAAGTTGCCCAAAGGGTGGCGCTAAAGAGCTGAAAAAACACGTATTTTCGTGTTTGTTGGCCGACAATTCTTTGCCGTTTGTATGCAATACAAGTTCCTGACCAACGCCCTTCGGACAAAAGTTTTTCCGATGAAAATCCGATCGTGTGTGCAAGGCTTTATACATAGTTTTGGATAGAGTGGTGAAGAGTGAGAATTTCTGTTTTTGTATTGCTGCCTGTGACAGGAAAAGAGGGGAAATGTCCTTTAATAGGGACACAGACAGCAACAGAAATCTAACCCTTCTCTGAACTTGAAAAAATAGCTTATCCTGCTGTTTATGCTTTAGTAGGGAAATTTCTCTCACTTTGGTTTTTTTTTCTGATACAAGTCATATAGACAGGAAGCATGAAATAATTACACACAAAAAAAAAAAAAAAAAAAAACACATTGCAGAGGTTCTAACTTTATCCAAAAGTAATAGAAAATATGTGTCCCACAAATTAAGTTTGTATCACGTGACAAAACAAACAAAAACAGAAAAACTTTCACCAATATCAATCTATGACTGCAGTCACTACAGCAAATAATGCACATAAAATTATAAACAAAAATGTGAACGTGCCTCTCCCAAAATACTAGTAATGTAAATCATCAATAATTGCTTTCTTATGTAATACAATAAGTGATCTAATAAACTTTGTGCATGTGTTGTTTCATCTAGACTGTAAGCTCTAACGAGCAGGGCCCTCTGATCCCTCTGTATTGAATTGTATTGTGACTGTACTGTCTTCCCTGATGTTGTAAAGCGCTGCGCAAACTGTTGGCGCTATATAAATCCTGTATAATAATAATCAACAATTATTTTTTTTAAAGTGGTTGTAAACTTCAGACATGAAATATGAACAAAGCATATCTCTGTATAGTGTGTACTTGTCTCTATTAACCACTTCAGCCCCGGAAGATTTGGTTGCTCAATAACCAGGCCATTTTCTGCGATACAGCACTGCGTCGTTTTAACTGACAATTGCACGGTCATGCGACGTTGTACCCAAACAAAATTGATGTCGTCCTTTTTTTCCCACAAATAGAACTTTCTTTTAGTGGTATTTGATCATCTCTGCGGTTTTTATTTTTTGCGCTATAAACAAAAAAGGGCGACAATTTTGAAAAAAACACAATATTTTGTACTTTTTGCTATAATAAATATCCCCAATTTTTTTTTAAAAAAGCTATTTTTTTCCTCAGTTTAGGCTGATATGTATTTTTATACATATTTTTGTTAATAAAAATCGCAATAAGCGTATATTGATTGGTTTTCGCAAAAGTTATAGCGTCTACAAAATAGGGGATACATTTATGGCATTTTTATTATTATTTTTTTTACTAGTAATGGCGGCAATCTGCGATTTTTATCGGGACTGTGACATTATGGCAGATGGATCGAACACTTTTGACACATTTTTGGGACCATTGACAATTATACAGCGATCAGTGCTATAAACATGCTGTGTAAAAGTCACAGGCAGGGAAGGGGTTAACACTAGGGGGCGATCAAGGGGTTAACTGTGTTCTAAATGTAGGGGGGATGGGAGTGACTGGAGGAAATGACAGATCATGGTTCCTAGCTAGTAGGAACTCACAATCTGCCTCTCCTCACAGAACTGGGATGTGTGTGTATACACACACACACACACATATCCCTGTTCTGCCTCTCGTGCCCACGATCACGCATGGCCGGCAGTCATCGCGCGCGCCTCTGGTGTCATCCGCACGCCTGCTATCCCTCTTAAAGGGACCGACGTACAGCTACAGCGGTTTGCGGGATCGTGCTGACCTGCCGCAGTATAATGACGGCGGCTGGTCGGCAAGTGGTTAAAGCGGAGTTCCACCCAAAAATGGAAGTTCCGCTTTAAGTACTGGTGACCCCCTGACATGCCACATTTGGCATGTCATTTTTTTGGGGGAGGAGCGGGTACCCTGTTTTTACAGGCACCCAGTTCCCACTTCCTCCCTTGGCTCCGGGGTACAGGAAGAAAGATCACCCCTCCCCCTCCCTCCCTGCAATCTTCTGGGACATGTCACAGGTCCCAGAAGATTGCACGACCATTCATAGTGTGCAGCGCGGCTCGCGCATGCGCAGTGCGTGCCAGGCTGTGAAGCCACAGCCGGGAGCCCACAGTTAGAGTGTCTCTTCCCTCAAATGAGCTCTCAGAGCTCTCCTCACTGAGCTCTGCAGTGTAAAATTTCAGCGCCCCCTCCCTTTTTTCTAAACTCTCATACAAGCTTTGAATAGTTGCAGAGAAGAAATGGCAGCAGATAACCAGCTACAGCATATGTAGGAGGATTTGTTTAACCTCCTTAGCAGTAATCCCGAGTCTGGCTCGGGGTGAGTTTTTACTACCAAAAGCGGTAACCCCGAGCCAAACTCGGGCTGCATCGCAGTATCCACGGGGAGTTACTTACCTTGTCCCCTGGATCCTGCGATGTCTCCCTGAAGTGTGTGCGAGCCGTGTCTCGCTCGATTCACACTGCCGAGTGCCGAGCTCCGTTCCCTGCGACGTTGCGGCGCACGGGGACGGAGTTCGGCGCCAAATTCAAAAAGTGAAAAAGACAGTATAGATACAGTATACTGTAATCTTACTGATTACAGTACTGTATCAAATAATTACACGTTCCCTTTGTCCCTAGTGGTCTGTCCAGTGCCCTGCATGCAGTTTTATATTATAAAAACTGTTCTTTCTGCCTGGAAACTGGAGATTGTCCATAGCAACAAAAAAGTGTCCCTTTATGTCAAAAGCGGTTTTAGACCAGCTAGAAAACAGCGATAATAAATTAGAATCTCTTGCAGAATTGAGCGATAGCGATTTGTGGGGAAATTCGTCATCAAACACTAAATCTAATGTCAGCGAAAATTCTGCAACTGAGCAAATTTCAGTGTTTTTGATTTGATTACATTATTGAATAATTTTTATTATTATTATATTATTATTTGTTATAATTATTTATACTTATTTATTATATTATAATTTATGATTTTGTGTTTCAAACTTTATCATACCCGGGATGTCTACTAGACTCTGGTTTGGACAGATTTAAGTGAGTTATTTCTAAGAATTGCAGGCCTACAATATAAAACGCAAAATTTCCATGCAAAATAATTGTACTGCTTTCAGCACATAAAATCTGACAGAATCATACCGCCAGGGAGGTTAATCTCTGTGTATCACCTGAGGCCAGCCACTTTACTGGGCATATGTGAGGATTTACAGCCACTTTAATTTCATCAATGTCAAAATTCATGAAAATAATTAAATGTCCAGTGTCAACAAAATTTCATAAAATCTGTGGTGTCCAGTGCAATAAAAGTCCATCAGGACAAAGTGACTTGTGTTTCAATAGTGGAGGGAAAAAGCTTCTCCAAAATTAGTACTCCTCCACACTGCTCACACCTCCTGTCCACCACTTTCCAAACTAGCAACTCACCAGAGGTAATAATCACCAGCTCTTATCTTATATCACTTTAATAGGCACAGGATCCACTTTCTTCCACCAAATATGAAATACAACTTTTCCCTCAAATTATTCTTCAAACCTCCAGGCCCATCAATGGAGACAGTAAACAGAGAACAAAAAAAGTACTCCATTGTGTAAAACCTTTATTTATTTAAAAACAAATTGCACTCACATTTAGTGTCCCAACACTATAAATAAACCGCATATACCTTTAAGAACTTTTGAGTGGCTGCGTGGGGTGATGTCACCTCCAAACCAGCCCCTCCCTATGCATTTTGTTGTAATTACAGTCTCAGAGATGGTTTGGATGCACCCAATTACGCTGTCTATATTCTTTACCAATTACTACTTGATTTTCCACACCAATACACATAGCGGCATCAAAACTACTACATTTCTGAATCGGACTTAATAACTCACACCCATATCTATTCTTAATCTGTAGTAGCTTCTGTATCTTTTTTTACATTTCATGATCTATATCTTTTTTTACATTTCATGATCTTTTAAAGAGACCTAACACATAATAAAACGAAACTCTACCTTCTACTCTAAAATAATCAACCATACTAATTATTTGTGCAACATAAAAAAATCCATCAAATATTCTTTTAAAATTTAAACTGTATTTACATGGGAAGCATTAATTTTAATACCACATTTATAAAATACATTGAAACTAACCACCTGCAAATAGCTACAGGTAAAACCAGGCATAGTATTTAAACCCTAAACTATTCATATTCCGTCAGTAATCTCGATCTCTTAAAGAGACCTCTTAATTAAAGTAGACCTCAACCTAAATATGACTCTCACTTAGCTATACAGCTCTCTTAATATTTTAAAAAAAGATATAAATATAATAAAAATTATTTATTTAAAATTGTGTCAAAAATTTGTCAAAAACAATTTAGATCAATATCAATATTCAATCCTCCTGGTTGAAAAGTATCCAGCTCACATATCCATTTGGTCTTTTTTCTTGAAATATCTTAATTATGTATCCACCTCTCCAATGCTTCCTTGCACAATCTATCCCATAAAAAAAATCAATTCACTTGGATCCTTTCCATGTTTCTCCCTAAACTGTCTGGAGACATTGGAGTAGAGGCACCTTAAGACAACAAGTGTGTTACTGGTGGGATCACCAGGTGATTGAAAAAAGAAAATAGAAAAAAAAAAGAAAACTAATGCTAAGCTAAATGGTAAGTTGTAATATATTACATTTTTGTTTTGGGTTTATTACCACATTAAAAATGCTTCTATTATATGTAAGCCTTAAAACAATTGCTTTTTTTTACGTTAGAAAATCATACTCTCTTCTAATACCCATTTATGTACTTGTGTGTACACCACCTTCTTTGTATGCGTTTCTGGATACGTATGCTGTTATCTGTACTTTTTGAAAACGAACAAAAAGAGACTAAACATAACAATTCTTTCAGTGCGAGGAACGCAGAGAGCATTTGTTTGCGGGGCACAGATCCCTCAAATTGGAACTGTCTCTGTTGTGACAACCATGGCTTGGTTTTTGTGATGATACTTGGTATACCTTAAAATGCATCAAACCTTTAAGGGAAAAACCATTGTCTTGGTTTTTGTGATTATACTTCTCAATTAAACACAAAATAGATTCTAGATACCCAGAGTAACAATCTGCATGGGGATGTGCACTTTTAAATGCTTGTGGACTAACTACCACATTAATTATTAATATAATACCTGCAGTACATTTTGTACTCAAGCCCAGAACATTAACCACAGTCTTGGTGTTTGTGATGATACTTGTTATGCCTTTAGAAGCTTCAAGCTTTTGGGGGAAAAAAACTTAATGCAGCAGTTTTATCATTTTGATGTATATATTACTCAATACTTTACCAATATGTTGTCATATATTCTCAATTGAACACAAAATAGATTCTGGATACAGAGAGTTACAATATGCATGGAAATCTTTTAAATGCTTGTGGATGAATTTATTTTACACATTAAATATAAATGTAATATCTGCAGTCCTTTTTGTACTCAGGCCCATTTTTAAGTTACGCAATGCAATGCAGGAATTATAAAGGTTGTTATCATGAGCTTGTCATATTATGTTGTTTAAAATTATTTGCCTCTGTTTGCATATCTATTTAAATAGTCATGTCAAAAATGAAACATAAAGTAAAAGAGACAGATCACTATTCTTACCACTTAAATTTTTTCCTTGTTGCTTCATATTAGGCTGATGTTTCATTGTTATCACTGATGGGAATTTAAAGCAATCACTTCTTCACGCATTACAGGTCTCACAATGAAGTCTAGAAAACAGAAAGAGGGGACTTACAATTGATCTTATATCATTTATATTAAGTTAAGAATTAAAAATAAGTAACTGTCAAAACACAAAACGCTAGACAAACAGCTGGATACAAAGATGAAGTATATTAAAGTGCATGTAAAACCAAATATGCATATGTAATTTTAAATGCAACATACATAAATACATGAATTTGACTTCATGTTCCCCTATTCAGTAGTATCTGACATGGAGATTGTGGAGCAACACTAGTAGCCACCAGGTGTGTTGCAGTATATATGAGCTGTTAAGGAGCATTCTGACAGAAGGAGAGAGTAGAATGATCAGAGGGATAACTCTTAGTGTGCTGCTGTTCCTTCACCATTCAATCACATGCAGAGTACAGAAGGATTACAAGGCTACAGTACTTAACTGTAATAGAGAAAAGTCAGGTCACTAATCCACGTCTGCTGTCTGGTAGGGCTCTGCATTTATCACTTTGTCTGGATTTATGCTTTAAATGTCAATTATTGCAGAGTGAATATACTGTACATAACTGTGTATGTACTGCATTTTCCCTAATGGAATGTAAAGGCATTCCTAATCTATTCAAATAAAGGGAAGCATAAAAGAAAATCATAGACCATTATTTACTTTAATTTCCTTATTTGCCTCCCTTGTTCCCTCACTTTCCGTACCTCTACTTATAGACATTACCAGCCTCAAAACCATGGATGTTAAATAACGTACATATGGCCTTGTTTTTGGAAGGACTTTACATACAGTATAACCACTCAAAGACCAGGCATATTCTGCCACTTTTTGTTTGCATGTAAAAATCTGTATGTATATATATATATTTATCAGAGGCCCTGGAGAATAAAATGGTAGAATTTAGATTTTTTATGTCACACTGTATACAATCAGCAGTTTTTCAAACGCAATTTTTTTTGGGGGGAGTATACACTGTAATAATGAATTTGAATGCAAAAAAAACACAATATATACCCCATTTAATATATAAAATATGATGTTATGCCAAGTAAACAGATACCTAACATGTCACGCTTTAAATTTGTGCACAAACTACGATACTTAATCTCCATAGGTGATGCTTTCATTTTTTTTACATGTTTACATGTTACCAGTTTAGAGTTACAGAGGAGGTCTAGCACTAGAATTATTGCTCTCCCTATAACGTTTGTGGCAATACCTCATATGTGTGATGCGAACATCATTTATATGTGTACGCAACCTATGTATGCAATTGCCTCTGCGCCCGAGCACGGGGGCACTTTACTTCTTTTTTTTTTTATTATTATTATTATTATTATGTTAAAAAAAAAAATAATTTACACTGTTTTTTGACAAGTCCTCTATATGGAAACCTCTGGGTCTTTAAGACCCCAGATCTCTCCTCCACTTTTAAAAGCATGAGATAAAAAAAAAAAAGCATTAATCTCATGCTTTCCAGAGAAAAAAGGCAATGTTTACAGCTGCCCTAAAAGTGAAAGTGATGAAAATGCTCATCGCGATCTGGTCTCCAAACATCTTTATTGTAAGCTGGCGCAACCGCTTGGCTCCCCATCGGGACCTGAGAGGCCGGAGAGGCACCAGAGGGTGACAGGAGGTGGTGGGGATCTTCCAGCTTGTTCCACATGTTCTTCTGTCTATATTGAGAGAGGGATCCTGGAAGCATACACAGATCCTATACTGCTGTGCTCCGCACTAACTACTGTTGTAAGTAATGCTGTCTAAATTGCAGTACTAATGATATGCTATACACAGCCTATCCTGAAGAAAAGGAAGTGTTAGAACTCGGGCATGGGTCATAGCATTGTAATCAGGCCAGATGGGTCTGTATCTAGTGGTATATTTTATACTTTTCTGATGGGTCAAAGTTTTTGAAAAATATATTTGCTTTTATTTATTTTCTTACAGTGTTTTGGGCTTGCTAAGCACATTTACAGTATATCTGGGTTCCTGTTGTCATATAACATTCTATTGTAACATGCTTTATTTTACAGTCATTTGGGGGTACATCAGTACGGCATTACAAGGCTAAATATCTCAGGGTAGAGAGTAATGCAGTAGAGCTTCATGTACGACCTAAACTGAAGTGGTGTGCTTGACGTGGTGGTATCTTGCTCTGCAGTGGTAGATTGTACTGTTTTGTTTACCCAATGGTTATTATGTGAATACTGTGATCCACAACCCGGGAGTGGAGTCGGGGGATAGGATATAATAAGGACACACACAATATAGCCTAGATTAATGACAAGACTCAGGTTTATGTTTTTAGAATATGTCTCTTTATTTTATATGGAATGTTGCCTTATATTCAGTATGAACGCATACACCATGTAGTCGGCTGGCTACAAGAATGGATAAGTCTGTGTCCTATCAGTTATACGATATGTTTATTGTGAAATGAAAACGTTATCTTTATTTTCAATAAAAATGATCTGGTTAAAAAAAAAAAATCTCAGGGTATCCTACTCGTGGTCAAATAAGTTGATGATAGGTTGTCTTTTAACTACATGACCCAGGTCTATGAATTTTTTATGGATTAACAATCTGTATTACAATAAGTGAATTACTGTAACTCATCAAAAGTATGTGTGGTTCTTTATGGTCATACATTAGTGTTAAAAATAACACTAATGTGCAAAACATACAGCTTATTTGGTTAATCCACCATATCAAATCTATTTCTAAATAAACGGAAACATTATGTTGCAACATGACAAGCACGATGTTTAATCAATCATTAATTATGTGTAATTGATGGAACAAGAAAACTACATTTTAATCAATTATTGATATTGTGTAAATGCTGGTACATGGCAACAACATTTTTTTATTAATTATTAATATTGGATAAATATTTCCATGCTAAAATATTCTTCTTGTGTTTATGCATGCCTTCCTTCTTATTTTATAGAACATAACAATGCCAAGTATACACACCAATTTTTTAAGCTCAGAAGTCATGCATAAATAAGGGAAGAATATTTCAACATATGAAGAATGCCAATTACATTACTCATCATCAAGGTTTGTCATGGCATTTAAACCAGTGTACCCTTGCTTACAAACCCAGCTGTATTTGTTCCTGTGACCTCTGCGTTTCTGCCACCTGTTCTCATTATGCTTTTGAGTCAGTCTGTATTTGTTTAGTCTTTTCTGTGTTATAGGTCTACCATCTCTCCTCTTGTGCTAGTTATAGAGTAATCGTTAAGATTACTGCACAGATTCCTGGGACAGTGTGTCACTTCCTGTGTATCCTTGCCTACGACCCTGCCTTTGTGCTTGTTTATCCTGAGATCATGTTACTGTGTTCGAGCCTAGCCCATCTAATCCTGTTTCTCCTTCCTGCCTTGTACATATTTGTTCTGTGTACCATTATTGCCTCATATCTTCTTGTCCTAAAATGAACAGTTTATGGATTATTTTTTAGTCTGCTGATTCCCTATCTCTTTAGGTCCTCTGATTCTGCCTCCTTTTCTATCTTTATCTAGTCCTGCTACCATACCAACTCCATGGCTTGTTCACACCAGCCTTCTTGAGCTGCACTGTGTAACATTGCCCAATGCAGTCCAAATGCAAAGACAAGGCAGAAAGTCTTGCTTTGTATAGTGCCTGTGCGTTATGATAAAATAATGCAGGCATACATTTTATTGCAGTGCAATACAACTTGCAACACCATGTCACAATGTACTGTCATGCAAATAGTTATATTTGCTTAATTTAAACAACGTTAAAAAAGCAATGGGGAAGATTTACTAAAACTGATGCACACAGAATCTGTTAGAGCAGTTGCTCCAGAGCTTAGTAAATGAGCAGAAACTCTGCTGACTTTCATTATCCAATCATGCGCAAGCAAAAATGCTGTTTTTTATTTTATTTTATTTAATTGCACGTGATTGGGTATACTTTGCAAAAATGAAGATTTACCTCTTTTACTAAGCTCTGGAGCAACTAGTCTATTTGCCTTTAGTAAATCAACCCCATTGTGTGCATGCTGGTGTGAACGAGCCCTGAGTCTATACTAGGGTGCCCACGTGTCCCGGATTGCCCAGGATTATCCCTTAATTAACATCTCTGTCCCTGGTCCCGGGCAGCTTCATTCCGGGACAATACAGTGTCCCGGAATGAAACTGACTCTGGGAACATTTAGCAATTCATGGGACAGAGGCGGACTGAGCCACCATAGCTCTGGCTCTGCCTCCACCTCCACCTGACTATACACCTAAACACCGGTTTCTATAGCCGCCTGGCGTATGGCAACCAGTGACGTCACTGCCCAGCGTTGAAAGCGGAGGAGGATTTCACTTGCTCCTCCGCGCTAGTGCTTAGGGTTTTGAATCCTCTGCCCGGCTTTCTGTTTGCCCGAGACCCGAATCAGCCCGCAGCACCAATCCTCCTCTCCCTTACTATGGCTTTCACAGCTTTGACCAATAAGGGAAGGGGGCACTTCTACTCCCTGCACATATTTCTCCCCCACCTCCACCCTCCCTCTTGTGTAGAGCCCGGGATCATCTGTCCACACTAAGTGAAGGGAGAGAAGTTTTATCAAATAGCATAGAGAACACAAGATGCAGTGACAGCCCAGAGCTGCAGACATCGGAGCTGTGCAGGAATTCTTCCTCCTTATCTGTTACTGTGAGTCACCCCCCTCCTCCCCCTCTTGGGCTGCTGTGTGTATATGACTCTCTGCATCTGTTCACACTTCACACCCACTAGTAACCAAACACTATTCACCTTCTGGGGGGGGGGGGGGACTGCTGCTTGCAGTCTTCCTGGCCAGTGCTCTTTTTTTCTATTAGAGGGGGGTGTGCAGGGTCCTCCCCCATCACCCCTCTGCAGTCCTCCCAGCTGGGGGTCTTTTTTAACTGGTGGGGGAGGGAAGGGAGTTCCTATTTTCCTAGATGGGAGTCCCCTAATATCACCCCCTGCAATCCTCATAACTGGAGGGGGAAGAGAGGGGGATTCCTGTATTGGGGTCACTTCTTATCACCCCCCCACACAGCCCTCCTAGCTGGGGGTCTTGTTTAACTAGAGGCAGTGGCAGTGTGTCCATAAGGGCGCATGGGCGCCACCCCTCTCTCCAGCCACCCCCTCTATCAGACAGCGGGCGGGGGGGGCACAGTGGCAGCATTTGATGGAACAGTGGCAACGTTTGATGGGCACAGTGGCTGCATTTGATGGGAACAGTGGCTGCATTTGATGGGCACAGAGGCTGCGTTTGATGGGAACAGAGGCTGCGTTTGATGGGAACAGTGGCTGCGTTTGATGGGCACAGTGGCTGTGTTTGATGGGCACAATGGGGCTGCATTTGATGGGCACAATGAGGCTGCGTTTGATGGGAACAGTGGCTGCATTTGAAGGGCACAGTGGCTGCGTTTGATGGGCACAATGAGGCTGCGTTTGATGGGCACAATGAGGCTGTGTTTGATGGGCACAGTGGCTGCATTTGCTGGCACAGTGGCTGCGTTTGATGGCACAGTGGCTGCGTTTGATGGGCACAGTGAGGCTGCAATTGATGGGCACAATGGCAGCGTTTAATGGTCAGTGTAGGGATCTGGTAGGTCAGTGTAGGGATCCAGGTAGGTTAGTATAGTGGTCAGTGTAGGGATCCAGGTAGGTTAGTATAGTGGTCAGTGTAGGGATCAGGTAGGTTAGTATAGTGGTCAGTGTAGGGATCAGGTAGGTCAGTGTAATGGTCAGTGTAGGGATCAGGTAGGTTAGTGTAGTGGTCAGGTAGGTCAGTGTAATGGTCAGTGTAGGGTGCAGGTAGGTTAGTATAGTGGTCAGTGTAGTGATCAGGTAGGTCAGTGTAATTGTCAGTGTAGGGATCAGGTAGGTCAGTGTATGTCCAGTTTTTACTCCAGATCCCTCAGGTTATTTGTATACCCTTTGTAGTATAAAGACTTGGATATAAAAAGAATTTGATTCATGTATGTTAGCCCAACATTGTAAGAACAATTAAACTCTGTGACTCTAAAGGGCTGCCTGCAATGTTGGGCTAACATACATGAAAAATGCTTAAATAGGTAAGGGGGGGGGGGCCACCCAGCGATGTCACATGGTGGCACCACCCCTTGTGATGTCACTGACCGATGCATGCTGAAGAGTCTCCCTGAATGGCAGTTTGGAAATGTGGTCACCCTAGTCTATACGTGCTTAGCTTCTCTGGTTCTGCTTCCATTTCCTGTCTTGTGTACCTGACTAGAGTTGGGCAGAACACCCCCTGGTTTGGTTCAGCACAGAACTCTCGACCATCGCAAAAGTTCAGACCCAAACTCCGAACCTTATTAAAGTCTATGGGACCCAAACTTTAAAAATCAAAAGTGCCCATTTTGAAGGCTTATATGCAAGTTATTGGCCAACAAAAAACAGTATGGGGGCCCGGGTACTGCCCTGAGGGACATGTATCAATGCAAAACTGCTTTAAAAAAAGTTTTTAAAGTGATTTTAACTACTTATGGACCTTACACCACATAAATACTGCGGCAGGGCGGCCCTATTGCGTGAAACGACATACCCGTACGTCGTTTCGTGCACAAGACACTGTGGGCCCACGCGCGCTGTACGGCGGGGGGAGCCGATGCACAGGTCTGCCAGCCACCCGCGATTGCTACTCAGAGAGGCAGTACAGGGATCTGCATATGTAAACAAAGCAGATCTTCGTTCTGACAGCGGGGTACAGAGAGATCGTCCATTCCTAGTGGTCAGGAACAGTAATCTCTCTGTACTCCCAGTCAGTCCACCCCCCCACAGTTAGAAAGCACCTCCCTAGGACACACTTAACCCCTTGGTCGCCCCCTAGTGTTAGCCCCTCCCCTGCCAGTGTAATTTATACAGTAATCAGTGCATATTTTTAGCTCTGATCACTGTAATAATGTCACTGGTCCCCAAAAAGTGTCAAAAGTGTCCGATCTGTATGCCACAATGTCGCAGTCCCGCTAAAAATCCCTGATCACCGCCATTACTAGTAAAAAAAAAAAAAATTAAAATAAAAATGCCATAAATCTATCCCCTATTTTGTAGACGCTATAACTTTTGCACAAACCAATCAAAATATGTTTATTGCATTTTTTTACCAAAAATATATAGAAGAATAAATATTGGTCTAAACTGATGAATACATTTAAAAAAATATTTTTTTATTGGATATGTATTATAACAAAAAGTAAAAAATATTGTTTTTGTTTCAAAATTGTCAGTCTTTTTTTGTTTATAGCACAAAAACTAAAAACCACAGAGGTGATCAAATACCACCAAACAAAAGCTCTATTTGTGGGAAAAAAGGACATCAATTTTATTTGGGTACAGCATTGCACGCCTGCGCAATTGTCAGTTATAATAACGCAGTGCCGTATGGCAAAAAATGGCCTGGTCATTAAGGGGGTAAATCCTTCAGGGGCTGAAGTGAAGATGCTTAAAGTGAAACAGTAAAAATGAAAAATTCCTTTAATTAGGGCCCTAGAATGCTCTGTGCAACGAACATTCCGCCGAGCGCCCCGCAAATTCAGGTGTTTGCTGAACGGGCGAACAGGCGAACTGTTGGCCTAACTCTAATTGACCTTCTCTTTTAGACTGTATATCTGTCGTGGTGTACCTCTCTTGTGTATTCTGTCTTTTGATTTTGCCTTCTGTTTGTGTGCCTACTCTGCCCTCTTGCTATACTTAGCCTGGAGTTGGCAGTTCTGTTTCCAATTTCCATCCACTTTTTGCCAGCCACACGTATCCTGTGTTTCTTTGAGACCCTTCTAGCTAGCTTCTGTACCTGTCTGTTCTCTTACTATTCTCTAAATTTTATTTACCATAGGCTCATCAAATACTTTGAAATAATACAACTAGAGAGACTATAAAAACAAAATGGTTTAATCTTGTAAAATATGTCAACATGGACCCAGTGTATAATAATTTGGGAAAAAATAACTATATATTGCTGGTTTCAATCAATACATTTCTACCTCTAATAAACACAAATTATAGTAAAGAGGCTTCGGGTATAACCATTTATAACGTTACAGTGTTACACTGATAAAAAGAAAAAAGGTTGGGACTGTATATGAAGCATGCAGTGGGAAAGTTCAGTGTCACGCTGACTTGAATTGACATGGTGCAATCAAATTAATTATTAGACATAATGAGTGGAATTTATTAAAACTGGAGCAGACAGAATCGGTAGTGGCTGTACATAGTAACTAGGGATGCACCGATACCGATACTGGCATCGGTATCGGTGCCGTTACTAAGCATTTTCGTGGGTATCGGTACTCGCGAAAATGCTCCGATACTCTAACCCGATACCGGAAGTGATGTAACAGCGTTGCTAGGCGGGTGCCTAACACCGCCCGCTGCCCTGATTAGCTGTGCCTCGCGCCGCTGTGTCCCTCAGCGGAGCGGACCGAAGCCGCCTCCCCTCCTCTCTGTTTACATCCACAGAGGAGGAGGAGCCTGCGCTCAAGGGACACACCGCTGTGTGTATCTGGAGACTGTCAGCACTGTTCCGAGGTATGTAAGAGGGGGCGTCTATACTGCTGGGGATGTCTGTGTTACTGAGGGGTGTCTGTGCTGGAAGTGTCTCTGTGCTACTGAGTGGTATCTCTGCGCTACTGAGGGGTATCTCTGTGCTACTGAGGGGTATCTCTGTGCTACTGAGGGGTGTCTAATGATGGGGGGGGTCTGCACTTGGTCGGGGCTGCCCTCCAAACCCCCTGTACTGTGCCCATCTCTGTTCCCATGTCTCCCAATTACCCTCCCATCCCCACCATCTTCCCCTAGTGATCACAGCCTTTTCCATCCCAACTCTCCCACCTCACAATCCCTATTTCACCCCACACTCAACTACCGCCACCTCCCAAACCACCCCTCTCCCTAGGCGATAGGTATCGGTAATTGGTCTCGGCGAGTACCTGGGGTAAAGTATCGGTACTCGGTGTTAAAAAAGTGGCATCAGTGCATCCCTAATAGTAACCTATCAGTTTTTAGCCTCAACTTGTTCAGTTAAGCTCTGGAAATAAAAGTTAGAAGCTAACTGGTTGCCATACACAGCTGCTCTGCATTCTGTTTGCTCCAGTCTTTTAAATTCTCCTTGTATTTCTTTCTCTTTATAGAGAAAATGGAGTACTGTCCGTGATACTTTTTTTATTTGCACTAACATATAATTTTTCAGGACAAGCTTTCGGGGTATGTCCCCTTCTTCAAGGTCCAAGCAGTCACAATTGCACTAATACGGCTACAATTATGTCAAGTTTCTCTTTATATATATGTAGCGGCCTCACCCCTCTCCCTTGCTTTATCGGTTATATGGCTGTTGTCTAGTGGTACCTGGGAGAGAGAGATGATACACACCACGAGGCCATCACTAGGCCGACTTTCCTCTTCGGTGGCCGGAGCAGGGAGCTGCTGGTGACCGAGGCAGCATCCTCGGATTTTTCTCTTTTTACCTCTGTTTGGGCAGTCCCTTCGCCCGGATCAGTGCGCACGGGGAACGCACCAGCATCGATCTCTCCCTCCGGAGTGGCAGTCCCTGTGAGGTAGTTGAGGTGGAAAGCCTGAGGCTTTTCTGTGGATGGTTCCACCTCGAAGAGGAATTCTTTGCAGACCTCACAGCGCCCAAATGGCTTCAGCTGGACCACCAGTCCCGAACAGCCGGGACAGATCACACCAAGGGCTTCCACGTCTCTACAGGTAAAGAGAGCCAATCGCCCCCGGGGCCTTATGCCCCGTACACACGATCGTTTTTCATGCCGTTAAAAATGCCATTTTAAAAAATGGCCATTAAAAATGATCGTGTGTAGGCTCCAGAGCATTTTTAACGACGTGAAAAACGGCCATTAAAAATTCCGGACATGCTCTCTTTTTTCACGTCGTTTTTCATGTTGTTTTTTTTAACGACGTGAAAAACGATAGTGTGTATGCTTTCACGACGTGAAAAAAAACGCGCATGCTCCGAAGCAACTATGAGACGGGAGCGCTCGTTTTGGTAAAGCTAATGTTGGAAATGGAGATGGCACATTCGTCACGGTGGAATTAATAGCATCGTTTTAATGCTGCGCATTCCGTTCTTCTTTTGATAATGCTTTAAAATTACCCTCTTTTGATAATGACATTGAGAGTTTTATGCCAAACTTGTTTCTAAAGTAATTCCAAATTGCTCTAATGATTATAAAATATTATTTATAAGCCGCACCTCCCTCCTAAATAATACTAATAATAATAAAATAATGTAATTCTCCTTTTTTCTTTAAATTTTATATTATTTTTGTTTTGTTTTTTTTGGCCTTTTTTTAAGTATTTTGGCTTAAATTATTCTTGTGTAAAGTTACCACAACAACCTTCCAAATGTGTCTCATTTGGCCTCAGGGAGGTTTGTGTCCCCTGATAATAACAATAATATAATTTGAGATGTCCCTGCCTGCTTCCTAGCAAGCTCTCTTTTGAAATACAAATCACATAGTCAAGTATTTAAAGGGCACTCAATTTTTTTTTATTTCAGAACATTAACAAATTAAAGTGGAAGGCAGCACTGGAGAGCCTGCTTGCATTTGTGCATCCCTTTCACCCCACAACAACCATACAAGATGTCCAAACCAAAATAGAGATTAGATCCCCCCAAAAAATGAGCCCAATCTTGTCTTGAGCTCCCAGAGGTCAGGAGCCACAGCAGATAAGTCCTATATGTCCCCAGTCTGTGGTACTACAGCAGGCATTATTTTCTCCTCTTCCTTGTAGCCTTCTCTCCAGCCTTCTCTGCAGCCTTGGTTGGTTTCTTCCTTGGAGGCTGGGGATCAGGAGGAGAGGTTGTGGCAGGAGGAGTAGTAGGAGGAGGAGGAGGAGGTGGAGGAGTAGGGACAACCTCCGTTATGTCCGTGTACCTAGTGAGTTCACCCAGCACGCCCTTATTGATGACTTTCAATAGCAGGGTCTCACTGAATTTTTTTTGCTGCAACTCCATTTGCCCTAGTTTTTGGGCGAGGACTGCGGCAAATCCCTCATCAACAGAGGGTGCCTCTCTGAGGGCCGCTGTTGCCTCTCTGAGGAAGGCCCTGGTTTCCTCCTCCACCTGCCTACCTCTCCTTGGCCCTCGTGGTTTAACTACCAGGGGAGGCATCTGGGCTCTTGTGCTGGGCCCAGCCTCCTCCTGGGTGCCACTGGGCCCAGCCTCCTCCTGGGTGCCACTGGGCCCTGCCTCCTCCTGGGTGCCACTGGGCCCTGCCTCCTCCTGATCCCCAACATCACCCTCTTCCTGGCTCTGCTCTGGCTGTAAAAAAAGAAAGGGACATTATTTATTTTGCCACATCATCATTCACAGACATTGTTCACCTCTAGACATTGTTGAAATCAATGCCAAAAGTTATGTCATTTTCATTGATTACGCATCCTGGTTTTGTTGTCTTGGACACATAAAATTAGGCCACTACTGTATCTTGCTCTTCACAAACTTTATTGGTAGAAGTGTACATACCTTTAACAATACTAACATCTATTTAAAATCTACAATTTTGTACGATAGAAATATAGATAGCAAAACTTTACCTGGCTCCATATCTCCAAATCTGCCTCCTCAAGGCCCTGATCTTGATCCTCAGAGGAAGCCAGAGCAGGGTTGACAGGAAGGCTGGAGGACTGGCTGCAGGGAAGGCTGGAGGGTTGGGTACAAGGAAGGCTGGATTGACCTCTGGGGGGAAGGGTGGAGAGAGATTCCCTCACTTCCAGCTGGTCATCCAGAAAAGCAAGCTTACTGTAGTACCACAGACTGGGTTTATAAACCTTATCTGCTGGTGCACCTGACCTCTGGGACCTCAGGACCATAGTCCTCTGGGTCCTGTATGTCCCTCTGATGGTCCCAATTTTGTTTTTGACATCTTGGAGAGTTGTTGTGGGTATCTTTGTTTGCACAAATGCAAGCAGGCTCTCCAGTGCTGCTTTCCTGGCGTCTTTATTTTTATTACCGCCACTTTTTGTTTGCCATAATATAGGGAGCTCTTGCCATTTATCGATGAACTCCCCCATGAAGTCTGGGTTTTTAAAAGTATTCATGATATCTGTAAAAGCGAGAAACCAAAAAAATATATATATTTCAGGCAACATTCCTCAACTGTGCATTGTCTACATATTTTGAGCACACAAATCTCCTCGTCTGATGAACCTCAAAAAGTAAAATTGTTAGGTACCTTGGTCACGACGTTCGTTGCTAACTCTCTCTCCCGAAAAATGAACGTATTTCCCAGACATGGATCTTCACTTTATATACACAGCGCATGCGTGAAACTCTGCACGCTTTCCCCGCCCCTGACGTTCGATATTGTACTTTCCCCGCCCCTTCTCGCTCGTAGTGCTGAACAAAACATGGCGGAGACACAGGTGGCTGAGATTACCTCTACAGAGGATGAAATTACAGAGGAGCCCAAATCAAGACCCAGGAGATATAAGGCATCCAACATGTCATTCGAGGAAATGGTGGAGATGGTCGCCATTTTAAAGAAGGAGGATTATGATGCCAAGCATGGTCCGTATAAAAGGCCTAATCTGGTCAAGTCCAGAATTATGGGCAAAGTGGTCAAAAGTCTCCACCAAAAATTCGGGGTGTGCAGAACGAAGGAACAGCTCAGAAAACGATGGTCTGAACTGAAGTTGCGGGAGGCCGACCAATATAAAAGAATCAAGAAAGTTATATTAAAAAGTAAGTTGTTTTTTTGAGTTTCCATGGTACATATTATTTTCTTGTATTCTGTCGTGTATTTTTAACTTTCATATAGTACACTGAAAGATACCATCTTTTTTAGGTTCGTCCGCATAGTAAACGGACGTATTAAACCTCTTTCTCCGTACAGTTCCTCAAACAATGTTTTAGGATCATCCAGTGTGAACACCCATGTTTTTTGGTTTATTTGGGGGAGTACATTTGGGCCACACTTATTTTTGGTGTGCTAATCCAAAGGACATTTGTTCATTTGAAAAAACGATATGCATGGTAATGTTAAAGGGAGTGAATGCTCAGCAGCTGATGAAACATCTGAACGCAGTAGTACAAGTGTGGGCCTAAAGCCAAAAAGCTTGAGGGAGTCACACACAGGTGATCCAGTGTAGATACTTTGGGGTGTTACAATGTTTCAAATTTGTTTACAAAATGTATATGCTCTGTTTTGGCCTATGTATCCAATCATTTGTCCCGGTTGGCACAGGGGGTAAAAATTAAAATGGAGCATGCTTCAAAAGAATGATTACAAAGTTTTTTTTCATGTTTCTTATTTTAGCAAACTTGAGTCGCTACTAATGAAACTATTCCTTTTATTTCAATCTCCCTAGGGATTCGAAAAGCTACCTCAGATGAGACGAGAATTGCAATACCTACAACAATACCACCAGAACCCCAGGATGGAGAGGAATGTGATGTTGTGGAAGTGGAAAGTGGCACCACCACAGGTCAGAGTGAAACCAGACACATGCATGTTAAATAGATGTAGGCCTACATATTCTATCCTACATATTTCTTTTTACATTTAGGTGCAGTTCTGGCCGAAGACCCCAATAAGTTGACACATCACAGTGCCCAGATCCTGATCCAATACCTGATGGTCTGCTGTCGTGACCTCGAAAAAATTAAGGGAGATTTGCTAGAGATCAGGGCAAATACAAAGCGGGTGGAGGAAAGGCTCCAAAATATCATGGCTGTGCTTGGGCGTGTCTAATGTTTTTACACCAAATAACGTTTTACTTGCAGAGATTTCTATTTTTTTTGGTTATTTTACCCTTTAATGACTAGCACATGTTTAGCTTTTTCAAAATTTGGAGAAATACAGGTCCTTCTCAAAAAATTAGCATATTGTGATAAAGTTCATTATTTTCTGTAATGTACTGATAAACATTAGACTTTCATATATTTTAGATTCATTACACACAACTGAAGTAGTTCAAGCCTTTTCTTGTTTTAATATTGATGATTTTGGCATACAGCTCATGAAAACCCAAAAATCCTATCTCAAAAAATTAGCATATTTCATCCGACCAATAAAAGAAAAGTGTTTTTAATACAAAAAAAGTCAACCTTCAAATAATTATGTTCAGTTATGCACTCAATACTTGGTCGGGAATCCTTTTGCAGAAATGACTGCTTCAATGCGGCGTGGCATGGAGGCAACCAGCCTGTGGCACTGCTGAGGTGTTATGGAGGCCCAGGATGCTTCGATAGCGGCCTTAAGCTCATCCAGAGTGTTGGGTCTTGCGTCTCTCAACTTTCTCTTCCCAATATCCCACAGATTCTCTATGGGGTTCAGGTCAGGAGAGTTGGCAGGCCAATTGAGCACAGTAATACCATGGTCAGTAAACCATTTACCAGTGGTTTTGGCACTGTGAGCAGGTGCCAGGTCATGCTGAAAAATAAAATCTTCATCTCCATAAAGCTTTTCAGCAGATGGAAGCATGAAGTGCTCCAAAATCTCCTGATAGCTAGCTGCATTGACCCTGCCCTTGATAAAACACAGTGGACCAACACCAGCAGCTGACATGGCACCCCAGACCATCACTGACTGTGGGTACTTGACACTGGACTTCAGGCATTTTGGCATTTCCCTCTCCCCAGTCTTCCTCCAGACTCTGGCACCTTGATTTCCGAATGACATGCAAAATTTGCTTTCATCCGAAAAAAGTACTTTGGACCACTGAGTAACAGTCCAGTGCTCTGTAGCCCAGGTCAGGCGCTTCTGCCGCTGTTTCTGGTTCAAAAGTGGCTTGACCTGGGGAATGCGGCACCTGTAGCCCATTTCCTGCACACGCCTGTTCACGGTGGCTCTGGATGTTTCTACTCCAGACTCAGTCCACTGCTTCCGCAGGTCCTCCAAGGTCTGGAATCCGTCCTTCTCCACAATCTTCTTCAGGGTCCGGTCACCTCTTCTCGTTGTGCAGCGTTTTCTGCCACACTTTTTCCTTCCCATAGACTTCCCACTGAGGTGCCTTGATACAGCACTCTGGGAACAGCCTATTCGTTCAGAAATTTCTTTCTGTGTCTTACCCTCTTGCTTGAGGGTGTCAATGATGGCCTTCTGGACAGCAGTCAGGTCGGCAGTCTTACCCATGATTGCGGTTTTGAGTAATGAACCAGGCTGGGAGTTTTTAAAAGCCTCAGGAATCGTTTGCAGGTGTTTAGAGTTAATTAGTTGATTCAGATGATTAGGTTAATAGCTCATTTAGAGAACCTTTTCATGATATGCTAATTTTTTGAGATAGGAATTTTAGGTTGTCATGAGCTGTATGCCAAAATCATCAATATTAAAACAAGAAAAGGCTTGAACTACTTCAGTTGTGTGTAATGAATCTAAAATATATGAAAGTCTAATCTTTATCAGTACATTACAGAAAATAATGAACTTTATCACAATATGCTAATTTTTTGAGAAGGACCTGTATAGTTTGTTTATGCATGGCTGGTCATGCGTTTTAATACACCTGAAATTAAGGGAACATCCACATTTCTAAGGAAGTTGCCCACCTAAACAAAAAAAATAAAGGTATTTTTACATAACAAATCATTGTGGCTTCATTATGTAAATGTGGTGCTGAGTGAACTAATCAATGTTTGGTGTTTACACTGACAATGAAGGCTAATTAAAAGATTTTTTAATCCACATGGCAAAACAAGTGCACTAGGTAAACCTACCAGAAACATCAAACATTATACAATAAAAATGACAAACCAATCTTTACTCAAGAAAAAGTTTTATTTTTTTGGCCTAAAATTATTAGAGATTGTCTGGCATTTCAATGGCCCCCCTACCCATAAAATAGTCCACATATTGGTTACGGACCTCACGTCTGGTTGGGGGGGCCAAGCCAGGACGGCCAGGTTCCAGGGCCACCAAAGTTTCGGCATTGATTAAAGAGGCCTCAGGCCCACTCAAAGATATATAACTCGTTGAATGCACCCTTAGGAAATTATGCAGCACACAGCACGTCATAACCACATGGTTCCATTTGTATGGGGCAAGGTGGATGGAGGTAAGGAAGAGGTGAAATCGGCTGGCCATGATCCCAAACGCATTTTCCACCACCCTTCTGGCTCTGGCCAGCCGATAATTGAAAACCCTCCTCTCAGGGGTGAGGGTGCGTTGCGGGAATGGCCTCATCAAATGGGGTCCCAGGCCAAACGCCTCATCCGCCACAAACACAAAAGGTAGTCCCTCCACATTCTGCTCCGCTGGTGGCAAGGCCAGCAGATCCAAAAGGAGCCGTTCTCCAAACTCCGTCTGGGCAAAAACTCCTCCATCAGACATCCTGCCATTCTTGCCAACGTCCACATAGAGGAACTCGTAGGTGGCCGACACCACTGCCATCATCACGACGCTGTGGAACCCCTTATAATTATAATAAAAGGATCCCGAATGGGGTGGTGGGACGACCCGAACATGTTTGCCGTCGATGGCTCCTCCACAGTTCAGAAAGTTCCATCGCTGGGCAAACTCGGAAGCCACATTCTGCCATTCATGTGGCGAAGAAGGGAACTGTGGAATTAAAGAAATAACAAATTAATACTTGGAGCCAGAAACATTGAAAGCTGATTTCATACACACATTCATGGCCAACATTGGTAGAAACTGTTCAAAACATAAAAAATTGGAAGCAAGAAAAAAAAAAAAAAATTATGGGGGGGGGGTAAGGGTTAAAGATGAGTTGGGAATATCACACATGAAGGCTGTAGTACTCTGTATTGAAGTTAACAAAAATGAAACATTCCTAGGCAAAATTTAGGGTGCGTTTTGGGTAAAGCACTACGATGGAACATATAATAAAAAACATGGAAATGACTAGGCAAGGTAGGTATGGCCCCAGGATAGCATGCTGGAGAGGTTAGGTAAGCCAAATTTACAGGTAGGCCTCAAACCCCAAACTTTAAATAATAAAACATGGGGAGAAAGGGGACATTCCCTGCAGCTAAGAATCATGTGAATTAGGGACTGCAAATAAAGCAAATTAAAAATATCCAAAAATAAAAACCATACAATGTGAATTTTTGAAGAACAACACTTACCTTAATATAGTCCTCCTGCAAAACTTGAAGGATGGCAGAACAAGTCTCTGGTATAATGATCCCCAGAGCCTGGGGGGATATGCCTGTGGAGAACTTAAGGTCCTGCAGGCTTCTCCCAGTAGCCAGGTATCGCAACGTGGCGATGAGCCTCTGCTCAGCACTGATGGCTTCCCGCATAACGGTGTCCTGCCTGGTAATATAGGGGGACACCAAAGCCAACAGCTGCTGAAATACGGGGTCAGACATCCTGAGGAAATTCCTGAAATCATCAGGATTATTCTCCCTGATCTCCCGCAACAAAGGCATGTGACAGAATTGGTGCCGCTGGAGCAACCAATTCTTGGTCCATGAACTCCTCCTGACCCTGCTCATGGCATGGAGTCGGGATACAGCATGAACCCCTGCACCAACTACAGCACAAACTCTACGACGAGTACGTAGCCGCAACATGGCTAGATAATGGTCGGCTGAACAGAACGAACTTGAAGAACGCACGGAAAAACAGCAAGGTCTATGAAGAACAAGCTGAAAAACACGAACGTGCAGAGCAGGCCGCACTGAATAAACAGATACGAACTGACTACAAGCAGTGCTAAACAGATACGAACCCACAGGCGCAAACTGAACTCCCGAAAACGATCTTCAAAGCACGAAGACTGAAAAGCGCGAATCGTCTCTCACCAAACTTTTACTAACACGCGGAAACACGGAATTAGCAAAAGCGTCCCAAAGGGTGGCGTCATTCGAACGGAACTTCCCCTTTATAGTGCCGTCGTACGTGTTGAACGTCACTGCGCTTTGCTTGATCGTTTTTTTTAATGATGGTGTGTACGCAAGGCAGGCTTGAGAGGAAACATGAAAAAAAAACGAGGAGAAAAACGTCGGTTTAAAAAATGACATTAAAAACGATCGTGTGTACGGGGCATTAGTCTTATCCCCGTATCCATGATCGGAGCAGCTAGAGAAGACATATCCGCGAAGGAAGGAACGGAACTCCACGGAGCACTTGAAGCCATCCTCTCTCTTTGCTGCTCCATTGCGCACTGACCCACCCGCGCCGGAATCTCCACGTGCGTACGTCCACGTGGCCGGACTCCTCCCACGTTCTGCACTTGTTTGCGGGCTTTTACCTTGCCCCGCCCACGAACTACGCAGTTGTGGGTTGCCTCGTGGCGCGTTGGCCAATATGGCCGACCTACTCGGAACTCCTCCGGGCAGCAAAGTTCAAATTCAGACACCATACACACATCCCGGATACGATGCCCCCACGTGTAGCGGCCTCACCCCTCTCCCTTGTTTTATCGGGTTATATGGCTGTTGTCTAGGGGTACCTGGGAGAGAGAGATGATACACACCACGGCCCATGTCCTCCGTAACTAGGAGGTGAAGGCCAGAGATTGGGCTTTTGTGTAGGTGTCCTAGAGCCAAGTCCAGTCCTTCGTCCATGGCTCCTTTGCTTAGTAACCCAAGTTCCACACAGTGAGTAGGTACAACTCAGTTTTATTCTTCTTGCCAAGCAATAAAACAGTCTTTCTCCTTTTGAATAATGGGGGGACAGATCGAGGCACAATCCTTTCCCTTCTTGCTGCTTCCCACTGTGCTGTCACCAGTGGTGAATAGTCACTGCCACTGACTAGGTAATTTAGAACGTGAATTTACCTTCGCTCACTTTGCCCCTGTCAGAGGAAGAAATCCGTCCAAGGGAGAAGTGGAGGCCTCTCCGCCACCAGCGATGCTGCGCCGGACTCTTCGGAGAAGTTACTGCGCACCAGTCCTCACAAACTCAGAGATGGGCACCCAAGGCATTAGGGCCCCCTCGGATTCCTCCACCCTCGTGGAACTCAGTCGAAGGTACTGAGCCCCAGGCATCCGCCATAGTACCTCACCCCAGGCTAAAGGTGCCTGAGATGGACTCCATCTCTGCTCCAGCTAGGCCAAGGGCGCCTAGGCCTGGAACACCGGAATGCCAGCACCCAAGCTAAAGGTGCCTGGGTGCGGCCACGTCCTCCGACTCTCTCCCCCAAATCCGGGCCTCCGCCCCTTTCATGACCTCTCCCTTTGTATCACAGCGGGTTCCCCGCCCCGCTGTACCAGCTCCAAGGGAGGACAAAAAGGCACAGTTCGCGGTGTGTGTTCAGCTCCGGCCCAAGGCAACAGCGCCACCCAGGGACCCCAAGGAACCTCACACCACCAGAGTCCTCACATAATTCAAATACCCGCTACATATATATCCCTTCCACAAACAACATAGATTGAAGAATATTAAACCAGATTGCAACATACCAATACAAATTTAGATTGTCACACACTTTTCAAAGCCTTACTTGCTTAAGAACATCAAGAATTTGAAGTATATTTTTCTGTCATTATGTGATACGTGAAATCACTTCTATTACAAACATACACAAAGATGAATCCGGCAATTCTGTCCATTGCAGTGCTGTTATAGGGCTTTCCCATTCCGTAGCATATGAAAGTTTAGAAATTACAAGTGCATTTTAAACTATTACATCAGCTTACACACCACGTATTCACTTAAAGTGGAACTTCAGTAATTTTTTAATCTTTTCATCTATTAAATCTTCTACCCTTGTTGTTTTAACTTTGGATAGTAAAAAAAAAAAATGCCAGTAAATACCTTATACAGCCCACTTTCTGTTTCTTGTCTGGTAAAAAATGCTAGGCTTTTGACATCATGCACAGCTCTCTCTCTCACTCTCATCAGAGTTTGCCAGGAAGGGAGGGGGGGTGAGTCATAAGAGGGCAAATGAGAGCTGCAGAGCTGGAGAAGCCTGTCTGTGTAAATACAGGAAGTGAACAGGCAGCAGCTTCAGCTTCCCACAGTTAAAATGGCTGCAGCCAGACTCAGTGAACATAGATTACTGCAGCATATTTGGTAAGTACAGAATCACAGTATATATAAAACAATATGCAAAGTGGTTGGAAGGAAGCTTCAGAATGGCAGAGATGTGTTTATTACAAATTATGTGAGCAGGCTGCAGTTCCTCTTTAAGCTCACAAGTGTAAAGCCTCGTACACACGGCCGATTTTCTCGTCGTTAGAAACACGTTGTTTTTTTCGACGAGATTCTTGTTAACCTTGACGATTTTCTCGTCAAGCTTTCCATGCGTACACACTGACATTTCCCAATTTCCTCGTTGTTCTCCACGGTCACGTCCAGCACGTACGACGGCACTATAAAGGGGAAGATCGATTTCCCTGGCGCCACCCCTTGGGCTGCTTTTGCTGATCTCGTGTTACCGCGTGTGAAGTAAAAGTTTGGGAAGAGACGATTCGCGCTTTTCAGTCTTCGTGCTTTTCAGTTCGTTTTCTGAGGTTCAGTTTGTGCTTGTGGGTTCGTATCTTGTCTTTCAGGGCGTCTAGGTAGGTCGTTTCTGTTTTACAGTGCGTTCTTGCCCGTTTGTTTCTGATTTTCAGTTCGTTATTCATAGGCCTTGCTGTTTTAAAGTGCGTTCTGTTCTGTACGTTCTGATCAGACGACCGTTTCCTAGCCATGTCGCCTGGACGTTCTCGTCGTCGAGTTCGTGCTGTGCGTGCGCTTGGTGTTGGTCTGCTTGTTTTGGACCAAGACCAGTCCATGAACGGGGTGAGGAGGAGTTCATGGACCAAGAATTGGTTGCTCCAGCGGGACCAATTCTGTCATATGCCTCTGCTGCGGGAGATCGTCGAGAATAATCCTGAGGACTACAGGAATTTTCTGCGGATGTCTGACCCCGTTTTTCAGGAACTGTTATCTTTGGTGTCCCCCAATATTACCAGGCAGGACACCGTTATGCGGGAAGCCATCAGTGCTGAGCAGAGGCTCATCGCCACCTTACGTTACCTGGCGACAGGGAGAAGTCTTCAGGACTTGAAGTTCACGACAGGCATCTCTCCCCAGGCTCTGGGCCTCATAATCCCAGACACCTGTTCTGCCATTATACAAGTCCTGCAGGAGGACTATATTAGGGTAAGTTTTCCCCATTAACATCACATTTTATGTATTTCATGTATGCTAATGTATTGTATTTCTTTCATCCTTCCCTAATTACCATGATTGTAATATGCTGAGAATGTCCCCTTTGTCCTCATGCATGTTGGAAGTTTTTAAATGCCCCTTTTTTCTCCTCCATGCATATTTCCCTTCACTAAGCTTTCCAGCAGGGGCGTCTGTTGCTCCAAATGTTTGGGGGTCCAAACCCAATTTTAGGAACTAAACTTCCTCCTTTTTAGTGACTGTGCCTATTAAACGCCACCAGTTGCCCCTTCCAATGCAGCCATTTTGTCCCCTCCAATGCAGCCATTTTGTCCCCTCCAATGCAGCCATTTTGTCCCCTCCAATGCAGCCAGTTAGCCCCCTCCAATGCAGCCAGTTTGCCCCCTCCAATGCAGCCAGTTTGTCCCCTCCAATGCAGCCAGTTAGCCCCCTCCAATGCAGCCAGTTTGCCCCCTCCAATGCAGCCAGTTTGCCCCCTCCAATGCAGCCATTTTGTCCCCTCCAATGCAGCCAGTTTGCCCCCTCCAATGCAGCCATTTTGTCCCCTCCAATGCAGCCATTTTGTCCCCTCCAATGCAGCCATTTTGTCCCCTCCAATGCAGCCAGTTAGCCCCCTCCAATGCAGCCATTTTGTCCCCTCCAATGCAGCCAGTTTGCCCCCTCCAATGCAGCCATTTTGTTCCCTCCAATGCAGCCATTTTGTCCCCTCCAATGCAGCCAGTTAGCCCCCTCCAATGCAGCCATTTTGTCCCCTCCAATGCAGCCATTCCCCCCCCCCCCAGCCCTGCACTTACTATCTTCTGGTCAGCGCCATCCTTCTTCTGTCCTTGATGTCTTTTCCTGCCCTCGATGTTGCATCAGCCAATCATGTAACCGTAAAACAGACTTGGTGAACATGATTGGCAGAGCAGCCTGTCGGTGTTTACCCAAGGAATGTCCCCCCCCTGCGTCCCCAATTTTACTTTTATCAAGCCAATTACATCCCTCAGGCTGGATTTTGCAAGCCTATTTGCCCCCCTGTTTCTGATATGCAATTTTCACCCCATAAATGCCGCAGTTCTTCATATGTCGGTCGCTTAACAGGGGGCCACCCACCTGAATATTGTGCGGCATTGACAATACATAGGTTACTGCAACGCATGAACCTATGTATTGTTCTAAATGACGGCGCAGGATAGAGGGGGCAGTGCTCCAGCGCCCACTCTGGACGCACCGCCACTGCAATGCTATCCTGTGGCCAAACACATCTACCCCCCCCCCTCCCAAAATATTTTAAGAATGGACCATCAGAGGGGGTGATGAATATGAAACATGAGCCTTCCATTATACTTCTTAAAAACACCTTAAACTGAGATTTTTATTGATGTTGGCCTCTAATGTATTTTCTTTTAATCTGCTTGTAATGTTCTATTTTTAAATTCTAATTTTTTTCCCCAGCTTCCTTCCACGCCACAGGAATGGCAGACTGTGGCATCGGAGTTTGCCACGCGGTGGGACTTCCCCAACTGCGGTGGTGCCATAGACGGGAAGCACGTCTGCATCGTGCCGCCACCCCGTTCTGGGTCCTACTACTTCAACTACAAGGGGTTTCATAGCATTGTGCCGATGTCGGTGGTGTCAGCACGGTATGAATTCCTCTATGTTGATGTAGGGAAGAATGGCCGGATGTCCGATGGGGGATCCTTCATCCAGACGGAGTTTGCCCTCCGTCTCCAGAGAGACGACCTTGCATTGCCACCGGATGCAGGGAATGTTGAAGGACTCCCCTTTGTTTTTTTGGCTGATGAAGCCTTCGGACTTGGACCGCACCTCATGAGGCTATTTCCACAGAGGACCCTGACCCCAGAGAAGAGGGTGTTCAACTACCCGCTGGCCAGGGCACGAAGAGTCGTTGAAAATCCCTTCGGGATAATGGCCAGCCGGTTCCGCCTTTTTATGACTCCCATCCACTTGGCGGACTACAAAATAAACTATGTAGTTTTATGCTGCTGTGTGCTCCATAACTTTCTCAGCAGAAAATCAACTTCTTATATGGCCTCAGTTTTGCCAGAGGCAGGACTTTCCTCTGGCAATCGGCTGCCGGGCCTCGAATCTGCCCGTCCTGGATTGCCCCCCCAAAATGCCCGTGAGGTTCGTGAGAAGTATCTGGAATATTTCACGGGTAGGGGGGCAATTCCTATGCCAGGCCATGTGTAAAGATGCATGGAGAACGAACTCAATAAAAATCTGATATAATCTTTTAACTTTTGTTTTTTCATGTCTCCTAGTTTGTCTTAGTGCATTTGTAGTGCCAAGTGTATTTTCCTTTAGTAAATACCAACCATTTCACTATGTAACTCCACAAAAAAAAAAAAAAAATTAAGGTTAGAGCGTATTTGAAAAAGAAGCTACACGTTGTTTGTGTTCAAACATTTTACTCTGTGCACATTCACACACATGGTAATATTTTTTTTTTTGGGATTTTGGCTGGCCACAAACCGGCAATTTTTTTAATATGAAAATAGAAAACCATCAGTTGCATTGCAAAAAGTACAACATTGGATACCTCTGAGCAATATGAGGCATTCACGTACACAAACTATGTCTCTATGTGCCCGTCCTAATATGGGGTCTTGCCACCCCTTGCCCAGCCAAAAATTGAATATGCACACATTTTGAAGTAATTTCCAATAGGGATTTGAGACTCCTGATCCCTATTGTCAACATGTGCCATCTGCCATCGGGGGTGATCAATGGACGTGTTTTGTGGGTGCAACCCCTTCTTCAGTTCACCTACTTTAGATACGAGGAAGGGGTTGCACCCACAAAAGCCGTACATGGATATCCCCTGATGGCAGATGGCACATGTTGACACACTGTGTGCATATTCAATTTTTGGCTGGTTTGATTGTCAAAAAGATAATAAAAAGGGGGAAGAACAATCATTAAACAAAATTTGGGGTTTTGATGCCTTATTCAATTCTCCCCAAAACATTGAGAATGTCTTTAAATGTTTGATCCATCACATGAATTCTTTGTTTAAATCTTTCCAGTTCTGTGCTACATTCCATCACTTGCTGTATTATTCGGAGGGCACTGTCAGCAGAGAAACGTGTACTATCCTTCACCACAACATTTACATCCCCTAAAAACAAAATAAAAAGGTATTATAACTCTGCAGGCCTACATCTCTTACCTGAAGCTGTGGTGACAGATACTGACCTGTTGTGGTGACCAGTTCCACCACGTCATCCACTTCTCCTTCCTGTACTTCTCCTTCCTCCACCTCTTCAACTTCCTCAACACCCTCAGGTTGTGGGTCTTTGTGAGGTTGGGGTTGTTTCGAAGCTATGGGTTTCATGTGCTCCCTGGAGTGTTCTCCTCCCAGTCTTCTCTCCCCTATGAGAAGCAAACCAAAGGTCTAGTTATCACACAGAAATTCTCTATGAAAAATGAAAACAGGCTAAATTGCTTGAAAGTGGGGTACAAGTGTGTGTTTGTGCGGAACTTAAACATGAATGCATTATATATGTCCAAGAATCGGTTTAGTATTCACCTTTGGCTGTCAATTTTCAGACATGGAGGCAGTACAAAAATTCACTGATGCACCTGTGTGGGACACCCCAAAAAGGCGGTTTTTGTGGCCCACACTATAGTGCTCCAAAGTACAGATGTGGAAGCAGCTGCTGAGTGTCCTCTCCTTTACACTGATTAAAGTTTGCATTTCATTCTCTTTACAAACACATCATCTAGCCAACAATTTAAAGAAATCCGGCAGATGTCTAATTACATTTGAGGGTGAAAAATAACCCAAAAAAGAGGAGAGTGGCCGAACGATGTGTCTGTAACGAACGATTATTGTGCCAAACCAAGTTCAAACTATGACATTTTGGAAGGGAGTACAATAGGAAATAAAAAAAAATGGAGCAACATGGAAGTTGAGAAATAAATTAATAGCATAAAAGTGAAAAATTTACTTACTTTTTGCTAGCATTCTCTTAATGCTCCTTAACTGCTCCGGCTCCCTTAGTTTGAGGTCTGACCACCTCTTTCTGAGCTGCTCATTTGAGCGTTTCACCCCAAAATTCTTCTTCAGACTCTTCACGACTTTCTTCATGATTTTGGCCTTGCTTCTATTTGGTTTGCTATACGGCCCATGCTTTGCGTCATAATCCGACTTTAGCAATATGTCCACCATCTCCGCCATCTCCGCATAAGACATATTAGATGCCTTGAATCTCCTCCTTGATCGTGATGTTTCCTCAGTCTCCGGGCTTGTCTCCTCCTCGTTATTTGAGGAATTATCAGACACCTGCTGTAAATCCACCATATCTGTCTGCGCGCCGAAAGAGAAGGGGCGGGGAAAAGATGTTAGTTAGAACGTCATGGGCGGGCGACGTGTGCGGGGCAACGTGTGCGTAGTTACACGCATGCGTGGTGTATATATAGCAAACACACATGTGACTATACTACGTTCGGTGTGCGGAGAGAGGAGTTCAAGTGACGGACGTGCGAACGAAGGTATGTGATTTTGTGACTTTGAACAATTGTTGGCCTATACTGTCTTGAGAATGTTGGAGGATATATATGGTGAATAAGATTTTAAGGAGGTTAGACTGTGTGCCTCACATTAGTTAATTTTTTTTTGACTTGCAGACCCAAAATGAATGTCTTTATAAGTGACAAGGAATTCCTTGCGGAATTTATAGACCGGGTAAGGGAGCTGCCCGCTCTGTGGGAGACCAAAAACCCCATCCATAAAAAAAAAGTGGTGAGAAAAGCAGCGCTGGAGAGCCTGCTCCCATTTGTGCAGACCAAGGTGCCCACAGCCACAGCAAAACAGGTGGACACTAAAATTGGGAGCTTGAGAGGCACATACAGGACTGAACGCTCTAAGGTCCTGGCTTCTCAGAGGTCAGGAGCAGCAGCAGATGATGTTTATGTCCCGAATTTGTGGTACTACAGCAGGATGTCCTTTCTGGATGACCACATTGAGGCAAGGCCATCACTATCCACTCTTCCCCCCAGACTTTCCTGCAGCCAACCTGAGCCTTCTCTGGAGCAAGAGGAGGCAGCCATCCTGGATGAACCTGATTTGGCCATCTGGAGCCAGGTATAGTATTTATAGAAAATGTATTGTGATAAACCTAATGTTTGACAAATATGTCAAGATGACAAACAGAAACTATTTTGTGTTACACACGTAAAATCAAGATCTCTAGACATTAGTCTGGCCTAAATTGGGTGCTAAATAGTCAATCTGATGTAGTTGTAAATTGTAAAATTTTTTTTAAGGATTTACATTCTAATTGCTTCAAACATGAGCTGAGAGTTGGATGAAAACAATAAAACAAAAAATTAAACTATATCCCTTTTTCATACACAGGATGAAATCAGCCAGGAGGAGGGTCAGGAAACTGTCAGGCAGGAGGAGGCAGGGCCCAGTGGCAGCCAGGAGGTGGCAGGGCCCAGTGGCAGCCAGGAGGTGGCAGGGCCCAGTGGCAGGCAGGAGGTGGCCAGCCAAAGGAGAAGCACAACATCACAGGTGCCTCCCATCCGACTTCCCAAAAGAAGCAGGAGGGACAGGACCACCAGTGAGGCAGCAATGGGCCTTATTAAAGAGGCCCATGCCACCTTCAAGGAGCCCACATCCCCTGAAGAGGCCATTGCCGGCCTAGTGGAGGCAAAGTTCAAGGTGATGAGCATGGAGCAACGCCTCCTATGCGAGCCCCTGCTCATCACCTTGCTGAACAAGAGGGTGATGGAGAAAATTACCCCCAATACCGCAATTTGTGAGGTGGCACAACTCTCACAACCTCAACTTCCTCCTCCACCTCCACCTTGTTCTTCTGCCCCACCCCCTTCTCCTCCACCTTGTTCTTCTGCCCCACCCCCTTCTCCTCCACCTCCTCCTCCACCTCCACCTTCTTCTTCTGCCCCACCCCCTTCTCCTCCACCTCCTCCTCCACCTTCTTCTTCTGCGCCACCCCCTTCTCCTCCACCTCCTCCTACTCCTGACAGGAGTACCCCTCCAGTGGCCCAGCCTCCAGCCACACGAAGAAGGAAGGCTGCAGGGAAGGCTTCAGGGAAGGCTGCCAAGAAGACGAGGAAGTGATGGCCTTGCTTCATTGTAGTCGGACAGAAGGCAGCCTGTTGTAGTACCACACACTTGGGACATATATATCACCTGCTGCTGTTCCTGACCTCTGGGAGGCCAGGATCAGATTGTGCTCAGAACTGTTGGCCTTCTCAAGCTCCCAATTTTAGTGTCCACACAGGGTTGATGTGTGGTCTGGGGTCCCTGGGATGCACAAATGGCAGCAGGTTCTCCAGCGCTGCCTTCTCTTTATTTTGTTTCAAACATGAATAAATTTTCTTTTTGTTTAAGTTCATACTTGACTATGTTTATTTTTACAATTTTTTAATTTAGCTTTGGAGTAAGCAGATACATTTGACAGCCAAAAAAAGGGACAGATAACAACCCCCAAAAAAACAATTAAAATATATTTTTGAAAATAGAGGGTGTAAAATTTACCAAAAATAAATAAAAATATTCAATGGGAGATCACTATCAAAACATTGGCAAATTACTATTAACATCTGTTTGAAAAATATAAAACAGTAAAATATTCAGAAGATCTTGCACAATATAATACACATATATCTTCTGAAGAGCAGCATGAAAAAGGTTAAAAAAAGATAGTCCTAACTCTGTGTGAATATCAGCAGCAAAAAAAGTTCATTCGTTTTGATTAATGTAACATTCTAAAGAAGATTTCAATGCACAAAATGTAAACGATGCAATAATTTAGAGCGTGACGAATGTGCTATCTCCATTACGAAGGCTTGATTTAGCAGAAGATGCGCTCCCGTCTCATACTTGCTTCTGAGCATGCGCGCTTTTGGAAGAGTCGTAAAAGCATACACACGAACCATTTTCTCGTCACAAAACAGGCCGACGAGAAACACGACGAGGAAATCTTGAATCCTGACGAGAAAATAGAGAGCAGGTTCTCTATTTTTTCGTTGAGATTCACGGCAGTTTTCTCGTCATAAAACCATACACACGAACGGTTTTCTCGAGAAAAAAGCTCTCGCGACACTTTTCTTGCCGGTTTTGGACGAGAAACTCGGTCGTGTGTACGAGGCTTCAGTCTAGCGAAATGTATCAAACAAATACAAGGAGATTTCCAAGCTCAAACTTGGTTTGAGCTTATAAATCTCCTTGTATTTGTTTGACATATGTCGCCCTTCCAGTGCTCCTTGCTGCAATAGACCAGTTATAGGTGGGGGCAGTAGCCACTTTGTATTTTAATTATATTGATCAGACAATGCACTGACATCTTTGCTGCCATAGTGCTATGTTCTGGGTGTTCAGTGTGCCCCTGTACCTTTAAGAAGGGGTGGGCTCCTTCCATGCCACCTGTCCTCACTCACCATCCATTAAAATGCATGTGCTCCCATTGTGGAGATCCAGAAGTCAGGGTTAGGGACCACAGAAAATAGGGTGCCTTAACGGGGCCTGTAGCTTACGCATGTATTTGCAAATGTGTGCAGACTAAATCCCTGTTCTTAATGTTGTTAGACAGGTCAATTTGGTTGGTCGCTGGCTGGTTGGTTAGTTTGAGCTTGGAAATCTCCTTGTATTTGTTTGCCCTTCCAGAGCTCCTTGTCGCAGTAGAGTTGTAGGTGGGGGCAGTGGCCACTTGTTTGTATGCTAACTAAATATATGACATAAGAACAACATGGAACATTTTTTATATTTGCAAAGCATGGGAAAGCCTATAACACATAAAAGCTTCCAGTGAAGGTCTTGTACTTGCAGCCATCAGTGAGTGCAATGACCTCAGGTGAAATGTACTCATAAACATATTTCCCCATAAACATTACTAGTGTCCATAGCCAATACAGATGCCAATACTGGTTATTTTCGAAGAACTGACTCTCTTTGCCAATCCAATAACTTATTTTTTGGATAAAATATAGATGCATTAGAAGCTTTGTTGGGTTTTTACTCCTGTGTGTGTTCCAAATTGAGAGACTGGTCCTAAAAAAGCTGTCCCTTGGACAGAAGGTTAGAGAAAATCCAACATTTGACCATTGTCCTCATCACAAAACAAAACACCTGACGACTGTCAAAATGTTAAAAAGTAGAATTTCCACTCACTTTTTTTTGGGGGAGGGGAGATTCCTTTTGCTTTCTGTCATGTCTGCAGAAAGTGAGAAGAGGGTAAATGCAAACAATAAAATCCTCAACAAATCTTTACCTCTTTTCCAGTTAAAACAATGGCTGAAGTTCCACCACTTAGCTGAACTTTGGGATCACGCCTCTCTAATTTTTCTCTCATTTATACCCCCAAAGATCTCTGACCTGCATGAATGTTTCTGTAATGCCGCGTACACACGGTCAGAATTTCCGATGGAAAAAGTCAGATGGGAGATTTTCATCGGATTTTCCGACCGTGTGTATGCCCCATCTGACTTTTCCCATCAGATAGAGAGCAGGTTCTCTATTTTTGCGTCGGAAATTCCGATGGAGTTTTGACCGGTCAAAAGTCCAGCCGTGTGTACGTGGCATTAGGAGCCCTTTGTCATTTTCCACAAATGTGGGTTTGCCTCACAGAACTACATGCCCTAAGAGCATTTTTGGAAACGTAGGCAGTGAGGAGCAGGTGAGGAGCAATGGGTGACAGGCACCTGCTGTGACATTAGCATAAGTTGGCCATCAAAGTAAATTGCCAGTGACAGACCTAGGGTTGATCCACAGAGCGGTTTGACCTAGGAGAGGCAGTGCTGACGTAATGACACCAGAGCTGCCTTGTAAGGGGCGGATACAAAAGTGGTAGTCCTGGTCTAGGAGAGAGAGCAGCGGTAACTGGTCTTCATCACCACCAACTCCTGTGCTTAAAGCACAGTGCACAAGATTTTTGTGGCTGCAGCAACCATAAAGTTCTACAAAAAATACAAATAAGCAAAAATTAATACAAGTACACAGATTCCTTTTACATCCTTGGTTGGTTTGCATTTTCCGGATCTGAACTTTAAAGCATGTTCTGTATGATCAGAAAAGTATAAGTGACCTGCATTTCCTAAAGCAAAATGTGATGCTCTGAAGAAAAGTGAGACTAGAAAACCCCTTTCACCCTGGACACGTTTTTCAGGTGCCTTAGCGCTAAAAATATAGCCTGTAAAGCACTTGAAAAATGCCTCATCTGCAATGCCAGTGTGAAAGCCCAAATGCTTTCACACTGGGGCGCTGCGCCGGCAGGACGTCAAAAAAAAGTCTTGCAAGCAGCTTCTTTGAAATCAATGGGCAGCACCGTCGAAGCGTCTGCAAAGCGCCTCGGCAGCAACACTTTGCGGGCGCTTTTTAACCCTTTATTCGGCCGCTAGCGGGGGCAAAAAAGCGCCCCACTATCGGCCGAAAAGTACCTCAAAAACTGTAAAAAACTGTAAAGCGCCGCTAAAACTAGCGCCGCTTTACTGCCGACGCCCCCGCGCTGTCAATGTGAAAGGGCTCGAAGGGTTGCTATAGAATACTAATATCATTGTTTTTTTTAGCTTTATACAAAATACACTGCAGTGAGTGATGGCAGTTGTGTTGTCCGCATAGATCAAGTAGACTAGACATCACCTAGTAAAGCCCAAAAAATGAGGCTGTGATTAAAAACAAATATAATGAACCAAAATAAAAATGAACAAAGAGGACAAATACATTTTTTTGACATGAATTTAAATGATGTAATGGGACATATTTTGTTGTGTAAGTAATGTTCTGCAAAATGCATAAAGGTTATTAACGCATAACTGCTATAAATGCATTAAGGTAAATAATTATAAATACTGAAATACTGACATAAATAAAAACTAAAACTTATGTTAGTTTATAAGTGAACAAATCCCAAATTTTTTCCAAAGTATAAAAACTGTAAATTGGTTTAAATATTCATCGCAATATCTTGTTTTCAAAATTCATAAATAACCATGAGTTCTGTTTATTTCAGTTTTTGGGAAACTGAGGAACCAACATAGCTGTATCTATGACAGCATGGGGTCCACAGTAAGACCCTTTTCACAGTGGGTTGTTTTGCAGGTGCTATTGCGCTAAAAATAGCGCCTGCAAACCGACCTGAAACAGCCGCAGTTGTGTCTCCAGTGTGAAAGCCCCTGCGCTAGCAGGACGGTAAAAAAAGCCCTGCTAGCAGCATTTTTGGAGCGGTAAAGGAGCAGTGTGTATACCGCTCCTCCAACGCTCCTGCCCATTGAAATCAATGGGGTACGGCGGCTATATCACCGGCAAAGCGCCTCTGCAGAGGCGCTTTTTGCGGTGGTTTTTAACTCTTTCTCGGCCGTTAGCGGGGGTAAAACCGCACCGCTATCGGCCGAATAGCACCGCGAAATTGGCGGTAAAGCCCCACTAAAAATAGCGGCGCTTTACCGACGACGCACCTCCCTCCCCAGTGTGAAAGGGGTCTAAGTGCAAATGCATGTACTGGCTTCTAAGCTTTTCTTTTTTTTTTTACTGAGATCTTATCATAATACTAGTAGTCAAACATGTCTATAATTTTCAGTGCTGGTGAACTGCTACATATCATACAGTTATAGAGATGTATGATTTTGGAAGTGACACAATATGAAAGCACAGTTTCACTTGCACTACATTAAATAAAGATATGACTTGCGGGCCTAGTGTTTTTACAATCTATATGAGGACAGAAGGCTTTCAGGTAAAACAACAACTAATGTCATTGCTTTGTGCCGGTTCACACTTGTGCGATGCGAGAACCCTGCGAATCCACTGCGGGTTCCCACATCGCACCCGACTCGCACTACCGTTCACACTGCCATATGCGAACTGCTGGGAGTGTCATTATATGTTAACGACACCCCCATTTCCTCTCGCGTATCGCACTGCGAACTGACAGTTTGGACATGAATCGGATTGCATATGTGTGAACACACATGCTATCCGATTCTGGTCCGAACAGAAAAAAGGGTCCTGTGCGTGTTTGGACCGAATGCAGTGCAGCATCAGCCATACTTTCTGTATGGCTGAAATCGCACCGCACAGACATCGCATGTAATGTGAACAGCAGTACGCTGTGAATTACATGCGATGTCTGGCATCGCACAAGTTTGAACCGGCCCTATATGCTGAATTAAATTTAAACATGCAGCTATGGCAGTTGCCCGGAAAGTAAACAAACTTTACAATTAGGAAGATGGAGTTGATGTTAATTATATTACAATTATATTATAATAATTAAGCTCATGAGACACTTATATATATTATCTTCTGTTCTTTGAGCATTTTATAATTACACATTACTTGGTGCAAAAGTTATAACATTAGTGAGTATGCAGGATTTCCACAGCAGGGTGGGGAGAACGAGGTAAAATTAGGGTTAAGCTCTCCACCAACTTTTTATTGTTCTCTGTCCTGGAGATTTTTTCTCACTTACTGTCAGAAAGGCAGTGAACAGAGGTAAACAGACAGAAATAAAAAGGTGAAAAAAATGAAGAGTTCAAAGTTCTGTCAAGTGTGTATTGCTGTCCCCATTGTGGAAATTGTACCCTGCTTCCTGCCCTGGTGACAGAACAGAAAGTAATGGGAAATCTGCTCAATGGAAGATCTGCCAGCACAGACAGCAAAGAAAATGTAAAAAGTTGAAAAAAAAATGATAGTAAAGAAGAAGGTAAGGGTTCAAAGCTCTAACAAGCGTTTATTGCTGTCCCCACTGAGAACAGGAAGTTAGAGGAAATCTTCTCCAAGGGGACACAGATGGCATTTGAAAATTGTCAGATGCTCTAATCCTTTTCAATTCTATCCCACACGAAAAAAATACATTTTGGGCTGGTATTGGCTTTTAAAAACAGAATATATTTAAGGGTTATTTGTCGTTATTTCTAAGGGTTTACAGTATGTTGGTGGAGGCTTTGTTGGTTCCCTTTGGCCCACCTTAACCTATCAGCATTTGCTTTTTTTTTATACATTTAGGTTGTATCTGTGCTTTAACCCCCTTGGCTACAGGAGGATAAATGTTGATCTGTAGGGCTCCATTCACTATCCTATTTTTTCAATCTCTATTGGAAGTTTTGACATGTAAAAACTTTGAGCCAGATAAACTGGTGCAGTGTGGAAGGTGTCCCTAATAAACAAACAGAGGTCCCTCAGGGCAGACCCGGACCTATCATCTACGGCAAATATTAGCATCACATTGAAGCACAGATATTAGGGTTCATAAACAATAAAATTTCTGTGTCAACTTGTTATTTACGATTTGTAAATTTTTGGTGCATGTGTCACACTAACTTTTCAACATACAGTAGGTGTACTATACTGTATTTGGTGCATGATAAGTGCACATAACATACAGTGGGTATAGAAAAGAATCACCCCCCCCCTTTAAAATAATCACAAGTTATTGTTTTGAATCCTGAAATGAGGACAGATACCGTTTTTGTTTTATCCAGCTGAATTTACTTTTAAGTGCAACTTATAACATCCAAGTGAAAGATATAACACAAACATGTCAGGAAAAAAAAAATTCAAAAATAGAATAACTGAGTTGGAAAAAGGATCACCCCCTAGTATCTTGTTGAACCACCTTTTGCTTTATTTACAGCCTTTAGTCTGTTGGGATATGTCTCTACTAACTTTGCACATCTGCGCAAGTTCAGTTAAATTTGATGGTGACCAATTGTGGATTGCAGTCTTCAAGTCATTCCATAGATTTTCAATGAGATTTAAGTCTGGGCTCTGACTAGGCCATGCAAGCACATTCACATTGTTCTCCTTCAACCACTGTGTGGTCGTTTTTACTGTGTGCTTTGGGTCATTGTCATGTTGGACGGTAACCCTTTCCATTGACAACTTTCTGCCAGAAGGCAGCAGATTTTACTCAAGAATTTGATGGTATTTTGCCCCATCCATTTTCCTTCTATCCTGACAGTCCCTGCTTCAGAGAAACACCCCCATAACAAGATATTACCACCTCCATGCTTTACTGTAGGAATGGTGTTATTTGGATGGTGAGCTGTATTGGATTTCCGCCAGACATATCGTTTGGTGTTGAGGCCAAATAATTAAATTTATTCTCATCTGACCACAACGTCTTTTTTCCATGTGGCCTCAGAATCTTCAAGGTGCATGTTGGCAAAGCTCAGTCATGACTCAATGAGGCCTTTCTTGAGGAGTGGCTTTTTTCTTGCAACTCTCCCATACAAGCCACATTTGTGGAGAATTTGTGATATTGTTGTCACATACACACAATGACCACTCTTTGTCATAAATTCCTGCAACTGCTTCAGAGTTGCTGTAGGCCTCTTGGTAGCCTATCTGACCAGTTTCCTCCTGGCTCATTCATCCAGTTTGGAGCAACATCCTGATCCAGGAAGGGTCTGGGTTGTACCAAATACCTTTCATTTCCTAATAATAGACTTAACTGTGCTTGTAGGCATTGATAAAGCATTTGAATTTTTCGTATCCATCTCTCCTGACTTGTGCCTGTCCATAAATTTATTCCAGAGATCTTTTGACAGTGCCTTGCCACCCATAGTTTATTATGTGCTTCAGTTGCACTACAAGAGACTGAAATGCTCCAGGAAAGCTCTTTTCATGCTGAGCTAATCAAAATGGCCATAGCTGGTAACAGTTGAAAGTCAAGTGGCTTTGGGTGCCATTAAGAAGGTAATTAGCTACACCTGATTGAGTTTACAAGTAATTTTTAGGATGGGGGGGTGATCCCCTTTCCAACCCAAACATTGTTTTTGTTTTGTTTTTTTCTGACATGTTGGTGTGATATCTTTTACTTGGATGTTATAAGTTGCACTGAGTAAATACAGCTGAGTAAAACAAAAACTGTGTCTGTCTTCATTTCAGGCGGCAAAGCAACAAAATGTGATTATTTTAAAAGGTGGGTGATTCTTTTCTATACCCACTGTATGCGATATGCAAATATACAGTATGTGTAAAATCTAATAATTTATAGGGCCCGTCTGTTCAAAAAAGAAAGTACTTCAGGAGTGGTCAGATTCACTGGGAAGTAAGAGCCGGACTAAAGCCTGGCACACACAGCAAATTCACAATGAGGAGCTTGGGAGGAGTGTGGTGTACTAACTATGCGACGTTAGTACATCGGTCTCCCCACTGAGCTATAGTGTTCTAACAGGGGGACTGTTGCCCTTCAGAACACACTAGTCAGCGTTCGCAGCCATTGGCTGCCATTGCTGATTGGATGCCAATCTGATGCTGGTTTTCCTGTCTGACAGAGGACAAGGAGGGGGCCAACAGATCGCCGCAGACATGCGAGTGGGTACCTGTCAAAACCAGGTACCCGCCCCCCCCCCCCAAAGAGTGCCAAATGCGGCAGGGGGGGTGCAAACAAGCGGAACTTCCCCTTTTGGGTGAAGCTCCACCTTAACTACATGCTTGTTCTAGGCCAGTGACTTAGAATGATTTGAGACCAAAGACATGTAGGCAACTTGTATTTTCAGAATGAAGTCAGCAAAACAAATCTACACATTTCTCCCAGTAGAGGTTTCTTTTAAGCCTAATGCACTTAAAAAGCAAGTGTCTAATTTATTTTTCTTTGATTTTTCAGTTAACACATAAAAATGTCAACTGGTATTCATGCACTTTGTTATTTTAATCATAAATCTGCCTATATAAAATCTGGTTTGTAAATCTGAAAAACATTGTTCCCAAAAATGCACCCATTTATTGGTATCTTAGAGATTATCGCTCGTCAGCAAAACAGATAAAAAGTGGCATTAACACATCATAAATTCTATTGCACTGACAGTAAATGAATCATTTGAGACTTCTTAAAATGAGTATGACATTCATCATTCATATTTGTCAGACTGCGCCAGCTGAGAAACAATAAAGGTGTAAACATATTTTGCTGGTTTGTAATGATTCAGACAGAGAAACAGAACATGCTGGTTTATAGATTCAAATTAGTTATTGGCAAAATACGATCAAAATAGCTCTTTCTGTACGGTAAACAAACTAACCTCACACAGGAAGTAAGCTGTGGGGACCAAAAACGACATACAATTACAAGGAGATGGGAAAGTCACAACATGTTCTACACACTGAAAAAAAATGTCCTTTTTTTTTCGTTTTTTTAAATGTTAACCCAATGTTTTGTGCTACACTTGGTCTAAAAATTGTTCAAGAACAGCTGCTTAGGAGCAAGGCAATAATGGCACTAAAATACACAGAGAGAAAAAATTAAAAGCTTTCCCCTTGTTAACATTTTGTAGTTGACCTTGCCTTCTACACGTAGACTGGTAGAATCAGACATAGGAAACGGCCCACACACCATCCACACACATCTTTCATCCACACCAGCAGTTCCTTTGCAAAATACATCTGAATCTATAGAGAAAGGAACTAATTTGAGTAAGCAAGAAAATGTGTACAATGTTTCACATTATGATCAAGAAAATCAAAAACAACTTTACAGAAGAGTTTCACATAAACAAGGGTTTGCGTACAACTCATAAATATTGCCTTTGGCAAGTAAGCACATTTAAAGAACTCAAGGTCAATTAAACGGAGTGATAAAGATCAGAAGTAAGACTGAAACAAGCAAGATTGTGCTTGCCCGATAATGCACAATCATGTGCAAAGGAAAAAAAAAAAGATTTTACTAGCAGGAGACTGGTTGAATGAAGTAAACACAGCGTCTTTGTATTTACTAAGATCAGTGAAAAATTTACTTTGCCAAGTGAAAATGTATTATTATTTTAATAAATCAACTCCAAAGGATATAACTGATTGCGATGAACACATCTCCCAACTGGCCAAGTAACATCTGCCATTGTGTAAGGCAGAAATAGCATTTCAAATCTGAATTTACTTTTTGTCTTATTTTTTTTTTCTGTTTTGGGGGAAATCCAATAGCAGATTCAAAGAGAGGATTCAGGGTTGCTACATTTTTTGGGGGCTCCAGTAATATGTTTGCACCTCGTCAGAATCTGCATCAGGTTAATGACAAAATTTCAGAGCTTGCATAAATTGGTGGGCTGTTCCATCTGTTCTTAAGGCAGCATAATTTCAAATTAAAGGCTTGTACTTACTACAGCAAATGAGGGGTACAAGGTTTATTAAACTATACTTTAGTGTTGGGTCACTTTGAGGAACAGGTATTTAAAAAATAGATCTTAAAAATTAACCACTCTGAGCCCAATTTATGGAGAATATTTACATATAATCTTAAATGATTATTATTGTGTTGACTCAAGAACGATTTCTGTTTACCTTTTTATTTAGATTTTACTAGGTTCTCTGAATGTGACTCTTAGAACAAGAAATCAAAATTGAGAACTTCTTTTAGGTCTGATAGTAGCACTATAAACTGCCTGAACTCATGATAGCATACACTGCCTGACAACTACTAAATAAGCATAACAGTATCAAACACAAAAACATGTAGTTGTTTAGTTGTTTAAAGCACAAAGGATATTATTTACCTTCAATGTGATGTGTCCCTTGTGCTGCTTTGGCCTGGTTTAGCAGAAATCTTCCCCCTTCCATGACCCTCCCCATCCCTGCTGCTGTAATCTTCCGGTGCAATGGGAGTTAATAAAACTGAGGGAGCTGATCTGGAGTGCCCAAGTATGCCCATCTTTTCCACCCAGTACCACCATTCACAGAAGCCGTACTATAGCTTCTATAAATAAAAAGTGATCTATGAATGGAGGATAGGCAGATAATTGAAAGGTCTGCCCCCTCCATTCATAGAACCTAGTACTGGCTTCTATGAATTGAAGAGCTGACATAGTCAGGCACTCTTGATAAGTGCCTGTCACAGCTTCCTTAGTTCTAATAACCCCCGCTGCACCAAAAGATTATGGTGGTGAGGATTATGGCAGTGGTCGCGGGCATTGGAGGAGGAAGATTTGTGCTAAACCAGTACACAGCAACACAAGTATAGAGCTAATCACAGGCTTTAGAAAGCAATTGAACTTGTCACATAAGACTACTTTTTTCAATGCCAACTAAAGCCCAAATCGTATATTTTCTTTTATATTGGAGTGAGTAAGGGTGAATGCCTCTGTCAGCTTTTTATTACTGTTTGTAATCCTATTGGAAAGATATGCCCTTCCCTTCCTGTTGAGACACAAAAAAACTCCCCAAATTTTAGTAAAGCGAGAAAGAGTTAGAACACTTGGAAATTTTTTAATTGCTCTGACATCAGAGCCTTCAACCCACATTTCAAATATTGGGCCCCACTGGGACTGAAAAGGAAGTAGAAAAATAGGGTCACAAACAGAAATAGAAACCAGACAGAAATTTCAACTCTTAACCATGTTATATAAAACTAAATGGAAAATGTGTTTGGAACTTTAGAACTGGCATTCCTGAATTGCTTCATAATAAAGCAGGGGAACTACACAAACTTTGTGCAAGGCTAATCCCAAAGAAATCAATATCAATGGGCCAAAAAAATAAAATCAACCTATCACCTCTTCCAGCCAGGTGTCTCCGCTGCTACCCACAGACGTGAACGCTATCACCCCCTTCTGGCACAGAACACATTAGGCAATATACAAATATAACCAGGATTGGAAAAAAATCCTTCCACCTTAATGAATGTCCTCTTAAGGGGTACCTACTGATGCCTACACTTAACTTTCTCACTCACACGCTGTTTTGCAATTCATTTTTCCTAATCTCACTGATTTTGTTGCATGGCCTTACAGTGTCAAATTTTGGAGGGGAAGTGGCATTATACTATTTGTAAAAAGAACCACGCATTTAGAGAAAAAATCATAGAAGTGGATAGAAAAACAAAACTTGCAATTCATGGTTATGTTTTTATGTTGAGTCCATGCTAAAGGAAATCTGCCACTTCAAAAAGGTACAGGTATATGTTGTTCTCGCAGTAGTGACTTAAGAAAAGGTTAAACAATTTTCCTACTGAAACTGTGTGGGTTGTGAAAGAACATTTTTAATGAAGAAAAAATTTCCCCCTAGAAGCTACTTTATTATCACCAAAGCCATCGAGTTTCAGTCTGAGCTATTTGTATGTATTTATAAAGGCTGTGATAAGATAAACTAGCACAAAAGCAAAGACCCAATCCTAATCTCAGGGTTTTACTTAAAAAACAATCAAGTACTATGTGACAAACCTCTATATTAAAACACTGGTTTTACAGCAAGAAAAGTACCGTGTTTAATAAAACAGAAATCATATTACATAAACATATTAGATGCATTTAAGCAACTTAAGGTAACTCGTCAGGTAATGTATGCCCATTACAAAAAAAAATATGTGTTTTTTCTTGACGCATGTGTGTATTAGAAATATATCCCCATTAATTCAGATTTTTGATTTACATTTATTTTATAGCAAACTGGGAAGCTCACTAAAATAAAGCACTTTGGTGAATTGATTTTAATTTTCAGTACTGTATGTATTCTTTACTTTATGACTGTGGCTAAACATACTTTTATTTCATGCATTTTTGAAAAATAAACAGCTGTAATTGTTTTCAAGCTTAACGCCCACAGTAATGAAACCACAGTAAGAGAATTATCACTTAGTTCCATGCAAACTTCTTAAGATATACTGCTGTATCTTGTTTCCATTAAATAATTCAGTAAAGGGAAATGTCAGAATGGCACAAATTAGTTACAATTTGTTCTAGTCCTAATTAGTGACGCTTGTGACGATGCACAGCCAAAGAAAAAAAAAATGTTTAACTTTTTTTGTAACATGTTACCTCCAATTATTTATAATTATTAATCTGTTTTTAGTAGAGCACGGTTTCTGTGTGCTTTTACCAAGCACTTAGCTGTCTATATTTAAAAACCGTTCTATCCTTTGTGCTTCTCAGAGCTGGGAATGTTATCATAGCCTTAACACTGCCCACACATCGGTTCGGTGACTCAAAATGAAAAACACTAATCAGACCAACAAACTGTTAAATTTGTTGTAGCTTATTATAACAGCACTGAAACCAAGTTTTCCTTACAGCGACATTCAAAATATGAAAAAAAAAAAAAACAACTTACTGTACATACAGTAATTAGTAACACAAAGAACATAAAACAGGTACGATAAAAACAAAAAACAAAGTCTTTAATATGTTTTCTATTTATTCAACAAAGATGCAATTTTGAGCAGTAAAATCTCCAATCCAACCTTAAAATATACGACTGCATAAAGATGAACATCTATAGGAAATCTACATAAATATACTGCGTGCTTGGGAACATATGAATGCTTCACATGAAATAGTATAAACATACATAAACTCTGAGGTACTCAAACATGATTGTATGTAAAAAAAAATAACAAAAACATAACACTGTGAAGCCCATAAAAAGCTATAAGATTACGTATTGCCATATCACCCTGTAAAACGAAACTATAACGGGAATTTGTGCTGAAAAAAACATGGAAATTGCCACTGCTGACCTTATTCTGTAAATGCTAGTTGCCTGGCTGTTGTGGTGCTAACCTTCCCACTTTAGCAGACTTCAGAAAAAGAATAACTGAAGTAAGTACTTCTTACAGAATATATATATATATATATATATATATATATATATATATATATATATATATATATACATACATACACACATCTCTTTATATATATATAATTTTAAGCAGAGACGGGCAGTGAAGGAAGTAGGTTTTGTTAAAGCTGCAACATTTTAGTTCTCTCTTCATGACAGGTTAAGGGAAAAGTCAAGTTTCCCTTATGCTAATTTGATGGAACACAATTCTTATAAGTTAGCATAGAATTTCCTTTATTAGTAGATCTCCTGCATTGAAATGTTTAACTATAATTATAAGATGCAATATAACATTGAATCTATTATTACTACTACTAATAATAGTAATAATTAATAATATTATTAGTAGTAGAAATATTAAAATTTAGGGTTGTTTTTTATTTGAATTTAAAAAATGATGACATCTCGCGTTTTTTCTTTATGCATGTTTTAGAAACCTGGGAGTATTTAAAGTTTGTTTGTATAGTAAGAATGCTTACTAATTATGTTACTCAACTTACTGTGCTACTTTTGTAATGCAAATGCAAGCTACACAATTTAAAATAGAAAAATCAAACCACAAACTTGGGATCTTAACCACTTAAGCCCCGGACCATTTCGGGCCATTAGGACCAGGCCTGTTTTTGGGATTCGGCACTGCGCTGCTTTAACTGTAAATTGTGCAGACATGCAATGTTGTACCCAAATGAAATTTGCGTCCTTTTCTTCCCACAAATAGAGCTTTCTTTTAATGGTATTTGATTGCCTCTGCGATTTTTATTTTTTGCGATATAAACAGAAAAAGACCGAAAATTTTGAAAAAAAATGATATTTTCTACTTTTTGTTATAAGAAAAATCGAATAAACTCAATTTTAGTCATACATTTAGGCCAAAATGTATTCAGCCACATGTCTTTAGTAAAAAAAATGTCAATAAGCGTATATTTATTGGTTTGCGCAAAAGTTATAGCGTTTACAAACTAGGGTACATTTTCTGAAATTTACACAGCTTTAAATTTATGACTGCCTATCTCATTTCTTGAGGTGCTAAAATGGCAGGGCAGTACAAAACCCCCCCAAATGACCCCATTTTGGAAAGTAGACACCCCAAGGAAATTGCTGAGAGGCATGTTGAGCCCATTGAATTTTTTTTTTTTTGTCCCAAGTGATTGAATAATGACAAAAAAAAATAAAAAATTACAAAAAGTTGTCACTAAATGATATATTGCTCACACATGCCATGGTTATATGTGGAATTGCACCCCAAAATACATTCTGCTGCTTCTCCTGAGTACGGGGATACCACATGTGTGGGACTTTTTAGGAGCCTAGCCACGTACGGGACCCCGGAAACCAAGCACCGCCTTCAGGATTTCTAAGGGCGCAAATTTTTGATTTCACTCCTCACTACCTATCACAGTTTCGAAGGCCATAAAATGCCAAAATAGCACAAAACCCCCCCAAATGACCCCATTTTGGAAAGTAGACACCCCAAGCTATTTACTGAGAGGCATGTTCAGTCCATGGAATATTTTATATTTTGCCACAAGTTGCAGGAATATGACAAACTTTTTTTTTTTTGCACAAAGTTGTCACTAAATGATATATTGCTCACACATGCCATGGGCATATGTGAAATTACACCCCAAAATACATTCTGCTGCTTCTCCTGAGTACGGGGATACCACGTGTGGGACTTTTTGGGAGCCTAGCCGCGTACGGGACCCCAAAAACCAAGCACCGCCTTCAAGGTTTCTAAGGGCATAAATTTTTGATTTCACTCCTCACTACCTATCACAGTTTTGAAGGCCATAAAATGCCAAGATGGCACAAAACCCCCCAAATGACCCCATTTTGGAAAGTAGACACCCCAAGCTATTTGCTGAGAGGCATGTTGACCCCATTGAATATTTTTTTTTTTTGTCCCAAATGATTGAATAATGACAAAAAGAAAAAAAAATGTACAAAAAGTTGTCACTAAATGATATATTGCTCACACATGCCATGGTTATATGTGGAATTGCACCCCAAAATACATTCTGCTGCTTTTCCTGAGTACGGGGATACCACATGTGTGGGACTTTTTGGGAGCCTAGCCGCGTACAGGGCCCCAAAAACCAAGCACTGCGAACGCTGCAGTTATGTGTGTTGTGTTTGGTAAGTGACAGTGATCGATCGATACTGCACTTGGGTGGGCTGGGCTGGGCTGGGCGGAGGGGCTAAACGCAGGCACTAGCAGGTATCTGGGCTGATCCCGCTAACACTGCGTTTTTGGGAACCCTAAACCGCTGGGGATGCTAGTATAGATCTGATCAGATCTGATCAGATACTATACCACTAAGGGGGGTGTATGCTTTGCGCGTGGGTGTTAGCGTTACTGTCACTAACCTAACACTGCCTGGGGCGACGCAGACCCTCTCTGGCGCTAAAACCTAATTGATCTCACCCGCCGGGCGATCAGGGGGGTTAAACCTTTATTGGGTTATATACGGCGGGTGCCCTGATGCTATAAAAAGCAAACTAATCAACCAGCGTCACCCGTAACCTTTATATGGTGATCACTGGTGAAAGGGTTAACTAGGGGCAATCAGGGGGTTAAAACCTTTATTAGGTTAAATATGAGGGTACCTGACACTATATAAAAACCTGACGGGTAACCTAAATAACTAAATAACTTACTGGCTAACCAGTGACACCAGTGACGCTTATACGGCGATCACTGGTGAAAGGGTTAACTCTAGGGGCAATCAGGGGGTTAAAATAATATATGGGGGTACCTGACACTAATAAAAACCTGCGGCGAACCTAAAAAAAAATAACTGCCTATCTAAAACACCAGCGACACGAATACAGCGATCGGAAAAACAATCGCTTAGTGACGCTGAAGTTAGGGGGTGAAAGGGTTACCTGGGGGGTGATCAAGGGGTTAAACCTTTATTAGGGGGGGGTTAGGGGGCTACCCTGGACCTAAAGGGGCCTAATCCTAACTGCCCTGCAACTTTTTACAATCACAGATGACACTAAATGCAGTGATCAGTAAAATAAATGATCACTGCAATCAGTGACACTGTGATTGGGGGCTTTGGGGTGACCTGGGGGGGTGACCTGGGGGGGTGATCTGGGGGTGACTGGGGGGTGATTTGTGTGCCTATGTGTACCTACGTGTCAGTGGACTGTTGGTGCACTAACCTGCTTCTTCTCTGCTCGGCGCCGGGAACGAAAAGACCGCGGCGAGGGAGATGACATCACTTCCTCCTGCCTGTGTTTACATCACATGGCGGAGGAAGCATTTTCATTGGCCGGGAGCGATCGCGAGGGGGGGGGCGGAATCGAGCACCCCCCCCCATGCCTGATCGCTCCCGAACACTTAACGGCCGCTCACTGCAGTGAAGGGGGGTCCGGATGGACCCCCCAACTGCACAAAGGCGATCACGTAGATCTACATGATTCTGCCTGTCGGTGCCATTCTGCCGACGTAAATCGGCGGTGGGCGGTCGTTAAGTGGTTAATGTGTTCTCTCACCAGTACAGTTAAAATTCGTTAAGATGGTGTAAAATGAAAGAGGTTTGGTCATGGGGCCTGCTGCATTTCACCTCACCAGCCATCTCATCACGGCACAGAAAAACAACATATTTTAATCTTCATGCTGCCTTTGACACTCAATGACACCTACAAGCTGTGGTGTAATATTAATACTGAAACCAAACATCAAGCTGATACTATGTTTTAACAAACCTTACTATATAGAAAAGATGTACAGAATCTAGAAAAAGTAGGAGAAAAGGAGCAGCAGTATTTAGTGATCGTATTGTCTTTTTTTTTAATAATAATATGCATCGCAGATGGCAGAGTCAGATTACCAGCCTAAAGCACAAACCATTAATCTTGTTATAACAATTATTCACTACAACTATTTTTAAAGAAAGGATTCATGTATATGTGTGTGTTTGTTTTACACACAAGAAACACTTTAAATCATTTACATGGTGCACTTTTCATAACACTATGCAGGATGGCCTATCCTATAGCAAATTGCATTATTCATAATTACATAAATTGTATAACAATTCAGGGTAAATTTGCCATTTTATATTCTAGTATGCAAAAATAAGCAAATATATTTCCAGTGTGGATATATATTGGGCCGCTGTATACAGGTTCCAACTGCACATTTCCTCGTTAACTTGCAGTCATTATGCAAGCTGATCTAACTGGCCCTAATGTACGCATATTGTCATTGTATTAGGGACATGAAATTGTAATGCATGACTGCAGCAGCTTTTACAAAGCATTACATGATATGTTCATGCTACATTCATATACACCAGAGGGCTTGTTTACTAAAGGAGTAGAGCCTGTGAATGCTCACCAAGCTTAGTAAATAAGGTAAAATTATGTTCAGTCAATCATGTGCAAGGATGTGCTAGCAAAAATCTGTTTGCTCTTCATTTTCCCTCGCACAGGATTGGGTATTAAAATGAACAGAGGCTTGCTTTATATACTATAGTGAACATTTACTGTACTTTGTTAAGTGAACAGCTTCTACTCCTTTAGTAAATCAAGCCCATTATGTGCATATCCACTCTTGCAAAAATATTTTAATTGGTATTAACTGACTACACACTCAAATTACTCAGAGGAATGTGTAGTGTTTGTGTATATTTTTTAATGTAATTGTTCAGAGCTTAAAATAAATACATTGGTTTAACTTTTGCACACTATTGCAAATTATTATTTCATATTTATTATTCCAGCCAGGCTGTGGAGCTCTAGGGCCTTTTGCATTTACCAGCCTAATAACAATTGCTTTGCCAAACAAAGCCTGCTGGTTACAGAGCTCATTAGCTTAAGCTCAAATTTACATAAATTAACTCAACTGAATGAGTCAGAAAAGTAGGAAAAGGACTCCTCCCTTTCCTTCCTGAGGCCCAATTGAGAATTATTTAGAAAGGGTGTAAAAGAAAACAGCATCTGCTGGGCTCTTTGTTTAGGAAACCATTGGGACACCAGAGTTGTGGTTGGACCCCAAAGTATTATTTTGTAAAATAAAGACTTTATTTACAGTATGTGAGAGAAACAAACACAAAATGTTGGTTGAAAAATATGTACAATCAACAAAAACTGCCCCAAACCATTATAGGTTACATTCCAAATATGCTCTTTAACATAAACTATGCTCTCTAAGTTAGAAATAGTAATATTTGATGAGATGAGATACACAAAAACATGCAAAAGAAACAAATACACAAGCTACACCAGCAATTTTAGGCCTCATTTTCTACAAGTAACAATGCATTTTTCTACATTGACAGATGCTTTGCCTCGATATAGTGTATATAACTTATACGTGAATATACAGGTTGTATATTCCAGGATCTTGGAATATTACAGCTGTCTTACTCTACTCACATTGTGGCCTACTTGACAGCTTAGCTTCAGGGTTTTGTGTCTCAGAGTAATAACAAGGGAAAGTTCTTCATACAACTTTCTACGACAGCCAGAGATGTCTTTGATGGCTAATCTGTGACACACACAGAGAATCTTTACTATTAGGGATTTTTCTTGTTCAAATGACAAGGCTCACAGGTATGTAATCTGTGAATCTATCAGGGGAGAATGACACATTTAGAAACCTTGTAGAAATTGACTTCACTTTCTCCGTTAAATCACTAAACACGATCATTCCTGAAAAGGAACCATGATTTCTATGAAAAATACTGTAAAATAGAAGATACTGTATATATTAGAAAATAAGTACATAGAATAAATACTGCTAACACAGGATCCTGTACATATTGTGAAAAAACCTTTAAACCATTGTGTTTTTGCTTTAAGACCAATAAAGGATAATAACTTTGGGTAAAATATATCTTTATAAACAAGATTTTATTGATCAATTTCAACTGTCATTTATTAAAAGAGAAGTGAACCTCACCTATATATGGTATGTATATTGTTTGTGTCATTTTATATATACATATGTATGTGTATATACAGTATATGTGTATATACACACACATACATTCTTGGATGTACATGAGCAGGCCAGTGTCAAGTCAATTTACACATTTAGGCCTCATGCACATTGGACGTTAAAATAACATTATAAAAACGCCAGTAGCTTTGCAGTGAGTTTTTCAACTTTTTTCAATAGAGTTTTTTTAGCGTTTATTAGCGTTTTTAGCGTCTTTCCGCTTTAGCGTCTTTTAGCATTTTTTTTTTTTTTTAAGAATTATTTTTTTTTTTCAATGAATCAAAAACGTTTAAAAAAACGTCAAAAACGCTGGTGAGACAAGTTTTTGAGCGTTTATCAGCGTAAGAGCATTTTTACAGCTGAAAAACATCTCTCAGAACCCACTAGTTTTTTTTTTTTTTACTGCTCAAAAACGCCACTGCCCAAAACTGCTGATAACAGCCTATGGGTGCATGGACACATAGGATAACATGATGGAGAGTTTAATGACTGTAGAAAAAATGTCTAGAGCCAAAAACAGCTGCTGTAAAAAAAAGTCAAAAAACGTCCAGTGTGCACGAGGCCTAAAAGGGAAGTCATCAAGATTGACAGAACTCGTAGGCTATTCCTATGCTAATTCTAAAAAAGTGAATTGGTCAAATGGGCAGCTGTTTGTGGTCGTAAGCAACACGGGTTGTAAATACATTACAGCCATCCTTAATTGTTTTGTTTTTTTCATCTTGATTAACAAGCAGATCAAAAGTGTTTGGTCAGCCAATTATAAACTGTTCCAGGGTCAATACATGGTTTTTCAGCAGTGAAGTTTTATCTGTTAAGGGAAATATCATAATCTAGGAGGGAATTATTATGGAAGCACATGTCTAGAATAAGGATGGTCCCGATGTTCGGGTGACATAAGTTTGACTCGGGTGTTCGTCTGTTCATAGAACAAACTAACATATGGGGCGCTTGTGGGATGTTCGCGCGCCGAAGAGCGCCCCATAATGCACTGCAAGATCGCAATGTATTGGCGGCTGCTGATTGGCCAAAGCATGCACTGACCTGCATGTTTTGACCAATCACAGCGCGATGTGCTGTGAGAGCAATGATTGGCCAAAGGCAGGGTGCAGGCAGTCCCCGCCCCACACTATATAAGGCTGCTTCTTACATGGCAGCCGTATATAGTGAATGAATGAACATAAGGCAGGTAGTTAGTGTAGTGTGCAGTCAGTCAGTGTAGTATATATAATATAGTTCAGCGTATATAGTACAGTTAGTGTAGTATATATTATACAGTTCAGAATATATAGGGCAGTTAGTGTAGAATATATACCGGATCTCACAAAAGTGAGTACACCCCTCACATTTTTGTAAATATTTTAATATATCTTTTCAAGTGACAACTCTGAAGAAATACACTTTGCTACAATGTAAAGTAGTGAGTGTACAGCTTGTATAACAGTGTCAATTTGCTGTCCCCTCAAAATAACTCAACAAATTAATGTCTAAACAGCTGGAAACAAAAGTGAGTACACCCTTAAGTGAAAATGTCCAAATTGGGCCCAATTACCCATTTTCCCTCCCTGGTGTCATGTGACTCATTAGTGTTACAAGGTCTCAGGTGTGAATGGGGAGCAGGTGGTGTTATTGCTCTCACTCTCTCATACTGGTCACTGGAAGTTCAACATGGCACCTCATGGCAAAGAACTCTCTGAAGAAAGGAATTGTTGCTCTACATAAAGATGGCCTAGGCTATAAGAAGATTGCCAAGACCCTGAAACTGAGCTGCAGCACGGTGGCCAAGACCACACAGCGGTTTACCAGGACAGGTTCCACCCAGAACAGGCCTCGCCATGGTCAATCAAAGAGGTTGAGTGCAAGTGCTCAGCGTCAAATCCAGAAGTTGTCTTTGGGAAATAGACATATAAGTGCTGCCAGCATTGCTGCAGATGTTAAAAGGGTGGGGAGTCAGCCTGTCAGTGCTCAGACCATACGCTGCACACTGCATCAAATTGGTCTGCATGGCTGTAGTCCCAGAAGAGGGCCTCTTCTAAAGATGATGCACAAGAAAGCCCGCAAACAGTTTGCTGAAGATAAGCAGACTAAGGACATGGATTGCTGGAACCATGTCCTATGGTCTGTTGAGACCAAGATAAACCTTTTTGGTTCAGATGGTGTCAAGTGTGTGTGGCGGCAACCAGGCGAGGAATACAAAGATAAGTGTGTCTTGCCTACAGTCAAGCATGGTGGTGGGAGTGTCATGGTCTGAGGCTGCATGAGTGCTGCCGGCACTGGGGAGCTACAGTTTTTTGAGGGAACCATGAATCCCAACATGTACTGTGACATACTGAAGCCGAGCATGATCTCCTCCCTTCAGAGACTGGGTTGCAGGGCAGTATTCCAAAATAATAACGACCCCAAACACACCTCTAAGATGACCACTGCCTTGCTAAAGAAGCTGAGGGTAAAGGTAATGGACTGGCCAAGCATGTCTCCAAACCTAAACCCTATTGAGCATCTGTGGAGCATCTTCAAACGGATGGTGGAGGAGCGAGTGAGTGAGTGAGTGAGTGATAACTTATATAGCACTGCAAATGCGAACTAAATCACCTCAAGGTGCTTTGCATCCAGTGATGTCCTGATCCTTCAGAAGAGGTGGGTCTTAAGTTTTTTCCTGAAGGCCCGATGGTTTTCTTCCATGTGGATGTCCGTGGGTAGAGCGTTCCATAGCCGTGGTCCTTGAACTGCAAATCTTCGTTCTTCCTTCCATTTGTAGCGGGACTTGGGGAAGTGGAGGAGGTTTTGATTGGTTGATCGGAGAATGCATTTGGGGGAGTGGTGTTTTATTTTCTCGCATAATTATTGAGGAGCGTTTCCTTGTGTGCACTTGTGGGTGAGGCAGAGGGTCTTGAATGTGACCCGATCCTTTACGGTTAGCCAATGCAGGGTCCTCAGTGAAGGGGTGATCGATTCCCAAGGTTTTTTCCCTGTTACCAGTCTGGCTGCCGTGTTCTGGATGACTTGTAGGCGCGAAATCTGATATTTAGGTAGTCCTATGTAGAGGGAGTTTGCATAATCGAGTCGGGAGTTGATGATTGTTCCAACTACTACTGCTGTGTCCTCTTCCGGGATGAAGGGGATAAGTCTCCGTAGCAGACGGAGGAGATGGTGCGATCCGCTGACTACTTATCCTATTTGTGCATCCATCGACATCTCTGAGTCAAAGATGACTCCGAGACTTTTGACTTTGGTGCTCAGGGTAATGGTCTGTCCAAGAATAATGGGTGGTGTACAAGATGTCTTTGCTTTTGTCTTTCGGTTTGCGTGGAGGAGAAGAAGTTCTGTTTTGGATCCATTGAGTTTGAAGGAACTCTCAGTCATCCAATCATCGATCAATGTGAGGCACTCTTCCAGTCCGTGACATTGGTCTTTTTTTCCGGTGATACGAAAGTAGAGTTGGGTGTCGTCAGTGTATGAATGGTAGCACAGGTCCTGTTTGCTGATGATTTTAAGGAGTGGGTGGAGGTAGATGTTGAAGAGCACAGGTGAAAGGGGTGATCCTTGAGGGACTCTGCAAGAAATTGCATGAGTTTCAGAGGTGAAGACTCCTAGTTTCACGGTCTGGGAGCGATTTTCTAGGAAGGATGCGAACCAGGGTAGGTCAGGGTCTGCGACTCCTGCTACTTCTTTAAGGCGGATGAGTAGAGTTTTGTGGTCTACTGTGTCGAACGCTGCATTGAGATCCAGCAGCACCAGAAGACATGATTCTCCGTCATCTGCTGCTTCGAGGGCATCATCCCATATTTTGAGAAGTGCTGTTTCTGTGCCATGGCCTGGACAGAAGCCTGATTGTAGTGGATCCAAGAGTTTGTGGGTGTCCAAATGGAGTTGTAGCTGTTGTACTACTGCTTTATCCATGATCTTTGAGATGGTGTTGAGACTTGTTACCGGCCTGCGGTAGTTTGGGTCTTTAGGGTCGAGGTTGGGCTTCTTTAGGAGGGGTTAGACTATGCCTTGCTTGAGGGAGATCTGAACAATGCCTTCTTTGAACGATTGATTTACGAGATGTGTTATGGTGGGTGCCAGAATGTCGGTACATTCTTTCAGGAGTTTTGTAGAAATTATGTCATTTGGTGATGTGCTGTCTCTGAGACTTCTGATGATGTTTTTGGTGATGTCGATGGTGATCGGGACCAGCGAAAATGTAATCGATTGTATATTGATTTCCTCTTCTTGTTTAGCCGGAGTGAGGTTGGTTGGTTTTTTCTTTTGAATCATTTCTCGAATGTTTTCGATTGTCGATAAAAAAATCCAATAGTTCATTGCATAACTTCTGAGTTTCGTTTGCTGGGGGGTCCAAACAGGTGGGTATTCATAGTTTGAACGACTAGTTTGAAAAGTTTGCGAGGTCGGTTTAGGGCTTTTGAGATGGTGTTTGAGAAATGTTCTTTTTTTGCTTTGAAGATCGCTTTGTGATATTTATTAGTGAGTGCTTTATAGTTAGAGTGGTTTTCCTTTGTTGGGTTTCTTCTCCAGGCTCCTTCAGCTTTTCTGCGTTCTTGCTTCAGTAGAGTCAGAGTGTCATTAAACCAGCCCGAATTGTTTCTGCGGATGAGTGCTCTGCGTCTCGGAGCGACTCGGAGCGCAAGGTCTCTAACTTCTACCAGCTTTGTGATGTCGTCATGGAGGAGTGGAAGAGGACTCCAGTGGCAACCTGTGAAGCTCTGGTGAACTCCATGCCTAAGAGGGTTAAAGCAGTGCTGGAATAAAATGGTGGCCACACAAAATATTGACACTTTTGGATCAATTTGGACATTTTACTTAGGGGTGTATTCACTTTTGTTGCCAGCGGTTTAGATATTAATGGCTGTGTGTTGAGTTATTTTGAGGGGACTGCAAATTTATACGGTTATACAAGCTGTACACTCACTACATTACATTTTAGAAAAGTGCAATTTCTTCAGTGTTGTCACATCAAAAGTTGTCTCAGCAAAGCTAAAATCGGGGCCACAAATTGATAGTGGTCTTCACCGATCGCAAAGCGCAGGAACCCCTGATGCCTGACACAGATGGGGACATGCAAGTATGCGTCCCTGATATCCAAGGATGCCAGGAAGTCCCCCGGGTGGAGCGCAGCAACCACCGAACAAATCGATTCCATCCGGAACTTTTGAACCTTTACAAAGGCATTGAGGGCCTCGAGATCCAAGATTGGACGGACTCTGTCCTTCTTTGGGACCACAAACAGATTTGAGTAGAAACCCTGAAACCTGTCCTGCGGTGGTATGGGTAAGATTACCCCGCACCTCAACAAGTCTTGCACTGCCCCCAGCAGGGCAGTCCGACGAGCTGGAAGGAGAGGCAGATTTGAAGGAAAGAATCTGCTTGGTGGACAAGAAAGAAACTCTGTCTTGTACCCTGAAGTGACCACCTCGCAGACCCACTGGTCGGAGTGCAGGGAGGCGCACCCAGGGACGCTTCTGTCCCCCAGCTGGACCTTTTTCCGCTTGGGAGGGTCTGCCAGCAGGTCCTGACTGACGAAAATACCGCTTCTGTGTGGGAAAGGAGGGCCCCGGCTTACCGCACGGCTCTTTTCCTTTAGTGGACTGAGGGAGAAGTGTGCTTTTGCCTCCAGTGACATCTTTAATGATCTCGTCCAGTGGGGCACCAAAAAGCCTCCCACCTTTGAAAGGCAATCAGCCAGAGTTTTCTTGGAAGCTTGGTCAGCAGACAACCATTTGAGCCATATCTGGTGGCGCAATACCACCGCAGATGCGGAAGCCCAGGAGATTAAAGGGGCCGCATCCAGGGTTGCATCACAGACGTACACAAGTCCCTGAACTAACTGTTCAGCCAGTGACACACATTCTGGTGCAATACCTAAGCTCACTCATTGGGTGTCTGGGACAGCAAGGTAGCAGCCAATATAGGCCGCAATGCTGACCCCAGCATGGTGAACATGGAGCGGCTCACCGATTCGGACCTCCTATTAGTAGTGTCCGTAAAGGCAGGGGTCCCCTCCACCGGGATAGTGGCTACATTATTTAACTGAGAGACCCGGGGATCAACGACCGGAGGAAAAGCCCATTTTTTTTAAAAGGCTCTCTTCAAATGGGTAACGGACCTCCCTGCCCTGAGGGACCACAAAAAACCTCTGCGGTCTTTCCCATTCCTTATCTATGAACTTGTCAAGTAAGACACATGAGGAAAAACCTTGATAGCGGGTCGGTTTGTGAGACCCAAAAAGGACTGACACCCCAGCGGATGTCCCAGCTGTATCCTCCAGCTTAAGAGTGACCCTCACTGCTGTGATATGCTATCACAAGTGATCTATCCTGCGCTGACCCAGACAAGGAAACTTCCTCATGGCCCGGACGGTCTTCGCAGCCTCTGACACTTCAGAACAGGGGTCCTGTGCTGCAGCCAGGCCCGAGTCTGAGGCAGAGCATTCCCCGGGAGATGGCGGGGTGGGGGCGCTTTTTTACCCCCCCTTACGCCCGCCCTTGGCAACAAATGACTCCAGGACTGTCCATAGGCACCGCAGGTGTAGGGACACTGGTTGCTGCCCTGGAATGTCTGGGGAAGAAGCATCCGGCTTCTGACTCCATGCCCACACACTGACAGCCTATAAGGACTTAAGGTAATGGCACCGAAAAACATCCACCCTCCTTGCTGCTCTGACCGGGGTTTTACCCAGGGCACTCACCACCCAAGTAAGAGGCTGCCCAGTGCCACTGTCTGCTCTCCCTCCACACACAGCATGTGTCTGAGGTGTTCTGTGATGTGAACAGCGCTATTCGTGCCGTTCAGGAAGCCTTCCCAGCACTAGAGGCCACATCAATTAGAAAAAAAAACACCCTCAAAATGGCAAACAAACGCCTCAGAGAAATAGGGCGCACACTACAAGAAAATGGCCGCCCGCAATGAAGACCTGCATCATAGCGCGGCCACCAAACTACAGGCCCCAAGAAAATGGCGTCGGCGCTTAAAAAAATGCCGCCTAAGCACCTGAGGTGGACGAGAAGGCCGTAGAGATGCCGAATGGAGACTTGTCAGAGGCAAACCACCCCCCACAGAGAGCGGACCCGGACGCCCCACAGCCCCCAAAACGGGATACGGAATCTCCCTCAGGTATACCCTGGCAGACGTAGCAGGCCCCACAAGGCGAGGAGTAAAAAAGGGGGGGACAGAGGGAGAGAAAGGAGGACAGGAGACCCCCTAACCGACTCCCGGGAATGCCCAGCTGTTCCATCCTGTCAAAACAGGAGGAACTAAACTTACCCGTCCATGCGAGGACTTGCTGGTGCTTTCCAGACAGACCCACAGCCGAGCAGTACGGAGTGGCTGTCGGCCACGGTCCACTGTGACTGAGACAGCAAGCAGCCCGGTCATATGTGGACCCCGGAGCAATAGCTCACCGACCCCCCTGGAGCCATGGCGTATGTCGTGGCCGACCCGCACGTAGCTAAGGCCTGCTCACGCTCGATGGCCGGAACTGGGGAGACTACAAAGATCTATATTATCCAGCCTGTCACCCAGCCGGCAGTTGATAGTTGCTCTCAGGATCAAAAAATAAAATGAAAAACAATAAAAAGTAAAAACTTCTTCTGGATCCTGGGCCCAAAGGGAGCCAGGTCCTTCTCCTCTACTAGGCAGAAAAAAACTGAGCTGCTGACTGCAGGGCGGAGGGTTATGTCTGGAGGGACAGCCCCCTGGGCGGGGCTGTTCAACTCTGTTAAAGTAACATGTATTTAATATCTAACATGTTCTGCCTAGTCCTCTCCTATAGAACAGGAACATAACCCAACTGTCAAGAATTAAGGAGCTGTGTCCGTCCATGAACTAAAAGAGAAATAAGTATTTGGTCACCTACAAACAAGCAAGATTTCTGGCTCTCACAGACCTGTATCTTCTTCTTTAAGAGGCTCCTCTGTCCACCACTCATTACCTGTATTAATGGCACCTGTTTGAACTTGTTATCAGTATAAAAGACACCTGTCCACAACCTCAAACAGTCACACTCCAAACTCCACTATGGTGAAGACCAAAGCGCTGTTGAAGGACACCAGAAACAAAATTGTAGACCTGCACCAGGCTGGGAAGACTGTATCTGCAATAGGCAAGCAGCTTGGTGTGAAGAAATCAACTGTGGGAGCAATAATTAGAAAATGGAAGACATACAAGACCACTGATAATCTCCCTCGATCTGGGGCTCCACGCAAGATCTCACCCCGTGGGGTCAAAATGATCACAAGATCAGTAAGCAAAAATCCCAGAACCACACGAGGGGACCAAGTGAATGACCTGCAGAGAGCTGGGACCAACGTAACAAAGGCTACCATCAGTAACACATTACACCACCAGGGACTCAGATCCTGCAGTGCCAGACGTGTCCCCCTGCTTAAGCCAGTACATGTCCGGGCCCGTCTGAGGTTTGCTAGAGAGCATTTGGATGATCCAGAAGAGGATTGGGAGAATGTCATATGGTCAGATGAAACCAAAGTAGAACTGTTTGGTAGAAACACAACTCGTCGTGTTTGGAGGAGAGAGAATGCTGAGTTGCAACCAAAGAACACCATACCTACTGTGAAGCATGGGGGTGGCAACATCATGCTTTGGGGCTGTTTATCTGTAAAGGGAACAGGAGCTGCGTATGTCGGGACATACGCAGCTCTGTGGGTGTAGGGCTATTATAGCCACCGCTCCAATTCTCGGGACCACTATCTGACTAAGTGGTGTGTTTGCTTGGAGGGTAGCCAGTAGCCCCATTCTTCTATCTATGCCTTTACGGATTAAAAAGAGGATATACTAAATACAGCTACAGTTGAAGACTCTACCGTACATACTATAGTAAGGATTTACATGGTCCAGCAGCTCCACGCACTGGCTTGGTGGGTCTGGCTCCCACAGGCCACATAGTCCTGTGAACCGATCACAAGCCCCCACATTTGTGCTGACACCTGACCGGCAGTGTATGTAAGCTTTCCAAACACGGGTAGACCAGATGCAAATGTAGATGGATGCAGCACCCTGACAACGCATGTCTGGGAAACATGTTGGCTTCCTGCATCAACTTCCATCTATTACTACACATCCATTACTGTTTCATGGTCTAACTGTATCTATGACTATGTCATGTTTTAATTAAGATTTTATTTCAAAAAATTATTTTTCTAAAAATTTTCTTTCTGAGTGCTTACCTATAAACAGACACAATATCTCCACAACAGTCCTATTTCGCTTAGAGAGAGCTCTGTCTCTCTCTTTATTTTCTTTTATACCAGCAACAGTGTGTGACAACCTTGTGAAGACTTACAGAAAATGTTTGACCTCTGTCATTGCCAACAAAGGATATATAACAAAGTATTGAGATGAACTTTTGATATTGCCCAAATACTTATTTTCCACCATAATTTGCAAATAAATTCTTTCCAAATCAGACAATGTGATTGTCTGGATTTGTTTCCACATTTTGTCTCTCATAGTTGAGGTATACCTATGATGACAATTACAGGCCTCTCTCATCTTTTTAAGTGGGAGAACTTGCACAATTGGTGGCTGACTAAATACTTTTTTGCCCCACTGTATAGTGAAGTTAGTGTAGTATATATAATAAAGTTCAGAGTATATAGTGCAGTCCGTATAGTATATATACAGGTGAAACTCGAAAAATTTGAATATCGTGCAAAACTTCATTTTTTTTACTAACGCAACTTAAAAGGTGAAACTAATATACGAGATAGACTCATTACATGCAAAGCAAGATAGTTCATGCCGTGATTTGTCATAATTGTGATGAATATGGCTTACAGCTCATGAAAACCCCAAATCCACAATCTCAGAAAATTTGAATATTACATGCAATCAATAAAACAAGGATTGTACATAGAACAATATCGGACCTCTGAAAAGTATAAGCATGCATATGTACTCAGTACTTGGTTTGGGCCCCTTTTGCAGCAATTACTGCCTCAATGCGGCGTGGCATGGAAGCTATCAGCCTGTGGCACTGCTGATGTGTTATGGAAGACCAGGATGCTTCAATAGCGGCCTTCAGCTCTTCTGTATTGTTCGGTCTCATGTCTCTCATCTTTCTCTTGGCAATGCCCCATAGATTCTCTATGAGCTTCAGGTCAAGCGAGTTTGCTGGCCAATCAAGCACAGTAATAGTTTCACTTTTTAAGTTGCATTAGTGAATAAAATTAACTTTTGCACGATATTCAAATTTTTCGACTTTCACCTGTAATACAGTTCATTACTACACTGAAAAAGGCAGTTGCTAAGGCCTGGCTGAGCCAGTGTCAGGCCTTACCATGCAGTGCTAGCTGTGCCTGTGAGCTCAAGCAAGTGCTGGAAGAGCTAAGGAGTAATGGTCTGCAGTAAGAGTTGTGCTAGAGGAAGAGAGATCTGTATATACTGGCGTTTATATAAGTTGTTCCAATTCGTTGTTCTAAAAGTCATCCCAATTGATTGTTCTAAAATTCACCGGGCATCCCATACTTCCTTTACAAAAAAACAAAGCTAATTGACTGTTCATTGCCTTGGAGTGACTGAGGACTTGAATTACAGGCTGGGCAGGGTGACAGGTGGGCCACAACACTTAGCAGCCCTTACGGGGGTACCGCTACATATATAATACAGTTCAGAGTATATAGTGCAGTCCATGTAGTATATATAATACAGTTAAGAGTATATAGTGCAGTCCATGTAGTATATATAATGCAGTTTATAGTATATTGTGCCATCAGTGTAGTATATATAATACATTGCAGGGTATATAGTGCCGTCAGTTTAGTATATATAATACAATGGAGAATATATAGTGCAGTCAGTGTAGGATATACAATACAGTGCAGAGTATATAGTACAGTAGAGTGCAGAGTATATAATACAGTGTATTGAAGTGGTTAAGGGGAACCCTATGACAGAATTAATGAAAAAAAAAAAAAACTGAAAAATCCATACCAGGCTCTTTGGATCTGGTATAGATTTTAAGAGGAACGCCATGCCAAAATGTCAAAAAGAAAGAAAAAATAATTAAAAAACAGTGTGGGGTCCCCCCAAAATCCAAACCAGGCCCTTTGGGTCTGGCATAGGTTTTAGGGGAAACGCCATGCCAAAATTTAAATTTAAAAAAATTGTAGTGCGGCCCCCCTCCTGTACCATACCAGGCCATATGCCCTCAACATCCTCAATATGGGGAGGGTGGGTGTTTTGGGGCATGGGGGGCTCTGCGCCCCCTACCCCAAAGCACCTGGTCCCCATGTTGATGGGGACAAGAGCCTCTTCCCAACAACCCGGGGCTGTGGTTGTTGGGGTCTGCGGGTGGGGGGGCATATCAGAATCTGGAAGCCTCCTTTACCAAGGGGACCCCCAGATCCCACCCCCACTATGTGAATGGGCATTAGGTACATTGTACCTTTACCCATTCACCAAAAAAAGTGTCAAAAAGTAAATACCACAACAGAGAGTTTTTGACAATTTCATTATTTAAAAAAAAACTGTCCCATGACATTCATCCATCTTCAATCATGCCGCCCGACGTATCCGAAAAATCTCTGTTTCAATGGGAGGCTTCCCCATGACTGCTGTCTCTTGGCTTTGAGAGCTGTCATATAAGCAAGGGTAGGGCCACCCGGTGACATAACCGTGTGACCCCGCCCCCTTCTGACATCATGTGATGTCAGAGGGGGCGGGGTCATCCAATTACATCAACGGGTGGCCCCACCCATGCCTGTATAAGAGCTGGGCAAGCGAAAAGACAGCAGTTGCCAGGAGGCCTCCCATGGAGGCAACGTTTTTTTGTTTTTTATATTTTTCGGGTCCGTCGTCCGACGTGGTTGAAGATAGATTTACATCGCGGCACTCTTTTTTTTTTTTTTAATAAAGGAATTGTTAAAAACTGTCTGTTTTGGTTTTTACTTTTTGACACTTTTTTGGTGAATGGGTAGGGGTACATTGTACCCGATATCCATTCACATAGGGGGTAGGGGATCTGGGGACCCCCTTGTTAAATGGGGCTTTCAGATTCCGATAAGCCCCCCCGCCCGCAGACCCTGACAACCACAGCCCAGGGTTGTCGGGAAGAGGCTCTTGAGCCCCCCTGCCACAAATCACCCACCCCCACATGTTGAGGGTATGTGGTTTGGTGTGGTTCGGGGGGGCACTTGCTCGTCCCCCCTATCCTGACCTCCATGCTGCATGCTCAAGTAAGGGTCTGGTATGGATTTGGGGGGGGGGGCAATACATTACCGCCGCAAGCAAGTTTAAATTACATTTTATTCTTTAGAAATGTCATTATCGTTGCGGCATGTTCTACACATCACACAGATGCGCCACTTTACATGCAGACTAAGGGGACCCCGCCAGGCACGATATTTAAAGGAATATTTAATTTTTATTGTTTCATTTTATTATTAAAATCACTGCTCCTGAAAAAACGATAATTTTAAAAACTTTTTTTTGCATTGATAAATGTGCCCATGGGCAGTACCCAGGTCCCCATACACTTTTTATGGCAATAACTTGCAAATAAGTCTTAAAAATTAGCACTTTTGATTTTTCATGTTCGTGTCCCATAGACTTTAATAGGGTTTGCATGTTCACTAGAACTTTTTGCCTGTTCGCGGTGTTCTGGTGCGAACCAAACCGGGGGGTTTTCAGCCCATCCCTAGTCTAGAATATAGTACACATTACTGCATGCATGGAGGCTACCTATGTGCATAATATAGATCGGACATATGTGCTGGATGGTGTAGTGTTTCTATGCATGCTATGACAGAAAAGGACTAAGTATTTTGAATGGGACTCTGAAGGCTTCTTTTCATTATATTATTTTCAAGTACCACGAGGACTTTGCCATCTGTTCTGGGATTCAATAAATTATATCTCTCTGGCAAAGAACCAACTAAGTTTGGTCAATAGAGCTTTGGCCATACTTGTTTTTAAATATTCTTGCGCTATCTTTTCACGCTTTTCCAAGTTATCCAACGGATGTGGCATTGTGAGTGCTTCCCTTTCCCTCATTTATTTAAATATAACCACTAACACTAAAGTGGGATTGCTAAAGAAGTATTTGCATCTAGTATTTATATGGCGCTTAAATATTATGCAGCGCTTAATGAAATTTACAGGACCAGTCACATTGGTCTCTGTCCCTCAAAGAGGGTCTCAGTCTAATGCAGTGGCGGTGCGTTCATAAAGGGCGCAGGAGCGCCGCCCCCTCTCTCCTGTCACCCCTCTATCACCATAGATAGATTCATGCATTACATGAATCTATCTATGGTCGCTGCTGCCCCCCCTATTCGGGTGTCCGGCCCCTTGTCGGGCACTGGGCATCTGAATTACAGTGGCGGGGGTGTTTTTGGAAGTGCCCGATTAGAGCCGTGGGCTCTAATAGGCGCCCTGATTAGAGCCATAGGCTCGAATAGGCTTCCAAAATGGTAAACAGCGGGTGCAATGCTGTGCGTTCGCTGTTTACTTAGTGTTGTGTTAGGGAAGCGAATAAATCGCTTTCCTAACACTGACCCGCCTCTCAGCCAATCAGGTGCTCGGGTCTGATTACCTGTCAGCCGATTGGCTGAAGCGACAGGCGCTGTGATTGGACACCTATCAGGTGTCCAATCATAGCAGAGGACGGGAAGAGGACGGGAGAAGAGATCGAGGACTCGGAGCATGGAGGACAGTGCCGTGACCCGAGACAGGAAAGTGCCAGGCGGGGGATGCACACTGGGGCAGAATCTGATGGGGCACAGTAGCGGCAATTAATGGGGCACAGTAGCGGCAATTGATGGGCACACTGGCAGCAATTCATGGGGTACAGTAGTGGCAAATGATGGGGCACAGTAGCGGCAATTGATGGGGCAGAGTAGCAGCAATTGATGGGCACACTGGCAGCAATTGATGGGGCACAGTGGCAGCAAATGATGGGGCACAGTAGAGCCAATTAATGGGCACAGTGGCAGCAATTGATGGGCACACTGGCAGCAATTGATGGTCACACTGGCAGTACAGTGGCTGCGTTTGATGGCACAGTGGCTGCGTTTGATGGGCAAAGTAGCTGCGTTTGATGGGCACGGTGGCTGCAATTGAAGTTTTTTCTTTCAGTTTGTTTGCACCCCCCCCCCCCCCCAGAAGATTTTGAGCACCAGCCGCCACTGGTCTAATGTCTTCAACTGATCCTAAGACCCCATACACACTATTAGATTTTCTGCAGATTTTTGTCTTCAGATTTACCAAAACCATATAATAGGAGGTCAAACCTTAAGAGTTTCAATTTGTATGCAATCAGGTAGGCCCTTGCACTACATGGTTTTGGTAAATCTGAAGACAAAAATCTGCAGAATATCTAATAGTGTGTATGGGGCTTAAAAGGCTAACTTTGGGAGGAAGGCAATTAACTAAACAATGGTGAGAGATTTACTAAAACTGGAGAGTGCAAAATCTGTTGTAGCTCTGCATAGAAACCAATCAGCGTTCAGGTTTTATTGTCAAAGCTTAATTTAACAAGCTGGAGTTAAAAGCTGATTGGCTACCATGTACTGCTGCAACGGATTCTGAGTGCTGCAGTTTTAGTAAATCTCCGTCACTGTGTTTGAGGGGAAACCCACTCAAACAAGGGATAAACATATAAACTTCATATAAATGGCATCTTTGATCTTTGAAGTTCAACTCCAGGTAGATTTAAACAACGCAATTCATCTCTATATTTATTAATAAACTATTAAATTTTTTTTTTCAATGTCCCTAGAGTAGGTACCAGGTTTGGCTTGAAATCAACCTTGGGTAATCCCCTTTACTGCAACTAATGGGGTGTGCTGTGTGCAAATGTGCCGACAAAGCACATGCTAAAAGGGAGAGAAGGTGAAGGGAGCAGAGGGATGACCTCATCAGTGTGCTTCTGCTCTTTCACATTCCAATTAGTGAGCTTGGGGTAGGAAGATGACATCACTTTATTCCTCAACTGTAATGCCGTGTACACACGACCGTTTTTAAAGTCATTGAAAAAAACGGCATTTTTCTTGACGGGATTCTTCTCAAGCCTGACTTGCCTACACACTATCGTGGAAAAAAAAATTCTAGCAAAGTGCGGTGACGTACAACACGTACGACGGCACTATAAAGGGGAAGTTCCATTCGGATGGCGTCACCCTTCATGTTAGTAAAGTTTGTTGAGAGACGATTCGTGCTTTTCAGCCTTGTGCTTTTCAGTCCGTTACAGCGTGACAAATGTGCTATCTCCATTACGAACGCTAGTTTTACCAGAACGAGTGCTCCCGTCTCATACTTGATTCTGAGCATGCGCATTTTTTTCACGTCGTTAAAGCCTACACACGGCCGTTTTTCATGACGAGAAAAACAACGATGTGAAAAACGACGAGAAAAATTAGAGCATGTTCCAATTTTTTCTTGCCCATTTTTCACGTCGTGAAAAATGCTCAGAAGCCTACACACGATAGTTTTTAATGATCATTTTAAAAAATTGCATTTTTCTCATTATTAAAAACGGTCGTGTGTACGCGGCATCAGAGACAAAATTGTGTCATTCATCTGGCTGTGCTTTGTGATGTAAAGCCCTGTACACACGATCGGACAACCTATGGATTTTCGTCCGATGGATTTGACCATCGGAAATCCGATGAAACTGTTTTTCATCAGTCTTGGCCACACACCATCAGTTTAAAAACCGACGGCAACAAAACGACGGCACGTACAAAACGTACGACGCGCTATAAAACGGCCGAACAAATCTAATGGCGCCACCCCTTGGGCTGCTTTTGCTGATTTCGTGTTACCGCGTGTTAGTAAAAATTTGGTGAGAGCCGATTCGCGCTTTTCAGTCTCCGTGCTTTGCAGATCGTTTCCTGGTGTTCAGTTTGTGCTTGTGGGTTTGTATTTGTGATTCAGTGCGTGCAGTCAGGTCGTTACTGCCTTGCAGTGCCGACTTGGCCTTCGTTTACTGTTTTTCAGATCGTTCTTTTCAGGCCTTGCTGTTCCACGGTGCGTTCTGTTTGAGCGCGTTCTGACCAGCCGACCGGTTTAAAACCATGTTTGAAGTGCGTTCTCGTTCTCGAGCTCGTGCTGGCTTTGGGCTTGGTGTTGCAGTTAATACTGTAACCCGAGTTCAGTCTGTGAACAGGGTGAGGAGGAGTTCATGGACTAAGAATTGGTTGCACCAGCGGGACCAATTCTCTCATATGCCTCTGCTGCGGGAAATCCATGAGAATAACCCTGATGATTTCAGGAATTATCTCAGGATGACGGACCCCGTATTTCACCGTCTGTTGGATTTGCTGTCCCCCTATACCACGAGGCAGGACACTGTGATGCGCCAGGCCATCACTGCCGAGCAGAGGCTTATTGCCACGTTGAGATACCTGGCGACTGGGAGAAGCTTGCAGGACCTCAAGTTCTCAACAGGCATCTCCCCCCAGGCTCTCGGGATCATTATCCCTGAGACGTGTTCGGCCATCATTTAGGTCCTGCAGAAGGACTATATGAAGGTAATTATGCTCCTTTAACCTCACATTATATGTTTTTATTCTCTTTTTTTTTTTTTTTCCTCCTAACACAAATATGCCTGTTTGTAATATCCCCATTTTCCACATGCCTTTTTTTACCTGTAAATCCCTTTTTGGGCCCTACATGCCTATTTCCCTCCACTAACCTCTCCAGCATGCTATCGTGGGCGCAAACCCAGCTAGCCTTCTATTTTCCTTTTCATTTTTGGGGGGTCATTGCCCTCGTAGTTTGACAACCTTCCCTCCCCCCCCTAAAGATGTTAAAAAATTAGTAGTTCTCAATCAAGCTCAGCAAAGTGGTAGATCCTTTTTTGGGATCCCCCACAATCACCTTAGGCCCCCCCCTTCGATTATTTTAGAATGTCCACTCAGCGGGGGTGAGGCATCTGCTAAGTGGGCCTTTGTTTATTGTTCGGAAAAACTCCCTTAAATAATAATGTTACTCAACAATGTTTTTTTGTGTGTCATCTGCTTGCACTGTAACCATAAACCGTACTAATGTCTTCTTTTTGTTTGACTCCACAGTTCCCTAGCACACCACAGGAATGGCTGAGTGTGGCCTCCCAATTTGCCCAGCGGTGGGATTTCCCCAACTGTGGAGGGGCAATCGATGGGAAGCATGTCCACATAGTGCCGCCACCCCCGTTCGGGGTCATACTATTTCAACTATAAAGGTTTTAATAGCATAGTGTTAATGGCGGTGGTGTCGGCACGGTATGAGTTCCTGTATGTGGATGCAGGGAAGAACGGCCGGATGTCCGATGGCGGATCATTCGCGGAGACGGAGTTCGCTCATCGTCTGCAGGCTGGGGGTCTTGCACTGCCTCCAGATGCAGAGAACGTTAAAGGGCTCCCGTTCGTTTTCATTGCGGATGAGGCTTTTGGACTAGGACCACACCTGATGCGGCCGTTTCCCCAACGCACCCTCACCCCGGAGAGGAGGGTTTTTAATTACCGGCTGGCCAGAGCCCGGAGAGTTGTGGAGAATGCCTTCGGGATAATGGCCAGCCGGTTCCGCCTGTTCCAGACAGCGATACATTTGGCGGATTATAAACTGAACCACATCGTCTACTGCTGCTGCATATTGCACAATTTTCTACGGAAATTTGCAAACAATTATGTTTCATCGTTTGGGCCTGAGGCCGGTCCATCTGAACTGATTAATCTGACCGGCCTCAGCACTGCCCGTACTGGCTTGGCCCCCCAAAGTGCCCGTGAAGTACGCCAGAAATACGTAGAGTACTTCACGGGTAGGGGGGCCATCGCAATGCCAGACCACATCTGACCAAGTATTAAACCTTTTACAAATAAAAAAAAACATGGAATTCATACAAACTTGTGTTGTCATTCTTGTATTTTGGGTTTATGTGTCTCCCAGGTTCTAGTAGTGCCAAGTGTAATTGTCCTTAGTAAATAGCCTCAAAACTCAGAGCGAAAAACACGGTTTTTGCATCTTCAGAACTGCTCTTGAGCATAGAAAGAACAAGGCACACCTTTTTTAGACTTCCCAAATGTTTTTATTGTTTGCACTGCATTTTGTTTTGGTTTTTAGAAATACTAGCCTTTTTTTTTATGTGCGGCTTTTTTTGCAGAAACATGCATGGGTCGTAAGCCATTTTTTTTTGTTTGAAAAAGTAATAAAATAACACTGTGAAAAATACCAACTGGAGATGGGGTGATGGTACCCCTGATCCATCCCAAATGTTAACAAACACACTTTCTTTGGGGGCTCAAATGGGTATCTTCAACAAGATCCCATGGCTAGGGTAAACATGTGCTATCTGCCATCATGGGGGATCAATGGTCGTGCTTTGGGGATGTAAACCCTTCCTCTCCCCTACTTGAGGAGGGAGGAAGAGGTTGCACCCCCAAAACAGGGACATAGATATCCTGTGACGGCAGATAGCACATGTTGAGTCTTCAGTGTGTGCATCTTCACATTTGGGATGTTGGAAATCCCTAAGATAATGTCAGACGCATAACAAAAAACACAAAAAGGGGGGGGGTTCACACTATTCTCCCCAAAATATCTATCATGTTTTTATATTTTTGCTCAATCACAATCATTCTCTTTCTCATAATGTCCATTTCGCTACTGCATTCCATGATTTCCTGAATGATTATTTTGGCGCTGGCACTCGAGAATGGCGGATTTGGACTTCCTGACACACCCCCACGTTCAGTCCCTAAAACAAAAAAAAAGGTTTTACACTAGGCAGTCCTACATCTGTATTTACCTTGAAGTTGTGGTGACAGACACTGACCTGGTGTGCTGATAAGCTCCACCTCTCCTTCCTCCACCTCCCCTTCCTCCACCTCCGCTTCCTGAACCTGCTGATCTTGGTCTGCTTTGGGAGCTTCGGGGATTTTCTGTGGTGTTGGGTTCCTCGTCTCATGAGCATGGTGTCCTCCCACTCTCCTCTCCCCTATGGGAATTTACAACAAAATGTATACTTTAGCACACAGACTTTTTTTAGGCCTGAAAAGGGATCCTCAATGTTTTGAAGTGGGGTACAATTGATATTTGGCCCTGAGTTCCAACATGAACATATGTGATCTTGCAAACTCAACAAAGCAACATGTTATTTTTGAGGACATTCACAAATACACTTGGATAACCACCAAGGTATCCACTGGACCAGCTGTGTGTGACACCGTTAAGAAATTTGGTCATGTGGCCCAGAGTATAGTATCTTGCTGAAGAACAAAAAAGAGTACACAACTGCTGGAGTGTCATCTCCTTTACCCAGAATACAGTTTCTTCTTTCAGTCACATTCTAAATTTCCTTACAACACATCATCTAGCCAACAATGTGTAGATAAACATTGTTGAAGTAAAATGAGGCATGCCCACATGTAGTTTACGTGGATATGTGCCAAACATGTTTGGGGGAAGAGCAGCAAGTTATTGGTCAAAACATTGGGCAAATAAGTGGACTCTCCACTTAACCTAAAAGATGAGATTTCAAAATGTGAACCCAGTCAAGCCAAGCACATGGTGCAAAACATGGAAGAATACATATTACAATGTGAAAGAACACAGTAAAATATACTTACTTTTTTCTATGCTTTTTATAAGCTTCCTATACTGCTCCGGCTCCCTGATCTTCAGGTCTGACCACCTTTTACGGAGTTGTTCCTTGGATCTCCTGACCCCATATTTTTTATAGAGAGTCTTCGCCACTTTAGCCATAATTTGTGACTTCCGGAGATTAGGGGTGTCGTATGGGCCATGCTTGCCGTCGTAATCCTTCCTCCGCAGAATGTCCACCATCTCCGCCATCTCAGAAAAATACATATTAGTCGCCTTGTATCTTTTTTTACAGGATCGGGACGTTTCCGCCTCCGGGCTTTCCTCGTCGGTAATTTCAAGTAAAGAAGCCACCTGTGTCTGCGACATGTCGCCGTCTCACACTGTGCGCCGATCGTTAAGGGGCGGGGAAATGCAGAAAAAGTCCATCATGGGCGGGCGACGAGGGCGGAGTTACACGCATGCGCAGGGTATAAAAAGGGGAAAGAAGTTATTAGGGATGCGCGGAGTAAGGACGACCGGAAGTGAACCCACAAAGTGAACTAAGGTAAGAAGGGAACTCGGGCCTGCAGTGGCATATTAATGGGTCATGATTGTAAAGGGAAATATTGTGATAAGTTGAGGAGAATCATTTCTGATCCTTTTTTTTTTGTACTTGCTGATCTAATAGATGCATAAACTAAGAGAGCCGGAGGTGACGTTTGTTTTTATTGAAAAGTATAAGGAACAGCGCAACCTTTGGGAGCTCAAACACCCTGCGTATCACAAAAGTGATGTACGACGGGCAACTATTACCAAATTAGCCGAGGATATGAAGCCATGGATCCCAGATGCAGACTACTCTATGATCAATAATAAAATCAACAACCTGCGCAATTCTTATAAAAAAAAATTCAAGGAAGTGCGCCAGTCCAAGAGATCAGGAGCAGCAGCCGACAATGTAGTAAAGCCCAAGCTGTGGTACTACAGACATCTTCAATTCCTGGATGACCAGATCGAGGCCAGGGAATCTATTTCCAGCCTTCCCTCAACCCTTCCTTCCACCCTTCCCTCAACCCTTCCTTCCACCCTTCCCTCCAGCGTTCCTTCCACCCTTCCCTCCACCCCTGCAGAGGCAGAGGAGGAGCCTCCCGAGCTAGAAGAGCCAGATCTTCACATCTTCAGCCCGGTATAGTATTTTTGATGCTTATTATTGTCCACTAAGTAATATGGAGTTGAACTGTTTGGCTTAGCCATAAATGATCCCACCCCCCCCCCCCCTCCAAAATAAATCAGTAATGAGATCAAAATTGTGTGTGATTGATTCCTCAAATAATATAAATCTACATTTTATTTTATAAACAGGATGAGGCAAGCCAGGAGGAAGAGGGTCAGGAGTGTGACAGGCAGGAGGAGGCAGGGCCCAGTGGGACTCAGCAGGTCCCCAGGCCTAGTGGCAGCACCGTCTCCCAAGTGGCTCCCCTCCACGTCAGACCGCCAAAACAACGGCGGATGACACAAGTGGAGGAGGAGTCACTAAAGATGATTCAGGAGGCTGCTGCCATTATGAGGGCCCCCCTCAACCCTACGGAGGGGTTTAGCACCTATCTGGCGGATAAGCTGCTCAGAATGGAGGCGGGACAACGGGCCCTCTGTGAGCATCTCATCTATATGGCCGTACACATGGGGGCGAGGGGGCTGCTGACTGAGGCCACCCATATCTCACATCAGCCCAATCCCTCTCCTCCTTCTCCTCCTCCTCCTGCCACATCACCACCCACAGTGGCCCAGCCTGCAAGGGTGCGTGGACGGGGCCGTGGAGAGAACGCTGCAGAGAGGCGTGGAAGGAAGGCTACAAGAAAGAGCAGGAGGTGATTCCCTGGCCTCGAGCTGCTCATCCAGAAATTGAAGGTTGATGAAGTACCACAGCTTGGGATGATGTATGTCTTTGGCTGCTGCTCCTGATTTCATGCTGTTGTTGATTTTATTATTGATCATAGTCAGGTCTGCATTTGGGATCTAATGACTTTATATTCTCTGCTAATTTGGGAATAGTTGCCCTTCGGTTTTTGATTTGTTTTTTCCAAAATAAAGGGAAATTTGATTTCAGCCAACATACATGCCTGATGTGTTTTTTTTGAGAAGTAGCAATAAGATTGCATAAATACAATGTGTAATTAAGAAAAAGGAACACCAACCTCCATGATTTTTCAAAAATTAAATATTATGTTGTTCTGAGAAATTGACACACCAAAAAATGCATAACAAATTTTAAGAGTCAAAAAACATAAAGGTGTAATTTGGGAGGTCGGCCTTGCATAATTTTAATAATTATTCCGAAGATCACTAGAAAAAAGAAAGACATACATTTGTCAGAACTCATGAGAAAGTTCTGCTGCCAAAATGACATTTTAAAGACCGTTCGAAAGCAAAAAAACATGCGCTGCATTAAACGAAGCAATAACTTGCAGAATGACGAATGTGCTCTCTCCATTAGGAACGCTAGTTTTACAAGAACGAGCGCTCCCGTCTCCTAATTCAGTCTGAGCATGTGTGGGTTTTTAAACCGATGGACTTGCCCATAGACGATCGGAAATTCCCATCGGTTTTTTATCCATCGGAAAAATTTAAAACAAGTTCTATTTTTTCCATCCGATGGAAAAAAGATCGATGGGTACCATACACGATCGGTTGGTCTAATGAAAACCATCCATCGGACGGTTTTCATCAGTTAAACCGATCGTGTGTACGGGGCTTTAGTCTCAAGACTGGATAAATATTGAATAAAGTTACTTACTATTATTTGGCCAACTTACAATTAATATAATGCAATATTCTCTGTTGTAAACCCCCTCATTTATATAAGCTTACCATTACACCCACTGCAATCGGATTTTACAAAATAAACAATAACAGCTAAATAATGTTCCTATATATGTCAGGATTTTTATAATGCTACCAAAATTGTACAAATCCTAATAAGATAGTTATTTTGCATTTAGAAATACTTATTAGCTGAAATTAAAATACAATAAAAAAATAAAAAAATGTATAGGATACTTAAGGCAATCTCAATGGCACATCTGGAGATATATAATAAAAGATAATAAAAGACAATATAAACAAGTTGTTGCTGTTTTTTTTCTGATTAGAAACCGAAATATCATATTACAGCCAACAATTGAAACAAGTCAGAACAGCTTTAACTGATAAGCGTGCCTGCTGCTAGAGAAAAGCCACATGCAAACCACTCAGCCATTTTCCAAGTTTCATGCTCTTACCGACATAGAAATACATTAAACCTTTGAAACCAAATTTTGTACTACACAAACAATGGCCAGAAAAAGATTATGTCAACAAGTATTTCTGAACAAGGTTTCTTTTTTTTTTTCTAAGAGAACCTCCACCCCTCACATGATACACATACGTGGCGATAAGTAAAAAACAGGTCCCATCTGTTAAATTAAACATATTACATGAATGACAGCATTATACCTTTTTCTAATTCTGTGTTGATTTACTTAGACTGGTCATTTGGTGCAGTGAATATTAACTTGGCTTTGTAAAAAGGGGAGATCTGCGCAATTTAATCATCCAATCATGTTCAATTAAAATTCTGTTTTTATTTTCCGAATTTCCGTACATGTCTGAGTATTTAACCACTTAAGGACCGAGCCTCTTTCAGGTTTTATTACTAGAAAATTACTTAGAACCCCCAAACATTATATATTTGTTTTTCTAACACCCTAGAGTATAAAATGGCGGTCGTTGCAATACTTTTTGTCACACCGCATTTGCGCTGCGGTCTTACAATCGCACTTTTTGGGGGAAAATTTCATCTTTTTTGAATTAAAAAATAAGACAACAGTAAAGTAAGCCAATTTTTTTTTTTTATATTGTGAAAGATAATGTTACGCCGAGTACATTGATACCCAACATGTCATGCTTCAAAGTTGCGCCCGCTCGTGGATTGGCGACAAACTTTTACCGTTATAAATCTCCATAGGCGATGTTTAAAAAATTCTAAAGGTTGCATGTTTTGAGTTACAGAGGGGGTCTAGGGCTAGAATTATTGCTCTCGCTCTAACGATTGAGGCAATACCTCACATGTGTGGTTTGAACACCGTTTTCATATGCGGGCGCTGCTCACGTGTGCGTTCGCTCCTGCGCGCTGTTTTTGGGTCACTTTTATTCCGATTACAAGGAATGTAAACATTCCTTGTAATAGAAAAAAGCATGAGTGGTCCTCTTAAATATGAGATCTGGGGTCAAAAAGACCTCAGATCTCATCTTTAGACAAAAATGCAATAAAATTTATTTTTTATGTCATTTAAAAAAATAAATAAAAAAATGTCCCTTTAAGAGCTACGGGCGGAAGTGACGTTTTGACGTCGCTTCCGCCCTGCAATGATATGGAGACGGGTGGGGGTCATCTTCCCCTCACTGGTCTCCATGTCAGCCCAGGGACAGGACCCGATTGCCTCCGCCGCTGCCGACAGCTCCGGTAAGCGGCGGAGGGAACCGGAGAGCAGCGGGAGGTGGGGCCCCTCTCCCACCGCCGATAAAAGTGATCTCACCTCTATTATCTGAAAGCGGACCGCCCACTCTTGAAGAGGGTTTCAGGGTTATGGTAGCTAGCTGCTACCATAACAACGGTATTCCTCTTCAAAGTAGCAACGTATTCCTGCGGCAGGCGGTCCATAAGTGGTTAAAGTGGTGTTTCCGGCCAAAATTTTACTTTTTAGATAAAAATACCCTTATAATACTCATGCTTAGAGTAGTCTACTAAAGGTATTGTGTAAACTAAGGGCCATTTGTATATGTGCAGCGTTTTTTTTCTTACCTTAGGAAGTCCCAGCACGCCGCGGCCCTCTCCTGTGTGGGAATCTGAAGCCGCAGTGTATTACTTCCTGGATTCCGTGCATGCTGGCTACCCAGCATGCACCTACAGATCTCGCCATGTGCAGTGCGCCGCGAGCAGTATAATAGCTTGTAGGTCGGGTTTCAATAGTAACATACAGCGGTGGCGGCGCGGCGGCGCCCCTTTGCTATGGAAACCTATTGCCTATTGCTTACTGGGATTGATGACACACATCTTCCAGGAGACATTGCTAAGCCGGAAATGACATGTGGGGCCGCGGCCTCTACGGGGGAAGTGAAAAAAGCTTTAACCATTTCAGTCCTGGAAGATTTGGCTGCTCAATGACTGGGCTTTTTTTTGTGATACAGCACTGCGTCGCTTTAACTGACAATTGCGCGGTCGTGCGACTTTGTACCCAAACAAAATTTACGTCCTTTTTTTCCCACAAATAGAGCTTTCTTTTGGTTGTATTTGATCATCTATGCGGCTTTATTTTTTTCGCTATAAACAAAAAATAGCGAATATTTTGAAAAAAACACAATATTTTGAACTTTTTGGTATAATAAATATCCCCAATTTTTTTTCAAAAAAGCAAATTTTTTCTCAGATTTGGCCGATATGTATTCTTATACATATTTTTGGTAATAAAAATCTCAATAAGAGTATATTGATTGGTTTGCACAAAAGTTATAGCGTCTACAAAATAGGGGATAGATTTATGGCATTTTTATTCTTATTCTTTTTTTTTACTAGAAATGGCAGCGATCTGCAACTTTTATCGGTACTGCAACATTATGGTGGACACATCGGACACTTTTGACACATTTTTGGGACCATTGGCATTTATACAGCAATTAGTGCTATAAAAATGCACTGATTGCTGTGTAAATGTCACTGGCAGGTAAGGGGGTAACGCTAGGGGGCGATCAAGGGGTTAACTGGGTTCCCTAGTATGTGTTCTAACTGTGGGGGGATGGGACTCACTATAGGAGATGACAGATCGTGGTTCCCAGCTTATAGGAACTCACGATCTGCATCTCCTCTCAGAACAGAATAGGGATGTGTGTGTTTACACACACATCCCTGTTCTGCCTCTCATGTCTTCGATCGCTCGTGGCCGGCAGTCATCATGACCGCCAGCCACGAGCATCGGCACCCCCGTAGTGCAGTGGGCATGTGCGCGCCTGTTATCACGCTTAAACTAATCAACGTACAGCTACGACGGCTCGCAGGATCGTAACGACCTGCCAGGCAGGTCGGCAAGTGGTTAATAAAGTAAGTGATCCCAATTTTTTTTTTCCGAAGTGGAAATTCATCTTAAGGGTACACATTAGTGCTGGATGGTAAGGAGTGTAAAAAGTGGGTGGAAATTTCTTTATTATTATCACTTATATACATCAGTTATTACTATCATTATTAATACCATATCATATATAAAATAGTCTTATATTAAAATAAATCATCCCCCCTATTTAGGGGGCCCATGAATAGTCTGCATCGGCTACACCCGAACCGATGCTGACATTCTGGTCTTAATACCAGGTATAACAAAACAAAATATAGTATCTAGTGCCCCTAAAAAGCTCCTTGAACCTCCTTGGTTGAGGGCACGTATGCCCAGTGCCGTTTACCCTGTTTAAGTTATAATTGAGACTGTAGTACATATGTAATAAAATTATATTGACCAATAGATGACTAAGAGTATTACATGAAACCTAAGATGATTGAAATTATAACCTTCAGGTGTTGGTTACATGGTACACTGTTACCCTCCTCCCCTGCTTTCTTGCCCGCTATTGGGATACTCCCGAAACGTGTGACCCCTTTTGAGTCGGACGAGCCGTGGAGCGGATCCGCCATGGAGTGGGAGGTGGGCGCCTTGGCCAATACGGACCCCTATTGGGAACCCTGGGAGTGCATACGCAATTACGCTTTTAATACGAAAGTCTCCGGTTTCACCATTCAATTCGACACAGAGGGTAAATATGCAATTTTTCATCAACTATGATCGATTTAGCAATCTGTTTTCCCTGTGCGTTTCTCAATAAAATAATACTTTGAAAAATTTGCTTACCCAATTACTCTTTATGACAGAAAACGCAGGAAACATGATTAATTCGTATATATAATCTTCTATTATTCTTTTTGATGTCCTATAGAACAATTTAATCCCCTTGAGGAAGACCTAGAGAGGTCGAAATGCATCGGGGTCTCTTCTACAGTACGTCGTAATGCATTAAATCTGTAATGTCACACTATCATAAATGTACACTATATGTATGTGAATTGTATTATTTCTGTGTTCCATTGTTGGTTTTTTAATTACCGGAGCTCATAAGATTCATGAATTTATCTTTTTATGCTATATGCGTCATTGCAATCTTTCCAATAAAATTTACATTTTATCTACCATTGATTCCTCTTTGCTGCTTTAAAGTCCCACGGGAAAATGTCTTTTTGTGTCCAAGTGTTCAAATAGGGATGTGCAGCCCCCTCTCACCCCCATATGGGTCAATCCATGCTAGAGTTTTTCTTTTTGGGTGGTTAAACACCCCTTTCCCATACCCTTGACACGTGAGAGGTCTTGTATAATATTTATAACATCTTTGTGACGTGGTTATGTGTCTAATAATACTACAAATGAAATTGTTTTGGTGATGACGTGTCATAATCTATATGTTAACATGTATATATTAAATTTACAATCTTTTCTTCCCGGGGGATTGAACCCGTGAAGGCATGACGGGCCTCCTCTCCTCGGTGGGGGCCGGTTTCTCTGCAGCAGCCTGACTCTCCGGCACTGGGGGAGGAACGCTTTTAGAGAGCCTTTCCATACCGCCCGCAGTTGGTATTCATACCACTGAGTGGGGTTTAAACAGTGCCGCGCCATCCCATGTTCACCGCTGGGCGTGTGTTGACAGCCTTAGCGCGCATGCTCGGGAGTCAGTGGCGCGCAGTTAGCGTTGTCGCGTCTCCGCACATGCGCGCGGGGCCCATCCCGACGCCGTTGTTTTGAATCGGTGGTGGCGGTGGTACCGGGATTCACATCCACTGGGATGACGAGGGGGCCACATGAGGGTTATTCCATGCGGACGGCAGGGGGAGGAACCCAACACCTGACTTTAATCCTGGCAGGATCTGATGTCCAATCAGCTATTATCAACAGGTATTTTAGGCACTCTCCCCATTAGGACTTGTCAGTTGACTTCCTGGGAGCATACTTGACTGGCCATTCACCATTTGAGAGGTAAGTGTGGAGCTAGTAGGCTACGATTATCGATCCCTCTGAGCATTTTATATGCATCAATGAATCAGACTATTGATAAAACCTTCATTTTCCTTTTAAAGGCCTTGGTATACATGCTGCCTTTTAAATTGTAAAGATCAACAGGCTCAACTACGTGAGTATATGTAAATCTTTATACTCATCCTTTGGTTGATGTCCATCTACCTATTTATCAAAAAAAAATCACTTTATTGCACCTTTTTTATTGTTCAACCTTCCACCTGAGTGCTAATCATGTCTTCTGACATCCTTACCACCATGCAAGGGGGTTTTCTCTAACTTACTTGCTTAGCAGCATTATCCTTAATTACCATTCATCATACACATGGCTTCACACTTAGCATTTATTTGCCCTGATTTCTACCACACTCCCTCACCATTATACATTCTTGATACATTTTTATCTTTACACATGTTTTTTCTCATTCTTATTTTTTTCACCCAACTCCACTTACTCCATTGTTATGTGAGATATATTGCATACCCATACATATTAATTCTTTGACATGTTCAAACACATCCTATTTCTATAAATTAAGTCTTCCCACTTTATTACATTTCTTTATTATTATCACTTATATACATCAGTTATTCCTATCATTATTAATACCATATCATATATAAAATAGTCTTATATTAAAATAAATCATTCGCCCTATTTAGGGGGCCCATGAATAGTCTGCATCGGCTACACCCGAACCGATGCTGACATTCTGGTCTTAATACCAGGTATAACAAAACAAAATATAGTATCTAGTGCCCCTAAAAAGCTCCTTGAACCTCCTTGGTTGAGGGCACGTATGCCCAGTGCCGTTTACCCTGTTTAAGTTATAATTGAGACTGTAGTACATATGTAATAAAATTATATTGACCAATAGATGACTAAGAGTATTACATGAAACCTAAGATGATTGAAATTATAACCTTCAGGTGTTGGTTACATGGTACACTGTTACCCTCCTCCCCTGCTTTCTTGCCCGCTTTTGGGATACTCCCGAAACGTGTGACCCCTTTTGAGTCAGACGAGCCGTGGAGCGGATCCGCCATGGAGTGGGAGGTGGGCGCCTTGGCCAATACGGACCCCTATTGGGAACCCTGGGAGTGCATACGCAATTACGCTTTTAATACGAAAGTCTCCGGTTTCACCATTCAATTCGACACAGAGGGTAAATATGCAATTTTTCATCAACTATGATCGATTTAGCAATCTGTTTTCCCTGTGCGTTTCTCAATAAATTAATACTTTGAAAAATTTGCCTACCCAATTACTCTTTATGACAGAAAACGCAGGAAACATGATTAATTTGTATATACAATCTTCTATTATTCTTTTTGATGTCCTATAGAACAATTTAATCCCCCTGAGGAAGACCTAGAGAGGTCGAAATGCATCGGGGTCTCTTCTACAGTACATCGTAATGCATTAAATTTGTAATGTCACACTATCCTAAATGTACACTATATGTATGTGAATTGTATAATTTCTGTGTTCCATTGTTGGTTTTTTAATTACCGGAGCTCATAAGATTCATGAATTTATTTTTTTATGCTATATGCGTCATTGCAATCTTTCCAATAAAATTTACATTTTATCTATCATTGATTCCTCTTTGCTGCTTTAAAGTCCCACTGGAAAATGTCTTTTTGTGTCCAAGGGTACACATTAGTGCTGGATGGTAAGGAGTGTAAAAAGTGGGTGGAACTCCGCTTTAATCCAACAATAGAGCTACCTATTTTGATTTCACTCAGTTTGAGCCTGCCTCATTTACTGGCTGGATGACCAGCATTATCTAGTCTTTCCTACCCAGCATGACTGTCCCTGGCCTGCCCCTTTCATTCAGTAGATTTTGGTTCCTTGAAGTATGGAAGCTCAGCATGACATGTGGGCCTGATCCAGAGCAGTCTGCATGCAAATTAAGTCTACCCAGGAACAGCAGTCCCCCAGACATCCAGTCATCAAAGCAATTTGATATTTTGAATAACCTCTCCCAAGATGCAGCTCACTGCTTACATCAAGGAAGGGGCTCTAGAGAGCAGGGATGAGCCGAACACCCCCCTGTTCGGTTCGCACCAGAACCTGCGAACAGACAAAATGTTCGTGTAAACTTTAGAACCCTATTAAATACAATGGACTCGAACGTTCGAAATCTAAAGTGTTAATTATAAAGGCTAATATGCAAGTTATTGTCCTAAAAAGTGTTTGGGGACCTGGGTCCTGCCCCAGGGGACATGTATCAATGCAAAAAGAAGTTTTAAAAACGGCCGTTTTTTCGGGAGCAGTGATTTTAATAATGCTTAAAATGAAAAAATAAAAGTGAAATATTCCTTTAAATTTCGTACCTGGGGGGTGTGTATGATATGCATGTGAAGTGGCGCATGTTTCCCGTGCTTAGAACTGTCCCTGCAAAAAATGTCATTTTTGAAAGAAAAAAAATGCATTTAAAACTGACTCGCGGCTATTAATGAATCGTCGGCTCCCGGCAATACATACAAAAGTCATTGAGAAAAAAAAAAAAAAAAAAAGCGTGGGGGTTCCCCAGAATTCAATTACCAGGCCCTTCAGATCTGGCATGGATTTTAAGGGGAACTCCACCCCAAGTTTAAAAAAAAATGGCGTGGAGTCCCCCTAAAAATCCATACCAGACCCCTTATCCGAGCACGCAACCTGGCCGGCCGCAGGGGAAAAGGGGGGGACGAGAGAGCGGCCCCCCCTCCCTCCTGAACCGTACCAAGCCACATGCCCTCAACATGGGGAGGATTTCCCCATGTTGATGGGGACAAGGGCCTCATCCCCACAACCCTTGCCCGGTGGTTGTGGGGGTCTGCGGGCGGGGGGCTTATCGGAATCTGGAAGACCCCTTTAACAAAGGGGACCCCCAGATCCCGCCCCCCCCCTATGTGAATTGGTAACGGGTACATTGTACCCCTACCATTTCACGAAGAAAGCGTAAAAAAAATGTTTAAAAAAACACACAAACACCTTGAAAAAGTCCTTTATTTAAAAAAAAATAAAAATAAACATTCCAGCGGTGAAATCCAGTGTCCCGCGGCGATCCCGATGTCCAGCGCTGTCCTTCATTGGTTGTGCCTGAGCGGACCTGATGGGGAACTCCCTCTCAGTATTTTAAATGTATAGACCCGCCCCTTCTAAAGTTCCCCATCAGGTCCGCTCAGCGGACGAGATGCGGAACATGAGAAGGGGCGGGTCTATACATGTATTACCAAAGTGAGAGCAGTTCCCCATCAGGTCCGCCCCTTCGGTATGTCAGACCCGCCTACGTCATTGGCTTGAGCGGGGAACTTCCTTCACTATGTAAATTTAAATTTACATAGTGAAGGAAGTTCCCCGCTCAAGCCAATGACGTAGGCGGGTCTGACATACCGAGGAGGCGGACCTGATGGGGAACTGCTCTCACTTTGGTAATACATGTATAGACCCGGCCCTTCTCATGTTCCGCATCTGGTCCGCAGAGCGGACCTGATGGGGAACTTTAGAAGGGGCGGGTCTATACATTTAAAATACTGAGAGGGAGTTCCCCATCAGGTCCGCTCAGGCACAACCAATGACGGACAGCGCTGGACATCGGGATCGCCGCGGGACACTGGATTTCACCGCTGGAATGTTTTTTTTTTTTTTTTTTAAATAAAGGACTTTTTCAAGGTGTTTGTGTGTTTTTTAAAACATTTTTTTACGCTTTCTTCGTGAAATGGTAGGGGTACAATGTACCCCTTACCAATTCACATAGGGGGGGGCGGGATCTGGGGGTCCTCTTTGTTAAAGGGGTCTTCCAGATTCCGATAAGCCCCCCGCCCGCAGACCCCCACAACCACCGGGCAAGGGTTGTGGGGATGAGGCCCTTGTCCCCATCAACATGGGGACATCCTCCCCATGTTGAGGGCATGTGGCTTGGTACGGTTCAGGAGGGAGGGGGGGCGCTCTCTCGTCCCCCCCTTTTCCCCTGCGGCCGGCCAGGTTGCGTGCTCGGATAAGGGGTCTGGTATGGATTTTTAGGGGGACTCCACGCCATTTTTTTTTTAATTTGGGGTGGAGTTCCCCTTAAAATCCATGCCAGATCTGAAGGGCCTGGAATGGATATTTGGGGGAACCCCACGTCAATTTTTTTTTTATTTGCGGCGGGGTTCCCCTTAATATCCATTCCAGACCTGAAGGGCCTGGTAATTGAATTCTGGGGAACCCCCACGCTTTTTTTTTTTTTTTTTATCAATGACTTTTGTATGTATTGCCGGGAGCCGACAATTCATTAATAGCCGCGAGTCAGTTTTAAATGCATTTTTTTCTTTCAAAAATGACACTTTTTGCAGGGACAGTTCTAAGCACGGGAAACATGCGCCACTTTACATGCATATCATACACACCCCCCAGGTACGAAATTTAAAGGAAAATTTCACTTTTATTTTTTCATTTTAAGCATTATTAAAATCACTGCTCCCGAAAAAACGGCCGTTTTTAAAACTTCTTTTTGCATTGATACATGTCCCCTGGGGCAGGACCCGGGTCCCCAAACACTTTTTAGGACAATAACTTGCATATAAGCCTTTATAATTAGCACTTTAGATTTCTCCCATAGATTTTTCGAATTTGCCGCGAACACCCCAATTTGTTCGCTGTTCGGCGAACGGGCGAACAGGCAATGTTCGAGTCGAACATGAGTTCGACTCGAACTCGAAGCTCATCCCTACTAGAGAGTACTGAGACAGAATGCTGCGCTGTTTTAAGGCCCACTAGCCATGACTCTTCCACATTATGAAGCTGCATAATTTTGCTTGTCTTATAAACTTTTTGTGATCTGCTATGGGTTGCATCACTTTAGAAAGGGAACTTGCTGATAAATCTGATACTAAACCAGTTAGAACCTGATACTGATCATTATGGGTTCTTTAAATACAGAGGTAAAGATGGTAAAGATATTAGTAGATCAGATACTTTAAATAGATACAATAGCCCCCATATAGCACCACAAATCTATTGTTCAGTGTATGTCAAGCAAACTAACCATTACTCAGTACAGTACACGCAGTGCAATACTTTGTTTTAGTAAAACCTCTTAGGCTCGGTTCACACAGGGGCGACTCCGGACGAGACTTCAGGTTGCCCCGAGTTGCCCCAAGTCGCGCTATTTTTAAAACTAATTGAAGTCAATGGAGATGTTTTTATGTACATGACTGCGGTCGCTCCGACTTCAAAAAAGGTCCCTGTACTACTTCAATCCGACTCCTAGGCGACTGCTAGGCGACCTGTACCCATTGATTTCAATGGAAGTCGCTCAGAAGTCATATTCCCTGTCTTAACAGGAGCAACTCTCCAGGAAGAGAACACATATTTTTCAGGCAAACCCCTCCCTCCCCCCTACCTCCCACATAGCTGATTCTTGTTTTATTGGCCACTGGAATGTCTCCTGTCCTGGAAGCGACTTCAAGTCGTGTTGTAAATCACCACAAGTCGCGCTGAGGTCGCCCTGTGATTCATGCTCAAGTCGTGTCTGAGTTGCCTCTCAAAGTCGTGCTGGAAGTCGCGTTGCCCCTGTGTGAACCGAGCCTTAGCATCAGAGCCCATTCACACAGGGGCAACACGACTTCCAGCGCGATTTTATGAGGCAACTCAGACACAACTTGAGTATGAATCACAGCGCGACCTGGAGCTACTTACAAGGCAACTTCAAGTTGCCTGCAGGACAGGAGACATTCCAGTGGCCAATCAAACAAGAATCAGCTCTGTGGGAGGGAGAGGTTTGCCTGAGAAATGTATTTTCTCTTCCTGGAGAGTTGCTCCTATTAAGACAGTGATCCGACTTCAGAGGCAACTCCCATTGAAATCAATGGGTACAGGTCGCCTAGAAGTCGGATTGAAGTAGTACAGGGACCTTTTTGGAAGTCGGAGCGATTGCAGTAGTGTGCATTAAGACGGCTCCATTAACTTACATTGATTTTCTCAGCCAGCGCGACTTGAGGCAACTAGGGGCGACCTGGGGCGATTTGAAGTCGGATCCAAAGTTGCCCCTGTGTGAATGGGCTCTCAGGGTTCTGTTTAGTTAAAAGTACACCAATATCAACTTACTGTTAGCAAACTAGAAACAATTCTTGTTTTATATCTTCCTAATGGATCTCTAGAATGAGGATTTAGATGAAGTATTGAATTTACACCAACAAACCATCTTCCTTCATATGGGACTTTCAGACTACGTAAAGCATTTAAACCTTTATCATATTTACAATACCATAGTTTATTACCAAATATTAAATATGTTTGACATGTCTTAAAAAAAGAGCAAAACCACCTAATATATTGTAAATGTGTTAAAGATCTGATGTATGATGCTAGAAATATTTAACAAACCCTTTCACGCTCTAACCCACACCTAAACCCTATAAGCAGCCAGCGCTGCAAACTGTGTAACAACAAACAAGTAAGAAGCAATTCTTATATAGTGCAGTGCTAAACAGTGATAAAACCTATAATAATAATTTGTAATATAAATGGTGAAATTCCAATCATAAAGTGCATACAATGGTGAAATACAGTGCACGCAAATATACTGTATATAAATACTTTTAAATTAAATAAAGTCCACAATGTCCTAATAAAAATCAAATTGAAAGTCTATTCAAACTATGGGATTAATTTACTAAAACTGGAGAGTGAAAATCTAGTTCAGCTGTGCATAGATTCCAAGCAGCTTCCATTTTTCTTTGTCAAAGCTTAAATTAACAAGCTGAAGTTAGAAGCTGATTGGCTACCATGCAGAGCTGCACCAGATTTTGCACTCTCCAGTTTTAGTAAATCAACCCCCCTATATGTCCACACAGTCTTCCCAAAAACGTGCATTGGATCTTTAAATTACAATCACAAGTTTCCATATATAAGCCCCTGCACACTGTGAGCACACCCTTGTGTCAACCCACTCCACAGGACTGGCAGTCACCTTCTGTATATTTCCTAAACTACTAGACAGGTCAACCATTCTTGCTCCCTTCCAGGATAAATCATTGCCAAATCTTTTAAACCATCCAGGGCAAATCCCACCATGGCTCAAAGGAATGAAACAGAGTGGCATATAGCGTAAAGCCATAATGTATTTAATAAAACACAAATATCAAAAACTCAATTACAAGTGAATTGCACTAAAATCAGGCACTAATATAGCGATCAATTTTAAAACTGTCCGATCACCACCACTGTCCCAAACAGACTAATTTTCCCAAAGAAAGCTGTCGGTCCAAACTCAGTTGTCACTTTTAACCTGTGCTTTAGAGTGGTCATCGTCAACCCTGTCCTCAGGGCCCACTAACAGGACAGGTTTTATGTATGGGGAGATGCAGACTAGAATACTGCAATCACTGAGCAGCAAATGATATCACCTGTGATGTATTTCAGTTATCTTGCAAACCTGGCCTGTTAGTGGGCCCTGAGGACAAGGTTGATGACCACTGCTTTAGAGCAACCCAATAATTTGAATGGTCTACGCCAGGGTTTCTCAACTCCAGTCCTCAAGGCGCCCCCAACAGGTCATGTTTTCAGGATTTCCCTCAGATGAAACAGCTGTGGTAATTACTAAGGCAGTGAAACTGATCAAATCACCTGTGCAAAATAATGGAAAGCCTGAAAACATGACCTGTTGGGGCGCCTTGAGGACTGGAGTTGAGAAACACTGGGCTACGCAACACACTACAACTGACCAAAAAGACTGCATGCTGCATTTTCAGCAGGGCAGTACACGCAGCAGGTGCATTTGGGTGCCATTATGAATGAATGGCACCAATGCACAATGTGCGCCACCACACATTGTGTTATGGAAATACATGCGTTACTTTGCGCTGTGGAAATACTGATGATGGTGTGAACAGTCCCTGTTTTGTTTCTTTTTTTAAAAGAAACCTGTACTGAGAAAGATATGTAGACTCCCAGTGCTTAATTACTTTTAAAAGGCACTCATTTTATTATTTTTTAGTTAAAACCAACATACGGCAATAGAGAACAGAGCACCTGAATTGTATATTTGTTCCAGGTCAATAACTATAGGCATTGTTGGATTCATAGGACAATCTGGCAACTGGCATTTTCAGCAGAAATGGTAGTCTTTAGATTTCTCCCAGTAAATGCTTTCTTTAATTGACCACTTCAGCTCCCAAAGGTTTACGCCCCTTCATCCCTTCATGACCAGGCCACTTTTTGCAATACGGCACTGCGTTACTTTAACTGACAATTGTACGGTTCTGCGACGCTGTACCCAAATTAAATTTATGTTCTTTTTTTCTCACAAATAGAGCTTTCTTTTGGTGGTCTTTGATCACCTCTGCGGTTTTTATTTTGTGCTTTGAACAAAAAAACAATACTTTTTACTTTCTGCTATAAAACACATCCAATTAAAAAAAGTAAAAAATCAAATTTCTTCATGAATTTAGGCCAATATGAATTCTGCTACATAGTTTTGGTAAAAAAAAAAAAAAGAAAAAAACCCAATAAGCGTATGTTGATTTATTTCGCAAAAGTTATAGTATCTACAAACTATGGGATATAGTTATGAAATTTATGCGACTTAAAGCGGGACTGCGACATTGCGGCGGACAAATCGGACACTAAGTGACACTTTTTTGCGAACCGCTAAAAATATGCACTGTCACTGTACTTGTGACACTGACTGGGAAGGGGTTAACATCAGGGGCAATAAAGGGGTCAACTGTGTGCCTAACCTGTGCTTGGTTATTGTGTGGAAGGTGCTTTTATTATGGGAAGGCAGAGATCTGTGTTTCTTTTCAAAAATACTGGATCAATACCTTCTCTGCTAACAGAACGGCAGTCTGCCTTGTTTAAATGGGCAGACCGCCTTTTTGCTTGTGTCCCGAATAATCGGCGGGTCCCGGCGAACAGCGAATCCCCCGGACACACTGATTGGCTCCCGCTGTGTCCAATCACAGTGGGAGCAGGTCGACGGCAGCACGCCTGCAAGCCCCAGACTCAGAAGTGCAGGAAGCACAGGAGAGCCGCCTTGCCACTGTATATATACAGTGTACAGTCTGCAAGTGGTTAAGGTAGGATTTTTTTTTGTGATGGATATTTTGTCTGAATCAATGTCTACGCTGGCAGCTTTGTGTTATGAACACATAAGCAATTCTGAAGTCTATAGACTAAAAAAAAAAAAAAAGCACTTAATAATAACCTGAACTGTTAAAGAAATTACATTCTTTAAACAAGCAGTAATAGAGCTTTAAAACAAGCATACCCTGACCTCTCTAGCTACATGTACTGTAAAATAGTTAATACTCAAAGATCACAACAAAGACAGTTGGTTGCAGTCATTACAGCCTACCAGATCGGCTGTTTGTTTACATTAGAGTGCTGGCAGACTGCCAAGATTCATTTATAAAAAGTGGAGAAAGAAGGCGTTGTGATAGCAGTCTGTTGTGAATTTTAAAAATTAATTTCTCCATAACACCTATAGCTGCAGAAATAAAGGCAATATTTTTACACATAGTTTTGGGCACAGGGAACTTTAATTATACAAACGGCTGACCTGACCCTGCCTATCCACATGACTATTTCTCTGTGTTTATTGGGATTGGTGAATGGAATTGCCTTCACTACAGCGCATAGAACATTACTTAGTATCTCATTATTTTATGCACATAAAGCGATTTATACTACATTGGAAGAAGGCAGCTGTCCCTACCCTGGCCTTCTGGAAAGGGTTAGTTAACTCCACAATACCGTTTTACAAGGCCACCTATCTAAATAGGGAGTGTCCAAAATTAATAAAGGTCTGGCAGTGCCAGTTTTCTGCCCCTTACACCAATGCCTAAACTTCTTCTGGTAGTTCTTATCAACTGAGGATATAGTGTGATGGAGTTATTTTTGCCCATCTATGCTCTAAGTTTACCCACTTTTTACATTTGATCAGATGTGACTGCTGTGTCTTTATCCTCTGCTATTATTCTGTAGCAACTTGATGCCATCTCAATCCTTCGTTATGTTTCCGGGGTCGAGGTATCCCGGGAACAATTAAATGATTTATTTCTTGCTATTGTCTATTATTATCAGTATATACAACTCTGTAGAAATGGAATGGTTCTGCACATGGGAGTTGGGAGGGGCTGTGTGTAGGGGGATTCCCTCTGTTTTAAGGTTTTTATTTTTGTAAGAGCCCTGCACAGCCGCATTGTGCACTACTCTGGAGCAATAGTTGTTGGTGTCTTATTTCGCTGTGTGATTTTTGTAGGCAAGTTGGCATTCTATTTTCCATGTATGAAAAAATGGCAAAAAAGGGAACTTTCAGAAAAATATATATACAAAATGCTACTAACAGAGATGCAGCCATCACAAAACTCTATAACTATAATTATCAATAATATTGCTCTCCCTGTTCAAACATTTAATTAAAAGAAAGCTTTATAAGCCAGATGAACCCACAGTTTGGAATTGGTGGGTTTTTGTATTTCAAGTAAAAACACTTGAGAACAAAAACAATTGATGGAATACGAACTTATAGTTGCTTATGAGGTATAATAATATCCTAACAATATTATCAATATTCAACAATAACTGAGTTATGGCCCGAAAACAAACTATGTGCATCATGGCTTAATGTAAATCAGCTTGAAACCGATAAATCACAAAAATTTCAATAATTATGTTATATATATATATATATATATATATATATATGAATATATATATATATTATATATATATATATGAATATATATATATATATATACATACACACACACATACATACAGTGGCTTGAAAAAGCATTCATACCCCTTGAAATTTTCCACATTTTGTCACGTTACAACCAAAAACATAAATAAACTTTATTGGGATTTGATGTGACAGACCAACACAAAGTGGCACATAATTGTGAAGTGGAAGGAAAAGGATAAATGGTTTTCATTTTTAAATAAATATTTAAATAAATATCTGAAAAGTGCGGCATGCATTTGTATTCAGCCCCCTTTACTCTAATATCCCTAACTAAAATCTAGTGGAACCAATTGCCTTCATAAGTCACCAAACTAGTGTAGCGGGTATGCAAGTTCATTGTTTTATACTCCGGTTTCCCTTTCCCATTTTAGGTCCTGGCACAATTCATGACTAAATTGTTGAGTTTGGTTCTATGTGTAGTTTGGTCTCTGGGTCGAACTTATTTTACCACTCCTTGGGAGACATGGGTTTGCACCAGACACTGGGGACCAGTGTCAAATCACCAGGGGGAGAGTGTAGCAGGTATGTGAATTTAGGGGAGGAATCTGGGTGGTAGTGTAACCCAGACGCATTGATTGTTAGGGAATCTGAGACCCTTTTGTGGTTCTTTGAGGACTCTGGTGGTGTGAGGTTCCCTGTCGCCCTGGGCTGGAGCTGAACACTCACCGCAAGACTGCATCCCTTTTTGTCCTTTCCTGGTGCTGGTACAGCGGGGCGGGGAACCTGCTGTGATGCAAAGGGAGAGGAGATAAAAGGGGCGGACGCCCTGACCTTGGGGTTCAGAGTTCGGAGTCGGAGGTTGCGGCCGCACCCAGGCACCTTCAGCCTGGGTGCTGGCGTTCCAGAGCTCCGGGCCCAGGTGCCCTTGACCTGGCCGGAGCGGGAGATGGAGTCCATCTCAGGCACCTTTAGCCTGGGGTGAGGTACTATGGCGGAAGCCTGGAGCTCAGTACCTTTGACTGAGTTCCACGAGGGTGGAGGAATCCGAGGGGGCCCTAACTCCTTGGGTGCCCGTGTCTGAGACGAGGAGGCCAGTGAGCGGAACTTCTCCGGAGAGTCCAGAGCAGCATTGCTGGTGATGGAGAGGCCTCCAGTAACTGTCTTGGACGGATGTCTTCCCCCTGATAGGGGCTACGTTAGCGAAGGTAATCCATGTTCTGTTCAAAATAGTCAGTGGCAGTGACTATTCGCCATTGGTGACACCACAGTGGTTAGCTCTATCTAAAAAAGGATTGTGCCTCGACCTACTCCCTACAAATACTGAACTGTTCGTTTGGTCCCAACCTGTCTGTGCTGAATGACTATTTGTTGAGAAGAATAAATACGAGTTGGACCGTTTTCAGTGTGTGGAACTTCAGTTACTGGAAGCAACGGGGGGTCATTCAGTAAAGGATTTGACTCTGGGACACACACACAAAGCCCGATAGTTCTGGCCTTCACCTCTGCGCATTGGAGGACATGGGCCGTGGTGTATCTCATCCCTCCCCCCAGTACAAACCTCTAGATGAGACAAACAAACCGTGAATGAGAAGGAGTGAGAGGGGTGAGGTCGCTACACTAGTAAATATAGTCCACCTGTGTGTGTAATTTAATCTCAGTATAAATACAGCTGTTCTGTGAAGCCCTCCGAGGTTTGTTAGAGAACCTTGGTGAACAAACAATATCATGAAGGGCAAGGAACACACCAGACAGGTCAAGGATAAAGTTGTGGAGAAGTTTTAAGCAAGGTTAGGTTATAAAAAAATATTCCAAACCTCGAACATCTCACAAAGCACTGTTCAATCCATCATCCAAATATGTAAAGAGTATGGCACAACTGCAAACCTACCAAGACATGGCCGTCCACCTAAACAGGCAGCCCGGGCAAGGAGAGCATTAATCAGAGAAGAGGTCCATGGTAACTCTGGAGGAGCTGTAGAGATCCACAGCTCAGGTGGGAGAATCTGTCCACAGGACAACTATTAGTCGTGCACTCCACAAATCTGGCCTTTATGGAAGAGTGGCAATAAGAAAGCCATTGTTTAAAGAAAGCAATAAGAAGTCCCGTTTTCAGTTTGCAAGAAGCCATGTGGGGGAAACAGCAAACATGTGGAAGAAAGTGCTCTGGTCAGATGAGACCAAAATTGAACTTTTTGGCCTAAAAGCAAAACACTATGTGTGGCGGGAAACTAACACTGCACATCACCCTGAACACACCATCTCCACCGTGAAACATGGTGGTGGCAACATCATGTTGTGGGGATGCTTTTCTTCAGCAGGGACAGGGAAGAGTTGATGGGAGCCTCAACAGGGCAATCTTAGAAGAAGACCTTTTAGAGTCTGGAAAAGACTGGGGCAGAGGCTCGCCTTCCAGCAGGACAATGATCCTAAACATACAGCCAGAGCTACTATGGAATGGTTTAGATCAGGGATATGCAATTAGCGGACCTCCAGCTGTTGCAAAACTACAAATCCCATCATGCCTCTGCCTCTGGGTGTTATGCTTGTGGCTGTCAGAGTCTTGCTATGCCTCATGGGATTTGTAGTTCTGCAACATCTGGAGGTCCGCTAATTGCATATCCCTGGTTTAGATCAAAGCATATTCATGTGTTAGAATGGCCCAGTCAAAGTCCAGACCTAAATCCAATTGAGAATTTTTGGCAAGACTTGAAAATTGCTGTTCACAGACACTCTCCATCCAATCTGACAGAGCTTGAGCTATTTTGCAAAGAAGAATGAGAAAAAATGTCACTCTTTAGATGTGCAAAGCTGGTAGAGACATCCCCAAAAAGACTTGCAGCTGTAATTGCAGTGAAAGGTGGTTCTACAAAGTATTGACTGGGGGGGGGGGGGGGGTGAATACAAATGAAGGCCACACTTTTCAGATATTTATTTGTGCAAAAAAATGAAAACCATTTATCATTTTCCTTCCACTTCACAATTATGTGCCACTTTGTGTTGGTCTATCACATAAAATCCCAATAAAATAAATTTTTTTGGTTGTAACATGACAAAATGTGGAAAATTTCAAGCGGTATGAATACATTTTCAAGGCGCTGTATAATCTATCACAGCAGAAGGCAACCATGGTGTTGGTAGCTAGACGTTACCAGTACATTTCTATATATATATATATATAAATCTTTTTTGTTTAACGTAGAACAAATTTTTAACATCTTCTAAAATGGTATCTCCGAGTCTTTTTACTAGGACTGTTGTAGACAATGAAAGAAGCAACTGAATCTCAAGCATATTGCAAGAGCAAGATTTGCTTTACAAAATCATATTTCTAAAATAGATCTGATCTAGAGAAAGATGTTAATCTTTTCATCAAAGTCACGCCAAAACAATAGTAAAAGAACTATTCTGTGGTTTACATCACATATAGATTAAAAAATAGAAAGAGAATACCAGAGATTATGAAACACATGTTGTGCAGCGCTAAGCGTATGACATTTGAAATGTCAACATTTCAGTATACTTAATATATTAACATCACTTTGCTTAAGGCAAATTGTTTAACACAGTTTCTTGCCTTATCCTAAGAATTAGCTTTTAATTACACATACAGTTGAGCTCAAAAGTTTGCATACCCTGGCAGAAATTGTGTAATTTTGGCATTAATATTGAAAATATGACTGATCATGCCAAAAAACTGTCTTTTATTTAAGGATAGTGATCACATGAAGTAATTTATTATTACATAGTTTTTTTTGGATCCTTTTAAAATCATAATGATAACAGAAATCACCCAAATGGCCCTGATGGAAAGTTTACATACCCTGGAATGTTTGGCCTTGGTACAGACACAGAAGGTGGCACACACAGGTTAAAATGGCAATTAAAGGTTCATTTCACCCATTTGTGGCTTTTTAAATCATAATTAGTGTCTGTGTATAAATAGTCAATGAGTTTGTTAGCTCTCACTTGGATGCCCTAAGCAGGCTAGACATTGAGCCATGAGGAGGTAGAAAAGAACAGTCAAAAGACCTGCGTAACAAAGTAATGAAACTTTATAAAGATGGAAAAGGATATAAAAATATACCCAAAGCCTTTAAAATGTCAGTCAGTACTGTTTAATCCCTTAGGGCACTTTCACACTGGAGGTGCGGGGGCGTCAGCAATAAAGCGCCACTATTTTTAGCGGCGCTTTACCGTCGTTCTAGCTGCGCTTTTTGGCCGCTAGCGGGGCCCTTTTAACGCCCGCCAGCAGCCAAAAAAGGGTTAAACGTGCCCGCAAAGCCCCGCTGCAGCAGCGCTTTGGCGACGCTGCCCATTGATTTCAATGAGCATGGGTGCTCTAGGAGCAGTGCATACACTGCTCCTAAAGCGCCTCAAAGATGCTGCTTGCTGGACTTTTTTCAGCGTCCTGCCACTGCACCGCTCCAGTGTAAAAGGCCCTCAGGCTTTCACACTGGAGTGACAGGAAAGGCGCTATTTTTAGCACTATATCGCCTGTAAAGCGCCTCAGTGTGAAAGTAGCCTTATTAAGAAGTGGAAAATGGGCTCTTTTGATACCAAGCCAGGGTCAGGTAGACTAATGCTGGCCATGCACTATACGAAAAATCAGCCGAACCCATTTTCGAACAATGAACATTCAGCCGTGAGCGCAAACGATGGTGCCATCATGTAATGACCGATAAATCGTTCAGAGGACATAATAAAAAAAAAATTGGTTTGTTTTTTTACATATACCTAGTGCAGACAGTTCGGACGGGAAACACATTAACCTTTCAATTTATCGTTCGTTCGGCAGAAGTTTTCCAACTTGCCGTTCGTTTTTTTCCCACAAAAACGTCACCAACGATTAACGATTTGTTCCCATTAACTTGCCGAAAAACGAACGAAGTGTCTACATGATCGATTTTCGGCTGATTTCTCGTATAGTGTATGGCCAGCATAAGAAAGAATGCAGCCACAATTGGCGGAAGAATTGCTCAGGATACAAAGAAAAACCCACAGGTAACCGCAGGAGAAATACAGGTACCTCTCCAAAAAGACAGTGTGGTTGTTTTTAACCATTTCCCTACTGCGCATAGTCAAATGATGGCGGCAGGAACCCTTTGTCCCTCCGGGCCAGCGTCATATGACATCTTTTACTTCCTGAGCCTCTAGGAGGCGCGCGCCAGCCGCGTCACTCGGCACCCGATGCGCGTCCCCGGCGGCCGCGATGTCCGCCGGGCACCCGCGATTGCCCGGGAACACAGCTGGACCGTGGACACACAGATCCACGTCCTGTCAGAGGAGAGGAGACCAATGGTGTGTTCCCAGTACAGAGGAACACCGATCGGTCTCCTCTACTTGTGAGTCCCTGCCGCCCCCTACAGTTAGAATCACTCTCTAGGATACACATTTAATCCCTTCCTCACCCCCTAGTGTTAACATCTTCCCTGCCAGTCACATTTACACAGTAATCAGTGCATTTTTATAACTCTGATCGCTGTATAAATGTGAATGGTCCCAAAATAGAGTTAAAAGTGTCCGATGTGTTCGCCGCAATATTGCAGTCAAGATAAAAATTGCAGATCGCCGCCATTAATAGTAAAAAAAAAAATAGTAATAAAAATGCCATAAATGTATCTCCTATTTTGTAGACGCTATAACTTTTGCGCAAACCAATTAATATACACTTTGTGATTTTTTTAACCAAAAATATGTAGAAGAATACATATCGGGCTAAACTGAGAAATTATTATTATTATTTTTTTTTATGGGATATTTATTGTAGCAACAAGTAAAAAATAGTGTTTTTTTCAAAATTGTCGCTCTTTTTTTGTTTATAGCGCAAAAAAAAAACGCAGTTGATCAAATACCACCAAAAGAAAGCTCTATTTGTGGGGAAAAAAATTATCAAAATTTCATATGGGTGCAGTGTTGCATGACCGCGCAATTGTCATTCAAAGTGTAACAGCGCTGAAAGCTGAAAATTGGTCTGGGCAGGAAGGGGGTGAAAATGCCCTGTATTGAAGTGGTTAAGGAGCACATTTCAACGATACTTGAACAAAAAAGAGCTGCATGGTTGAGCTGCCAGAAGAAAGCCTTTACTGCGCCAATGCCACAAAAAAAGCCCAATGAGGCATTTCAAGGTGTTGTTGGGCATTAGTGATGAGCCGAACACCCCCGGGTTCGGTTCGCACCAGAACCCGCGAACGGACCGAAAGTTCGAACGAACATTAGAACCCTATTAAATACAATGGATGCGAACGTTCGAATTCTAAAGTGCTAATTATAACAACTATTATGCATGTTATTGTCCTAAAAAGGGTTTGGGAACCCGGGTTCTGCACCAGGGGACATGTATCAATGCAAAAAGAAGTTTTAAAAACGGTCGTTTTTCGGGAGCAGTCATTTTAATGATGCATAAAGTGAAAAAAAAAAAGTCAAATATTCCTTTAAATATCGTACCTGGGGGGTGTCTAAAGTATGCCTGTGAAGTGCCACGTGTTTCCCGTGTTTAGAACTGTCCCTGCACAAAATGACACTTCTAAAGGAAAAAAAAGCCATTTAAAACTGCTTGCGGCTTTAATGTAATGTCTGGTCCCGGTAATATGGATGAAATTCTTTAAGAAAAATGGCATAGCTACCCCATGACCCCCCCCCCTACCCCAGCCCATTACCAGCCCCTTTGGGTCTTGTATGGATATTAAGGGGAACCCCGCACATAAAATAAAAAAGGCCCTATATACTCTGAACAGCCCTATACAGGCGGTGCATACAAGACAGGGACTGTAGGTTTGTTCTTATGTAGAGTCTGTTTGTAATTTTGAACAGGTACATTGTTGAAGTGTAGCTCCAGACCAAAAATCTATTTTTAAACTTTTTGGAAAACATAGGTAAGGGTTATCACCCCTGTAACATTTGTTTTGCTGTCTGTGCCCCTGTTCAGAACATTTCACCTCACTTTCCGTCCCAATGACAACTCTTTTTGAAATGTGGTCTTTTTCTTGAAACAAGGATTGCTGATAAAGCATCAGTACAGAGGAGACACCTTTCTCCCATATTTATTCTTACAGGAGAGAATTTTCCTTCCTAGTGGTAGATTTCCTCTCACTTCCTGTTGTCTTCTTGCGTTTGCAAGTAGGAGTCGTTTGTAAGTTGGATGTTTGAAAGTAGGGACCTGCCGTATATACTCTGCAGAAATAGGCCCCTTAGTTGTTGGTGTTGGCACAACACTGTAAGGACTCACAGTTACTCTTGGTTGGTGCTGGAACGCCCTGCTGTCAACTATTATATCAGGAATTTTAATTACATATAATTGTTGAACAGTGGTAGTAAAAATTGGGCCTTTGATGGTGGTGCTGGTGCCACAACACTGTAAGCCCTGACAGTTACTCTTGGTGGGTGCAGCAATGGGCCCTGCTGTGAATTATTAGATCAAGAATTGTAATTACATGCCCCTGTTGAACAGGGGCTGAAAAATTGGGCCTTAGGCACTGGTGGCACAACACTGCAACCCCTCACAGATACTGTACTTGGAGCACAGCAATGAGCCCTGTTGCAAAGTATTGCTTCAAAAATTGTAATGACACGCCCCTGTTAAACAGGGGCTGAAAAATTGGGCCTTAGGCACTGGTGGCACAACACTGCAACTCCTCACAGATACTGTACTTGGAGCACAGCAATGAGCCCTGTTGCAAAGTATTGCTTCAAAAATTGTAATGACACGCCCCTGTTAAACAGGGGCTGAAAAATTGGGCCTTAGGCACTGGTGGCACAACACTGCAACTCCTCACAGATACTGTACTTGGAGCACAGCAATGAGCCCTGTTGCAAAGTATTGCTTCAAAAATTGTAATTACACGCCCCTGTTAAACAGGGGCTGAAAAATTGGGCGTTAGGCACTGGTGGCGGCACCCATAAACAAAAATGATCTTACAAGCTATCATCATCAATCGGATCATTGAGGACTCGGAGGAGGAGGATAGCCAGTCAACATAACAGCACAGGCACTCAGCATCAGCATCAGTCTTGAAGGGATGTGACATGTTAAAATCAATTAGTCTGTTATATCAGCATCAGGTGTGTGGTAGCTGGTGGTGATCCAAGACTGGTTCATCTTGATGAAAGTCAGTCGATCAACCGAGTCGGTGGACAGGCGCACCCTGTGATCCGTGACAAATCCTCCAGCAGCACTGAATGTGCGTTCCGAAAGAACGCTGGATGCAGGACAGGCCAGTAGCTCAATTGCATACTGTGCAAGCTCTGGCCAGTGATCCATCCTCAAGACCCAGTAAGCCAGAGGATTTTCGGTGGGGAAGGTGTCCAAGTCTGACCTTGCCCCTAGATATTCCTGCACCATGTTTATCAGACGCTGGCGATGGTTGCTGGAACCGATCATACTTTGGGGCTGCGGACTAAAGAATTGTCTGAACGCATCGGTCAGACGGCCACCTTCCCCACCGCTCCTTCTTTGACTGGCCGAAGCCTCAGCAACTCGTTGTCCAGGACCAGGAGTTTGCAACCTCCCAGTCTCTGGGAACGCGTTGCACAGACCTTTCTGCAAGGCCTCCCGGAGTTGTCTCATCCTCTGCTCCCTCTGCGACGGTAACATAAGGTCCGCAACCTTACCCTTGTACCGTGGATCAAGGAGAGTGGCCAGCCAGTAATGGTCCCTCTCCTTGATCCGAAGAATACGAGGATCCTTCCGCAGACTTTGCAGGATCAGGGAGGCCATGCAGCGTAGGTTTGCTGAGGCATTCGCTCCGGAGTCCTCTGGGTCACTAAGGACGACATGATCCGCAGCCACCTCCTCCCAGCCACGTACAAGTCCACTGGTTTCTTGGGACTGTAAATCATCCCTAAAAGACTGCTGCTGATGATGCTGAGTGCCAGCCTCCACCTCCATGCTGACACAATCCTCCTCCTCCTCCTCCTCCTCCTCCTCCTCTTCCTGTGCGATGGGTGGGACAGAAGGAACACTGTCTGGGTAAAGGGGGCCTTGAGAGGCAAGGAAGTCCTCCTCTTCCTGCCTCTGTTCTGCCTCAAGTGCCCTGTCCATTATTCCACGCAGCGTGTGCTCCAACAGGTGGACAAGAGGTACAGTGTCACTGATGCATGCACTGTCACTGCTCACCATCCTCGTGGCCTCCTCAAATGGTGCCAGGACAGTGCATGCATCCCTGATCATGCCCCACTGGCGTGGAGAAAAAAAACCAAGCTCCCCTGACCCTGTCCTGGTGCCGTAGTCGCACAGGTACTCATTGATGGCCCTCTGCTGCGTGTGCAGCCGCTGCAGCATGGCCAACGTTGAGTTCCACCTGGTGGGCATGTCACATATAAGGCGGTTCTTGGGCAGGTTCAACTCCTTTTGCAGCTCAGCCAGGCGAGCACTGGCATTATAAGATCTGCGGAAATGCACACAGACTTTCCTGGCCTGCCTCAGGACATCCTGTAAGCCCGGGTACCTGCCCAAGAAGCGCTGCACCACCAGGTTAAGGACGTGAGCCACACAGGGCACATGGGTCAGTTGTCCCTGTCGGAGGGCGGAGAGGAGGTTGGTGCCATTGTCGCAAACCACCATTCCTGGCTTAAGCTGGCGTGGCGTCAACCACCTCTCGGCCTGGCCCTGCAGAGCAGACAGGACCTCTGCCCCAGTGTGGCTTCTGTCCCCCAAACACACCAGCGCAAGCACGGCATGGCATCTTTTTGCCTGCGTACTTGCGTAGCCCCGTGAACGGCTACGGAGCACCGCTGGTTCATAGGACAAACCACAGGAAGAGGCCATGGAGGAAGAAGAAGAGGAGGGGGTGGAGGAGAGAGGTGTGTCACAACCAGTAGTAGCATTTTGGAGGCGTGGCGGTGGGACAACCTCCAACACTACTGCACCTTGTCCTGAATCCTTCCCAGCTGCCAAAAGAGTGACCCAATGGGCCGTGAAAGAAAGGTAACGTCCCTGTCCATGCCTGCTGGACCATGAGTCAGCGGTAATATGCACCTTACCGCTGACCGCCCTGTCCAGCGAGGCCAAGACATTGCCTTCCACATGCCGGTAGAGAGCCGGAATAGCCTTCCGTGAGAAAAAGTGGCGTTTGGGAACCTGCCACTGAGGAACCGCACATTGCACAAACTCACGGAAGGGGGCCGAGTCTACCAACTGAAAAGGCAGCAGTTGAAGCGCTAGCAATTTAGCCAAGCTAGCATTCAACCGCTGGGCATGTGGATGGCTGGGAGTGAACTTCTTTCGACGGTCCAGCAGCTGGGGCAGGGAAATTTGCCTGCTAGAATCGGACGTCGGTGTACTGCTAGCAGAGTGGGCGCAAGTACTTGGCTGTGACACACCTAATTCTACACCTTCATTCCTCTCAGTGCATGTTTCAGAGAGGACTGAAGTTATAGTGGGGTTGGAGATCCCAGCTGATGCGGTGCAAGGAGAGGTCCGCTTTGTTCTTTGGTGTGGGTCTTTGAGGTAGGCTTGCCAACGAGCTGCATGGCAGGTCAACATATGTCTGGTCAGGCATGTGGTACCCAAGCGGCTGATGTTTTGGCCACGCGATATACGCTTGAGACATATGTTGCAAACAGCAGCTGTGCGATCTGATGCACTAGCCTCAAAAAAGCCCCACACCAAAGAACTTTTTGAATGACGGGCAGAGGCAGCGCCCTGCACAGGCGGAGCTCTGCGGTGTGATTCCGTCGGTGTACTGCCCTTACGCTGGCCACCAAAGGGCATCCTGTCTCGTTGGAGATGTGCCTCCTCCTCATCCTCCTCCTCCTCCTCTCTCCTATTAGGCACCCACGTGGAGTCAGTGACCTCATCATCCCCTCCCTCCTCATCACTGGAGCCAATCTGGCAGTATGCTGCAGCTGCTGGAACATGACTGCCAGATTGGTGTCCTTCTTGAGCATCCCCTCTGTCTGCTCTCACGCTACTGCCTTCCTCTAGCTGGGTTTCATCATCAGACCCTTCAAAACGCTGGGCATCCTCCTGGAGCATGTACCCAACACTGTGCTGAAACAGTTCGGGGGACTCCTCAGGAGGAGGACATGGTGGGTCTAGGGAAGGAGTGACTGATGATTTGTCTGACATTGATACCAGGGAAGACGACGCTTTGGCAGCTGCTTTTCCAGTACCCTGAGCCTGGGTGAGAGAGGATGAGGTGGAGGAGGAGGGCTTGGTCATCCACTCTACCAAGTCTTCGGCATGATGTGGCTCAACATGTCCAGCTGCCGAAAAGAAGGACAAGCGTGTCCCATGGCCATGTGCTGATGACAATGCACCGCGTCCACGACCAGCACTGTTGCCCCCAGACACAGAGCCTGCTTGCCCTCTTTTATTGCCTCCTGACTGTCTGCCTCTCCTTGTTTGCCTTCCAGACATTCTAATAGATGGCCTGCAGGGAGATGGGAAAAAAGCAATAAGGGGTACCTTCAGGTGTCCTTCTCTGTCCCTTGAAACAAGGACTTTCACAGTGAAAGAAACTGACACTCTCCCTACCTACAGTTTTCTGTCCCTAGAAAAAATGTTTTTTTTAATCACAATATAGCACAAGGACAATTCACTCACTGTCCTTCCAGGTCCCTGGAAACAAGGACTTGCAGAGTGAAATAAACTGACACTCTCCCTACCTACAGTTTTCTGTCCCTAGAATAAATGTTTTTTTTAAGCACAATATAGCACAAGGACAATTCACTCACTGTCCTTAGAGGTCCCTGGAAACAAGGACTTGCAGAGTGAAAGAAAATAAACACTCTCCCTACCTACAGTTTTCTGTCCCTAGAAAAAATGTTTTTTTTTAAGCACAATATAGCACAAGGACAATTCACTCACTGTCCTTCCAGGTCCCTGGAAACAAGGACTTGCAGAGTGAAAGAAAAAAAACACTCTCCCTACCTACAGTTTTCTGTCCCTAGAAAAAATGTTTTTTTTAATCACAATATAGCACAAGGACAATTCACTCACTGTCCTTACAGGTCCCTGGAAACAAGGACTTGCAGAGTGAAATAAACTGACACTCTCCCTACCTACAGTTTTCTGTCCCTAGAATAAATGTTTTTTTTAAGCACAATATAGCACAAGGAGAATTCACTCACTGTCCTTCCAGGTCCCTGGAAACAAGGACTTGCAGAGTGAAATAAACTGACACTCTCCCTACCTACAGTTTTCTGTCCCTAGAATAAATGTTTTTTTTAAGCACAATATAGCACAAGGACAATTCACTCACTGTCCTTCCAGGTCCCTGGAAACAAGGACTTGCAGAGTGAAAGAAAAAAAACACTCTCCCTACCTACAGTTTTCTGTCCCTAGAAAAAATGTTTTTTTTAATCACAATATAGCACAAGGACAATTCACTCACTGTCCTTACAGGTCCCTGGAAACAAGGACTTGCAGAGTGAAATAAACTGACACTCTCCCTACCTACAGTTTTCTGTCCCTAGAATAAATGTTTTTTTTAAGCACAATATAGCACAAGGACAATTCACTCACTGTCCTTACAGGTCCCTGGAAACAAGGACTTGCAGAGTGAAAGAAAAAAAACACTCTCCCTACCTACAGTTTTCTGTCCCTAGAAAAAATGTTTTTTTTAATCACAATATAGCACAAGGACAATTCACTCACTGTCCTTCCAGGTCCCTGGAAACAAGGACTTGCAGAGTGAAATAAACTGACACTCTCCCTACCTACAGTTTTCTGTCCCTAGAATAAATGTTTTTTTTAAGCACAATATAGCACAAGGACAATTCACTCACTGTCCTTAGAGGTCCCTGGAAACAAGGACTTGCAGAGTGAAAGAAAATAAACACTCTCCCTACCTACAGTTTTCTGTCCCTAGAAAAAATGTTTTTTTTTAAGCACAATATAGCACAAGGACAATTCACTCACTGTCCTTCCAGGTCCCTGGAAACAAGGACTTGCAGAGTGAAAGAAAAAAAACACTCTCCCTACCTACAGTTTTCTGTCCCTAGAAAAAATGTTTTTTTTAATCACAATATAGCACAAGGACAATTCACTCACTGTCCTTACAGGTCCCTGGAAACAAGGACTTGCAGAGTGAAAGAAACTGACACTCTCCCTACCTACAGTTTTCTGTCCCTAGAATAAATGTTTTTTTAAGCACAATATAGCACAAGGACAATTCACTCACTGTCCTTCCAGGTCCCTGGAAACAAGGACTTGCAGAGTGAAAGAAAAAAAACACTCTCCCTACCTACAGTTTTCTGTCCCTAGAAAAAATGTTTTTTTTAATCACAATATAGCACAAGGACAATTCACTCACTGTCCTTCCAGGTCCCTGGAAACAAGGACTTGCAGAGTGAAAGAAACTGACACTGTCCCTACCTACAGTTTTCTGTCCCTAGAATAAATGTTTTTTTTAAGCACACTATAGCACAAGGACAATTCACTCACTGTCCTTACAGGTCCCTGGAAACAAGGACTTGCAGAGTGAAAGAAAAAAAACACTCTCCCTACCTACAGTTTTCTGTCCCTAGAAAAAATGTTTTTTTTAATCACAATATAGCACAAGGACAATTCACTCACTGTCCTTACAGGTCCCTGGAAACAAGGACTTGCAGAGTGAAAGAAAAAAAACACTCTCCCTACCTACAGTTTTCTGTCCCTAGAAAAAATGTTTTTTTTAATCACAATATAGCACAAGGACAATTCACTCACTGTCCTTACAGGTCCCTGGAAACAAGGACTTGCAGAGTGAAATAAACTGACACTCTCCCTACCTACAGTTTTCTGTCCCTAGAATAAATGTTTTTTTTAAGCACAATATAGCACAAGGACAATTCACTCACTGTCCTTAGAGGTCCCTGGAAACAAGGACTTGCAGAGTGAAAGAAAATAAACACTCTCCCTACCTACAGTTTTCTGTCCCTAGAAAAAATGTTTTTTTTTAAGCACAATATAGCACAAGGACAATTCACTCACTGTCCTTCCAGGTCCCTGGAAACAAGGACTTGCAGAGTGAAAGAAAAAAAACACTCACCCTACCTACAGTTTTCTGTCCCTAGAAAAAATGTTTTTTTTAATCACAATATAGCACAAGGACAATTCACTCACTGTCCTTACAGGTCCCTGGAAACAAGGACTTGCAGAGTGAAATAAACTGACACTCTCCCTACCTACAGTTTTCTGTCCCTAGAATAAATGTTTTTTTTAAGCACAATATAGCACAAGGACAATTCACTCACTGTCCTTACAGGTCCCTGGAAACAAGGACTTGCAGAGTGAAAGAAAAAAAACACTCTCCCTACCTACAGTTTTCTGTCCCTAGAAAAAATGTTTTTTTTAATCACAATATAGCACAAGGACAATTCACTCACTGTCCTTACAGGTCCCTGGAAACAAGGACTTGCAGAGTGAAATAAACTGACACTCTCCCTACCTACAGTTTTCTGTCCCTAGAATAAATGTTTTTTTTAAGCACAATATAGCACAAGGAGAATTCACTCACTGTCCTTCCAGGTCCCTGGAAACAAGGACTTGCAGAGTGAAAGAAAAAAAACACTCTCCCTACCTACAGTTTTCTGTCCCTAGAAAAAATTTTTTTTTAATCACAATATAGCACAAGGACAATTCACTCACTGTCCTTCCAGGTCCCTGGAAACAAGGACTTGCAGAGTGAAATAAACTGACACTCTCCCTACCTACAGTTTTCTGTCCCTAGAATAAATGTTTTTTTTAAGCACAATATAGCACAAGGACAATTCACTCACTGTCCTTACAGGTCCCTGGAAACAAGGACTTGCAGAGTGAAAGAAAAAAAACACTCTCCCTACCTACAGTTTTCTGTCCCTAGAAAAAATGTTTTTTTTAATCACAATATAGCACAAGGACAATTCACTCACTGTCCTTACAGGTCCCTGGAAACAAGGACTTGCAGAGTGAAATAAACTGACACTCTCCCTACCTACAGTTTTCTGTCCCTAGAATAAATGTTTTTTTTAAGCACAATATAGCACAAGGAGAATTCACTCACTGTCCTTCCAGGTCCCTGGAAACAAGGACTTGCAGAGTGAAAGAAAAAAAACACTCTCCCTACCTACAGTTTTCTGTCCCTAGAAAAAATGTTTTTTTTAATCACAATATAGCACAAGGACAATTCACTCACTGTCCTTCCAGGTCCCTGGAAACAAGGACTTGCAGAGTGAAATAAACTGACACTCTCCCTACCTACAGTTTTCTGTCCCTAGAATAAATGTTTTTTTTAAGCACAATATAGCACAAGGACAATTCACTCACTGTCCTTACAGGTCCCTGGAAACAAGGACTTGCAGAGTGAAAGAAAAAAAACACTCTCCCTACCTACAGTTTTCTGTCCCTAGAAAAAATGTTTTTTTTAATCACAATATAGCACAAGGACAATTCACTCACTGTCCTTACAGGTCCCTGGAAACAAGGACTTGCAGAGTGAAATAAACTGACACTCTCCCTACCTACAGTTTTCTGTCCCTAGAATAAATGTTTTTTTTAAGCACAATATAGCACAAGGAGAATTCACTCACTGTCCTTACAGGTCCCTGGAAACAAGGACTTGCAGAGTGAAAGAAAAAAAACACTCTCCCTACCTACAGTTTTCTGTCCCTAGAAAAAATGTTTTTTTTAATCACAATATAGCACAAGGACAATTCACTCACTGTCCTTACAGGTCCCTGGAAACAAGGACTTGCAGAGTGAAATAAACTGACACTCTCCCTACCTACAGTTTTCTGTCCCTAGAATAAATGTTTTTTTTAAGCACAATATAGCACAAGGAGAATTCACTCACTGTCCTTCCAGGTCCCTGGAAACAAGGACTTGCAGAGTGAAAGAAAAAAAACACTCTCCCTACCTACAGTTTTCTGTCCCTAGAAAAAATGTTTTTTTTAATCACAATATAGCACAAGGACAATTCACTCACTGTCCTTCCAGGTCCCTGGAAACAAGGACTTGCAGAGTGAAATAAACTGACACTCTCCCTACCTACAGTTTTCTGTCCCTAGAATAAATGTTTTTTTTAAGCACAATATAGCACAAGGACAATTCACTCACTGTCCTTACAGGTCCCTGGAAACAAGGACTTGCAGAGTGAAAGAAAAAAAACACTCTCCCTACCTACAGTTTTCTGTCCCTAGAAAAAATGTTTTTTTTAATCACAATATAGCACAAGGACAATTCACTCACTGTCCTTCCAGGTCCCTGGAAACAAGGACTTGCAGAGTGAAATAAACTGACACTCTCCCTACCTACAGTTTTCTGTCCCTAGAATAAATGTTTTTTTTAAGCACAATATAGCACAAGGACAATTCACTCACTGTCCTTAGAGGTCCCTGGAAACAAGGACTTGCAGAGTGAAAGAAAATAAACACTCTCCCTACCTACAGTTTTCTGTCCCTAGAAAAAATGTTTTTTTTTAAGCACAATATAGCACAAGGACAATTCACTCACTGTCCTTCCAGGTCCCTGGAAACAAGGACTTGCAGAGTGAAAGAAAAAAAACACTCTCCCTACCTACAGTTTTCTGTCCCTAGAAAAAATGTTTTTTTTAATCACAATATAGCACAAGGACAATTCACTCACTGTCCTTACAGGTCCCTGGAAACAAGGACTTGCAGAGTGAAAGAAACTGACACTCTCCCTACCTACAGTTTTCTGTCCCTAGAATAAATGTTTTTTTAAGCACAATATAGCACAAGGACAATTCACTCACTGTCCTTCCAGGTCCCTGGAAACAAGGACTTGCAGAGTGAAAGAAAAAAAAACACTCTCCCTACCTACAGTTTTCTGTCCCTAGAAAAAATGTTTTTTTTAATCACAATATAGCACAAGGACAATTCACTCACTGTCCTTCCAGGTCCCTGGAAACAAGGACTTGCAGAGTGAAAGAAACTGACACTGTCCCTACCTACAGTTTTCTGTCCCTAGAATAAATGTTTTTTTTAAGCACACTATAGCACAAGGACAATTCACTCACTGTCCTTACAGGTCCCTGGAAACAAGGACTTGCAGAGTGAAAGAAAAAAAACACTCTCCCTACCTACAGTTTTCTGTCCCTAGAAAAAATGTTTTTTTTAATCACAATATAGCACAAGGACAATTCACTCACTGTCCTTACAGGTCCCTGGAAACAAGGACTTGCAGAGTGAAAGAAAAAAAACACTCTCCCTACCTACAGTTTTCTGTCCCTAGAAAAAATGTTTTTTTTAATCACAATATAGCACAAGGACAATTCACTCACTGTCCTTACAGGTCCCTGGAAACAAGGACTTGCAGAGTGAAATAAACTGACACTCTCCCTACCTACAGTTTTCTGTCCCTAGAATAAATGTTTTTTTTAAGCACAATATAGCACAAGGACAATTCACTCACTGTCCTTAGAGGTCCCTGGAAACAAGGACTTGCAGAGTGAAAGAAAATAAACACTCTCCCTACCTACAGTTTTCTGTCCCTAGAAAAAATGTTTTTTTTTAAGCACAATATAGCACAAGGACAATTCACTCACTGTCCTTCCAGGTCCCTGGAAACAAGGACTTGCAGAGTGAAAGAAAAAAAACACTCACCCTACCTACAGTTTTCTGTCCCTAGAAAAAATGTTTTTTTTAATCACAATATAGCACAAGGACAATTCACTCACTGTCCTTACAGGTCCCTGGAAACAAGGACTTGCAGAGTGAAATAAACTGACACTCTCCCTACCTACAGTTTTCTGTCCCTAGAATAAATGTTTTTTTTAAGCACAATATAGCACAAGGACAATTCACTCACTGTCCTTACAGGTCCCTGGAAACAAGGACTTGCAGAGTGAAAGAAAAAAAACACTCTCCCTACCTACAGTTTTCTGTCCCTAGAAAAAATGTTTTTTTTAATCACAATATAGCACAAGGACAATTCACTCACTGTCCTTACAGGTCCCTGGAAACAAGGACTTGCAGAGTGAAATAAACTGACACTCTCCCTACCTACAGTTTTCTGTCCCTAGAATAAATGTTTTTTTTAAGCACAATATAGCACAAGGAGAATTCACTCACTGTCCTTCCAGGTCCCTGGAAACAAGGACTTGCAGAGTGAAAGAAAAAAAACACTCTCCCTACCTACAGTTTTCTGTCCCTAGAAAAATTTTTTTTTTAATCACAATATAGCACAAGGACAATTCACTCACTGTCCTTCCAGGTCCCTGGAAACAAGGACTTGCAGAGTGAAATAAACTGACACTCTCCCTACCTACAGTTTTCTGTCCCTAGAATAAATGTTTTTTTTAAGCACAATATAGCACAAGGACAATTCACTCACTGTCCTTACAGGTCCCTGGAAACAAGGACTTGCAGAGTGAAAGAAAAAAAACACTCTCCCTACCTACAGTTTTCTGTCCCTAGAAAAAATGTTTTTTTTAATCACAATATAGCACAAGGACAATTCACTCACTGTCCTTACAGGTCCCTGGAAACAAGGACTTGCAGAGTGAAATAAACTGACACTCTCCCTACCTACAGTTTTCTGTCCCTAGAATAAATGTTTTTTTTAAGCACAATATAGCACAAGGAGAATTCACTCACTGTCCTTCCAGGTCCCTGGAAACAAGGACTTGCAGAGTGAAAGAAAAAAAACACTCTCCCTACCTACAGTTTTCTGTCCCTAGAAAAAATGTTTTTTTTAATCACAATATAGCACAAGGACAATTCACTCACTGTCCTTCCAGGTCCCTGGAAACAAGGACTTGCAGAGTGAAATAAACTGACACTCTCCCTACCTACAGTTTTCTGTCCCTAGAATAAATGTTTTTTTTAAGCACAATATAGCACAAGGACAATTCACTCACTGTCCTTACAGGTCCCTGGAAACAAGGACTTGCAGAGTGAAAGAAAAAAAACACTCTCCCTACCTACAGTTTTCTGTCCCTAGAAAAAATGTTTTTTTTAATCACAATATAGCACAAGGACAATTCACTCACTGTCCTTACAGGTCCCTGGAAACAAGGACTTGCAGAGTGAAATAAACTGACACTCTCCCTACCTACAGTTTTCTGTCCCTAGAATAAATGTTTTTTTTAAGCACAATATAGCACAAGGAGAATTCACTCACTGTCCTTACAGGTCCCTGGAAACAAGGACTTGCAGAGTGAAAGAAAAAAAACACTCTCCCTACCTACAGTTTTCTGTCCCTAGAAAAAATGTTTTTTTTAATCACAATATAGCACAAGGACAATTCACTCACTGTCCTTACAGGTCCCTGGAAACAAGGACTTGCAGAGTGAAATAAACTGACACTCTCCCTACCTACAGTTTTCTGTCCCTAGAATAAATGTTTTTTTTAAGCACAATATAGCACAAGGAGAATTCACTCACTGTCCTTACAGGTCCCTGGAAACAAGGACTTGCAGAGTGAAAGAAAAAAAACACTCTCCCTACCTACAGTTTTCTGTCCCTAGAAAAAATGTTTTTTTTAATCACAATATAGCACAAGGACAATTCACTCACTGTCCTTACAGGTCCCTGGAAACAAGGACTTGCAGAGTGAAATAAACTGACACTCTCCCTACCTACAGTTTTCTGTCCCTAGAATAAATGTTTTTTTTAAGCACAATATAGCACAAGGAGAATTCACTCACTGTCCTTCCAGGTCCCTGGAAACAAGGACTTGCAAAGTGAAAGAAACTGACACTGTCCCTACCTACAGTTTTCTGTTCCTAGAATAAATGTTTTTTTTAAGCACACTATAGCACAAGCACAAAACACACTGACACTCTCCCTACCTATCCTTCTCTTTCCCTAAACTAAAGGAATCCAGGTTAAGCAAGAAAGAAATAACAGTCACTGTCCCTGCCTATGCTGCTCTATCCCTGCTCCGGAACACACTACACTAGGCCGCCGTGCTGGCGGCCTTTTATAGTGTGGGGCGTGTACTAAACACCCTCAGCAATAATTGGCCACAGGCATCCTGCCTGTGGCCAATCATTGCTCTCCTCGCTGCCGGCGCTGTGATTGGCCAAGCATGCGGGGTCACAGTGCATGCTTGGCCAATCACAGCGCCTGGATGACACTGCGATGGCGTAGTGCATTGTGGGCCGTTCGCGTCACTCGAATTTGGCGCGAACGGCCCAAATCGTTCGATCTTCGTCGAACGATCGAACAGCCGATGTTCGAGTCGAACGTATGTTCGACTCGAACACGAAGCTCATCCCTATTGGGCATATTGTAACCAGGCTTTTTTTGTGGAACTTGTGCAGTAAAGGCACATATATATATATATATATTTGATCATATATACTGTATACACACAAATATTTATATACAGTATACTGTATATAAAGTATAAAAGTGGAACATTAGGGCAGCGTGTAAGTGCGAGGCAAGACAATGGATGGGACTGAATGAGCTCTGAAGAAATTGAAGTTGTTAAAAACAAAAGCATGCGGCGTGGCCTGGACATGGCTGAGTGAGGCTGCTTTTTCACTGAGCTCCCGGCCTGAACCCTCAAGCCCCGGCAAAACTACATCTTTATACCGGTATGAGCTTGACTAAAAAGTACAGAACTCGAGCAGTAACAAGGGGGACCCCTTCGGGAACCCATCACACTGCCTGAAATCCAACTGGCCCTATAAAGTACTAAACACGGCAAAGCCCCAGGCCCTGATGGTCTAACCATCATATATTATAAGACCCTTCTCCCTTCCCTTGGCCAACATATGGTGACCCTGTACAACAGTCTTGATCAGGGAAATTCTTCCACAACTCCACACTTCTGGTGCAAATCTCGGTCATACCAAAAGAGGGTAAAGACCCGGGCCAATGTGGGAACTACTGTCCAATCTCCCTCCTAAACACGGACCTCAAAATTTTTACCAAGATCTTAGCCTTCAGACTACAACAACACCTCCCACACCGAATCCATCTTGACCAAGTTGGCTTCGTCCCGACCAAAGAAGCTAGGGACAATACCACCAAGGTCCTCAACCTACTTCATATAGCGGTACATAGCAAAACGCCAAGTGTCTTTCTTGGAACAGATGCGGAAAAGGCGTTTGACCGAGTCAACTGGAGGTTCCTGTTTGCAACGTTGAAACACTTAGGCCTGAGAGGTACGATGTTAAACTGGGTGACTGCTGCCTACATGGCACCAATGGCCAGGTTGAGGGCGAATGGGGTACTGTCGGAGACATTTCCAATTACGAATGGGACTAGGCAGGGCTGCCCCCTCTCACCCCTACTTTTCGCTTTGACCCTAGAGCCCTTCCTCTGCCACGTCCAACAAAACTCGGACATTACTGGTATAGGAGCCAACGGAGTGCAGTATAAAGTGTCTGCATACGCTGATGATCTAATGTTCTCCCTCACGAACCCCGCAATCTCCCTTCCAAACCTTCTAAGAGAGTTTGTCACTTATGGCCGTCTATCCAATCTAAAGATTAATTTCACCAAATCGGAGGCTATGGGCATAGGGATACTACACCACCAGCTTAAGCAACTTAGAGACAGCTTTAATTTAAAATGGACTGACACGGCCTTGAAGTACCTGGGCACCTACATACCCACGTCGTTATCCAAACTGTTCAAACTCATTTTCCCACCCCTTCTGAAAATGGTCCAAAGACTGCTTGACGGATGAGACGGCGGCCTCCATTCGTGGCTCGGCCGCTGTAACATCCTCAAAATGTTGATACTCCCCAAATTCCTTTACCTCCTACAGGCCCTCCCGATATTAATTCCCGGAGATTATTTCAAGTAGGTTCATGCTGCCTTCACCCGGTTTCTTTGGACGGGGAAACACCCACGCCTGAATAGGAAACAACATTGCCTTCTGAAACTGCACAGGGGTCTGACAATGCCAGATATCTGCACATACTACCACGCAACCCATCTCAGTAGGCTTCTGGACTGGTGCAGACATAAAGACACCAAATTGCGGACACAACTGGAACAGGACCAAAGTGATATACCCCTCTATAGATCTCCCTGGTACCACACAGCAATGGCACCTACACTCAAGTGCCACCCCCTGATAGGCAATACCGCGAACGTCTGCTCAAGACTGCTGACAAAATCCTCCCTCTTGTCCCGCACCTCCCCCTTGAGACCAGTGATAGGCCACCCCCAATTTGCACCGGGCTTACACGACAGGAGATTTCACATGCTACGGGATGCGGGGCTCTATCAAGCATCCCACTATAGTGTCCAAGGGAGGTGGAGGACACACACGGAGCTGTCGGACCCTACCGGCCCGTATGGACTTGACTTTATGAGGGCCTTATAGCTCAGCCACTTCCACAATGGACTCCCCCCACCCCCCAATGACTCATATCAACCCCTTACGACCCTGGAGGAGCTGTGCACAGAGTCTGGGCTGATTATACATAATCTCTCTTTGACCTACAAAAATCCCGGGGCCCTACCAAATCCCTTGCCTTACCAGGTGGGAAAGGGACTTAAATTACCACTTCACTGACAATAAAAAGCAACACATACTCAAGTTTACCCACAAATCCTCCCTGTGCACCAGAGCCTAGGAAACCAATTACAAGATTCTTGCACGCTGGTACAGGACCCGCGCCCTACTACACAAATTATTCCCTACAGACCACAGCTGGCGGTGCCAGGAGGAAAAGGGTACCCTTCTACACGTTTTTTGGTCCTGCCCCCGGTTACAGAACTTCTGCGGGGAAGTCCGTCGCATAACTGAAAAATTTACGGACTGCACAGTACCGGATGAACCGGCCTATTTTCTTTTGCACACGACTGACGCGCCTGCAAGATTATATAAAAAATCAGTAGTTTGTCATCTCCTAGACGCAGCCAAAGCCTGCATTCCACTTAACTGGAAATCCCCAAATCCGCCATCCATTGCTCAGTGGCCGTATGGAGGACTTGATCCTCAATAGCCAACACAGACAAGAGACATATTCCAAGACGTGGCAACTGTGGAATATGTTTAAGTATTCCAATGAAGGACAATTCCTCAGAGAGGTTGATCTAGCTACTGGACGACCTGTCCTGCCCCACCCCACTACTGTCATGACTCTGGGTCTTTGAATACTTTGATAGCCTTTTGGGGTCCCGTCGCTCCCAATAGGTAGCCACCCTATTCCAAGTTCATGTATACCCACCCCTTTAACCTCCCCCCCTCTCACTCCTTCTCTGTACACTCCCTCGCAATTCTCTGTTCCTTCCCTTTACTCGGGCACTGTCCCGATCCTTTCTTTCAGGGGTACTTTACCTCTTGCTATATCTTCTCTTCTGATAAACAGGAAAATTAGAGGGGAAGCTGAACCCACAGGATTTAGGAACTCTTTTGCTTCCATTTCCCAGACATACCAAACCACATTTGATACAGATGGGAATATCACAGCCCTGAACAAGTCCGTCCCCGTCCCCTTTTTTTTTTTGATGGGGGAACATATATGCAGGTCCCATGTACATAACCCAGCACCACTGGGGAATATGTATTTCTGTGTCATTCACTGTATTAATGTCTATGTAATCTATCTGCTCTTGTAGTCCCTGTGGACCAGTTTCTCTGTTATAAATAAAGAATAAAAATAAAAATAAAAAACACTTTAGAGAATCATTAAAGCTGCATCCACACTTTTGCATAGTGGGAACAAGCATTCCTGCTAGTAATTTTGTTTGAGCGATTTGCATGTCGCATAAGGCCACCCCATTCACTTGAATGGGCTGCCCAATGCATGTTTGTCACCCGAAAAGAAGCTCCTGCATCTTACCAGGTGACAAGCTTCACACGATTTTTAAAGGCGTTGTACAGCAATTGCCACGCGATTTGAAACACCTTGATTCTGCCCGCGATTTCAAATCACGAAGTGTGAATGGAGCCTAAGACTGCTGAGTGTTTAAGGCCTCTTTCACACAGGCGGATCACGTAATGATCCGCCCCGTGAACATCTGCTTGCTCAGCGGGGATCGCTCCGTTGATCCCTGCTGAGCCGTAGGATGAAAGGGTGGTCTCTGCACACTGTGCAGGGACCGCCCTGTCAGATCTCCGCTCTCCTCTATGGGGGGGATCGGATGAACACGGACCGTCTGTCCGTGTTCATCCGATCCGCTCTGCAGACGGATGGGAAAATAGGATTTTCCTCCGTCTGCAGAATCGGACCATAGCGGACACGGATGATATCGGGTGTCAGCGGAAGTTCATCCGCTGACACCCGCTATCCCATAGGGATGCATGTATGTCCGTATTTCATCCGATAACAGATGGATGAAATACGGACATACTGTCCGCACGTGTGAAAGGGGCCTAACTCTAATAATCCTGTAAGCGAAAAATGTAGCAGCTCTGCAGCTGTTAAATCTGCTTACTGCCACTGTCCATGGTGCTAATCCAGTAAAAGCACAATCAGCACATGCAGGGTTAACTTTTTTCTTTACATTTAAAAAGAAAGACACCACAGTATATGGCATAGTATACCCTGTCAAGTGGACAGATGACATGCAGTTCCTTGTCATGCTGATATCAACCTGAATAGCCTTTTGCAGTTGAAGTTACAATAGTTGCCCCAAAAAGAGATGTCAGTATGGGCATTGATGTCAGTGTCACTAAGGGGGTTAATGTGTAACTATGGGGATATTAGACTGTATACTCCTTTACTGGTGAATGGTTAAGGGTCTTTTAGATTTAGCACTGCAGTACATAAAAACAGAAAAGAAAAAGTACACAGTATATAATAAACAGCACTCTGCTAGCAAAACATTTGAATACTCCAATTGTGCATAAATCCTATATATGCAGAATAAGGATACTACATATTTTAACAGAACCTCAGTGAGTCACAACTCACTTACAACCATCAATTATCTGAGATAAAAATAAGCTTAAATGTAGGAAATGTCATTAAAATTACATAGAGAATTATGTGTGGTCAAACATTTTTCTGTTTTTATTGTAGAAATATCTCATTCGAAAACGCAATGATAATGTAACAGACTACTGCAGCAGGAGAGGTAACTAGGAGCTGGCAGTAGGACAGGAGCTGAGGACACACAAGGGAAAAATTGGAAAGAGGAGTGATATAACATAAAAAAATGTAGCACAAAACAGCTGCCAGAGTTTAAATGAAACCCTTGAAATATGAAATTTAAATATGCTTTTTGCACGAAAGGCAATAGCACAAAAGCTCATAATAGTTGACTCCAGGTAAAAGATACATTCTAAAAAAAAAATACTATGTAGGAAAAAAACATTTGTCATTATTTTGTTTTGTGTGTTTTTGGGCCTGTGTGCTCAGGCACTTCCTTTGTACCAGTGACATTTAGGGTTTCATATTAGACTATCCATTGCATACAGGGCATTTTTACAATTGCTGCTTTACAGAAGTGGATGTCCCACAATGCCCCCTGGAATGGCAACCCGTGCACACCCCCTTCTCCCCAGATCTATAAACTCCTATGCTAGCTTTACCCAAACCATCAGTCTCCGAAAGTGAAAAACTCTTTGGAGTGATAAAGCCCTTTACCCAATTCCCCTGACTGGTTGCTGATCCCAAATGTATGTTTCTTTTCTCGTAAACTCCCTTTTACACTGAACACAAGAGTTATCTATATGAAGGATAACTTTTAAAAATGAAAGCTAAGGTTTGTTGATTTAGTTTTTTTTTTTTAATTCACTCACTTTCAACGCTGGTGTCAATAGCTAGATCTGGAGGAGATGTTTTATAATAATTTACCTTTGTGTTTTGCATTGTGATTTTGTTCATGGAAATTAATTCATTCCATATAGGAACACTAGAAATACTGTAGTTGACATATAATCCTATTCTTGGCCAGCAGTTTTTTTTATTTCCAGGTCTCCCCTTAAAACTCTTCCTGAGTGCCTTGGCTGGTGGCTGAAGATCCTGAACCCTGGCAACAGTCTACCTCAGGACTAATTGGGGCATGGTGAATTTTCTAAGTTACATTTAGAACATTAAGTTCATTTGTAACGAATGTGCTTGATTTTATGTTTACCTTTCCATTACCTACGCAACTGTTGAACTTTTAGGAGGTTCAAATGAGCCTGTTAGGAATTCACCAAGGACTGGATGGCATTCCCAAATTCTGAAAGGAATGTGGACTGAAATTACTGTGACATGGGCTGCATAATTGCCCCGCAATAGGGACACAAACTTCATGCCTATTGTGCCTATCGTGCTGCACTGGGATTTTGGGAATGGTCATGATTATCTCAACAAAGGAAATAAAAACTTTGAAGCTAATAACCCTCCAAGTGATTAACATGTAAAACATAGGTTCACAACAATTGGCATTAGGTCTCTATCCACTTAAGGACTGAGACTCTTTATGAGATTTGGTATTTTGCTAGAAAATTACTTAGAAAAAAAAACAATATATAATGTTTTGGGGTTCTAACACCCTAGAGAATAAAATGGCAGTCGTTGCAATACTTTCTGTCACACCGTATTTGTGTAGCGGCCTTACAAGCGCACTTTTTTGGGAAAAAATACACTTTTTAAATAAAAAAATAAGACAAAAGTAAAGTTAGCCCAATTTTTTTTGAGTGGGGCACTGCCTCTGACCCTTTGAGTAAGACCTTCTGTCTTTTGACTCCTGGCTGGGGCTCCTCTGATGCCTAGGTGAGGCCTCCTGTCTCTTGGCTCCTGGCTGGGGCTCCTCTGACCCCTGGGTGAGACCTTCTGTCTCCCAGACTTGGAGTTGTCTCCAAACTGGGAGCCCTGAGCTATCCTCAGGTTTGAGTATATAACAACCCTGTACACCGGTGTACTTAGACAGCCTGCAGGCACCTAGTAAAATACGGACACAGTATTGGAGGTTCCAATCCAGTACTACAGAATCCAGAGAAAACTACAAACACAGCGTTCTCTGCTCAGAAACGATAGTCCAGAATCTCGCACTAACTTTTAATTCTGTGTCATATTCTCCTTCATTTTCACAGCGACAGGGCCTTACTCTGTCACAATAGATATATATAACAGAGAGAGACCCTGCTACTGTGTAAAAGTAGGCAAAGAGTGAGGAGCTCAGAGTATCAGTTTTAATGGGACATTTTTTTGTTTCTTTTCAGTTTTTTTCAGTTATCTCCGGGTTTTGATATTCCAAGATTGGGTTCTGGAGTATGGAAGCTTCAAAGAACTTTGGGAGAGAAGAAGCCTCCAACCCAGTGTCCAGGTCTTGTCAGAGAACAGCAGAGTGTGGGTGTAGGCATGCACAGCCTTTATAATCCTAGGCTTGGACATAAGTCAGTTCTTCCATTAGGAGACATGTGTGCTCTACTCTGGAGGCAATGCTTCATGCTGGAGTCAGGAGGCTTCTTGTCCAGATGGCTGAGAGGGTCAAGACGACTGAGTGAGCCTAGTGACGGAGAGTCAAGATGACTCAGCGAGTCTAGAGGACTAAACAAACCTAGAGGTCTGGGGGGACTGAGAGAGCCCATGCAGGAAGGAGCTGTAACTAAAGATTGTTAAGAAAGTTGCAAAAGTGGTACGTGAGCACAGGTTTGTTGTTACTCTGTCTAAAGGATCAAGGCAAAAGACCCAAGCAGCAGTGCTATGAGAAGAAGCCAGGTGGCTTGGTATAATTTGTCTTTTGCTGTTTTGACAGTGAAACCCTCTGCATAGGCAACTGCTTTATGTTGGACTATAATTTTGTTTAAATAAAAGCAGGCTGTCAAGCCCTGAGACACAGTTCTGACTATCGTGTGGACACACTGGAAAAACACTACTACCACTGAGTTCCCCCAAAATCATGATGTACATAATGGTAATCTGACATACTGTATATGAGGCATAGTATTAGAAGTGCAGAAAATTGCATGTAGACAGAATCTCTGAAGTCTGGACACTGGGATTAATTATTAGACACCTGCACACTGAAATATTTTGTTTCGGAATTTTGTTTTCGTCCGAAAAATAAAATCATTTAGTTACTTTTGAAATTTGTTTTTATTTATTTTGTTTCGTTAAAAAATGCATTCGTCCAAAAATCCGAATTAATTAAGGTCAAATCTGTCATTGAAGGCTTATGGTGTCTGTCGAATGTTCTAAGAAGATTTGACGAAGCAGCTAAACTGTACGACGCTGCAATCATACATTTCCGGTCGAATGCTCCGCCTACAAGCTATAGTAGAATTCTAATGTTGTATGACTACTAATAATTATATTTTTTAATTATTATTACTAGTCAACCAACATTAGAAGTCTTCTATAGCCTATGGGCTGAGCATTTGACCATAAATGTCCGCTCGTGGCGATCGTATGTTTTTAGCTGCTTCGTCAAATCTTCATGTCTCTATAATGTCGAATCTTTTCTCTATGTTGACTCTTTTCTCTCTATGTCGAATCCTTATGTCTCTATACTGTCGAATCTTTTCTCTCTATGCCGAATGATCTCGGACTAATAGAGTTAGGTTAGGCACATTCAACCGCAGATTCGATAGACACAGATTGCTATTGTCACCTTCATGTCGAATCTCCTATCTATATCGAACTGTTGTCACAACGAAACGAAAATAAAGCATTTTTTATGTCAGATCTTTCGGATTTCGGACTCTGCACATTCGTTATCGTTTGTTAAAACGAAAGCGAAAATCCCCGAAATTCGGACGAAAATGCATTCGGACGAAAACGCATTCGGACGAAAACGAATGCACATGTCTATTAATTATTTTAAATAGCTGCATGCAGTGTTTTAATTATTACACTGTAACATTAATATTAATTTTGACAGACTGAGAAATTTTTTATTTCAATTAATAATTTTCTGCATTTGTATTCACATTTTTATTTTATTTTTTATTTTTTTCACTTTCAAACTTTATTTTACGCACATATGGATAGTAGCAAAACCCCCCCCTACTGCTTTTATATATAAACACACATACACTGGAATAATGGATAAGGGCAATTAAAATTTACCTTCTAAAGGCTGAGAGTGTATACAATATAATGTAACAAATGCAAGGTAATGAGGGTGGGCTATATCCATAAAAGAGATCCACACCAATGTTGCTGCTCTTAAAATTTTGTTTATTGTAGAAACCACAGTGTACAGAGCAAAATACAGTTGACGCGTTTCAGCCTACCTGGCTTTAGTCATATGAAACGCATCAACTCGCTGTATTCTGACCGGTACACTGTGGTTTCTACAATAAGCAAGATTTTAAGAGCATAAACGGTGGTGCGGATCACTTTTGTGGATATATACTATAGCTATGAGACTGCAGATGGGGCACCCGTGAGGGTCTACTGATGCTGGATTGATTGGGTAATAGTACTGAATCTTTCTATTTGATCAATGAGGCTAGGGTGTTTGCTGCCCAACAACTGCATTTTTTTAAGCATCCAGCATCTCAATGAAACAAAATGCAGAAAAGGTATTTGATAAGTTTCTCCACTGAATTAAGAGAAAGCGTAACTCTTCACCTTTTCATCCAGCTGACTATCTACATGACCCAAGCACTTCTACATGCACTGATCTGGTAAACAGCAAAGTAGTTGTCCAGTCAGGGCCGATTCATTGCTGTAAGGATTATCCACTACAACAGCAGCTGTACAGTTTGGTGCAATGATGAGTGCATCAGCTTTACTGCCTGGAGCCAATTCTCCACAGATCTGCAGATCGACGTGCAAACAAACCAAACAGAAAAGATATAAATGGTGTTTTCCTGATAGGATGTTGTATTAAAGTGGAAGTAAAGTCCACTTTTGAAGCGTATAATAAGGCTTACCTGTAGGTACAGTGAATATCTGCTAAACTTGCATTGTGGGAGTGACGTCATTGTGGCCCCGGCCATTCATACAGCTCACGAACCCGGAAGGAAGACAGGGTAAAGATGGAAGCGCCGGGGAGCCGTGACAGCACTGCTCTGGAGAGCTCCGAGTGCATGTAAGTCTGTCATAAAGAAATAGTATGCAGTGCATACTAGCATATTATGGAAGACTACTGCAAGGGGGGCCAATTTTTTTTCTTTCGGGCGGTATACTACTGCTTTAAAGTATATTATTCTCATATTACAGACATAATTAAGCCCACTTTAATTACAAAAAAATAAGCCTCATCTACCAGTGATAAAATATATAGAACATTCTGAAAGACAGTAAAACGTCTTACATTACCATGATTGGCAGAAGTGAAACAGACAGCTTAATGTATTCAACCAAATACCAACTATTAAATTACATAAGTAGAGTCTTACTATTAAAATCCCCTCTAATTCCCTTCTAAATTGTATTACACCCCTCAGGCAGCTAACTTCCTTCTAGTGTTGCCTGCTGTGATAAATGGCCCAAAGGGGAACCTGATAGCTTATTCTGTTAAACGTGTTGACGGAAGAAGCAAAAAAACATTCCCGTACTCAGTGCTGACTGGCATGTGATTCAGCACTCTGTCAGGTGGCAATAATAGGTATAGATTTACACGCCGGAGAAAACAAATGGTACAAATCAAAACACATCTGACTTTCATCAAAAAGCTCAATGTGGTCATACACATAAATGTCAGGTGTGCTATGACAAGCTACTGCTCCAAGATTTGATGTTATAATAGGCTATGGCAGCTTTACAGCATATCCTATGTAAAGCTAAGAAGACTCTGGGATTTTGCTGTTTAAAAAAAAACACCCAAAACTCAAGTAAACCCAGCTGACTACAAAAAACAAGCTCAATACGGCACTCATGTAACCCTTTGCTGGAAACACACAGGAGTATGTTTATGCTGAAAAGGACATGCAGACGTCCAGGAAATGCATATAATCCTGCTCTAATTTATTTGGTAATGGAAATAGAAGTGTTATAACATATACACATAATAACAAAACACACAGATAATTACTGAGGCTCAACTTATTTGGTCCAACACCTCATTTTAGGTGGGTAAATTGGCTAACTTTCCAAAAAGTGACACTACATTTTTTTCATCAAGCCCTCATAATTTGGCATACAATAAAAATAAATATCCATAGTCAATACCTTTTTTTAAGTTTTGGATAAGCAGAAAATGGTTAAAACCTATGTAATTTTTTTCGTCTGTATCTCTTTTTGGATTTTCCTTCACTTTCTGTCCCGCAGAGTGGAAATATTTCCAAAGATTGTGAAAATCCCCTTTTAGACAGTTGTTAGTAGAACAGGTGTCCCCACTGGAAATTTTTCCTGTGTTCCTGTTTTGTTGACAGCTGTAGAATATTAGATTTCACATTACTTTCTATCTCTGTGACAAGTCACCAGGACCAATAGAGAGGATGAATCTCTCCAGCAAAAGGCAGACAGCAACAGAAATCTGAAAGAGGTTCTAACTCTATACAAAAAATGGATATTAAATGGAGAGGATTTTTTTAGGCACTCCAGATACAAAAGTATAAATATATCATATAAAATTTCACATTTTATCTGTACAAATGTTAATTAAAAACAAACTAATGATCACAATCGTTAGATGATACTTCATCATATCAGGCCATATAAAATCAATTAGATTGATCCAGTCCGCACATAGGGCAACAAGGCCCCTGGGCACCTGGATATACTGGGTGGCATTGTATTGAATTGATGGCAGATTGCAGCATTTATTCTTGGGCCAAATTGGTCTTCCTTTTTTTTGTCTGATACTTTGATGTTGATCTGATCCTTCGGCTGTGTTGGGCCCCCTTTTTTGACCTAGGTAATTCCCTTAGAACAAGGAAGGGTTGTACCGCTCTTTTAAGCTGTAGGGCTTTCAAAATGCTCCCGCCCCGATACTGGAACAGGTGCTGGCTCTGCACTGATGCATGGAAAAGAAAGGAGCCCTGGACTGCCGCACTCTGTATAAACAATTTATTTCCAAAATGATCTACTTTGATGTGAAATGCGTCAGCCATCCATCCCTGCATGTCAGTTTTCTGTTTTGCCTGTTTTTGGATTTTTTGAATTTATGGATTAATTTTGGATTTTATTTTGAAATTTTGGAAATAAATCGTTTATACAGAGTGCGGCAGTCCAGGGCTCCTTTCTTTTCCATCCCTTAGAACAAGGTAACCAGACGCTGGTGGGATATGGTGCTGTATACATAGCCTATGGTCAATTAACTCCTGTGTTCTCGATCTTCACCTTCTGTTTTTGGTGATTCCTTTCTATATTGTATATTGCCTCTAGACAATCATTTAACCCATTTTTTAACATGTATTGTAATTTTGTACATTTTGTAATAAAGAATTTGTAAACTTTTTAAACTACCGTATTTATCGGCGTATAACACGCACTTTTTTCCCCTGAAAATCAGGGGAAAATCGTGGGTGCGTGTTATACGCCGATACTGACATCCCTGAGCTGTATCCGCTGACTGTGAGCGGAGCGGAGCGAGATACACATAGCCGAATGTACTCGGCTATACTCGGCTTTTCTCGGCTCCGCTCACAGTCACGCCCAGTCCCGCCATTGGACCTGTGTTATGTCCATAATAGGGCGGGACTCGGCGTGACTGTGAGCGGAGCCGAGAAAAGCCGAGTATAGCCGAGTACACTCGGCTATGTGTATCTCGGCGGCAGCTCCGCCCAGTCCCTGCGTCCCCTGCATCCCCGGCGTTCTCGGCGGCGTCCGCACAGTCTCGGCGCCAATTTTAAAATGATGCACGGCGACACTGGGGCAAGGCTGCACGGCGACTCTGGGGCAAGGCTGCACGGCGACTCTGGGGCAAGGCTGCACGGCGACTCTGGGGCAAGGCTGAAATGGACTCTGGGGCAAGGCTGCAATGGACACTGACAAGGCTGCACTGTGACAAGGCTGCAATAGACACTGACAAGGCTGCACTGTGACAAGGCTGCAATGGACACTGACAAGGCTGCACTGTGACAAGGCTGCAATGGACACTGACAAGGCTGCATTTAAATGTAAGTTATTTTTCCTTAAACTTCCCTGCTAAAAGTTTTTTTCCCTAAAATTTCCTCCTAAACTTGGGGTGCGTGTTATACGCCGGTGCGTGTTATACGCCGATAAATACGGTATCTCAAAAGACACTTTCTATTCACTTCGATATGACCTATTGCAGTTAAAGTCCCATTATGAGGGTTTACTCCATGTATCTCCTTCACTGATGAACACTGATGAGGCTGCACTTATGGGCAGTGATGGGGCAGTACTGATTGGCACTGATGATGTGGCACTCATGAGGTGGCACTGATGATGAGACACTTATATGCAGCACTGATGGGCACTGATAGGCGGCACTGATAAGCAGCACTGATAGGCACTAATAGGTGGCACTGATATGCAGCACTGATGGGCACTGATAGGCGGCACTGGTGGGCACTCATAGGTGACACTAGTGGGCACTTATAGGCGTTGCTGATGGGCACTGATAGGCAGCATTGATCAGGATGCACTGGCAGGCATCACTGATGGACACAGAGTGCCATCCCTAATGGGCACTGCTTGGCATCCCTGGTGGGCTCTAGTGGGCATACCTGGTGATCTGCAGTGGGCATACCTGGTGATCTGCAGTGGGCATCCTCGATGGGTCTGCACTGATAATCAATGCACTAATTATCAGTGCAGCCTCCCCCGTCAGGAGAGCAGCCGATCGACTCTCCTCTATTCGGGCTGTCAGCCCAAATAGAGAAAAAGCTGATAAACGGCACTTCCTGGTTACCATGTGAACAGCTGTGATTGGACACAGCTGATCACATGGTAAAGAGCCTACGTCAGACTGACACACCACACCACCGATCGCCGTGCTGCATGCACCCGAGGGCGCACGCTAGCGGCTTATCCTGCTGGATGTCATATGATGTCCAGTCAGGATAATAGAACCACTTTCCGGCTGTCATTTTACTATATAGCGGGCAGGAAGTGGTTAAAATGCTAGTCACATGGCTGTCATGCCGACCCACTGGCTTTAAGTGGTTGTAAACCCTTACATATACCCAGTGAAGTGACTGGCCTCAGGTGGTACACAGAGATTAAACAAATCCTCCTACATAAGTTGTACCTGTTTATCTGTAGGCTTCTCTTCTCTATAGCCATTGAAAGTCAAGAACTTATAAAGCTGGCCTGAGCTGTCAGACTCCACTCCAGGGGGTGGAGAGCTAAAATTACACTCTGCAGATCTGAGTGACTAGAGTTCTGAGAGCTGATTGAGGGAAGAGAGACACACCACTTCTCACAGGAACAGCTGAAGCTGTCAATAAGCTGGAGCTCCCTCCCCGTCACCATTTTTCTCTTGGTATCAAAAAAACTTGTTAGAAGTAATTCATGCTGATAGCAGAGGAATGAAGCAGCAGACAGAAATGACACTTAGTGCTCTTAATTAAGACAAGTAAACACTATAGAGGGATATGCTTTGTTCACATTTCATATCTGAGGTTTAAAAGCACTTTATTACTGTGATTCTCTCACTTGGATCAAGTTTGCAGATCAGGTATTTTAGTCCATGGGTAAACTTAGATTCTTGTCATATAAAACTTGAATAAATTAAAGAGCATCTACTGGGGGAAGGGGAGGGTGTTCATTTGCACTTAGTTACAATGTTTTTTTTTTACCACATCTTGCATCAAAGATACGTTTCCTAATATTCCTTCAATCTGAAATGCAATGCTTTGTGGAAAGGCTCGGACAACTTCACTGACCAGCTTGAATAGCCATCAGTGGTTTAGATAATTTTAATAATTTTAATAAACTTGACAAATTGGAAGTTAGAACAGGCAATGAGGGTGGACAGGCCAAACACATGGACATGAAGGAAGGAAGTTGTATCAAATCCTTCCTTCAAAAAAGGGAAATGCAATTTGTAAATTGCCTAAGTTTCAGAGAAAATTTGTTGCATGTCCTTAAACATTAAAGTGGTAATAAACCCAAAACCAAAATTGTATTACATTACAGCTTACTAATCAGATGTGGAGCTGTTAAAGCAAGTTTTTTTCCCTTTGGGATAAAGGTTTTACACAAATAAATAAAAGCAATCTTAAGCGCCTCATCAGTGGTAAATGGTTTGTCTTATCCCTATAACTGATAAATCTGCAAGAGAGCTTGTTCTTTTGAAAAACAACAGGCTCCAAAGGCACTCCCACGCATGCACGCAGGAGTCACGGTTGTGGTACAGCTCACTCAATGGATGGCATGCCTTTCATTGAGAGTGCAGTGTGCATGCGCTGGTGATGTCACTGGCTGTTTCACATGTAAATATCTCCTAAATGGTGCACGTTTAGGAGATATTTAATGTAGCTACAGGTAAGCCTTATTATAGGCTTACCTGTAGGTACAAAACAACAAAGGGAGTTTACTCCCACTTTAACAAAAGTGGAGTTACACTTTCAATAAAACTCCCCCCGAAGCCTCATATGTGGTTGTATGGGATACCTTTAAAGTTTTTTTTCCCAATAAACTTTTTTAAGGAAAATCAACAGACTTAACTGGGATGCCAGGAATGAAGAACCTATGAAAACTACCCAAGCAAAGCCACATAAAAATTCAACAGAAGGAGCCTTTAAGAAATTAATGTAGTAAATGTTAAAAATAATATTATCTTTCAAAAACAGGAAATCAATGAGTACAGTAAGGGATGCAGGTAATTTCTCATACATCTTTCCAGGGACTTGCTTGACCTTTTGAATAGGACAAAGCCATCAAATCTGATCAAGGAATTGTCATTGGAGATCATAAAGCAGTGCTATATAGACTCCAGAGTTTATATAAGGAGTCATTGTACATTGTTCTAGTCATCAGTTTAGGTACTTGGGTATCACATTTATATCATCTATAGCATTAATCTTACTATAGCTCAGAGAGAGAATTTCAGTGCTTCTATATTTATCCCAGGCCTAAATAAAGTACCGGTAATTGTTGCACTTGCTGATTAGAAATCTCTGTGAACAGATGGTATTCCAAACTAAATGTTCAAAGACTAAACTGAATAAGAAGTAGCACATTTATTGCTATCATATAATGTGTTTTTTGAGTGGGGGTGACTGCCAACCTCAATGCAGGAGCCACTGATAGTGATAATCTTACAAACTAACAAAGATTAGAGGCTAGAAAATTGAGACTAATTAAGGTGATTCGTCTTTGTTTAATAAATAATATGGCACTCAAGCCTGGCCTTGGACAAAAAATAGGGCTGGGCATTTTAGACTGAGAAACCAATTTTTCCAGGGATCGGGGGGAGGGGGTGGTCGGTCACGGGGGCAGTTGGTGACAGGATATTCTTCAGGCAGGGGGCTTATCGAAATCTGGACCCCCACAACCACCGGGCAAGGGTTGTGGAGATGAGGCCCTTGTCCTCATCAACATGGGGACAGCCTCCCCATGTTGAGGGCATGTGGCCTGGTACGGTTCAGGAGGGGGGGCGCTCTCTCATCCCCCCTCTTTTCCTGCGGCCTGCCAGGTTGTGTGCTCAGATAAGGGTCTGGTATGGATTTTTGGGGGGACCCCACGCCATTTTTTTATTTTGGTGCAGGGTTCCCCTTAAAATCCATACCAGACATGAAGGGTATGGATTTTTTTTGGGGGGGCACGCCATTTTTTTTTTATTTGGTGCGGGGTTCCCCTTAATAGCCATACCAAACCTGAAGGGCCTGATATGGAGTTTGGGGGGACCCCCACGTTTTCTTTTTTTTTTCGTTCGGGGTTCCCCTTAATATTCATACCAGACCCAAAGGGCCTGGTAATGGACTGTGGGAGGGACCCCTGACGTTTTTTTCAATGACTTTGATCTGTATTGCTGGGGAGCCGACAATTCATTATAGCCGCGAGTGGTTTTAAATGACTTTTCTTCCTTCAGAAATGACATTTTGTGCAGGGACAATTCTAAACACAGGAAACATGCGCGACTTTACAGGCATACTTTAGACACCCCCCAGGTACGAAATTTAAAGGAATATTTCACTTTTATTGTTTCACTTTAAGCATTATTAAAATCACTGCTCCCAAAAAAACTGCAGTTTTTAAAACTTTTTTTTTGCATTGATACATGTCCCCTGGGGCAGGACCCAGGTCCCCAAACACTTTTTATGACAATAACTTGCATATTAACCTCTAAAATTAGCACTTTTGATTTCTCCCATAGACTTTTAACGGTGTTCAGTGGCTTTTCGAATTTGCCGCGAACAGCCCAAATTGTTCGCTGTTCGTCAAACGGGCGAACAGCCAATGTTCGAGTCGAACTCATGTTCAACTCGAACATAAAGCTCATCGCTAATAGCAAGCATAATCTCTCACAAGGCAGATAAACACTATGTGATGTTAAACACAAAGTAAGTATCATTACCACCAATGTTATACAGTATGCCCAGCACTCCAGAAGTAACTACCACCTGACAGCAATGGGTTAACTAACATGTAACATGTAGCAAGACAAAACAGGTCTCTATTTAGAGCAGTCCTCCTATTTTTCAATTTTTTTATAATTCTTTTTCAGGGGGGATGGGTGTTACGATTGACAAATAATTGTAAGCCGTAATCGTGGTGACAGTTGTCCAGCATTCTCTTTAAAGGTACGGAAACATGTATATTTAGAAACGGTAAGGGCTTGCTGACTTATGTAGTATAAGCACCATTTTTAGTTTTGAGGTTTTTCTCTAAGACAAACATGAAAGGGTGCAATGCCGGACTTGGCACACGTAATAAGCACAGGAAATGAACTGTTAAAATAAAAGAGCTAGGATGTAAATACTACATCAGAAATCCCTAGGGGCTTTTTAGTCATCGGGTTTGGTACACATGAAATGATGGAAACAAAACAAAGGAGATGCACAACTCTGAATGCTATTCATCAGTATTTCATCTTTGAACTTACATTAGCCAACTTACTTAGCCAAAGCCTTTATGTATAGGATCTCTGAACACCTACAGCTCAGATAAATCTCAGCATCCTAGTTAAGGAAGTAATTATCTTACCATATGAAGGACTGAACTATGTACAAGGATATTTAAATACGGTTCACTTTAGGAAAGCATAGAGTACAGAATGTTCTAATATTCAGAATGAAATCCTTTGTACATAAAAACCAAAGTTAATAGTTAATCCACCCCCACTTCAGACCTTAAATAGTCATCCTACCTCTATAGTGCATTACCGTTTATTATTTTTTTGCTAGGATTTAACTATGTAGCATGAGACGCAACATGCAATTTAAACAACTGATTCAATAGAGACTAAAGGTTTGAAAAAACCCAGAAAATTCGTTATTTACAAACTGATATTATCGAGCCGGTGAGAGTGTTTATCATGCAGAATGTTAAAGTGTAAATCCAGCCAAAGTTTAATTTCTTTGGATAGGGTGGACAAAGGTTAGATCCTCTGTCAGGTTTTTATTGCTTTCTCTGGCTAAGCTGGGAAGAATTTCTCGTACTCCCTATGCTGGTGACAACATTGGCAGTCAGGTGAAAATATCCAATGGGCAAAGTGATAAAATCTTTTGGAAGGAAGGGGAACAGCGGGGGTAGGCTAAAACCCTTTTAACTTTTTTATGCTCTGTGTGTTCCTATTTTATATTTCAATATGTTTATTGAAGTAACAATGCCGTATAAGGCACAAGTGACAAAAACGGAATGAAAATCACGCACCTTCAGGTAGTACAAGTCATTCAAATAGTCACAAATATAGAACCTTTGAATAAGAAACAGAGCAAACTCAACATAAAGTGCGTTTGGTGGGAGTGCCCACTTACATGACATGAGAACAAAAACTTTCCTATTTTTTCGGATGTGAAATCATTCACTGTATAGGCAAAAAAAAAATACATCCCTGATCGACTAGGGACCGGGTGTAGGTTGTCCCATCAAGCTACGTTAACGTAGAGCATTAGTAGTGACTTGCACAGGGAGAAAGATGCATGTTGTAAAGAGCAGAGGGAAAAAAAAAAAGGAAAAAAGGGGGGGGGGGATTGGAAAGGGTAGGAAGGGAGAGGGAAAAGGGGAACCCCTGTGTACATTTCTACTAATATCATGTCAGCATAGAAATATAAGTTCTGTCAGAGCATCTTATAGTTAGCAACAATAACCAAATCAACATTATTATTTTTTTCAAAAAGAAAAAAAAGGAAGGGAGAAAAGGAAAGAAGAGATGGGAAAGTTAAGTAGAGGGTCAGCCAGAAGCGCTTTAAGGTGTAGATAGATAACGTATCCATGGATCCCATGTAACATCGAATTTCTTTGTAGAATTGCGAAGGACACAGGTAAGTCTGTCGTTAACCATGATCCAGCTAAGTTTATTCTTCACGTAAGCAAGGGGAACCACCGACTGCTTCCAGTATTTAGCAATAGTTATTCTAGCTGCCAAAAGCATATATGTGATTAGTTTTGTCGATTTTTTGGGGACCTCGTCAGGTAACTTTTGAAAAAGCGCTGCTTCCGGGGATCTACGTGTGTGTTCCTATTTTAGATTGTTATTTTCCTACCTACAAAGTCATAGATAGCAAAAAAAACTGACTCTGCCACACTATAAAAGAAAACAAATAAAAATACATACATTTTTGTTTGTAGTTATACAGAAATAGATGCAGTTCACATCTATGTACATACTCAGCATTTAAAAAAAAAAAACACAAATTCCCTAACAAAATGCAGACCAACTATTTTCAGTGCCTTTTTAGAAATTGTACTTCATGTAATTATAGGATATTTGGCAAATATTACTCATTGTACAAACTATATATTAACACTGATTTGTCATGGAAATCATTGTTTCCATTTACAAACTATCTGAAGGATTGTCAACTTGAATACAGGCACCTTCCGGGATTTGTTTGTCAAAATGAAAGGATCTGGCAGCTCAACTGAAGATTATTGTTAGGAAGAAAGTGACAGAAATATCTTCTATCTATTGACTAGTTAGAGTCTGCTCTGGAGCATTACTAGGTCAGAAATGTTACTCAAATAAGGAATTAGCAACTGGCCACAAAACATTTTACTCTCTTACATGTCTGGGGATTTCCACATTATAAGCTCTGTCTTCGTTGCGTTGCCTTCCTGTTTACTTATACCTTTTCTCCCCTCTCTCTCCCGTCATATCAGTTATTCTGTTTTATTGTTTTACTTGATAGTTCCCTCTGCTCCACAATTCCTACAGATTAATAGTGATACAACCAGCTACAGTGTAGCTGTATAGCCATTAGAGTGTAATTTTTTTTTTTATTCCTAATATTTTTTTTCACCTTCACAAATGACATAATAATAATAGTAAAGATGATTAACCACTTGCCGACCAGTCGCTGTACTTATACTGCGGCAGGTCAGCTCTCCTGCGCGAACTGATGTACCTGTACGTCGGTCCGTGCATGTGAGATTGCGGGCGCGTGCCCGTGATCGCTGCATACATAGGCAAAACGGGGATCTGCCATTGTAAACAAGGCGGATCCCCGTTCTGACAGGGGACATCCCAGAGATCTGCTGTTCCCAGTGATCGGGAGCAGTGATCTTTGTCATGTCCCAGGCAGTCCATCCACCCTACAGTTAGAACACGCCGAGGGAACACATTTAACCCCTTGATCGCCCCCTAGTGTTAGCCCCTTCCCTGCCAGTGTCATTTATTGACCAGTGCATTTTTTTAGCACTGATCATAGTAATAATGTCACTGGTCCCCAAAAAGAGTCACTTGGGGTCAGATTTGTCCGCCGCAATGTCACAGTCCTGCTAAAATTTGCCGCCATTACCAGTAAAAACAATGAAAATAAATAAAAGTCCCTAAATCTATCCCATAGTTTGTAGACGCGATAAATTTTGCACAAACCAATCAATATACGCCTATTGCGATTCTTTTATTACCAAAAATATGTAGAAGAATACATATTGGCCTAAACTGATGAATACATTTTTTTTTAATATATTTTTTTATTGAATATGTATTATAGCAGAAAGCTATAATTTTTTTCAAAATTGTCACTTTTTTTTGTTTATATCGCACAAAATAAAAACCGCAGAGGTGATCAAATACCACCAAAAGAGAGCTCTATTTGTGGGGAAAAAATTTAATAAATTTTGTTTGGGTATAATGTCGTACGACCGCGTAATTGTTAGTTAAAGCGACACAGTGTCGTATCGCAAAAAATGGTCTGGTCATTAATGGGGCAAATCCTTCTGGGGCTGAAGTGGTTAATTTTAGCTCAGAGAGAACTGTAATCTTTCTTGTGGAGCACTTTTGAAGAGTTGATTTTAGTGCAGGAATTTTGAGATTTTATCTTTATTTAACTGTCATAATTAATAGGTATCTTTCTGAAAAAAAAAAAAAAAAACAACAACAAATTATTAAATTAAAACAATTAAAAGCAACTCATTACAGTAAAACCTTGGTTTGCGAGCAGAATTCGTTCCAGAAACATGCTTGTAATCCAAAGCATTTTTTTTACAGGGTATAAAAGAGAAGAGAGGCACCTCTAAGTGTAGCAATAAGTTGCTAAATGTTGTACCTTCATTAAATGTAACCATATTGCTACACTTAGAGGCTCCTCTCTTCTTTTTTTATACTCAGTTGTGACATGACGCTACTCTTATATCAAGACATCGCTTGTATATCAAGACAAAATGTATTAAAATATTTTGCTTGTCTTGCAAAACTCTCTCAAACCAAGTTACTCTCAAACCAAGGTTTTACTGTACTTGAAATATATTTAAAGATTTAGGTGTTGTAAAAAAACATTAGAACTGTTTTGCTTTTACTGCTGTCTGTGCCCCATCTGGGGAGATCTTTTTGATCTAGCCAGTGGCGTAGTGTGGGGGGGGCCAGGGGGCGGTCGCCCCGGGCGCAAAATTTAGAGGGGCGCAGCAGGCGGCAGGTTACCTGCAGCTCTTCTCCTGCGCTGTGCAGTCTAGGAGACTGTGAGCTCTTCCGCTTCGCTATGAGGAAGAAGTTGCGGTGCAGTCCCGGCTTAGTAAATGAACACTAAAGACCATGGTGATCCCAGGAATTGTGACCCTGCAGAGTCTGGGGGGAAGGAGGAGGGCAGGCGACTCACGAGGCATCCTCTCCATTACACGCCACTCCCCACACACGAGGTCCACGTGCGACATGCTGCCCGTCCACTTAGCCCGCCCCACAGCCCAGACTTCCAACAACCGCCGCTTCTCTTGAGTCCTGCATGTGCCTGTCAGTGTGCTGCTACGCGGCCCGACACTCTGACCCTGCACCGACCACCCCAGGACTGGAGGAAACCGGGGCCAGGAGGAAGAGGATGAGGCATCATCCACACAGACAGAAGCCTCTCCTTACCGACAGATGCACGGAAATTGTGAGTACGTCTCTACAGAGGAAAGCTCTGTACGGGATGATAGCAGCCGGAGGGGGGGCTGGGGCTGAGCTCTGAACTGGAATCTGTGGGAAAGAGAGCTTTGTTTTTGGGGGGGAGATGTACACAGTGCACCCCCTTAGCCCTGCACGCCGCACACAGCGCACCCCCTTCAACCCTGCAAGCCACACACAGCGCACCCCCTTCAACCCTGCAAGCCACACACAGCGCACCCCCCTCAACCCTGCAAGCCACACACAGCGAACCCCCCTTATACCTGCAAGCCACACACAGCGCATACCTTCAACCCTGCAAGCCACACACAGCGCACCCCTCTCAACCCTGCAAGCCACACACGGTGCACACCCTTCAACCCTGCAAGCCACACACAGCGCACCCCCCTCAACCCTGCAAGCCACACACACAGCGAACCCCCCTCATACCTGCAAGCCACACACAGCGCATTCCCTCAACCCTGCAAGCCACACACAGCGCACCCCCCTCAACCCTGCAAGTCACACACAGTGCACCCCCTCAACCCTGCATGCCACACACAGCGCACACCCTCAACCCTGCATGCTACACACAGCGCACCCCCCAACCCTGCACACCACACAGCACACCTTCAACCCTGCATGCCACACACAGCGCACCCCCTTACCCCTGCACGCTACACACAGTGCACCCCCTCAACGATGCACACAGCGCACCCCCTCAACCCTACACGCTGCACACAGCACACCCCCTCCACCCTGCACTCCGTACACAGTGCACCTCTGAGCCCTGCATTCCGTACAATGCGCATCCCTCAGCCTTGCACTCCATACACAGCGCACCCCTCAACCCTCATTGCTAATAATTAGTTCTATTTCTTCTTTTCTGTCTATTGGTGGGTCCCGTCACTTCTGCAGTCTGTGGTATGCAGGCAGTGAGATGATGTGCTGTAACCTTAAGCAACAAATCAGTGGGTTGTAATGATGTGCTGTAATCTCTAGCAACCAATCAGTGAGCCGTACTGATGTGCTGCAATGTCTAGGAACCGATCAGGGAGCATTAATAATATGCAGTAACCTCTAGCAACCAGTGAGTGGTAATGATGTGGTAATGGTGGTAATGATGTGGAGTAACCTTCAGCAACCAATCAGTGAACAGTAATGATCTGCTGTAATCTCTAGCAAGCAATCAGTGAGTGATAATAACTTGCAGTAACCTCTAGCAACCAATCAGTTTGTAGTAATGATGTGCAGTAACCTCTAGAAAACAATGGGCAAGCAGTAATTTTGTGCAGTATCGTCTAGCAACCAATCAGTGAGCAATAATAATGTGTGTAGTGGACAGTGTAGGAATCAGGTGGGTCAGTGTAGTGGTCAGTGTAGTGGTTAGTATAGCAATCAGATAGGTCAGTTTAGTGGTCAGTGTAGGAATCAGGCAGGTCAGTATAGGAATCAGGTAGGTTAGTATAGTGGTCAGGTAGGTCGGTGTAGGAATCAGGTTGGTCAGTACTACTGTACTAGCAGAAGGGACTCAGAGAGTGCTAAAAATCCACGGGTTAGGGGGCGCAAATCTCTTGCCCTGCTCCGGGCACTGACAACCCAGGCTACGCCACTGGATCTAGCAATGATTGTCACCAAAACATAAAATAAGGGACAATACAAAATGTTCAGTTGTAACTGTAACAGGAATAGATTTAAAAAAAACTCCATACGGGATGTCTGTTACAGTGGAGGATTTCCCTCACTTCCAATTGAATCCATGAGCCAGGAATTGAAGGGAAATCTCTAAAATGAGAAACAAAGAAAAAAATAAAAATAAAATTGACAGGCTTTTTAACTCATAATTATTCTAAACAAAAACTAAAAAGGTTTGGCTTTATATCAAATTTAACCAAATCATTCTAGGAGGACATACCTATATGTCCTCCCACTTTTGCCGGTCATGCGCAGCTTTGGGTCTGTGCAGCAGCGTGATATTGTGATGTCTGTGTCCTTTGGAAACAGCCCATCTCTGTTCAGGACAGGGCCTCTGTGATTGGCCCTTGAACGTCATAATGGCTGTGTTCATTCACAGCCATCACAAAATGTAAACAACACATGTCTGTGTATCGGCTCTCCTCCTCCTCATGCAGAGAGTATGAGTGAGAAGGATAGACAATCTTTTCCTGCCAGAAGAGATCTGTGAGCTACCAGTGGTTTTACAGTGAATTTACACACAGATCACACACAGTGCAGCCATTTGTCCCCAGTGCACCAATCAACACCTGTCATAGTGTCCCAGTGCACATCAACATCTTTTACAGTGTCCCATCAACATCTGTCACAGTGTTCCAGTGCACCAACCTCTGTCACAGTGTACCAGTGTACAAAAAATATCTGTCAGTGTCCCCAGTGCACCATCATCTGTCCCAGTGTACCATCAACATCTTTCACGGTGCACCATCCACCTTGTCACAGTGTCCCATCAACATCTGTCACAGTGTACCAGTGCACCAACATCTATCACAGTGTACCAGTGCACAAACAACATCTGTCAGTGTCCCGAGTGCACCAACAACATACAGTATCTCACACAAGTGAGTACACCCCTCACATTTTTGTAAATATTTTATTATATATTTCCATGTGACAACACTGAAGAAATTACACTTTGCTACAATGTACAGGTCCTTCTCAAAAAATTAGCATATTGTGATAAAGTTCATTATTTTCTGTAATGTACTGATAAACATTAGACTTTCATATATTTTAGATTCATTACACACAACTGAAGTAGTTCAAGCCTTTTCTTGTTTTAATATTGATGATTTTGGCATACAGCTCATGAAAACCCAAAAATCCTATCTCAAAAAATTAGCATATTTCATCCGACCAATAAAAGAAAAGTGTTTTTAATACAAAAAAAGTCAACCTTCAAATAATTATGTTCAGTTATGCACTCAATACTTGGTCGGGAATCCTTTTGCAGAAATGACTGCTTCAATGCGGCATGGCATGGAGGCAACCAGCCTGTGGCACTGCTGAGGTGTTATGGAGGCCCAGGATGCTTCGATAGCGGCCTTAAGCTCATCCAGAGTGTTGGGTCTTGCGTCTCTCAACTTTCTCTTCCCAATATCCCACAGATTCTCTATGGGGTTCAGGTCAGGAGAGTTGGCAGGCCAATTGAGCACAGTAATACCATGGTCAGTAAACCATTTACCAGTGGTTTTGGCACTGTGAGCAGGTGCCAGGTCGTGCTGAAAAATGAAATCTTCATCTCCATAAAGCTTTTCAGCAGATGGAAGCATGAAGTGCTCCAAAATCTCCTGATAGCTAGCTGCATTGACCCTGCCCTTGATAAAACACAGTGGACCAACACCAGCAGCTGACATGGCACCCCAGACCATCACTGACTGTGGGTACTTGACACTGGACTTCAGGCATTTTGGCATTTCCCTCTCCCCAGTCTTCCTCCAGACTCTGGCACCTTGATTTCCGAATGTACTTTGGACCACTGAGCAACAGTCCAGTGCTGCTTCTCTGTAGCCCAGGTCAGGCGCTTCTGCCGCTGTTTCTGGTTCAAAAGTGGCTTGACCTGGGGAATGCGGCACCTGTAGCCCATTTCCTGCACACGCCTGTTCACGGTGGCTCTGGATGTTTCTACTCCAGACTCAGTCCACTGCTTCCGCAGGTCCTCCAAGGTCTGGAATCGGTCCTTCTCTACAATCTTCTTCAGGGTCCGGTCACCTCTTCTCGTTGTGCAGCGTTTTCTGCCACACTTTTTCCTTCCCACAGACTTCCCACTGAGGTGCCTTGATACAGCACTCTGGGAACAGCCTATTCGTTCAGAAATTTCTTTCTGTGTCTTACCCTCTTGCTTGAGGGTGTCAATGATGGCCTTCTGGACAGCAGTCAGGTCGTCAGTCTTACCCATGATTGCGGTTTTGAGTAATGAACCAGGCTGGGAGTTTTTAAAAGCCTCAGGAATCTTTTGCAGGTGTTTAGAGTTAATTAGTTGATTCAGATGATTAGGTTAATAGCTCGTTTAGAGAACCTTTTCATGATATGCTAATTTTTTGAGATAGGATTTTTGGGTTTTCATGAGCTGTATGCCAAAATCATCAATATTAAAACAAGAAAAGGCTTGAACTACTTCAGTTGTGTGTAATGAATCTAAAATATATGAAAGTCTAATGTTTATCAGTACATTACAGAAAATAATGAACTTTATCACAATATGCTAATTTTTTGAGAAGGACCTGTAAAGTAGTGAGTGTACAGCTTGTATAACAGTGTAAATTTGCTTTCCCCTCAAAATAACTCAACACACAGTCATTAATGTCTAAACCTCTGGCAACAAAAGTGAGTACACCCATAAGTGAAGATGTCCAAATTGGGCCCAAAGTGTCAATATTTTGTGTGGCCACCATTATTTTCCAGCACTGCCTTAGACCTCTTGGGCATGGAGTTTACCAGAGCTTCACAGGTTGAAACTGGAGTCCTCTTCCACTCCTCTATGACAAGGCAGTGGTCGTCTTGGAGATGTGTTTGGGGTCGTTATGTTGGAATACTGCCCTGCGGCCCAGTCTCCAAAGGGAGGGGATCATATTCTGCTTCAGTATGTCACAGTACATGTTGGCATTCATGGTTCCCTCAATGAACTGTAGCTCCCTTGTGCCGGCAGCACTCATGTAGCCCCAGACCATGACACTCCCAACACCATGCTTGACTGTAGGCAAGACACACTTGTCTTTGTACTCCTCACCTGGTCGCTGCCAAACACGCTTGACACCATCTGAACCAAATACATTTATCTTGGTTTCATCAGACCACGTAATCCATGTCCTTAGTCTGCTTGTCTTTAGCAAACTGTTTGTGGGCTTTCTTGTGCATCATCTTTATAGGAGACTTCCTTCTGGAATGACAGCCATGCAGACCAACTTGATGCAGTGTGTGGCATATGGTCTGAGCACTGACAGGCTGACCCCCCACCCCATTCAACCTCTGCAGCAATGCTGGCAGCACTCATACGTCTATCTCCCAAAGACAACCTCTGGATATGACGCTGAGCACGTGCACTCAACCTTTATGGTCGACCATGGCGAGGCCTGTTCTGAGTGGAACCTGTCCTGTTAAACCGCTGTATGGTCTCGGCCACCGTGCTGCAGCTCAGTTTCAGGGTCTTGGCAATCTTCTTATAGCCTAGGCCATCTTTATGTAGAGCAACAATTTTTTTTTTCAGATCCTCAGAGAGTTATTTGCCACGAGGTGCCATGTTGAACGTCCAGTGACCAGTATGAGAGAGAGGGAGCGATAACACCAAATTTAACACACCTGCTCCCCATTCACACCTGAGACCTTGTAAAACTAACGAGTCACATGACACCGGGGAGGGAAAATGGCCAATTGGGTCCAATTTGGACAATTTGGACATTTTCACTTAGGGGAGTACTCACTTTTGTTGCCAGCGGTTTAGACATTAATGGCGTGTTGAGTTATTTTGAGGGGGCAGCAAACTTACACTGTTATACAAGATGTACACTCACTACTTTACATTGTAGCAAAGTGTAATTTCTTCAGTATTGTCACATGAAAAGATATAATAAAATATTTACAAAAATGTGAGGGATGTACTAACTTTTGTGAGATACTGTATATTGACTGCACAAATTAACCAGATAACCATCCACAAGGGTAATTTATTTTTTATTTTTGTACACGTTAAAATCTGCATTTCTTTCTAGAAATTACTTGTAAACCCCCCCAAAAAGTGTCCAAAATCTCAGGAAAATCCAGCAGGAGCCAGGACTATTGGCAACCATGTTATCACTCAACCAGGTTGACATGTGGCTGTCATACTGCCACACCATGGCAAGTGACAGCCTGCGGGGTACCCAGGGTGTCCTACAGTGTGTTGGAGGGACTAGACAGGAAAAATTGCTATGTTCCATAAGACAGAGGACAGGAGCGTGGTTTCTGCTTTATGGCTCTAGAGTCCTGTGACATGCACAGGTCACTAGCACAGCATGTGCCATACTTAGGCCTCTTTCTGCACAGTCAGATATGACATAGGTACAGCAATGCTGCCTCCAGGTGCATGATGAAAGCTCACGTATTAACACCCTACCCAAAAACGTTTGTGAGCTTACCTGCTGATCTGGATGGCTATGAGCTCCAACTGCAGATGCATCTGTCCCCTCAGCACACCGATTCCCTAATTACCTGAGGTAGGCCTGATGAACCCACAATGGCCACAAGTTTAAGTCTGGTTGTCGAAAAGGGACAGACATGCTCCAGATGTTTACAGATATAAATAAATGATCCACTTACACACAGAGTGTGTTGAAGCCACAGCTGATTTCTCTACCAAGAGAAGTTAACAGTGGCGGCTGCAACCTGCGTTTTGGAATGACGCTGCACTGGGGCACACAGGCTAGTGGCATACTAAGCATATCAAGAAGAGGGATATCTCGGTAATGGCAGCAGCTGCTGCCACAACCGAGATATCCATCTCTTCACGAGCCAGTCCTGTAAATGATAATGGTGGTCTCTGTGGCGGATTCGCCGCGAGAGGGGCCCCCCCTCCTGCCGCTCTCCCGCGCCCCCCACCGCTTACCGGAGCTGTCGGTAGCGGCGGAGGCAATCGGGTCCTTGTCTCTCTGTGGTATGGATACGAGTGAGGGGAAGATGCCCCCCACCCGTCTCCATACCATAGCAGGGCGGAAGCGACGTCAAAACGTCAGCTCCACCCATGCGTCTTAAAGGGACATTTTTTTGTTGTCATTTTTCCAAATGACAATTTTGTTATTTACTGCATTTTAGTCTAAATATGAGATCTGAGGTCTTTTTGACTCCAGATCTCATATTTAAGAGGACCTGTCATGCTTTTTTCTATTACAAGGGATGTTTACATTCCTTGTAATAGGAATTGTAATAGGAATTAAAGTGACCCATTTTTTTTTAAAAACAGTGTAAAAATAGATAAAATCAAGTAAAATAAATAAGAAAACCAAAAAATGATTTTTAAAGCGCCCCGTCCTGACAAGCTCGTGCGCAGAAGCAAACTCATACGTGAGTAGCGCCCGCATATGAAAACGGTGTTCAAACCACACATGTGAGGTATCGCCGCAATCGTTAGAGCGAGAGCAATAATTCTAGCCCTAGACTTCCTCTGTAACTCAAAAGATGCAACCTATAGAATTTTTTAAATGTCGCCTATGAAGATTTTTAAGGGTAAAGGTTTGACGCCATTCCACGAGCGGGCGCAATTTTAAAGCCTGACATGTTGGGTATCAATTTACTCGGCGTAACATTATCTTTCACAATATAAAAAAAATTGGGCTAACTTTACTGTTGTCTTATTTTTTAATTAAAACAAATGATTTTTTTCCAAAAAAGGTTCGCTTGTAAGACCACTGCGCAAATACGGTGTGACAAGAAGTATTTCAATTACCACCATTTTATTCTCTAGGGTGTTAGAAAAAAAACAATATATAATGTTTGGGGGTTCTAAGTAATTTTCTAGCAAAAAAAAATGTTTTAAACTCGTAAACACCGAGTCTGAAAAACAGGCTTGGTCCTTAAGTGGTTAAAGTGGAAGTAAACCCTCCTATTATTTTCAGGCAAGGAAGCTACCATCTTGGCCTCTGTTTAATCTTCAACTGCCATGATGCTGCACATGTGATCAGTTATGACACCAACCATTGGATGGTTTGACAGTTTGGTTGAGAGCACAACCAATGTGACAGTTGGCATTCCCGGCATGCCGGGAATGTAACTGCTTTTTGAAACTGTTAAATCGATGGGTTTACTTCCGCTTTAATAGAAGCTGCCCCAAATACATCTGATTTATTACATCACATACTGTAAGTAGTAAGTAATACATTTAATTACTATCTGAGGTAGACCTGCTGTACCCACATAAGCCAGAAGTTAATGCCTGGTTGCCAGAAAAGGGGCATACTCCAAATGTGTGCAGATATAAAAAAAATCATTCACTAACACACAGAGTGTTGATAGAAAGTGGGGGCAGCCTCCCCCACCCCCTGGTATAACACTGCCAGAGGCAGCCCCTACCAGGCCTCATCAGGTCACCTCCGTATCGGCAGCCCTGGGCACATGGATGATCTGAATTAGAGATGAAATATAGAGACCAAAAAAGGTAACACAAATTTGCAATGTTTAGAGCGTTTGCATGAAAAAAAATATATATTTTTCTCTACTACTACTACTCCCTACTGCTCTAAATAATTTACACCTACAACAGAGCTATAAAAAGTACAGCCTAGATTTGGTATATTTTGTAGTTCCATATTAGCTGTTTAAAGTTCTACTGTGTGTGCATCTGTAAATCACAGTTGCCAAGACAGAAATTTTAAAAATCAAACATGCAAGTAAAACAGCTTGGCCGCATCGCTGTACACCTACATATGAAAACCTATGAAGATAGTGGTGTTTCTGCTAGCTACAGCTAAAAAATAAAAACTGGAATTGATTGATTCATTGATAGATAACACAGCTTGGCCGCATCGCTGTACACCTACCTATGAAAACCTACGAAGATGGTGGTGTTTCTGCTAGCTACAGCTAAAAAATAAAAACTGGAATTGATTGATTCATTGATAGGTAACACATCTATTTTTTAACAGTGTAGTCATTTTTATTTTTATTTTTTTTATTAGCTGTGTTCTTTTGTTTTATTTATATAATACTGTGTTAGAAACATATAATTAAATGCAGAAGTATAAATTTTTTGGTTGGCTTTTTCAACCCAATTTTTATTTCCCTGAAGTGACAGAGCAGACACGAACAAAAACAAATGATAACAGAGCATGTCTCTACTTTAGAACCAGCAGTGCTTTCTATCCAGGAAGCTGTTACACAGTGGTGTGCTGAGAATATGAAACACAATATATTTACACCAGAGTGATCAAAGCCACAAACATTTTTTACTGTAAAATGACAAAATGCTATTTACCGTATATCTGGCAGCTGTACTTGGTTCCATGCACTGCTGGTCCTTGATTTAAAACACACTGTACAAGTACCCAGATATGCAGCAATGGCATGATCATAAAATGAGTAGAAAGGTATTATTAGCAGAGACTGAGTAGGTCAATGCCTTTCCAGTGACTAAGACTGAGATTAGTGAAAAGGCAGAGGAACAGTAACCACAGTTAATGGAATAAATGCACAATAGTTACTTTGAAGGAAGACAGAGGGATGCAGCCTACTCACATCCTACTGAATACACTATACTTAATTCTAATTTACATACTGTATATATATCAGATATAAAATACCAGCAGATATCACTGAATTCCCACCAAATTATAACAGCACCAGTAAGAAGCACAGTATTTTAGTTCCTTCAAGGTCTGCAATGAACTCCAAGATTTATGGAATCAGGTCACATTCTCAATAGTTACTACCTTTTTATAATATCTGCCGGGCCTGCGAGATGAGGACAGATGTTTGTAGAGTTAACAATGGCAGGATATGTAAGGTAAACTGCAATATTTCACAGTAAATTCAAACTTTTTCATCTTCACTCTTTTCAGCCGTCGTAGTAATCAAATAACTTAATATGTGTCAAAACTCCATAAGCTAAACGAACGGTCATCAGCATTAAAATGCTTGAATTTTTTATTTATTTTTTACAATAATTCATATTAGCTTTACTCTACGTGGTTTTCAAAACCAGCAGACCTGTGTTTGCTTCATTTTTTTATACATCCAGAGTTTCATATATATAAAAACCTAAAGGTGACAACCTTGCTGATAACAGTCATCAGCAGCAGCAATAAACAGAACACACATATATAAAGCCTTGCCTACAGATCGTTATTGACTGCCTAATATTTTAGTGTTAAGTCTTTGAAATTTATATATTTTATTTGTGACCTGATTTTTAGTCTACTTATTACTTATTCAGTAAGTACATTCCTGTCACTTTCTGCCACAACAACTCTTCAAATGACTGTTTCTACTTCAGCTACAATGACGAAGAAAAAAAAAAAAACGAACACAAATTAGCAGTAAAAGTCATATAGAACGTTGTGTGGACAGACACGTGTATAATAGGTAGTTCTGAAAGATGTGTTCGGTGGTTTTCTATGTAATAAGACAAATGGACATAATCTAGTCACTTTTTCACGCAGACAAGAAGGAAATAATTAACAGATCGGTCTTTTAATGTTTGCATGAAAACCTTTTTCGTCATGCATTTAATATGTGAAGTATAGGTATTAAATTATACCATGTTTTAATAATAGTATTATAAGAAGGATAATTACAAAAGATGGTAAATTTCAATGATAACCATTTTACCTCATGCTACATTAATACCGTGCATTACATTTTAACTGTAGATAGTAAGCATTCCAAATCCTTTTTTTTTGCTATATGTTAAAGTTATAACACACACACATCTGACAAAAAAATACTACGAAAAATGAGTATATTTAATTATGTACAAGAGAATTGAAAATATTTTTGTCCAGTCATATTTTCTTTTAATAAAATTAAGATCTTATAATTGGCAGTATGTTGATACAATAACTGTTTAGTAAAGAAAATAAATAAAAAGAAAACGTATTTACAAGTATTATTTTCAATAAACTAAAAATACATTTTAAAATGGGAAATCTGTTTTGGAATTTGCCATCTACTCTTAAAATGTGTTTGTATGAAATCCTAATAAGTTCAACGCTACAGCAGATAACCCAAATTTGACAAAAAAAAAAAAATAGTTTCAGGGAAATTTTATGGAATAAAAAAACAAAACTAGAAGCAGCCTTTCATTCCAAAAACGTTTTCTGCTCTTCATTAAGATATATAGATATAGCTATAGATATATAGCTATATCTATATATATTTATTAATCTATATATATATTTTAAACAGAGAGTGAACGAATGATGAGAATTATTGCTAAAACAATACTGTCTTTTTTTGTGGTATGTTGGTTAATTTGCTTCAGAAAGCATTATTCACCAGCAATAAATAGAGATTGCCGTAGTACTCCTTTATTCTTCCACGGTAACAAAGTAGGATTATGAATACGAATTTTCCTCTGACCGACGACAAATAATTTTCTACTGTAAATATTTGACAGTTATTAGCCAAAAAAATGGTTAGATCTCGCCGATAAGGCTGTCTTTATTTTGCTGTTAAAATTCATAAAGACACTGAAGGAACCTCCATGCAAATGAGTAAGAAACAAAGTAGACTCCTAATGTTGCTGTGACTCAGATACAACACTTTGAGCTGTAATGTAAATGCACCCTATTGTGGTTTTGCTATTGCCACTTAAAATTTCGATTCTAGTGATTACATGGGGTTGACTTTAGGATACGTCAAAATATTTTTCTCTGGAACGCAGCAGTAGAAAACACCTGAAAATATGTTGATGTATTTGCAGTAGGGTAGCAAGAGTTTTTTATAAACTGTAAATGACCTGCTTAGTAACAAATAGGCTGGAAAAAGATTCAGGTTCATCAAGTTTAGCTTTGACGTGTGCAGTTGGTCCAGAGGAAAACAAGACAAAATCTACTGCTAATTTTACTACACAGGACCAAAAAATAAATTACTTTTAGACCCTACAAATGTGTCAGACTACTTACTTTTGTAAGATGTTTAGCTCAACCCGAGAATCGATTACTGTATATCAGTGATATGCAATTAGCGGACCTCCAGCTGTTGCAAAACTACAAGTCCCATCATGCCTCTGCCTCTGGGTGTCATGCTTGCTGCTGTCAGAGTCTCGCTATGCCTTATGGGACTTGTAGTTTGGCAACAGCTGGAGGTCCGCTAATTGCATATCCCTGCTGTATATGAACCCACAGGAACGAATAAGCTCTGGGTTTTTTTTTTTACACTTGTACAGTACAAGAGTTAAAAAAATAAAACTTTTTTTTCGATCCACTAGTTAGATCAGTGTTTCTCAACTCCAGTCCTCAAGGTGCCCCAACAGGTCATGTTTTCAGGATTTCCCTAAGATTAAACAGCTTTGGTAAGGCAGTGAAAGCCTAAAAACATGAGCTGTTGGGGCGCCTTGAGGACTGGTGTTGAGAAACACTGAGTTAGATATTGAAATGCTGGTGTGATGTCACCAAGAAACACAGGGGGATATTTACCAAAACCGGTGCACACAGAATCTGATGCAGCTGTGCATAGAAACCAATCAGTTTCTAACTTCAGCTTGTTTAATTAAGCTTTGACAAAAAAAACTCAAAGCTCATTGGTTACTAAGCACAGTTGCACCAGATTCTGTGTGCAGCAATTTTAGTAAATCTCCCCAACAGTTGTTTATTTTGTGGATTCCATCTCTCCTATATATACTAGATCAGTGATTCTTAACCAGGGTTCTGTGGACCACTAGGGTTCATCCAGAGGTTGCTAGGGGTAATTTCTGCCTCTCAGATAATTTCCTACTGACACCATTGAACTTTTATCTATCTGTAAGGAGGTAATTCTTCCCAATGACCACAAGTGTAAGGACCATTCTTCCCACTGACCATCACACAAAGGTATCATGAATTGTAGATCTGTAATTTTTAGCAGGGGTTCCCCGAGACCGGAGAACTATTTCAAGGGTTCCTCTGTGTTGAAAAGGTTGAGAAAGGCTGTACTAGATCATTCTGTACAGAATTAGAAAAATATGAGAAACTATATGATTGGTTGGTATGAGCAAGACAGACACTTTTATTTCTTTATTTCATACATTAGTCTCAATTGTTACAGCAAACTTAGAATGGGAATGACGACCACACGTTTTTTAGTTGTCCATTACATAGGCCTGCATGCATAATCTGTTCTTATCCACAGTGCCCTGGAAGCCCCCAGGCCAAGATCAATGTAATTTGCAAATAGGGCTTTTAAAAAAGTTGATGCTTTGACTTCTTCCATTCCATCTTCCCTACCTTGCTTACCCGACTGCTTAAGATGACTGGCTGTTTCACTGACCAGGCACACAGAGACAAGAGGGGCAGAAGCAAGCAGCCCACTCCTTAGTAAGAAGCCATCATATGCGTGTTAAAGCACCCTGGTTTTTGGGCATCAAGGACACTCTGGAATAGACCACATTATGCATGCATGCACCAGAAATGAAGTTAGTACAGCTGACAGTTCATAATGTTCAAACCTAGCAGAGGTACACTTAAAACTTTTTAACTTTAACTTTTTAACTATCTAAAACTAATTTTTCAGCAGACAATGTTGGGCTGAATCACCTGTCAGCTTCTGATATTGCTTATATACCCCGATAGTGAGATTATTGCATAGAAGCCATATCTATACCCATTCCTACAAGGCCATAACACAAGATGTCTAGTACCACTGCCAGCTTAGTTAAGGTTATATTAAACCCCAAAACAACGCAGGAATAAATTGCAGTTTACCAATTCTTAAATGTGGTGGCTGCAGATTTTTTTTTTTAAGTTTTCCTTTCCCCTTTAATTTCCTTCAAAGATCAGACCCATAATACACTTCCTGTCTTAGGGCGTCTCCATGCTGGATGGAGGAGAAATGGAGGCACCTTTGGACAGCAGCATTGTTAGTCTGGGGAGAACGTAGCGTTAAGCCTCATACACACAATCGGATTTCCATCGGACAAATCCGTGGAATTTTGTCCGAAGGGCGTTGGCTGTGAACTTGTTCTGCATACAGACAGCAAAACATTTGTCGGCTAACAAACAGAAATTATGTGGTTTTTCTGCTCTTTAGCGCCACCCTTTGGGCAACTTACGCTAATGTTTTGCTATGGTTAGCATTGCTTCTGAGCATGCGTGTTTGTACTTTGGATTTTTTTCAGACGGACTTGTGTACACACGATCGGATAATCCGACATCACACATTTGTTGTCGGACAGTTTTAAAGCATGCTATCCAACATTTGTTGTCGGAAAATCCAACAACAATTGTCCGATGGAGCGTACAAACGGTCGGATTTTCCGACAAAACCCTGCAATCACACATTTGTTGTCGGAAAATCCGATCGTGTGCATGAGGCTTTAGACTAGCAGATTCATATGGACTTGACTAACAAATTAAAGCCAAATTTTAGCTAATACTTTGTAAGCAGCTATAGCAACAGTTTTCTTTCCCTTTAGGATAATAGTTTACAGACATTAATAAAAGTTCATTTTAGGCACCCGATTAGTTTTAAATGGTTTGGCTGGACTCTCTAACTGCTACTTTTACAGGACAGACTTGGTCCATTAGAGAAAATTGAAAAATAATAGACTTACTGGATCACAGGTGAAAATAAAGGAAAACAAGACAAAGAAAAAGAAAACTAATGCTACTTCCACACTGGTAAGCTGCAATATAATACATTTTTGTTTTTGGGTTTGATACTGCTTTAAGGCCAGTCCTTAAGAAAAAAATCTTAGAGAACAAACCTAAGCCGATACAACTGCTCAAAAGGTGATTTATAGAGTCTCCTCAAAATTTTAAGTGGTTTTATGGGTTTGTTTGTTATTTAAGAAAGGTTGGTAAATCTGTGTGGGATGTTATTTTATTTGGATATTAATTTCATTGTAAGGAGCAAATGTGTCATTAGTTGTAAACCTCACACAACTTTCTGTTTCAAATCAAACAACGTAATGGTCTTAAAAGGTCATACTTCAAATGTTTATTAGGTTAAAATTGGAAAACTTGGTCCAAACAGTGAGGTTGATTTACTAAAACTGGAGATTGTAAAATCTTGTGCAGCTCTGCATAGAAACCAATCAGCTTCCAGGGTTTTATTGTCAAAGCTTAAGGCCCTGTTCACATCTATGCAAATTAGTTGCGACTTAAACCGCATCCAATTCGCATAACATTATAAAATACATTGATTTTAATGAGGCTGGTTCACATATGTGCGATGCATTCGCACTGCGCATTGCCCAAAAACGTGTGCGTTTTCTAGGCATTGCGGTGTGGCTCAGGTGCGAATTCAGGGCCATTATCTTCTATGGGCACGCATCTGATTCGCAGATGTGTTCAGTTCTCATCAGGATTTCTCTCCTTCTCCTCACTACACTCCCCCCCTCCCCCTCCTCTCTCCCAGGTCACCAAATTCGCAGCTAAAACTGAGATGATCTGCTGAACTGTTCTCTTATCTTTTTGCAGAGATAAGAGAGCTGGAATTCGCACTGCACAAGTGTGAACCCAGCCTAATTGAAAAAGCTAAATTTAGGTGGCCATATATTATACAATTTTCTTATTCAATTTCCTTTAGATTTACCTTCAACTATGTAGTGCAGGGGCCTGCCTGATTTTATACAAATTGAAATTGTTTAGGTCTGACCTCATATTATATGGTTTTGGTAAATTTAAAGTAAAATTGTACAAGAAAATTGCATAATGTATGGCCAGTGTGGCCAGCCTTTGAAGCTGATTTCAGTTTTAAAAAATCAACCCCTCTGTCACAATAAAACACATTAAAGTATTTACAAAAAGCTAGCTCTTTACCTCCTAGTTATCATTTAATAAGGGGACAAATTAAAGGTTCAGAAAACCATGGCTAGATGGTTCCTTATATAAGCTTAGGATAAAGCTTAAAGTACATGTAAACCCTAAATTATTATTATTATTATTATACAGGATTTATATAGCGCCAAAAATTTGCGCAGCGCTTTACAATGTTAGGGCAGACAGTACAATTACAATACAATTCAATACAGGAGGAATCAGAGCAAATCTCATCTAAACTAGCACATTCATGTAATTTCAAAAGTAATTTTCAATATTTAAAATTCTGCAGCATTCATTAAAATAATAGCTGGTGATTTCTTTCATTAAAAAAATAGCTGGTGATCCCTTTCATTAAAAAAATAGCTGGAGATCCCTTTCATTAAAAAATTAGCTGGAGATCCCTTTCATTAAAAAATTAGCTGGTGATCCCTTTCATTAAAAAAAATAGCTGGTGATCCCTCTCTTTAAAATAATAACTGGTAATTCTGCCATGAAGGTCCTTGTTCAGCCACTCTCTTTTATAGGGTGACAACGCTTTATCTCTGTCTTCCATTTTGCTCCTGCATTGTCACTCTATCACATGGAGACTACAAGTGGATGTTTTAACACACATCACACAAGAATGGTCCACTGGTGTCACTATCAGGAAACCCACCCTAAGAAATGCCATGTAGCTCATTATGAAGTGAAAGCATGTATACATCTATACATGAAGAAACTGCAAAGAGGGTGCAGATGATTGGCAGCACTAATATCAAACAAAGGTTTAAAAAGGGTGAAACCAAGTATTTTATAGAAAAATGGAAACTAGAAATGTCAGTTGTTTACCATACACAGTGCTGTAGAAAACAAAATGTCATTTGGTTAGGGTTTACATCTACTTTAACTACAAGTGTTACCATTTTATGTATATTATTATATTATATGAAATAGTTTAGAATACGTACACGCTAAATATGCTCTTGCTATGGTTCTATGAGGCAGTAACTGTAATGCATCGTACAAGGAAAAAGCAAAAGACGTTTGTCAGTACATAACATGACAAAGACAATTTCCTAATGAATGTCTCCCCCAAGAGGCATTAATGTGTCATTGAATACTGAAAAATGAAAATGGCTGTGTCATTAAACACGCTTTGAAATTAATAAGGGCTCACTCACACCAGACCGCATGTTAAAATGTGTGGACTGGTGTGCATTGTGTACGGGTGGTGTGATGTATAGTTACCATGGTACAATATTTACTTTTTTTTACGTGTGTCACAAAATGACACTATATGAATCTCTATGCACTGCATACACACCCTGTGCATCGCACTGCGGTGCGGGGAGTGGCACTGTATAAAAATTACATACATGATACATTTTTACACAGTGCATACCACTGTACATGTATGGCGTAAACCAGTGGTCATCAACCCTGTCCTCAGGGCCCACTAACATAAGGTGACCAGATTTTTAAAATGAAATCCGGGGACATATTTTTTTTTTTACTAGTAATGGCGGCAATCGGCGACTCTCTGCCCGTCGCCGCCCGCCTCACAGCCTGTCAAGTTTTACCCTCTGGGCCCCGGCTACTACTGGGTGGGGAGCGGAGGAAGATCACTCCGCCAGGTACTTGAGCCAAGGCAGAATATGCGAGCGGAGCTGAATGGGCATGCACCCGAAACTGAAGAAATATTCCCTCCTCTTCGACCAGCACAAGATCATCAGAAAGGGGCACAGATAATGGAAAAAAATACACCCCCCTAAGCTAGTAGGAGCGGCAAAGCGGCGGTGTGTAATTTAGAATTTTGTTTTTTTTAAATTCTGCACTGACTGTCTTTGAAATTGCCCCAGCCCCTGTTCAATTCAAATCCGGGGACAAAACCGGGGACAGACTTGGTCCGGGGACAGTGTCCTCAATCGGGGATGTCTGGTCACCCTACACTAAAGCCTCGTACACACGGCCGAGAATCTCGTCAAGAAAAAACACGTCGTTTTTCTTGACGAGATTCTTGGACAAGAAACTTGTCCCGGCTGAGTGTACACACGCTCCTTTCAAAGAACCGGCGGTTCTTTGAATGGAGCGAACGCGGTGACGTAATCGACTACGACGAGCGTGCGCTCGTCACATTCGATGCCGTCGCCGCCATCTTGCTACACCCTACCTATGCCTAGGAAGCTACTGCGCATGCGTCGAAGTCATTTCGAGCATGCGCGGGCTTCCCGGAGGACAGGTAAGTGTACACACACACACTTTTCTCGTCGAGAAACCTGCTGACAAGAATCTCGAAGAGAAAAAAGAGAGCAGGTTCTCTATTTTTCTCGTCGAGATTCTTGACGTTTTTCTTGACGAGAAACATGATAGCCGCGTACACACGACCGATTTACTCTGCAAGAAAGTTTCTTGCTGGTTCTTGCCGAGAAACTCGGTCGTGTGTACGAGGCTTCACAGGCCAGGTTTGCAAGATAACTGAAATACATCACAGGTGATATCATTTGCTGCTCAGGGATTGCAGTATTCTAGTCTATCTCCCCAAGGTAATACATAAAATCTGCCCTGTTAGTGGGCCCTGAGGACAGGAGTTGATGACCACTGGCGTACAACAATTGTTTTCTAGGTGCTTTTGCGTTGCTCTATGAAGATCAACACAACTTAAAGAACATGGTGTGAACAAGTCCTAAAACAAAACTAGTTTCCCAGTAAACTACGCACATTCAGCCAATGTTCACAATACTCTGAACGTGAATCACTTCTTTAACATTCTGCTTGTGTACAGTGAAAATATTATAACAAAAGAACTGCATTTTTAACAAACAAAGCCATGTATGCTAATGCCATGCCAGCTCAATGATTACTACCACCAACTGTACTGAATACCATTTGTAATAAACATACACATAAACATAAAATGTCAAAAAAGGACAAAAAGCTCTATACAGGTAAACATGTTTGCATTTAATTTGGGGAAGTTTGTGCCTTACAGATTTGCTTCTTCTGCATTCGGTACACTCGCAAGGCTCAGAACATTACTAGGGAAAGGTCAAGGGAAACCAAAAAGGTTTATGCAGCTCTTTTATCTTGAAGTTCACATAACCAGGCTGGAAGGAAATGTAACATGGTAGTGTTATCTCATCTTATCTCTGTGAATGCTGTAGACATCATTTCTTTACGAAGGCAGAATTACGCCCCCCAAATTTGTCAGAGGAAGAAAATACAACAATGCAGGTTCTAAACTTTGTACATTGTTGGGAACATTACTGAGGCTTTATCTATGATCTGAGCTGTTTGCTAGGGGGATTTCCATTGTTCCCACCCACTATAACATTTAAACTGTGCTAGCCCCCATGTTTGCTTTATTAGGTAACAAGAATATACTAAAGTTAGCTCTCATTTTGTTTCATATTTACGATGATTAGATGAGTGCATTAAACCACTGAAATCAGCTACTCATAAATTCCTATGATAGAGTAGACGTAAACCCTAACTGAATGACATTAGTTTGCTAGGTCATTGTGTAATATAAACAAATGTGTGTCTGTGTTGTGTGCACTTTAAGGTAAAAAAACGTTTAGAACCACTTAAAGTGATAAAAAAAGTCTCAGTTTTTTTCATTTAAAAATAACAAATATGTCATACTTAACTCCTCTGTGCAGTGGATTTGCACACAGCAGCCCAGATCCTTCTCTTCTCAGGTCCCTCGACTGCTCTCCTGGCCCCTCCATCCTGCCGAGTGCCCCCACAATAAGCAGCTTGATATGGGGTCACCCGAGCTGAGCTGCCACTCGCTGTGTCTATTCAGACACGGAGCCACGGTTCGGCCCTTCCCTTCTCTTTCCTCATTGGCTCACTGACTTTGATTGACAGCAGCGGGAGCCAATGGTGCTGTCTCAGCCAATGAGGAGGGAGAGACCCGGGCAGCCGAGTCTCTCGTGCAAGACCACTGGATCGAGATAGGCTCAGGTAAGAATTAGGGGAACTGAGGGAGGCTGCTGCACACAGAAGGTTTATTATCCTAATGTATATGTAGCGCACCCACCCCTCTCTTTACCTGCCTTGTTCTGCTCCTCGCAGGAATAGAGGGGCACACCGCACCACAAGCCTGTACCCTCCTGTGTGGAGAGGTTGAGCGGTGTTGTTGATGGGTCTTCCACAGTCAGACAGCCAGAGAATGTTTCTCACCTCTATATTAAATAAAGACAAGTCCTTGTATCCCCACAGTAACTTGAATGTCCACACCAGCTGCAACTCCAACGTAGAGTTTATTTTCTTGTAAAACACAGTCTCTGACAGGAAAGGTTGGAGGGAGAACAGGACAGCTTAAGGTGTGGAAGAGGTCCAGGCACAAACGTAACCCAATTCACTGCTCCGCTTCTCAAGCGGACTCAGCCCATTCGGATAGTCTCCCCAGCTTGGGACTAGCAGCCGATATGGTGCTCAAACTTTACCCAAAGTCTCTGCCACAGACCTGGTGAACTTGGTCTCTGCCACAGACCTGCTGAACTTGGTCTCTGCCACAGACCTGCTGAACTTGGTCTCTGCCACAGACCTGCTGAACTTGGTCTCTGCCACAGACCTGCTGAACTTGGTCTCTGCCACAGACCTGCTGAACTTGGCCTCTGTTAAGGATAAGACATCCCTCCAGAGAGTTACCGGGACCCTTCCTTCACTTCTGCACCAGTCCCTCAGAACGGTTCCTCCCCCGGTCTCCTCATCTAGGATACAGGTCTCCTCGCAAGGCGGCACCCTGAGACTCCTCGATCCCCGGTGGGCTCCAGTCGAAGGTGCTGGGCCCAGGCCTTTGTTGCAGCCCCAGGACTAAAGGTGCCTGGGACTGATCCACCGACCTCCGCCCCTGGGCCAAAGGTGCCCAGGATGGACAGGAACACACACTCCCTCCCTGGGGTAGGACCCCCAACAACGAACCCTGAACAGGCAGCGACTGCCCCTTTTATATCCTCTCCCAGCATGCACAGCAGGCCTACCACACCCACTGTACGGCTGCTGAGAGGGGACACACGGGGTACAGCACTGGATTAGCGGTTCGACCCTGGCCTACTATGGCAGCGCCACCTGCAGGCCACAGGGAACTATACACCAATACTCTCCCTGCAGACAAAAATGGTTGCAAGAACTCTAACAATTAGGGTGTTTGGGTATAACTACCACCCAAATACTTCCCCTAAATTTAGCACCCCGCTACACAACCACCCAACTAACTGTTTCGCCCCAATCCCTAAACATTTACCTGTCTCCTCATCCAATCCTGTGGACAACTCTCGTGGGGGGCTTCGAGAACAGGAGGTAAGGGACCACTCTGCGAAATATCATTGCACAGAGCAGGTAAATATGTGTATCTCTCTATGCTTGCTTCAGGACTCCAAAGCAAGCAAAGCACAATTAAAATGAAAGAAGATGGAAAAATAAAAAGCAGGGAGGAGACCTAGGTCACATGGACACACTGCAGCTTGCATTTTATGAATGGGCAGCAAAAGGTAGGCCACGGTGTAGCGTAACATAGCCATGTATAGCAAATTATAAATGAGTGACTAACTGTTGCACCCCAATCCCTAAGCACTTACCTGTCTCCTCCTCCTCCTGTCCCGGATGCAGCATCATTCTCCTCTCTTTCTAGATTTACAGGCAGTGTGGGCAGTGGAAGCCATAGGCTCTTACTGATGTCAGTCAAACTCCTGTGTGGAGGGAATAGGGGCATGTCTTACCGATGTGTGTGTGTGTGTCTATGGACACACACAGCTTGGCTCGGTAGCACGCTGGCACAGGTGCCCCCATAGCAAAAGGCTTGCTAAGGAGGCACAAGGAGCAGAGAGAAGTGGACAGCTCTGGTGGGGGGCAACTATGAAATATCATTGCACAGAGCAGGTAAGTATACCCTCTTTATAATTCTAATAAAAAAAAAAAACTTTTAATATCACTCTTAAGCAGGGGTCTCAGACTGGCGGCCCTCCAGCTGTTGCGAAACTACAAGTCCCATCATGCCTCTGCCTGTGGGAGTCATGATTGTAACTGTCAGCCTTGCAATGCCTCATGGGACTTGTAGTTTCGCAACAGCTGGAGGGCCACCAGTTTGAGACCCCTGCTCTAAAGCAAAACTAAATGCAAAATTTTTTTTTTTTTAGTTTTGGATAGAATGGAGATGGATTAGAACACCTATTAGGCTTTTATTGCTGTCTGTACCCCCATTAAGGAGATTCACCCTCTCTATTTGTCCTGTTTGCCATTAACATCGAAAGTAAAGGTAAAGAAAACTCAAAATTTTTGGTTGTCCCCAGAAAAGTAATAGATGGGAAATTTTCCAATGGGGACACTAGTTCCGATGGTCTGGGGGTCTCCAAGGAATTCTCCTAAAGTGTCACTAAACCCAGGACCCCCTGCATTCACTATATCTGGTCTCCCACAGTACATGGAAGTGCAATTATTTTAGTAAATATAAACTGTTAAATAGCTTTTTTCATCAGCAGTATATAGCATACTTGTGACTTCTATCAGTGTCTGGTTAAAGATTGTAGGAGGAGTTTTCATTCTACTCTGACTGTCCTATGAGGCTGCATGACCCCTGACCCGCTTTCTGGACAGTGCTGATCACATGCACCCTACCATGAAAAAAACTCTAGCAATACACACTTAGCTGAGCATGTGCAGAGTGACCCCAAAGGCTCTGTCTTATTAAGAGATGGATTGTAGACAGTGGAAGAAGGGGAGGATCAGAAAAAAGGTATAAACAGCCTTTTTACAGAATTCAGAGGATTAACCCCTTAGGTTCCACAATGAGTATAACAAGCATGCTTTACTGCATATACAAACTGGTTTTACTGTTGTGGGTTTAGTAACATATTTTATTATGCAGGGATTATCTCTCACTTCCTATTTTGGCTATGGAACAGGAAGTGAAGGTAAATCTCCTCATTGGGACACAGATGGCAAAATATAAACAGACAGGGGTTATAAATCTCCCTTACTTTATGCAAAATGGAAAAAAAAAAGTTTTGCATATAGTTCTACTTAAAGGGGTTGTAAAGGGAGCGATCCGTGATGAGGGGGCGGCCATTGGTTTCTGCCACCCCCTCGTGATCGCTCCCGGCGAATCAAATGCTTCCTCTGCCTGTGTAATGTAAACACAGGCAGAGAGGAAGCAGCAGGAAGTGATGTTATCTCTCCTGCGGCGCCCACATATACCGGAGCGCCGTGGAGAGAAGACATCAGTTTAGTGCACAAGCAGTACACTGACACCAGGACACATAGGCACACGATCGCCCCCCCCCCCCAGTCACCCCCAGATCACCCCCCAGCCCCCAGTCACAGTGTCACTGATTGCAGTGATCATTTATTTACTGATCACTGCAACCAGTGACATTTGTAACTGTAAAAGTGTTAGGGCAGTTAGTGTTAGGTCCCTTAGGTCCAGGGTAGCCCCCCAACCCCCCCTAATAAAGGTTTAACCCCTTGATCACCCCCCAGGTAACCCTTTCAGCCCCTAGCACCACTGTCACTAAGCGATCGTTTTTCTGATCGGTGTATTAGTGTCGGTGATGCCGCTAGGTAGTCAGTTATTTTTTTTACGTTCGCCGCCAGGTTTTTATAGCGTCAGGTACCCCCATATATATTACCCAATAAAGGTTTCACCCCCTGATCGCCCCCCAGGTAACCCTTCACCCCCTAGCACCACTGTCACTAAGCGATCGTTTTTCTGATCGGTGTAATAGTGTCGGTGATGCCACTAGGTAGTCAGTTATTTTTTTATGTTCGCCGCCAGGTTTTTATAGCGTCAGATACCCCCATATATTACCTAATAAAGGTTTAACCCCTTGATCGCCCCCCAGGTAACCCTTTCACCCCCTTTTGCCTGCGTCCCTAAGCGATCGTTTTTCTGATCGCTGTATTAGTTATGCTGGTGCCACTAGGTAGTCAGTTATTTTTTTAGGTTCGCCGCCAGGTTTTTATAGCGTCAGGTACCCCCATATATTACCTAATAAAGGTTTTAACCCCCTGATTGCCCCTAGTTAACCCTTTCACCAGTGATCACCGTATAAGTGTTACGGGTGACGCTGGTTAGTTTGCTTTTTATATTGTCAGGGCAGCCGTACATAACCCAATAAAGGTTTAACCCCCTGATCGCCCGGCGGGTGATATCAATTAGGTTTTAGCATCAGAGAGGGTCTGCGTCGCCCCAGGCAGCTTCAGGTTAGTGTCAATAGCGCTAACACCCACGCGTGAAGCATACACCTCCCTTAGTGGTATAGTATCTGATCAGATATATACTAGCGTCCCCAGCGGTTTAGGATTCCCAAAAACGCAGTGTTAGTGGGATCAGCCCAGATACCTGCTAGCACCTGCGTTTTGCCCCTCCGTCCAGCCCAGGCCACCCAAGTGCAGTATCGATCGATCACTGTCACTTACAAAACACAACACACATAACTGCAGCGTTCGCAGAGACAGGCCTGATCCCTGCGACTCCAGTGTAGGAGGTGATTTCACCACCACAGTTAAAAAAAAGAGCATATATGCCGAAGCATGGGGGCAGCAGGGGCGGAGGAGCGATTTTGCGCCTAATGCCGGGTACATACGGTCGAAATTCTGACGGAGGCTTGCCCGTGGAAAAGTCAGACCGTGTGTACGCGGCATAACTTTTGCAGGATGATGCCCCCATGCTTCCGCATATATAAATGGTGCATGTATGCCCATCATTAGAAGTGGGTGAATGAAGGGAGGTATTCTAATGGTGGGCATACCCACCGATCAATCTCTTTTTTTCGTTCAGCCAACAGGCTGCATGAAAAAAAAGATTACAATACATGTCCAACAAGGACCAGCAACGTACTGGTATGTTGCTGGACTTTGAATGGTTATACCAGAATGATGCCTGCGGGTTTAGGTATCATCTTGGTATCATTCTTTTCTGCCAGTGGCTGGCTTTCATGTAAAAGCAATCCTAGTGGCTATTTAGCTTCTGGACTGCTTTTACAAGCAGTGGGAGGGAATGCCCCCCCCCCCCCCGGATATAAAAAGCGCCATTGGGAAATTGGGAAAGTATTTTATCACACCGATCTTGGTGTGGTCAGATGCTTTGAGGGCAGAGGAAAGATCTAGGGTCTAATAGACCCCATTTTTTTTTCAAAAAAAGAGTACCTGTCACTACCTATTGCTATCATAGGGGATATTTACATTCCCTGAGATAACAATAAAAAAAAAAGCACCCCTGTCCCACCCTGCTCTTGCGCAAAGGCGAACGCAAGCGTCGGTCTGGCGTTATATGTAAACAGCAATTGCATCATGCATGTGAGGTATCACCGCAAAGGTCAGATCGAGGGCAGTAATTTTAGCAGTAGACCTCCTCTGTAAATCTAATGTGGTAACCTGTAAAGGCTTTTAAAAATGTATGTAGTTTGTTGCCACTGCGCGTTTGCGCGAAATTTTAAAGCATGTCGTGTTTGGTATCCATGTACTCAGCCTAAGATCATATTTTTTATTTCATCAAATATTTGGGCAATATAGTGTGTTTTAGTGCATTAAAATTAAAAAAAGTGTATTTTTTCCCAAAAAAAATGCGTTTGAAAAATCGCTGCGCAAATGTGGAAAAAAAAATGCAACACCCACCATTTTAATCTGTAGGGCCTTTGCTTTAAAAAAAATATATAATGTTTGGGGGTGCAACGTAATTTTCTTGCAAAAAAAAAAAATGTTTTCATGTAAACAAAAAGTGTCAGAAAGGCCTTTGTCTTCAAGTGGTTAGTGGATGTAAGCTTCCTAATGTTGTGTATAAAATGCCAGGACAGTTCAAAACCCCCCCAAATGACCGCATTTTGGAAAGTAGACACCCCAAGCTATTTGCTGAGAGGCATGTCGAGTCCATGGAATATTTTATATGTTGACACAAGTTGCGGAAAAAGACAATTCTTTTTTTATTTTTTATTTTTTTGCACAAAGTTGTCACTAAATGATATATTGCTCAAACATACCATGGGCATATGTGGAATTACACCCCAAAATGCATTCTGTTGCTTCTCCTGAGTACGGGGATACCACGTTTGAGACTTTTTGGGAGCCTAGCCGTGTACAGGACCCCAAAAACCAAGCACTGCCTTCAGGCTTTCTAAGGGTGTAAATTTTTGATTTCACTCCTTACTGCCTATCACAGTTTCGGAGGCCATGGAATGCCCAGATGGCACAAACCCCCCCCCCCCCCAAATGACCCCATTTTGGAAAGTAGACACCCCAAGCTATTTGCTGAGAGGTATGGTGAGTATTTTGCAGATCTCACTTTTTGTCACAAAGTTTTGAAAATTGAAAAAAGAAAGAAAAAAAAAATTATTTTCTTTCCTAATTTTCAAAAACAAATGAGAGCTGTAAAATACTCACCATGCCTCTCAGCAAATAGCTTGGGGTGTCTACTTTCGAAAATTGGGTCATTTGGGGGGGTTTTGTGCTATTTTGGCATTTTATGGCCTTCGAAACTGTGATAGGTAGTGAGGAGTGAAATCAAAAATTTGTGCCCTTAGAAATCCTGAAGATGGTGCTTGGTTTTCGGGGTCCCGTACGCGGCTAGGCTCCTAAAAAGTCCCACACAAGTGGTATCCCCGTACTCAGGAGAAGCAGCAAAATGTATTTTGGGGTGCAATTCCACATATAACCATGGCATGTGTGAGCAATATATCATTTAGTGACAACTTTTTGTAATTTTTTTATTTTTTTTGTCATTATTCAATCACTAATATATAAAAATATTCAATGGGCTCAACATACCTCTCAGCAATTTCCTTGGGGTGTCTACTTTCCAAAATGGGGTCATTTGGGGGGGTTTTGTGCTATTTTGGCATTTTATGGCCTTCGAAACTGTGATAGGTAGTGAGGAGTGAAATCAAAAATTTGCGCCCTTAGAAATCCTGAAGGCAGTGCTTGGTTTTCGGGGTCCCGTACGCGGCTAGGCTCCTAAAAAGTCCCACACGTGGTATCCCCGTACTCTGGAGAAGCAGCAGGATTTTGGGGTGCAATTTAGGCTTGTGCAATTCGTTTCGTAACGAATCGAAAGTCGTCCGAATTTAGCAACTTTCGGACATTCGGAAGCATTCGAATTTCCGAACAAAGTAATTACGAACAAAACTGAATCCGAAATAAATTATATCGCAAATAGCGAATGCCCGAATGTCTTCGGCATAATTCGTTATGAAAAAAGTTACGAATGTACGAATCCATTCGAAGCACAATAACACTGCTCTGCTCTCTGCTTCTCCCTCACCGTGCTGAACTCCCTCTCAAAATGGTGTACAGGAGCGGAGGCTATAGCCGCATGTAAAAAATGAAAGTAAAATACGAGATTTCAAATCCATTCGAAGCACAATAACACTCTGCTCTGCTCTCTGCTTCTCCCTCACCGTGCTGAACTCCCTCTCAAAATGGTGTACATGGGCGGAGGCTATAGCCGCATGTAAAAAACGAACGTAAAATACGAGATTTCGAATCGTTACAAATAACCGCTATGTATTTAGAAAAGTACAAATCCATTCGAAGCACATTAGGCATAATAAGCAGCGTCGTTGTGAGAGAGACATGGAACATTACGAATCAATGAACCCAAAAAAAGTTACGAAAGTAGGAGTTGTGTCCAGAATCATCGAAAAACAATGTACTCTACCGAAAGTACGAATTAGTCCGAACACAAAAAATATCGTCTAGCAAAATTACGAACGATTACGAATCAACAGGACCGAAACACAAGAAACGAACCGAAACAAAACAAATTTTTCCGTTGTGCACAAGTCTAGTGCAATTCCACATATAACCATGGCATGTGTGAGCAATATATCATTTAGTGACAACTTTTTGTAATTTTTTTTTTTTTGGCATTATTCAATCACTTGGGACAAAAAATAAATTCAATGGGCTCAACATGCCTCTCAGCAATTTCCTTGGGGTGTCTACTTTCCAAAATTGGGTCATTTGGGGGGGGGGGGTTGTACTGCCCTGCCATTTTAGCACCTCAAGAAATGAGATAGGCAGTCATAAATTAAAAGCTGTGTAAATTCCAGAAAATGTACCCTAGTTTGTAGACCCTATAACTTTTGCGCAAACCAATAAATATACGCTTATTGACATTTTTTTTACTAAAGACATGTGGCTGAATACATTTTGGCCTAAATGTATGACTAAAATTGAGTTTATTCGATTTTTCTTATAACAAAAAGTAGAAAATATCATTTTTTTTCAAAATTTTCAGGCTTTTTCCATTTATATCGCAAAAAAAAAAATCGCGGAGGCAATCAAATACCATTAAAAGAAAGCTCTATTTGTGGGAAGAAAAGGACACAAATTTTGCTTGGGTACAACATTGCATGTCCGCACAATTTCCAGTTAAAGCAGCGCAGTGCCAAATTGTGAAATCACCTCTGGTCATTATGGTCCGTATTGGTCCGATCCTTAAGTGGTTAAAGTGGGATTCCACCCACGATTTTTTTTTTTTTTTAAAGTCAGCAGCTACTAACACTGTAGCTGCTGACTTTTAATAAGGACACTTACCTGTCCTACTCGCCCACGATGTCGGGCCCCCGACTGCGATCGCTCGGTCCTGGCAGGTTCTGTCACCTCCATCCTGACTAAGTGAAACAGGCAGTGACGCCTTACGGCTTTACTTCCCGTTTCCTACTGCGCATGTGCGACTCGCACGGCGCTTTGTGAATGGGCGGCTGCCTCCTGGGATACACACAGTTCCCAGAAGGCAGCGCGCCCCATTCACAAGAAGAATCTGAGTGTAGAACGAGGAAGAAGATCCACCGCGGAGGATGAAGAGGCAGATTAGGGACTTCCGCATAGCAGCTGCTATTTCTGGTAAGTAATTTTTTTTTTTTTTCAGTTTATTTTATTTTATTTATTTGTAGATTTTTAGTGAAAATGTTTTTTTCAGGGTGGAACTCCACTTTAAAAAACATGGGTCCACGCTGTTCATCTGCACAATCAAGGTTTTCATATTGATCACTGACTGCCTGTACATCTTAAATTGTTAATAAAGTGGTTCAAAGGCATAATGTTTTTTATCTTAATGCATTAAAAGGTAAAAAGCCCTCCACGATCAGCTTCCCCCAGCTCCACCCCCGTCCCCTCTAAATACTTATCCTCCTCTTCTGATCCAGCACTGTGCTGGTCTGCACCAGCGCTACTCTCTCTTTCTGTATTCATAGGACATAGAGGTGGCAGCGAGAGCCCCAAATCCTGTGGGGAGAGAGCGGGGGCTAAGCTGTGCTGTGTGTGTCTATGGGCACGAGCCGGCTTGCTGTGGGGCACTTAGAGAAGAGGAGGAGCGGACAATGCTGGTTGGGGGGGGGGGGTCAGAAGAGGAGGTTGAGGGCCAGTCTTTGCAATACCCTTGCAAAGAGCAGGTAAGTATAAGAATTGTACTATTTTAATAAAAACATTTTTTACAACTGCTTTAACCTTACAATTGAGCAGATGAACAGCGTGGACCCTGTTTTTCTTGATTATTTATCCTGTGGTTGAATGGTCACTTTTGGGATTCGTTCATAAAGCAGCAAAATGGCCATACTGCTTCTAAAAAAAAATGTTGTACGTGTATTTCTCTATTCTTGCTTCGGGACTCCAAAGCAAGCAAAGCACAATTAAAATGAAAGATATTTGTGAGAAGATCTAGGTCCCATGGACACATTGCAGCCTGCATTTTATGAATGGGCAGCAAAATGCAGGCCATGGTGTGAAGTAACATAGTGATGTATAGCTAATTATAAATGAGCCCCTATAACTTTGCTAGTAGAATTTGACAGACCGAAAATGCAGAAAAACAATTGGTAAACAGCGAAAGAGCACTGTTACCATATAACAGGAAGTGCCTAAGCAAAGAAATTCATGGCAGGATCACCAGGTAGTATTTTAACCACTTGCGTCCCAGATGCTGTTTTAAATGGCACAAGGACATCTGGACTCACAGGCCCTCGCCAGTATCAGTGTCTAAACTGCTGGCTGTCAGTGATAGCCTGAGTCCAGCACCAAGCCCAGGAGCAGAATGGTCAGCTCCTAGGCTTCCAATCATATCAATGAGATTTTAGTGATTGGGCTTACATGTAAAAAATGTAACCCTACGTCCATTTAACAAACTGATTTTATAACCTTCTCCTATTCTGCTATTGTTGTATGTGTCCCACTTAGAAAGATTTTCCCCTCGCTTCATATTCTAGTGGCACCACATTTATGTACTGCTCTCAGATAAAGTTTATATACAGAACAACTGATGTTTTATTGAATGATAGGTTATCTATTCAGTGCAAAGGAAAGAAAATTAGATAAATATAGCTTGCTACCATGTTGTGAAGGGTTAAGATGTGGTGTGAGTACTCATAGTGTCTCTTCCAATTACAGCAGGAAAGTCTTATGTAGGTTGGTGAATTAATTAAGACTGTAGTGGTAACTCCCCACCCGCGTAGAGTCTGTTTCAGTTTCTAAGTATTGATGATTTAATCAAAAACTGATCGCCACCCACTGGTAAGTAAAGCTTCTCCTTTGAATAGTCAAAGAACGAGTTTATGTGATCCTTCCAATTACATATGTTGTCTTAAAATATATTCAAGTAAAACAACTGAATTGTAAGCAAACCGCTGAATAAAAAAGCAAAACACACACACACACACACATATATATATATATATATATATATATATATATATATACACACACACAGGTGAACCTCAAAAAATTTGAATATCGTGCAAAAGTTCATTTATTTCACTAATGCAACTTAAAAGGTGAAACTAATATATGAGATAGACTCATTACATGCAAAGCAAGATAGTTCAAGCCGTGATTTGTCATAATTGTGATAATTATGGCTTACAACTCATGAAAACCCCAAATCCACAATCTCAGAAAATTAGAATATTGTGAAAAGTTGCAATTAGGGATGAGCTTAGAGCTCGAACATTGCCTGTTCGCCCATTCGCCGAACAGCGAACAATTTGGGGTGTTCGCGGCAAATTCGAAAAGTCTTTGGGAGAAATCTAAAGTGCTAATTTTAAAGGCTTATATGCAAGTTATTGTCATAAAAAGTGTTTGGGGACCCGGGTACTGCCCCAGGGGACATGTATCAATGCAAAAAAAAGTTTTAAAAACTGCAGTTTTTTCGGGAGCAGTGATTTTAATAATGCTTAAAGTGAAACAATAAAAGTGAAATATTCCTTTAAATTTCGTACCTAGGGGGTGTGTATAGTATGCATGTAAAGTCACGCTTGTTTTCCGTGCTTAGAACTGTCCCTGCACAAAGGGGTTGATTTACTAAAGGTAAATCCACTCTGCACTGCAAGTGCACTTGGAAGTGCAGTCGCTGTAAATCTGAGGGGAAGATCTGAAATCAGGGGAAGCTCTGCTAATTTTATCATCCAATCATGTACAAGCAAAAATTCTGTTTTTTATTTTCCTTGCATGTCCCCCTCGGATTACAGCGACTGCACTTCCAAATTCACATTCAATTGCACTTGCAGTGCAAAGTGGATTTACCTTTAGTAAATAAACCCCAAAGTGTAATTTCTGAAGGAAAAAAAGTCATTTAAAACTCACTCGCGGCTATAATGAAAAGTCATTGATAAAAAAAAAAAAGCGTGGGGGTCCCCCCAAATTCAATTACCAGGCCCTTCAGATCTGGTATGGATATTAAGGGGAACCCTGCCGCAAATAAAAAAAAAAATGCGTGGAGTTCCCCCAAATATCCATACCAGGCCCTTCAGGTCTGGTATGGATTTTAAGGGGAACTCCACCCCAAATTTTAAAAAAAATGGCGTGGAGTTCCCCCCAAAATCCATACCAGACCCTTTATCCCAGCACATAACCTGGCAGGCCGCAGGAAAAGAGGGATGAGAGAGCGCCCCCCCCCCCCTCCTGAACTGTACCAGGCCACATGCCCTCAACATGGGGAGGATGTCCCCATGTTGATGGGGACAAGGGCCTCATCCCCACAACCCTTGCCTGGTGGTTGTGGGGGTCTGCGGGCAGGGGGCTTATCGGAATCTGGAAGACCCCTTTAACAAAGGGGACCCCCAGATCCCGCCCCCCCCTATGTGAATTGGTAAGGGGTACATTGTACCCCTACCATTTCACGAAGAAAGTGTAAAAAAATGTAAAGAAACACACACCGACACCTTGGAAAAGTCCTTTATTAAAAATAAAAAATAGGGGGCGTGTCCGGGAGCCGACTGAGGAAGACGTGCAGACATTGAGCTCTGCAACCATACCTTCCATCCATAGCCATCCTCGCTACATATTACTTGGATGATACTCCAAATCTACCCCCATTGCTCCTGAGGGTCTCCTACCTGCAATCCGGTGTACATTTTTGACTTTGGGCCGGCCGTCCAGAACTTGCCAGGCCAGTTCCATGCAGCTCGGGCCCAACGCCATCTTGGGGCCCACAAAGCCTCCAACACCTCCCAGGGGGTCTACGGATACCCACAGGACACCCTGCGTCTCCATCCAGGCTTGGATGGGGGTGTCTGTACAGTAAGGAGCCCCCTCGGTCTTCTTCCTGGCCCGTGGTTGGCTCCGGAGCCTGACAGCCATCTTGCGGCCTACAATAACATCTGCATCCTCCGGCCTGGAGTGCCGCGGTCGGCGGGGTTTACGGCGAGAGGCTCGGCCACACCTGTGCCTGCACTGGATGGAGCTAGCTGCCTGAGAGATCCCGGAACGTTCGGCCTCACACACCCGCGGCGGCCAGCCTTAGGAAAGTCCGCGGCTCCGGCCTACCTCTGGAAGTCGGCGGCCATCTTGCTGCTCCCACTACACCCAACGCAGCATCCAGCAGGAAGGACCATCCCACACAGGGTAAGCGGGGCAGGGGTGAAATACAGGACATTAGACCTAGGCTAATCCCCCCCTGGCTGGCAGACGGGAGTACCTGGTGGGAGCCCTGATCCCATAGGCTTAAGGGGCGGCCATCTTGCTACACCCGACCATAGTGCTGCTGGGTCCCCCCCCTGCCCACTTCAACCTGCTTCACCCTATACATCAAATCCTGGCTATTCTGGCCTACGGGGCAGCTGAGCCTATACCTCATCCATCTCGCCCTCCCCGCACTCCTCCAGTCACACACTGCCAAGAAGTGTAGCGGCCATCTTGCTCCACCCGGACTCAGTGCTAACTCTCAACTCTTACCACTGACCTCCATCCACTCCCTCCTCGGCCACCGGTACTGCCTAAACTGCCGTGTCGCTGTGCTGCAGCACATGCACAGGCACTCCAAAAGGACAGTAACATCACAGTAAGCACTGATCCCCATTTGCAACACGGGTCGCATCCTCTGCTCATCCGTTCCACCTTTGATGATGCGTGGCTGAGGATGGAGGGCTGAAGACATGCACCGCTGAGCTCTGTGCTCTCCCGACGACCGCAGGCTACGTTCCCACCCAATCACGCCCAACCGGCTGATGGCGGCTTCCAGCTCTACCTCTGCTGACTCCGCTGAACTGCAACAAGGTACTATTCAACGGTACCTGCTACGCACAACATCGCAGGACTCCCGTACAGGGAAGGATAAACCTTCGTCAACCCGAGCCTCAGGCAGATCACAACCTCCTCCCCCGACTGCAGCAGCTTCCTCTGCCAGTGGGACCGGCCCGGGTACACACCCGACTCCTCTGATGGATCCCACTGCCCTTGGCGAGGGCACTGTCTCAGCAGAGACGCTTTCCCCAGGCGCCACATCCACTGCCATACTGTCTGCCTTCCGAGCTGACTTTGATTCCTGGGCTTCCAAAATGGAAACTTCTCTCCATGTTGAACTAAATGCCCTCAAACAACGGGTCTCCGCGTCTGAGGTCACGGTTTCTGCTATGGTCACCACCCAAGAAGACCACTCAGCCCGCATAACGGCGCTTGAAAATGCATCTACGGCTCATCTCTCCCGTCTAAGGCAACACCAGCTCCGGATAGAAGATAGTGAGAACCGGAGTCGCAGGAACAACATCCGGCTGCAGGGGGTCCCGGAGGCGACCTCAGGTACTGATCTCAAACCCACTGTCATTGCTATCCTTAACCAGGTCCTGGGCAGGGAAGTTACATCTCCCATTGAATTGGACAGAGTACATAGAGTGGGAGGCATAGGAGGGGATCGCAGGGACCGCCCTCGTGACGTCCTCTGCCGGGTGCACTACTATACCCTAAAGGAGGAGATTTTGCGCAAGGCCTGGCGCCTGGGGCCACTAGACTTTCACGGATCATCTATACACCTCTATCCGGACCTTTCCCGCAACACGCTGTACATGCGGCGAATGGTCCGCCCTCTGCTGGACTTGCTTCGCCAAGTAGGCGCCACGTACACTTGGGGTCACCCATTCAGCATCAAAGTGACCCGGGAAGATAACCACAAATTTGTCCTCTCAGACCCGGACCAGCTTCCTGCCTTCTTCCTGTTCCTGAGCCGGGACCCTGTTGTCGTCCCGAACTGGTTGGACCCCCCAGATGACCGTCAGCGGCTACCGGGCCCTCCTCTGCAACGTCGAGGACGCCCTCAGTCTAGATCGGTACCTTCTGGTCCTAGAGAGCGGCGAGCCACGTCACCAGAGGACTGATCCGGACTCTGTCGTCTGAGACCTGAAATGGTTCTTTCTGCTATGTCCTTTTACTTACTAGGTGGATACAGCTCTTTTATGAGACTCCGGCCAGGTCCACCTTCTGTTTTCCCTGTTTTGTTATGTCTTCACAGTGTACTTGCACTCTCAGCCCACTGACTCTTGCTAACGTTGCTATTTAAATGCTGCTGACGGTTTAGTTGTCTCACATGGCTCGAAAAGCACTTCGCTGCCCTCGGCTGGTGCGGTTGTACTTGATGGGGTTCTGGAAAAGCGGCCAGTGATGTTGATATGTTCTCTCACGGCTCTGGCTCTGCGGGTTGGCTTGGGGTTTCCCGGACATAGCCCTTTGGCTCGTCCGGGGACCTCCGGGTCTTCCCTTGGGCTCTGGGCATTTATGTCCTGGGGGCTTGAAACTGGCTGACCTTGGCACTGACACCTTCTGTGCGTTTACACAGATATCTGAGCTGAGCCGTGATGACAATCATAGTTAATGCTGCTATAAATGTAGCAATTGATGTTTCCTACCCCCGCATGATTACGCGGGAATACCTGTGCCTTTATCTTGCCACCAGTTTGTATACACCTTGTTCTTCACTGATGTTCTTTTTTCTTTTTTATGTCATTTTTGATTGTTTATTGTACTCAAGCGTACCAATGGTATTTAATCTGACATTGCTCTTTAGTGACTAGACAGGTAAGCTTTAAATACCACGGTCATTGGGTGTGTTACTTTACAGTTATGTTATTTATGCCTGCTAGGTTGTCGGGAACACAACTCAGCTGTTCTAATCCCGTTCTCTCCCCCTAAATAGGATTGGCACAGTTCGTGCCTACTACGTGATATTTCACGAAGTGTTACGTTTTTGCGCACACTTTAGTATTTTTGAGCCACCTTCCCCAGGTGCTCTCTCTGTTCAATCTCTTCCCCACATCGCTCTACCTCCTCTCTTCCTCCCCTGCTGTGCTTTCCCCCTTTTCTGTTTCTTTCCTTATTTCTCTCTCACCTCCACTCACCCTCCCCCCCTGTCGCTCCGTCATGGCTCACACGGTGATCTCTCGCCCTAGGCTACAATTCTGTTCCTACAATGTCAATGGGCTTAATATTGCCACCAAAAGAGGACAAATCCTGTATCAAATGCACAAACGCCAGGTCAATGTGCTTCTTCTCCAGGAGACACATTTTCACTCTGCCTCCACCCCTTCCTGCTCCAGCAGATATTTCAACAGGTGGTTCCACAGCACTAGCCCAACCCAGAAAGCCAGGGGAGTGTCTGTGGCTTTTCATAAGATGCTCCCTATAGAGGTACTTGATCATCTCTCGGACCCACAGGGGAGGTATGTGTTTGTGAAATTCATGTTATGGGGTACCAAATTTACGGTAGCCAACATTTACCTCCCTAATATTAACCAAGTATCGGCCGCGTTACAATACTTGAGGGTTCTGTCGGGATTCATGGAGGGTAAGCTCGTACTGGGGGGAGATTTTAACACCCCTCTTGAACCACTTTTAGATTCCTCCACCTCGCGATCGTGTATCTCCTTCCCCAAACTGAGGGCTCTAAAACGGGCATTTTACGATCTGCGTCTAGTGGATGTTTGGAGGGTGTTGCACCCCACGGCCCGCAACTATACCCACTTCTCCCATGTCCATCACACCTATAGTCGCATAGACTACCTAATGAGTGACCATAGCTGTCTAGACTGGTCCCCGGACTGCACCATAGACCCAATGGTCTGGTCTGACCACTCTCCTATACATATGACGCTCTCGCTCCCCTCCACTCCGAATAGGGAGTGGTCATGGCGCTTGAACGATTCGTTGCTTACGAATCCAGAATGTGTGAAAAGGGTTTCGGATACAATATCTAATTTTTTTGCGGACCACGCTTCAGATACGACATCGTTGCCCTTTCAGTGGGAGGCACTGAAGGCGGTTCTACGAGGTGCCTTTATCCAAATGGGTACGCGTCTTAAAAAGGAGCGCTCAGCCGCCATTGAGGCAGCAAACCAAAAGCTTAGGAACTTAGAAACTGAACACAAGCGATCCCCGACAGTGACAACACTGGCGGACGTTTCTAAGGCGCGATCACAACTCAGAGAGCTTTATGAAGCCTCTGCACGCACATATGCAGATAAGCTCGCTTTCCATCAATATAAGTTTCGAGATAAATGTGGTAGGCCATTGGCTCGCGCCCTGCACCCAAAAGCGACTTCCACCTTTGTGCCTCATATTCGGGGGGCACAGGGAGAATTGGTCTCCTCACCCACTAAGATGGCAGAGGAATTCAGAGACTTCTACCAGTCCCAGTACAATATATCTAAGACTCACGGGACTGGTTCCCCTTCTTCCAGGGTGGAAGACCAGGTGTCATATATCTCAGAAACCGCGCTCCCCACATTAGATGATGACATCATCGCTGATCTGGAAGTCTCAATCACAGAAGAGGAGGTTGCCAAAGCCATAGCGGGTACGCCGAGTGGAAAGAGCCCGGGCCCAGACGGCTTCACTCCTAAGTTTTACAAACTTTTTGCCGCCCTCCTCACACCTTTTCTAACTAAGATGTTCAACTCTTTGTCGGAGGGCTCCTTGTTCCCCTCACAAACACTTGAGGCCCACATATCCCTCATCCCAAAGCCAGGCAAAGACCCTACTCTATGTGCAAGCTACAGGCCGATCTCTTTGATTGGGGTCGATCTGAAAGTCTTTGCTAAAATTCTAGCCAATAGAATACAACCGTTGTTGCCTGGGATAATACACTTAGACCAGGTCGGCTTTGTGAGTGGCCGTGAGGCTAGAGATAACACCCTGAAGACCCTTCTTCTAACCAACTATGCCCGGTCCCACGATATCCCACTATGCCTCTTAACAGTCGATGCCGAGAAGGCATTCGACCGAGTCGACTGGCAGTTCCTTCGATTATCCCTGCAACAAATAGGTGTGGGAACTAATATGATGGCGAGAATAATGTCCCTTTACTCCTCTCCGTATGCTAGGATTAGACTGAATGGCTCGCTTTCTCCAGCCTTTTCTGTATCCAACGGGACACGACAGGGATGCCCACTATCCCCCCTCCTGTATGTTCTCACTATGGAACATTTGGCTACTGCTCTACGTAACAATCCCTCTATCCACGGCATAACAGTCGGGCCCACACATACGAAACTCGCTCTTTTTGCAGATGATCTGCTCTTGTTCGTGACACATCCACACACATCTTTGCCCTCGGTATTGCAGGAGTTTCAGAAATTTGGAGAAGTTAGCAACTTCAAGGTTAACTACAATAAATCGGAAATCCTTAACATATCTCTGCCCACATCGGCCCTACGACGACTAGCGTCTACTTTCTCCTTCAAAACTGGTTCCCCCTCCATAAGGTATCTCGGAATTCAAATACCGGCGGATGCTTCCCAACTTTTTTCCCTGAATTTTGCCCCCCTACTCCTTAGGACCCAAGCAGATTTAACCAACTATGCGTCCAAACAGCTCTCTTGGCTGGGTAGAGTGAATGCCCTGAAAATGGACGTTCTCCCTAGGTTCTTATATTTGTTTCAGACCATCCCTATTCACATACCCAACTCGTACTTCAAGAAAATACGCCAGCTGTTTTCCAAATTTATTTGGAATGCGGCCCGTCCAAGGATACGGTATGAAACACTGTCTCTCCCAAAGGCTCGGGGGGGGGGCCGGAGCCCCAATTGCCTCCCTATACCATAAAGCAGCGGTGCTTACCCGCATATTAGACTGGTTTCACCACTCTTCCACCAAACTTTGGGTCCAATTAGAAGGCCACATGAACCCAATTGAACTCTCCACTCTCCCGTGGACCTTGCCCACGGTCCGGGGGGGTTCAGGCCCTCTCAATGACCTTACCCGTCAAACGATTCGGATCTGGGACCGCATGTTGTCCAGAAGGGGCTTGTCAAACCACATGGGGCCTATGACTCCCTTCTTTGGGACACCGGCCTTTCCACCAGCTATGTCTGTAACAAGATTCGGACCATGGCGAAAGGAGGATCATAGACGACTTGCCCAGGTCCTTCGTGCAGACCCCACTTTACGGTCAGATACCCCTGCCGGTCCGACCCCCCGTCACCCCATGCAGTGGCTTCAGAGGCAACAGACTATCTCCTACATCCGGACTTTCCCGTCTATTACAGACATTCTTGCTGAACTGACGAGATTCGAGGAACTGCTCATGCAGGTGGAGCCTCCAACACATGTTGTATCTCAACTGTACTCCATTCTGCTCGATATCCACTCCCCTGACCTTCCACCGTACACGGTGGCCTGGGAGACAGATCTGCATCACCCTATCTCCCCTATTGACTGGCAAAAATGTTTCATCCTCACTCACAAATTATCCCTAGCCACTAAGACCCAGGAGAAGGGGTTTAAACTAATAACGAGATGGTACAGATGTCCATCATCTATTCATCACTTCAATCCGGAAGTGTCGGATGCCTGCTGGCGGTGTCTCGACTCCCGGGGAACCATGCTCCACATCTGGTGGGAGTGCCCTCCTGTGCGGAGGTTCTGGCAGCGAATTTTCACACTTTACTGCAAACTGATGGCGACCTCTATCCAGCCTTCACCTGAGGTGGCCCTCCTGTCTATAATCCCGGGGTCATTTAAATCCATCAGAAATGATGTATTGCGACACTTCTTGGCGGCGGCCAGAATAGTGATTCCCCGTCATTGGAGATCGACAACCATGCCTTCCCTGGGAGATTGGGCTGTTGAGGTGGACCACATTAGAGACCTGGAACGCTTGCTGGCGGAGGAAAGTGGTAAAAGTGAACAGTTCTCTCTCACATGGACTTCGTGGTCCGTGTTCCGATACTCCTCTGAGTTTGTGTCCTGGGCGGGACGTGACCTGGACGGGTCCGCCGTGGGACCGTGATGGAGTGATTGGGATTCTGATTCCTGTCCCCTACCTAATTGTCCCCTTCTATCTGCCCCTGACCCTGATTCTTTTTTTCTTTTCTCTATATCTAATTACACCTCTAGGAATACAGTGAGAAAACGTACCAGGGCTTCGATCTACTTAATGCCAATAACCCAATGAGTGACCCTACGTCATATTCTCCAAACAGATTTGTGTATAATCTCATCTGATAAGTTGCATACGGAGGACCTAGGATCCCCTTTGCAGAAATACAGATAAAGGTTTCCTTACCTCATTTATTCTTGTACAGGGACTGATATTACAAAAATCCCACGGAGGTCCTCCTACACAGGTGCTCAATCCTTATATGTGTAACTTAGCCCTGCTTTGTTTTGCCATACATGATACCTGTCGATGGTGTATCCTATCACTGTTTGTAATGTTTAAGACGAAGTGTGTCTTTTTCTGTCTTTCTCTTGCATATAATATAATAAAATAAGATTGAATTAAAAATAAAAAATAAATTAAAAAAAAAAACATTCCAGCGATGAAATCCAGTGTCTGAGCCTGAGCGGACCTGATGGGGAACTTCCTCCACAGTGTATTAAATGAATACACCCACCCCTTCTAAATTTCCCCATCAGGTCCGCTCAGCCAATGACGTAGGTGTAAGGCTGAGGACCTGATGCGGAACGTGTGAAGGGGCGGGTCTATTCATGTATTATACTGGAGGAAGTTCCCCATCAGGTCCGCTCCTCCAATGACGTAGGCAAGGTCTGACATACGAGGGGGCGGACCTGATGGGGAACTTCCTCCAGTATAATAAATGAATAGACCCGCCCCTTCTTACGTTCCGCATCAGGTACTCGCATCAGGTACTCAGCCTTACACCTACGTCATTGGCTGAGCGGACCTGATGGGGAACTTTAGAAGGGGCGGGTGTATTCATTTAATACACTGCGGAGGAAGTTCCCCATCAGGTCCGCTCAGGCTCAGCCAATGATGGACAGCGATGGACATCGGATCGCTGCGGGACACTGGATTTTATCGCAGGAATGTTTTTTTTTTTGTTTTTTTTATATAAAGGACATTTCCAAGGTGTCGGTGTGTGTTTCTTTACATTTTTTTTACACTTTCTTCGTGAAATGGTAGGGGTACAATGTACCCCTTACCAATTCACATAGGGGGGGCCGGGATCTGGGGGTCCCCTTTGTTAAAGGGGTCTTCCAGATTCCGATAAGCCCCCTGCCCGCAGACCCCCACAACCACCGGGCAACGGTTGTGGGGATGAGGCCCTTGTCCCCATCAACATGGGGACATCCTCCCCATGTTGAGGGCATGTGGCCTGGTACGGTTCAGGAGGGGGGGCGCTCTCTCATCCCCCCCTCTTTTCCTGCGGCCTGCCAGGTTGCGTGCTCGGATAAAGGGTCTGGTCTGGATTTTTGGCAGTACTCCACGCCATTTTTTTTTTACATTTGGGGTGGAGTTCCCCTTAAAATCCATACCAGACCTGAAGGGCCTGGTATGGATATTTGGGGGAACCACACGCATTTTTTTTTTAAATTTGCGGCAGGGTTCCCCTTAATATCCATACCAGACCTGAAGGGCCTGGTAATTGAATTTGGGGGAACCCCCAAGCTTTTTTTTTTTTTTTTTTATTCAATGACTTTTCTATGTATTGCCAGGAGCCGACAATTCCTTATAGCCGCGAGTGAGTTTTAAATGACTTTTTTTCCTTCAGAAATGACACTGTGTGCAGGGACAGTTCTAAGTACGGGAAACAAGTGCGACTTTACATGCATACTATACACACACCCTAGGTACGAAATTTAAAGGAAAATTCCACTTTTATTTTTTCATTTTAAGCATCATTAAAATCACTGCTCCCGAAAAAACTGTAGTTTTTAAAACTTTTTTTTGCATTGATTGATACATGTCCCTTGGGGCAGGACCCGGGTCCCCAAACACTTTTTAGGACAATAACTTGCATATAAGCCTTTATAATTAGCACTTTTGATTTCGAACGTTCGAGTCCATTGTATTTAATAGGGTTCTAAAGTTCTTCTCATGACATTTCCCTGTGAACACTATAGTTATCTACAACTTGGGCATTTTCTTTAGCAGATTACAAAATCCCAACCTACCCCATACACCTTGACCCTCTTTGAGAGCCTTTGTAGAGCCTGACCTAATTTCCCAGCCTTGATATCATTGATCTGTTCCTCAATAATCTCCTCTAAAAAAAACACCATTGAGGCCTTATCATCTTCTGTGGGAGAAAGAATGGGGGAAACAGCTGGATCCAGAGGACTGGCAGATCATGAATATAACATTATCTAAGTGTTCCAAAAACGTTCTTATGCCGCGTACACACGACCGTTTTTCTCGACGAGAAAAACTACATGTTTTCCTTTCGCAAAAACGATCGTCTGTGGGCTTTATGTCGTTTTTCTCGACGTGAAAAACGGCATTAAAAACGACGAGAAAAATTAGAACATGTTCTAATTTTTCTCGTCGTTTTTTCTGACATTTTTTCCCCCGGCAGTTTTCCCATAGGGAAACACTGCCGCGGAGCCCACAGACGGTCGTTTTTCACGACAAGAGAAAAAATGACGTGAAAAACGACCGTGTGTGGGGAAAAAGCCGTTCCCTCGTTTTTAATGTCATTATTCACGGCGGTTTTTTAACCGCCGTGAATAATGATCGTGTGTACGCGGCATTATACTTGACAATGCCTACAAAATACTTTACAGATGGTATTATATGCCAGCCAGGCTGGCCATTTTATTCCAACCTACTCCCCTCTCTGCATCCGGGGATGTTGCCAGGAGGGCACTATGGCACACATTTGGTGGTCTTGTCCAAAGGTATGCAGGTTATGGGTCAAAGTCTACACTCTTCTCCGAAATTTATTTCATACCAATCTTAAAAGGGACCCCTACAAAGCTCTCCTTTGCAAACCGATTGAGGATTTGCTTTGGCCGGAGCATCAACTGGCTCTGCATCTTTTTGCTGCAACTAAATTAAACATAGCAAGGGACTGGAAAACTCCTGTACTACATAATGATATTATGGTAAATGAAAAGTTGACAGCTATTCTTTCAGACACACATGATAAATTCCTTTGGGTTTGGCAACCGTAGGTTGCATACAATCAACATTCCGGATTAGATCCCACACTCCTCTCAATTTAATACATTCCTGGCGCATGCCCCGTGGACTCTCCCTCTTCTCTTCTTTCTTCACTCTTCCTATCTTTTTCTCTCTTTAGTTTCATTTCCCATGCTTACATTCTATGGAAAATAGCAATTCAAATTAGATTATAAATATCAAATAACTGTTTTACAGCTCCCAATAAATCTTTATTGAATATCAATTGTGTATTTTTTGTGCATTAATATGGTTTAGGGGGAGTCAAAGAGGATTGACACTAGCTTTTGTTTTGTTCAGACTGCCCTGCATTCAAGGCTCTTTTTTTTACTTTGCAGATATTAGCAACTACATTTAATATTTAATACTGATTTACATTACAACAAAGCATTTTTACGCATTTCTTATTGAATGTAATCAACTAGCATACTATATCCAGTCCCCATAGTGTTTAGCAATATCAGGACATGAAGGAGGAGAAGGGAGGGAGGGGAATGTCATTTACCATTGTGTATACGCCCACATGTGTGACTCTATAGTCATCTGGGCTGCATAGATAAGAAAAAGGAGGAAATGAAGAGCTTAGAACGGAACTGAAATTAAGTATGCTCTGTAGAGGACACCAGCTGGTCTACACAATCTCAGGCTACAGTGGAGACGCCGAGAAAATGGGAGGGACAGCTGAAGGTAGGATCAACCAGGTATATTTCACTGTACACAAAACAAATGTTTTAGTGGCTTTGTGAGTATGAACACTCTGTTATATAGCATGTAATACGAGCTTTTCAAAGACTGGGTTTAATGACACTTTGATACAGGATACTTCTATAACAATGTTTGCAAACTCAGAGCTATCTAATAAGAATAAGAATCCCAGCAGTATCTTCTGATATTCTCTCTTTAAAGCAGAACTAAACAGTATCTGAGCACAACAAACTAAAAATGCAATTTAATGTATTTTTCATATTTACAGCAAACGTTCATCCATGTCTCCAAGCTTTATTTTGTTGAGAAATCACTTTGAAAAACAACCCCCTAATATTTATACGTGCGACTATCTTGATTTGTGAAGCTTTTACTTTTATCTGCTCTTAGCTCAGGCATGCAGGAGGGTGTGCTTAGCTGAGAAAGCCCCCATCCCCTCCTCCAGATGAAAGGGAAAATAAAAATGCCCATGAAGACTCCTGGGATGTATGACATCATTTTGACCTAGGCTATAAACCAGGAAGCAACTCAAGAAATGTAAAAAAAGGTTAAAACAAGTAAAACATGTGACCAGCAGTCTCTAGAGAATTTTCAAAAAATTTAATTTTAATGGTAATAATAAAAATAAAAAGCACAAAAAACACAATACATTCCATTTAACCTCCCTGGCGGTATTCCCGAGTGGGGCTCGGGGTGAAATTTCAGCACCAAAAGCGGTAACCCCGAGCCAGACTCGGGATTGCATCGCAGTAATCCAAGCAAAGTTACTTACCTTGTCCCTGGATCCTGCGATGTCTCCCCGCTGTGATCTGCGAGCTGTCTCCTCGCTCGATTCACACAGTGCCCGAGTGCCGCCGAGCTCCGTTCCCTGCAACATTACGACGCACGGGGACGGAGATCGGCGCCAAATTCAAAAAAGTTAAAACACAGTACACATACAGTACACTGTAGTTTTACAGATTACAGTACTGTATAAAACAATTACACATCCCGTTTGTCCCTAGTGGTCTGTCCAGTGTCCTGCATGCACTTTTATATAATAAAAACTGTTCTTTCTGCCTGGAAACTGGAGATTGTACATAGCAACCAAAAAGTGTCCCTTTATGTCAAAAGTGGTTTTAGACCAGCTAGAAAACAGCGATAATAAATTAGAATCACTCGCAGAATTGAGCGATAGCGATTTGTGGGGAAATTCGTCATCAAGCACTAAAAGTAATGACAGCGACAATTCTGCAACTGAGCAAATTTCAGTGTTTTTGATTTGATTACATTAGTGAATAATTTTTATTATTATTATATTATTATTTGTTATAATTATTTATAGTTATTTATTATATTATAATTTATGATTTTGTGTTTCAAACTTTATCATACCCGGGATGTCTACTAGACTCTTGTTTGGACAGATTTAAGTGAGTTATTCCTAAGAATTACAGGCCTACAATATAAAACGCCAAATTTCCATGCAAAATAATTGTACCGCTTTCAGCACCTAAAATCTGAAAGAATCATACCGCCAGGGAGGTTAAAGGATGTATACATTTTTAAAATGTCATCCTATAAAAAGAGCTTGTGTTTTGCACATACAGGGGCACAACCTGTCTCTGTATGTTCTCCCTGTACTTGTGTGGGTTTCCTCCATGTACAACGGTTTCCTCAACAGATACAACTCAAAAGATATGCTGGTAGGTTACCTGGCTCCTATCTGGCCCAATATGTATGAATGTGAGTTAGGGACCTTAGATGGTAAGCTCCTTGAGGGTAGTGAATGCGCAATATATATGTAAAGCACTGTGTAAATTGTTGCCGCTATACAGTACAAGTACCCTTAATAAATAAATACAGGTTCACTGTAATGTATCTATTACATTTAAAGTAACACTAAATGGTATCCTTATTCTCCAAAAATAATCCATAAACATCCACTAATCAAATGTCCTGTCATCTATTTTATATTAAATTGTTTCTTACTGTTTTTTTGCCTCCTTGCAACATCCTGCATGAGCTTCCAAAAAACCCACATTTCCCCCTCACTTCTGTTTGCTTGGAATGAGCAGTTCATGTTTTTTGCAGTCATCCATGTAGCAAACTCCTAGTTAGGCTGCTAGGTAAATTTAGATTTTGGCTCCTTCTGTAATCAAGGGAACATAGATTGTTTGGTCTGGTCTGTTCAGGGCTTCATAGAATAGGGGTTTGCTTGCTTGCCCCTTCTTCTATAAAAAGTTTCTAGAGCTTAGGGAAGGAGAATTCAAATAACCAGCCTGACTTAATAATCATGACCCAGCCAGTCTCCGAGGAGGTGTGCCCAGATGGTGGCTGGGGCAGCTAATAAATAGCCTAAAGCCCTGGAGAGATTGGTTTTCCCCAAGAAGAAACGTTTTCAGCCTCAGAGGGGCTTGTTGCCCCTAAAGGAGCAAGAGGAATGTTTTGCAAGGTTCCAGGAGCTGCAATGCTGGGACTTAGAAACAGCCTGGATCTGACTGCAAGTTTTTTTCAAGGAAACTAGTCTGGAGAAGGATTGTCTCCCTTACTGAGTGGAGTCCAGAGGAATCTGGGAGGAGGCAGCTGTCCTAGGAACTTGTGAGTAAAGACCCTAAAAGTGATCCCTGTGACTGTATAGTGTTCTGAAGATTGCACTAGGTACCAGTAGTTATACAAGGTAACCAGATGCCAGCGTGATTTGCCCTCATGGTCTTCAGTTATGAGGAAATAGACTGTTTAGTGTTCAAAGTTGTTTAGGGAGAAGACTGTCCTCTATATGCTAAGTACTAACCGTTTTGGAGTATCCCATGCCCTAACCCCTCTCCTGTTACAAGTTCTGCAAGCAATAAATTGCAAAAAAGACAAACCCCTAGAAGGTTTACTGGAGCAGCAATGAATGGACTGTTGCTTGGATGTCTGGTGCTTCTGTACTGCTTGGGATAGTGCTACCCTGCAGGTATAGTGCTACACTGCTCTATGCACACTACAAATCCCACAGTCCATGGTCCATAGTCCCTAGTTCATCCCTAGTCCATCTCCCTAGTCCTAGTCCATGATCCCTAGTCCCTAGAGAAGGTGGCTACATTCCTACATACAGTGGGATTAAGGAAAACAAATTTTGGAGGAGGCTGAGAGCAACAGAATGTACTTTTTTGAGTTAACCACTTAAGGACCTTGCCTGTTTTTCAGACTCAGTGTTTACACGTTAAAAACAAGTTTTTTTTTGCTAGAAAATAAGACAACAGTAAAGTTAGCCCAATTTTTTTTTATATTGTGAAATATAATGTTACGCCGAGTAAATTGATACCCAACATGTCATGCTTCAAAATTGCGCCCGCTCGTGGAATGGCGTCAAACTTTTACCCTTAAAAATTTCCATAGGCGATGCTTAAAAAATTCTATAGGGTGCATCTTTTGAGTTACAGAGGAGGTCTAGGGCTAGAATTATTGCTCTCGCTCGAACGATTGCGGCGATGCCTCACGTGTGTGGCTTGAACACCATTTTCATATACGGGCGCTACTCACGTATGCGTTTGCTTCTGCGCGCGAGTTCGTCGGGACGGGGCGCTTTAAAAAAAAAATTGGATTTATTTTACTTGATTTTATTTATTTTTACACTGTTTTAAAAAAAAAAAAAATGGGTCACTTTTATTCCTATTACAAGGAATGTAAACATCCCTTGTAATAGAAAAAAGCATGACAGGTCCTCTTAAATTTGAGATCTGGGGTCAAAAAGACCTCAGATCTCATATTTAGACTAAAATGCAATAAAAAAAAAAATTGTCATTTGAAAACATGACAACAAAAAAATGTGCCTTTATGACGTATGGGCGGAAGTGACGTTTTGACGTCGCTTCTGCCCTGCTATGGTATGGAGACGGGTGGGGGCCATCTTCCCCTTACTCGTCTCCATACCCAGCTAGGAAGAGGACCCGATCGCCTCCGCCGCTACGACGGCAAGCGGCGGAGGGCGCGGGAGAGCGGCGGGGGGCCCTTTCCGCTGCCGATAACGGTGATCGCACTGCGAATCTGCCGCAGAGACCAACATTATCATTTACAGGACCGGCGCCTGAAGAGATGGATACCTTGGTTGTGGCAGCAGCTGCTGCCGTTACCGAGATATCCCTCTTCAAAAAGAGGACACATATAGTCGTGCGCAGGTCCTAAGTGGTTAAAAATACATACCTGTTCTTATCCACCCCTGCATCCAAAGACATCATTGGTATGCTATGTGTATGGCTTTACTCCTGTACATGCAGGGCTTTTTTTCAGGGGGAACTTGGTGGAACTCAGTTCCATCACCTCTGGCTCAGACCCTTTGGTGCCTGCTCACCACAATCACTTGTAAATACAGAAGTCCAGTTTCTGTGTTTACAAGTGACAGCTCTGCACTCTGTATGTAATGAAATCCTGGTATTTAATGCCCCTTTAAGACCCACCTACTGTTTTCATGAAATTTGACTGACCACACCCACTATTAGATGTGATTTGGAGGGTGTGTGTAGGGGAGGGGTTTTGTGGGGCCGTGGTTATGTTCCAGCACCTATTGTTTGAGAAAAAAAGCCCTGTGTACATGCCATGCTATTTTACTTCCAAAAACATTTTGGTAAAGAAAAATACATACCTATAGATTTAGTGTCACTTGCGGTGACAAATGAGCTGTGCCTAGTGTTATAAGGAACATTAAGGTGATTCAATAAAGCAGGAACATCACTTTTTTGGTGGTATGGCCCCTTTAATATGGCCTGCGCCAAATTCATGAAAACCTTGCGCCAGTTTCAACAGATTTTAGAAGAATTACCGCCAGTGTTGAGTGTTCCTTACTTTACTAAGATCTTTAAAAAGGGCTTTTTATTTACTTCATTGGTTGCTAGCACAAAGACCGCCAACGTCCTATCAGCCAAGAAGGCAAATCACACTGAACTGACATTGGGCGGAGGATGGCATTGGGCAGATTTCATTGCTGTCGACCACAGGCAAGGTGGACATGAAGTCTCAGAGTTCCCCATCAGGCTCCACCCACCCAACAACTTTAAATCATGGCCAAGTCACCTGTTGGGTGGGCAGAGCCCAAAAGGGAACTCTGAGGCAAGTTCCACATCGTGTCTGTCTTGTCAGCGATTGACAGCAAATGGCAGTGGATTGATTTGAAATCCACTATTGAACTGAATAGTGGCTATGAATCTGCCAATTACCAAGTGCTGACTATCAAAAGTAAAAATGGACCTGATGGGGATCTGGTCTCTCAATCCCCCATGAGGCTCCGCCCAGCTCTAGGTTTTGAAATAAGGAGCCTTTGAGCATGTTCCGAAACTAGTCACCGTCCCTTGCTGACATCACTGTGTTCCACAGTGGTTTCAGGAAGTGCGGCAGCCATCTTGCTCCTCCAGACCCTCTGTTCCTGCAGATGCTGGTCGACACAGTGACAGGGAATACTATCTCAGGAAGACTTCATACGGTGATGAACCTGTTTACTCTGTAATCCTGTAAGTGTTTTTAACAGTTGCCTTTTAATACAATTGCTGACATACTGCACTTTGAAGCACCTTTATCTGCATATCTTTGTCTAACCAGAGCCTGCTTCTGTCCTGTAAGTGCTGCTTGAGTGCCGTCAGCTTGCTATCCTGCTACCTTGGATGATCCTGAATGTATTTAGCATCTCGAGGACCCTTCTAGCAGAAGTGCTCCTACTTACCATTCACTAGTTAACAACTCTACAGCCATGCACCTGTCAGTGACAAGCACAGTGGCTGGGGGGAGAGAAGGCACACAGGGGGTTATTTACTAAAGGCAAATCCACTTTGCACTACAAGTGCAAGCTACAATTGCAAAGTGCACTTGAAATTGCACTGAAAGTGCACTTGGATGTGCAGTCGCTGTAGATCCGAGGGGGACATGCAAGGAAAATAAAAAACAGCATTTTAGCTTGCACATGATTGGGCGATAAAATCAGCAGAGCTTCCCCTCTTTTCAGATCTACCCCTCATATTTACAGCGACTGCAATTCCAAGTGCACTTTCAGTGCAATTTCAAGGGCACTTTGCACTTGTAGTTGGCACTTGTAGTGCAAAGTGGATTTGCCTTTCATAAATAACCCCCTGAGAGCCGGTTCACACAGGGGCGACACGACTCTGGCCAAGGCGACCTGAACACGACCTGAGCACGCACCACAGCGCGACTTGGGGCAACTTACAAGGCGACTTCAAGTCGCCTCCAGCACAGGAGGCTTTCCAGTGGCCAATCAAACAACAATCAGCTCTGTGGGAGGGAGGGGGGGAGGGGTTTGCCTGGAAAACTATTTTCTCTTCCTGTATTGTTTCTTCAGTTAAGACAGGGGATCCGACTTGGAGGCGACTTCCATTGAAATCAATGGGTGCAAGTCGCCTAGAAGTCGGATTGAAGTCGTACAGGAACCCTTTCTGAAGTCGGAGCGACTTCAGTAGTGTGCATTAAGACGGCTCCATTCACTTACATTGACTTTCTCAACCGCGCGACTTGGGGCGACTTCAAGTCGGATCCCGAGTCGCCCCTGTGTGAACCGGCTCTTAGTGTCCAGTGTAGAGGCTCCAAACTCAGTGAAGACACAGACAGATTCATGTACCTGTCTATGAGAAGTACATGAATCGGGCACTGCACCCTTTGACAGAATTTTAAAGCATGTCTAGACACCCTTTATGGATGCCCCAGATTATTTTCTATACCCTGCGCTTAACTGTTGCTCAGTTTCATGAAGTTCAGCTATGCAATTTTATCTAGATCCAGTGCCTGTTAACAAAAAACGTTTATCAGTATGGGTGTATATACAGCATGGTCTGAGTTCACGTTTAAACCATTTTATAACATTAAATTTTTTTTAGTCCCAAGCATCTTTTTAAAACCAGCATTCTAGAGATTTTTTATCTAAAATCACTTGAATCAGTGTATGCGGTATAGACCCTGAAGAATATTATCAGCTGCAGAAATCTTTAGCAAAATGATAATTTTCTGATAAAACACAGGTTCATTTTCATCAAACAAACTTCAAACCAGTGACTCATACAAAACAGATAAAAGAGATGGAGGAATATGAAGGTCAAAGTGTTACACGTTTTGGTTATGTTAGTGTTGGCACAGGTTTGACAGACTAATGTATCTGATTACTACAATTCATCCAAAACCACTAAGCTCCACAATGCGTACCATTTATGTAAAGCTTAAAATACAGGGAGTATTTCGTTCTAGCTGTCAGACAGTGAGACAGTATTAGAGAAGATAGTAAAATATCAAAACACTATAGCAAGATGCATTATGGCAAGTGTTTTCATTGGCTGTATGGGCTGCCCTATTGCTTATTAACAGATTTCCAAGTCAAATTCAAGATCTTTGTCACCCAGGGTAAACATTAACTGTGACATGAGGTCACACTTACTGTGCCACAAGATGCAAGGATAGGAGTATATGCTATGTTTATATCAGGCTGAATATCTACTATAACTCTAACTAAATAGAGGGCCTCAAGTACTTCCACGGGGCCACACAATAACAACTGATTTTCATACATCGAAAAATGCCGCACTGAGTTAGGCGGCCCAATCAAAATGGTCCTGTTGTATTTTTTAAACACATTTAAGAGAAAAGTGGGAGTAAGTCCCATCTTTGTTGCCAGTGGCAGTAATAGTAACTCCCAGCATAGCTGTCAGTGGCCACAGTAATAACCCCCAGAACTGGTGTCAGTGGATGCAATAATAACCCAATGCTTTGTGTCAATGACTGCATATAATGCCCAGCAATGGTGCCAGTGACGTCATAGTGAATTGACAGTTTCAGGATTGCATGCAACATTTATTATTATTATTATTATTATTATACACGATTTATATAGCGCCAACATTTTACGCAACACTTTACAATGTATAGGGGGGACAACACAATTACAGTACAGTTCAATACAAAGGTACAGGAGGGCCCTGCTCGTAGAGCTTACATTCTAAAGGGAGGGGTGGTATTTAGGGAAAATGTGTCTGGACACCTAAATACCGCATGCGGTCTGCAATAAATAACGGATGGGTTTTGTCCCTAATGTCATTGAACCAAGTCAGGAGAGTCAGTTTAATTACTTTTTGTTAAGATTATGTTAATTTTGGAATGTTCATAGCTTGGCCACAGGTCTACTTTATGGTATATCAAAAGCAAAAAGATTTTTTTTTCTTTTTTGAGAGGACAAAAAATGGTCTAAACATGCCAGGTTTATTTTTTTTGTGTGTCCCATTGGAGAGATTGCCTGTCCAGGAGGCACAACAGGAAATGAAAGGAAATAGCTATAAAAATGCAGAGAAATGTCCTCTTAGAAAGAGTGCACCAAAAAATATTTCGCTTTTATTCTTGTTATGGTGACAATGAAAAATGATGGATTTCCCATCACTTTCTCTCCATATAACAATGGTCACCAGGAGATATAGAAAGGATAAAACTCCCTAGGATGGAAATAGACAGCAATAAATACTGTATAGATGTTGTAACCTTTCTCAATCCCCCCTAAAAAAAAACAACATGTTTTGGCAATCAATATACTTAAAATGATACTAAAGTCTCTCTTTTTTTTCTTTAAAAATAACAAACATGTTATACTTACCTGCCCTGTGCAATGGTTTTGTACAGAGCAGCTTGGATCCTCCTCTTTTCAGGTCCCTCACTGGCGCTCCTGGCCCCTCCCTCCTGTCGTGTGCCCCCACAGCAAGCAGCTTCCTATGGGAGCACCCAAGCCAAAACGCTGCTCTGTGGGTCCATTCAGACTCGAAGCGGTGGTTTGGCCCCAACCCCTCTCTCTTTATTGGCTAACTGACTTTGATTGACAGCAGCGGGAGCCAATCGCATCTCTGCTGTGTCTCAGCCAATCAGGAGGGAGAGGGGACGGCTGAGACACTTGTGCACATCACTGGATCGAGATGGGGCTCAGGTAAGTATTAGGGGGGCTGAGAGGGGCTGCTGCACCCAGAAGGTTTTTTTATCTTAATGCATAAAATGCATTAAGATAAAATACCTTCTGTCTTTAGAACCACTTTAAATGAAAAATAGCTAGAATAATGATCCGCATGTAGGATGGGTGGGTCTGCTTCCTGAGGTCTATGCTAGCAACATTCTATGTCTGCTTGATGAATCAAATTCTAAGAAAGAGGTTTAATCTGACTAGTGATTGTGAGAAATTTCTTGGTACTGATATTTTGAAATATTAGGATGCCTGTGAGAAAAGAAGAAATAAGTCTACAGTGCGTGTGTTTCAGTATAACTCTCCTGTTTTACAATCGGAAAGTCCTCGGACCATTAGATTACAGACAGAAAGCAGTGGGGTGCACTGGTGTACTACAGCTGGGTTTGGAAGAAAAACTGGAATTCCAAGCAAGTAGGCAAGACTTCCTGTATGCATTTCAAGGCAATGTTAAAACAATGTGCCCTTAATTCTCAGAAAAAAGGCTAACAACACAAATATATCACAATGTGCCATTTATGTTTGCACCAGTTTTCTGAATAAGATATTTGCTCAAATCACTAAATATAACTGTGACTGGTTAGGAAAATGTTTGCAAATAAAACATTAACATTTGCTTTCACTCTTTTTTGTAAGGCATGATTGGGCTTTCTTTTTGCCTTGCTTCCAGGGCATGGCATTAGAGTAGACATACAGGGCATGGCATTAGAGTAGACATACAGGGCATGGCATTAGGGGGAAAAGGTAAGTTACTTTCCTAGGATACTGCAATGCAATCCCAAGTGTGGCTTGGGGTTACCGCTTTTGGTAATGCAAATTCACCCCGAGCCAGACTCCGGAATACCACCAGGGAGGTTAAGGGGTTCAGATGCCGGGAGGCGGGATGGGGTTCCAGTGACAGGCTGTATATGACTGTCACAGCAGTCACATGGTTGGAAAGCTCCTGATCGCAAGTAGTTCTAAATTCTTGCTGGCACTCAAGGATAATTCAAAGTTTAATGGTATGCAATAGTGTACAACAGTGAATGGTTTAGTTCAAGGCTGACACCGCCAGCTCAGTATTCTATAGCTATATGGGGACAGTACTTTCCTCAAAGATTCCCATCAGCAATAAAAGCTGCATCACTGACTCATTCAATTGAATGGAGTTGCGCAACAATCATCCCATAACCTCAGTTAGCCGCAGTTGCGGCGTGGTTGTCTGGTAATTAGGGGGTTAAAATAGACAGTGAGGAGGCAATACAACTCCTCCTCATCGCCTGTTTATTGCTGTCTGAAGTGCAATAGATCAGGCTTCAGACAGCAAAGAAGGGCTAAACAAGGCCATAAAACACCTTAACACTATCAGTCACCTAAAAAAATTAAAAGACCAGTTCTCTGCAATAGAAGAGCTGGTATACTACTGTATACTACTGTACTGTCATATAGTGACAAGTGGGTCATAAGATGGTCCACATTGCATAACAGAGAACACAGAAAATAAGTGTCAACTGCTAAAGAATTAAAGTGATTGTAAAGGTTTGTTTTTAATTTTTTTAAATAACAAACATGTTATACTTACCTGCTCTGTGCAAGGGTTTTCTGGGGTCCCCCGGCAGCGTTCCTGGCTCCTCCTCTTCATCGCGTGCCCCCACAGAGAGCCGCTTTCCATGCGGGCACCCATGCGGATGCGTTACTGATTCCTGCTGCTGCGTCCATTGACACAGACAGCAGGACTCAGCCCTGCCCCTGACTCCCGTGTCACTGGATTTGATTGACAGCAGCGGAAGCCAATGGCTCCTGTTACTATCAATCTATCCAATAAGGACCCGAGACAGGGGCTGGAGCTGCTGGGCTTGCACTCGTCACTGGAACGATTGGGTTCAGGTAAGAAAAAGGGGGGTTTTGGGGGGAGCTGCAGCACAGAAGTTTTTTTACCTTAATCCATAGAATGCATTAACCTCCCTAGCGGTAATCCCGAGCGTGACTCGGGGTTGTTTTTTTATGCTAGGATCGGTAACCCCGAGTCACGCTCGGGGTAGACATTGCAGAGCTCGCAGCGGAGTTTCCCTACCTTCTCCTGGCGATCCAGCGATGATGTCCTCTGCTGTGATCGCCAGCGAGATCTCCGGCGAGTGTCGGCACTTTCGTCCCCATCTGACTTCCTAGTTCCGTTCCCTGCGAGCCGCAGCGTCGCAAGGGAGCGGAACTGGGCGCCAAATTCAAAAAGTGAAACACATAGTATACATACAGTATACTGTAATCTTACAGATTACAGTACTGTATGTAATAATTACACACCCCCTTGGTCCCTAGTGGTCTGTCCAGTGTCCTGCATGCACTTTTATATAATAAAAATCGTTCTTTCTGCCTGGAAAATGGAGATTGTCCATAGCAACCAAAAAGTGTCCCTTTATGTCAAAAGTGGTTTTAGACCAACTAGAAAGCAGCGATAATAAATTAGAATCACTCGCAGAATTGAGCGATAGCGATTTGTGGGGAAATTCGTCATCAAACACTAAATCTAATGACAGCGACAATTCTGCAACTGAGCAAATTTCAGTGTTTTTGATTTGATTACATTATTGAATAATTTTTATTATAATTAGATTACTATTTTTTATAATTATTTATAGTTATTTATTATATTATAATTTATAATTTTGTGTTTCATATTTATCATACCCGGGATGTCTACTAGACTCTGGTTTGCTTAGGTTTAAGTAAGTAATTACTAAGAATCGCAGGCCTATAATACATAACACCAAATTTTCATGCAAAATAATTGTACCGCTTTTGGTACATAATTCCAGAAAGAATCATACCGCCAGGGAGGTTAAGGTGAAATACCTTGAGACTTTACAACTCCTTTAAAGAATTTGATGGAGGCTGCTGCTGCACATAAATGGAGCTAAGCTAGAGACACGTGAAACATGTACAGCCAGAAAGGTAAACACAACAGCTCTTCTATTGCACTCTACTAGCCTTTCAATTGTGACAAATTGGCAAACCTTTGTGCCATTTTTTACGAAAATTTTCAAAAAACTTTCTCTTTGTTCATTCCTACTTGTCTTAAAGCGGTGCTCCGCCGAAAAAAAAATATTAAAAGCCAGCAGCTACAAATACTGCAGCTGCTGACTTTTAATATTAGGACACTTACCTGTCCTGGAGTCCAGCGACGTCGGCAGCAGAAGACGAGCAATCGCTCGTCACTCTGCTGCCACCACCGCCATCCTCAGTGAGGGAACCAGGAATTGAAGCCTTGCGGCTTCACTGCCCGGTTCCCTACGGCGCATGTGCGAGTCGTGCTGCGCTGTTCTCACTGGTCCCCGTTGTGTTCTGGGAGCTGAGTGTTTGCCAGAACATAACGGTATTCTGCGGGAAGTGGCGAACTACCCGCAGAATACCCGCAGAGAGGACTCCCGGAAGTGGGTGCAAATACCTGCCTTAGACAGGTATCTGCACCCCCCTCCCCCCTGAAAGGTGCCAAATGTGACACCGGAGGGGGGAGGGTTCCGATAAAAGGAAGTTCCACTTTAGGGTGGAGCTCCGCTTTAAACAGCGCAATCCTGTCATTGTTATGACAATAGTCCTTAAGTGCACTCTTGCCTAAGCCAAAAGGTACCTTCTATGCGGAAAGTGGTGTGCTGGAATCTATATGGAAGGGGAATTTGATTAGGTTAGATTCCTCAACCTGCAAATCAAGAGTTCTCATTCCTGTAACACTACCAGTTATTCCTGGAAACAAATCTTTTTGCCTATACTCTCTCCTTCAAGTTGTTGGGTCCACAGACATCACTAAAGAAAGCTTTTATTAAGACTCTCTACAATAAACATTTCAGGCAACAGCTAGCCTTGAACAAGTAACTGAAAGGAACCATTTCACTGCCCCAAGTGTGGTGAAGAACCAAGAAAGCCAAATAAGGATGCTCTTGGGACAGTTACATTTTCCTTAAGTTCAATTGATAAAGTTGGAATGATGCAGGGTTTAGCAGCTGTGAGGTTGCTCTAGGACATGTTGTTCTTATGTTGGTCACACTTTCACACTTGCACAGAAGGAAATGTTCAGCGTCTTCAATGAAATATGGAACAAGAATATGCTGAGTTCCAGGCACAAAATGCCAACTGTGCTGAGACAGGTTTTAAATTTCAGGCTGCAGTTCACAAATTATACAGCGCACACAAAGGTTGCCAGCTGGAATATGTACTGAAAGCAATTCTCACCACGGTTAAATCCACTTGCTTATTCACAGCGTGAAGCCAATGTAAAACAGACGGTTTAACCATGTAGAAATTATTAAAGGACAAGTGCAATCTTAGTATAAAGTACACTACTCAATCCTCCCAAGCCCTCCTAACATAAACCAACCTAGAATCCCTGATCCGGCTATATACTTGCCTGTGAATGACAGCTTTGACCTCCTCTGCGGTTTACCTCCTCTGGCCCAAAATCGTCTTCAATTCTGGCTGTTTCTGCGCAATGATCACTTATACATGTAGCGGGGGTCCCAAAATTTGGGGATTGCTATGCCAAATTTAAGGGTGATTCGACTGGTAGTTGGCTCAAATCTTTCAATTTTGCTGGACTCGGCCTTGCTGCTGTTTTGCCTGGTGTGCAGTTCCAGTTAGAAGTATGGGTGGCACTGTCACTTATACTTGGGGTTGAACCACAGGTAATGGGGCAGCGATTTGGTGTCCTCTCTCGGCAGCCGTTCAGTGGGTGAGGTTTGCCTGCTGTGCATGCCGGGAGAGGGTACATAAGAGGCAGACGCCGCCCGGGAGGGGTTGGTTCCAGAGTTGGAGTCCTGGTGCGTGGCCCTCCAGGCCATGGGGCCACGTGCACTTCAGTCCCAGGCACCTTTAGTCCTGGGACTGCAACTTCAGCCCTGGGCCCAGCACCTTTAGCTGGAGCCCACTTCGGGAGGAGGAATCCCAGGGTGCCACCTTGCAAGGGGACCCATTTCTAGAAGAGGAGGCTGGGGGAGGACCGTTCCGAAGGACTGGTGAGAGATCACAGTGAAGGAAGGGGCCCAGTAACTCTCTGGAGGGATGTCATCCATCTGGAAAAGGGGACCTAAACAACAGGACCAGTAGGAGGTTTGGGACACTATAGATTCTGTGGCAGAGGATCTTCTGAACGCATCCATTAGGGAATCTAATAGACTGTTCGAGTTACACACCGGCTGCTAGTGCCTTTGGGTGACTTTCCGGGTGAGCTATACCCACTCGGGATCGAGTGGCGAAGAAACAAGAGTGCCTGAACTGATCTGTCTTCCTAACACCTTTCTCTTCTCCTCATTTGTGGATGTTCGTGCATAAAAGAAATAAACTCTATGTTGGAGTTGATGCTGGTGTGGACCTTGGAGTTACTTGGGGCATAGAGACTTTTGTCCTTACATTATAGGGACAGAAGCCAACTCTGAGGGGAGTCTCGCTGCAAAGACCCGTAAGTGAAAACAAGTATGCTTAACCTCTGCAAACCAGGGGGTACGGGCATGGTGGAGACTATGCGCCTTCCTCTCCAGTGAACGAGCCAAAGAGTGGAGAAGGAGGGTGGCGTGGTTGCTACATACACTTGCATAGAGCGGCTATATTCAGAGTATGGCCACATGGTTTCTAAAGTCTCTTGAAATAGAATCTAATGTATCTTGAAACCATGGTGTTGAGATCATTAGGAGCCCCAAGTTTGCACACCAGCCATAGTCGTTTTTAGGGATGCAGTAGGAGCCTGCCACAGGTTGGTTTAGCATGGTAAGTAGGATTTCATTTTAAATCTGCTTTAGCAAAAGACATGCTTTTGCAAGACTCTGTGGCTAAGCACGATCATGATTTTTTATGTAGGAAACAGATGACCCTCATACAAGGTTGTTGGTTAGAATTCCCATAGTTCTAGATGTGCCGTACCTTACAGTGGCGAATGAAGTAGCCTGAGACAGCTGCATGCCAGATGGAATAAGTTGCTTTGTAAAATTTAGTTGCAGTGGTTCTGGACACGTGGTTGGCCATATAAAATGATCATTTGATAACATGTAAATAGCTTCTGTGTTTTTTTTTTGGGCAATACTGTACTGAGCAAGAGAACTTACCGTAATCTTTGAACAATTTCCATTTTACAGAAAAACACCAGAATTTGTGCAAACACAGATACACAGATACTGAATAATCATCTACTTATACAAAACATACAAAGAAATCTTTGCATCAAAAGATGAAGCATTTGTCTAAAATTTTCTTTTCTGTTCTGGCTGCGCTAATATTTGTTACATTAACCACACCTACATTTTCCAACAGTGTATGGTATTTATTTTAACATGTATAATCATTGGCCGTTTCAGGGCCAAATTGAACCATAAAACATTCCTTGTGTTGACAACAAAAAGATTAAGGAAGATGACCTTGCATATATTATTACCTTGGTTGGAAGTAAACACAATAAAAGTGTTCCTTTACAGTTTTGATTATAAGAGATTTTTTCTTGAGAAATTTGTGAGCTTTGCATTTGAACTTTAGGCCCGAGGTGACATTTTACGCTCTAGCTTAAAACAGTAGAGTGTCAAAAGATTACTTGTAACACCAAACAGCTTGCTTTGGAATTTGGAATGAAAATGAGATGAGCCAAGGATAGGATGTATCATCTATGGACACTTCCAGAGCCTAATTAACTCTTCCGCAGCCAGTCCCATTTCCATTTAGTAATATATTAGCCGAAAATCTTGATTTTTTATTTTTTTTGCCAATACTGCATAGCAGCAATAATTGACTCAACATGTAATTCCACAGCACATTCACTTTAATATCACCACACCAAACATATAGAATGGCAACTTACATGTACTGTACTTATTACCTATCTCATGGGTCATATAACCTCCCTCCAAGTTCAGTATCTGCTTCCTGAAAAGGTTGAAATCATAAAAAACCTGGTGCCTATTCAGTTCACATATATTTGACACCAATGATCCCCTGCTGCAGTGATTTTCTATAAATTGCAGTCTGATCACTGGAGAGAGGAATAACTAAAGAAATTATTGCTCCTGTCTGTAGCAGACTAAAGACATTATCTCAAAATAAGCAAAGTCGCTTTACTACTGTTTTTCAGGTGTTCTGGCGCTAAAAATAGCGCCTGAAAAACGCCTGAAAAAATCCTGCCCTGCAGTCTTCAATGTGAAAGCCCGAACGCTTTCACACTGAAGCGGTGCGCTAGCAGGTCCTGCTAGCCGCATCTTTGGAGCGGTGAAGGAGTGGTGTGTTTACCGCTCCTTTACCGCTGCTGCCAATTGAAATTAATGGGACAGCGCGGCTATACCGCCCACAATGCGCATTATGCGCTGCGGGCGGTTTTAACCCTTTCTCGGCCGCTAGCGGGGGTTAAAACTGCACCGCTAGCGGCCGAATAACGCGGCAAAAACAACGGTACAGCTGTGCAAAAAATAGCGCCACTATACCGCCAGCACACCTCCCCGCCTTAGTGTGAAAGGGGCCTAAGGTTTCATGTACACTAGCAGCTCCTGGAAGCTTCTAAACTTGAGTTTAGAAGCTTAAGGCCCCATGTACACGGGACGCTGTTAAACGCGCGTTCAGAGGCAGTTGGACACTTTTTCCAACTGCTCCTGAACTCATTCAATCTTATCCTATGTGACCATGTACGTTTGCAGTTGCGTTTAACAGTGTTTCTTTGAAAGCAAAAAAATGGGTTCAGACGCAGAAGATTTCCACGTTTCAGATGCAAAACGCGACAAAACGCGGCTGAACGCGGTAACAGCAGCGTTTCGTTTATAGGTGTTTTTCGTTTTTGGCCGTTTGACCACTTAAGCCCCGGTCCATTTTGTTGCTAAAGGACCAGGCCACTTTTTGCAATTCGGCACTGCATCGCTTTAACTGACAATTGCGCGGTTGTGCGACGTGGCTCCTAAACAAAATTGACGTCCTTTTTTTCCCACAAATAGAGCTTTCTTTTGGTGGTATTTGATCACCTCTGCGGTTTTTATTTTTTGCGCTATAAACAAATATAGAGCGACAATTTTGAAAAAAATTCAATATTTTTTTACTTTTTGCTATAATAAATATCCCCCAAAAATATCTAAAAAAAAAATTTTTTTCCTCAGTTTAGGCCGATACGTATTCTTCTACATATTTTTGCTAAAAAAAAATCGTAATAACCATTTATTGATTGGTTTGCACAAAAGTTATAGCGTCTACAATATAGAGGATAGGTTTATGGCATTTTTATTAACAATTTTTTTTTACTAGTAATGGCGGCGATCAGCAATTTTTATCGTGACTGCGACATTATGGCGGACACATCGGACACTTTTGACACCATTTTGGGACCATTGTCATTTTTACAGCGAACAGTGCTATAAAAATGCACTGATTACTGTAAAAATTACAATAGCAGTGAACGGGTTAACCTGTAGGGGGCGCTGAAGGAGTTAAGTGTGACCTAAAGAGTGATTCTTACTGTTAGGGGGCGTGGCTTGGCATGACACGTCATTGATCATCGTTGTTCCCTATGACAGGGAACAGACGATCACTGACAGTGTCACTAGGAAGAATGGGGAAAGGTTTGTTTACACTTACCTCTCCCCGTTCTTCAGCTCTGTGACCCGATTGCGGGACACCGGCGGTGATCGGGTCCGTGGGTCCCACGGGCGCGGTCACGGAGTTCCCGACAGGGTCGCAAGCGTGCCAGCAGTGGCGCGCGCGCGACCCACGGCTCGCACTTTAAAGGGGTACCTGTACGCCAATGTGCGCAGCCGTGCCATTCTGTCGACGTACATCGTCGTGCGGCGGTCGGGTTTTTTAAACGCTTCTAAACGCAAATGCGGCAAAACGCGCCATATAAACTCGGCAAAACTGATGTTTTAAACGTGGGTTACTATCTGTCAAGTTTAATCATTTAGGAGCAGTTGTAAAAACGTCCTGTGTACATGGAGCCTTCATGTACACTGCTACTGGTAAACGGACGTTTAGGAGCAGTTGGGCGTTTTTTTCAGCTGCCCCTGAACTCTCCTCTATGTTATCTTAATAGTACATGTACACAGGGTTGTTTATAGTAATTTCTAGGCAGTTGAGTTTAGAAGCATTTTTTGGAACACCAAAAAATGCATTCAGGATGGATGTTCAGAGACATTTGAAACGCCAAATGCCTGTAACAGCTTGTAAACGCGCTAACTCGCTTTAGACGCGTTTTTCATTTTTGGCTATTTGAAAAAAATATATATATATTTTATTTTATGTTTAAACGCTTCTAAACGCTAAACGCGGCATGTAAACACGGCAAAACTGAAGTTTTAAACATCGGTTACTTTCTGTCAAGTTAAATCGTTCAGGAGAGGTTGTAAAAACATCCCGTGTACATGAAGCCTAATTTAGCCCTGTACACACAATCGGATTTCCGATGGAATAAAATCCGATGGATTTTTCCATCAGAATTACGATGAAGCTGACTTTCATCTGTCTTGCCTACACACCATCAGACCAAATTCCGACCGTCCAAAACGCAGTGACGTAAAACACTCCGACAAGCCGAGAAAAATGAAGTTCAATGCTTCTGAGCATGCGTCGACTTGATTCTGAGCATGTGTGGGTTTTTTCACCGATGGAGTTCCCCACAGACGATCGGAATTTGCTATCGTTTTTTATTCCGATGGGGCCCACACACGATCGGTTTGTCCGATCAAAAAAGTCCATCGGTCTTTTTTCATCAGAAAAAACGATCGTGTGTACGCGGCATTAGGCGTTTTTTTGCTAAAGCTCCTAAACCCAACTCCATAAATGCCTATGTGTCCATGTACACATAGGGAGTTATTTACTAAAGGACAATCCAATTTGCACTACAAGTGCACAGCAAGTGCACTTGGAAGTGCAGTCACTGTAGATCTGAGGGGGACATGCAAGGAAAATAAAAAAACAGCATTTTAACTTGCATATGATTGGATGATAAAATCTGCAGAGCTTCCCCTCATTTCAGAGCCTCCCCTCAGATTTACAGCGGCTGCATTTCCATGTAGTGCAGAGTGGATTTGCCTTCAGTAAATCAACCCCATAGGCTTTTAGCAGAGTTTAGGAGTTGCGGAGCTGCAAAACATGGCAAAAACACAAACCTTGGTTTTACCACAATTTTGCTGCGATTTGCATTTTCCCTTAGCCGATGGGTTAAAGCGTTCCTATCCTGAACATCATTCTTTCGCGTTCAGGAGAGGGAGGTTTAACTTCACCTAAACATGGAATAACTACGCGGTACAATATATATACAATTTATATCATATTAATTTATGTTATGACATTTCAGAAATGTATTCATGCAGACTTATAAAGTTACTTAGCCTCCCCCCCTCTCCCCCCCTCCGTCATATGACGTCCTTGACTTTGTGCGGGTATATCTGAATGATGCCTGCAGCTACAGGCATCATTCAGATATCGTCTTTTTCAGCCAGCGATTCCCTACACCATAACAATGATCATAGCGGCTTGATCGTTCTTACGGGCGGTGAGAGGGGACGTCCCCCCCCCTCCCGCCGCCCTCTGGTCCTTCTACCGACTCACCGGAGACAGGATCCGCCGGCCCCGGATGTTTACCTTACAGATTTCTCGGCAGACCAGATGGTAGCCGGAGTCTCTATGATCATTCGGAGGCCAGGCGCGATGTTATGACGTCAGGCCCGGCCTCTGCATTCAAGCAAACGGCTTTCTGCTCTTACTCTAGTTCTACCACACTTAATGTTCACAATGAAGCACTGGATAATACCACAATTAACTATAGTTAAAGCAAGTGGTACATGCAGCCCTCATTATACTAGATTTGATTATTGTCTATATTTAACAGGCAGATGTAACAACTTAGAATGAATACCTGAGGTGATTCTATGATAATCTGATAATTAGTACACAGCACTTGAGAACTGTTAATGACAGTTCATGCAAAATTATCAGAAGGGATAAACACTAAAGTTTTTCTCATATGATACCAGAACGAACGATTTTCGTTTAATCAGTACAGTATTCATCTAAAAAAAAAAGACCAAGACACGCAGGCTCGGAAATGAAAATACAATACACACATTACATCACTTCCGAAGTTTTATTTTGTCGTACGTTAATGTTCATACCTTTAGTAACCTCTTTATTTTCTGGTTCAATACGTTTTTATTGCAGAAGTAGTGTTAACAACGCTGTATCCTGGCCTAGGCCAACAAGGCCCAGGCCTAGGGCAGCACTTTGCAGGGGGGCAGCATGGAAAAAGAGTCCTTGTCGGCTTGAGCTACACTATTAGTGTAGCACTAGTCTTATGGGGCGGAATGGGCAGAGAGACAAATAAGTCTAGCGCCCCCATAAAGAGGCCGCACATCTTCCGGTATACGGGCGGCCGGCATTCCACAACTGTGGGGGGGGGGGGGCGGTGCTTCTAATTTTGACTGTGCTATCATCCTGGACCACAAACCTTCCTCACTGTGCTATGTTTTCTGCGGCACCATTGGCATGGTTATATCTTCTTAGTCCTCTCCATAAAATTATCAGAAACTTGTGATTAAATTAGAACTATAGGCAACATTTTTTTTTTTTCATTTTGGATAGAGTAAGGGAAGGTTATAGCCCCGGTCAGATTTTTTACCATCCCTGTCCTATTGCAGAGCTTTCCCTTCACTTCCTGCCCTATAGCCAAACAGGAAGTGAGAGGAAATCTATGCAAATTAAGGGACTCCATTCCCCTCCCAGGCCCTCAGAACTAGTGTCCCCACTCAAAATTTACAGGGTGGGTCTTAAACAGCAAGGGGTGTGGCCTTGACAGGAAGGGGTGGGTCATATTTAAATTAGGGTGTGCACGAGTTTAGTCAGGCCTAGGGCAGCACAAAACCTAAATACACGCAGGGGCTAGAACTGCCACATAAGAGACAAAAAAAAGAAAGAAAATACAACATAAACAGAGGAGGGCAGCCTCCTATGTAAATGGTCACAGAAATCCTGAGTACAACATACGTAATTTGGGGTAACCCCCATAAGTGCAGGAATAACCAGAGACAAAAAATGCATTAACTCTGCAATAAGATCGTCTTGGGCATCTGTTAGCAGTCAAAAAGGGCTAAGAGCCCTGGTAAGAGAAGGAAAACAGAGAGAAATAAGAAAGAGAGGGGGAGGTAACCTCTTCATTTTCAAAATGAGACTAGCATGCAAAAAAAAAAAAAACAGACAATCATTTGTCCAATATTCTCATAGTGTGTAGGAGGCTTAACGCCTCACTGCAATGAATCTCTGACAGGACCCTGTAGGCTTTCAGCTGCAAAAAGGCCTTATTTATTGTTCATTAAGGGACACAGTATCAGAAGAAACTCATAGACAATAGGGTAATCCAAATACAGTCCAACTGAGGGGAGGGCAAAGGCAACAAAAAACTAACAAGCCCATGTAAAAATCTAAGTAAAAACTAGGAGCAGCTTGCAGCTCAAGAGTTGCCTAAAGGCAACACCCTCAACCTTATATTTTGCCACCTCTGCACCCCCTGCATCCTCTCTTCGCTCACAACCTTATCAGTTTCAAACTCTCGTTGTCTCCAACCTCCTATGCCTCCAACCAGCAAAGAGTTACCCATAGACACCTTCACCACCTCAACCCTTCCTTTCTTTATTCTGCTGCTGCCTGCCTTTATGACAAAATCGCACGCCTGTCTACAACAACTTGCTCTCATCCTCCCTAGACACACTTGTTTCCCTCTCACATCCACAGTTACACTCTTCTCTCCCCCAGCAGGCGTTGCCTGACTGTCTACTGCTCCCCATAGACCCGGATCTCCCCCAGCTCACCAGCGCGCCGCCCGAAGCCGCCATCTGGGCATCTCTCTGGACCTGCAGCTGCCGTCAGGAAAGACCGCGGCTACGGCCTAGCTCCGGCTATCCGGGAATATTTTGCTTTACATCCTCCCTCCCTCCAGCAGGCCCGCCTTGCTGTCTCCCACTTTGGAGCTCCCCCAGCCTGTCATTGGGCCTCCCAAAGCCGCAACTGTGGCTGCCTTGCCCTTTAGGACAGACCACGGCTCTGGCCTAGCTCTTGCCACGGAGGCCATCTTGGTCCACCCAGCCTCGGCCTCAGCACCTTCTCCCGACCCCCAAAGACATTCCGCCGGACAAAAACCACAGGACTTCACCTGTCACCGGCCGACTACCTGCAACCCCCACCAGGCCACTCAAAATTGTCAGCCTGAAGGACGAACTATGGATCCGGCCTGGTAAGTAGCGGCCATCTTGGTACACCCGGGCGCTCTCACTACCAGTACTCTGATATCCAAACCCTTCAACTTTTTAAACATCATCATCATCATCATCATCCTCATCCCCCTGATCCTCATCATCCTCGTTATCATCCTCTTCATCCTCATTATCATTAGCCTCATCCTCATCATCATCATCCAATCTCATCAGCTCATCTCACCAGCTCATCATTATCATCCTCACCATCCTCATCATCATCAGCTTATCATCCTCAGCCTCGACATCATCATCTCATCAGCTCATCTCAGTCAGTCTCATCAATCTCACCCCCCTCATTTTCCTCCTTCTCCTTCTCCTCATACTCCTCTTCCTCCTTCTCCTCCTCCTCCTCCTTCTCCTCCTCCTCATCATCCTCATCGTCATCTCAGCATCATCATCGTCATTTCATTCTGGAGTTGTGTTTTTTTTCAACCTGACTAACTATGTAACTATAACTGGGTACTAATCATTATAGGTAAGTTGATCCAGGGATAATTCCGATTGCCTCTTGGAGGATCAGTTAGGATTTTTTTCCCCTGCTGTAGCAAATTGGATCATGCTCTGCTGGGTTTTTTGCCTTCCTCTGGATCAACAGTGGGGGGAGATTGGGTATATGGGATTGTATGTACTGTATTATTTAATCTTTGTTTGTGTTTTTATGGTTGAACTGGATGGACTTGTGTCTTCAGCATCAGCTCAGCTTCATCAACATCATCTCATCATCATTGTTTCATCATCTTCATCACCTTATCATCGTTTCATCATCATCATCTCATCATCAACATATCATCTTCATCAACATCATCATCATCTCATCTCATTTCTCATCATCATCGTCATCGTCATCATCATCATTACCATCTCATCTCATCTCATCATCATCATCATCATCACATCATCCCATCAGCATTCTCCCACCATGTTCAACATCAAATACTCAGCTGACACCCTCCACAGACTAATGAATACCGCCTCAACACTACCAACCTCCATCCAAAAAATACTACGAAAAAAAACAACTTCTAAGAATCAAACGGCGATCGACCGCCAAAAACAGGACTGCACCACTTCAACTACAACATCTATCATGCGCCCTGATCAACACCAGATCAGCAGTCAAGCACAAACCGAAAATTCATGACTTCATCACTCAACACAACACAGATTGCCTCTTTATCACGGAAAGCTGGCTAACACCCGACTGTAATACCATCCTAGCAGAATTAGTACCTGAGAACTACTGCATCCTAACTGAGCATAGAGTGGGGCAAAGAGGAGACGGCCTAGCAGTGATCTACAAATCTCCCCTCTCTCTCACCAAACCAACTTCACAGAGCTCATTGCCTTTCATGGAAACACTTACTCTGCAACTTCAAACAACACCCCAGGATACCGTCCACATACTGCTATGCTACAGACCACCGGGACCAAAGACAAACCTCCTCACACCTTTCACCAAATTCATCTCTACATACACCTTGAAAACCAAAAACCTCCTGTTACTCGGGGACTTCAACCTCTGGGCTAACTCCTCCCAGGACCCCATCGCCACCGCCTGCATCAACCAACTGGAAGAACTAGGTCTGCAGCAACTGATAAATGCTCCCACACATGCTTCGGGTCACACCCTCGACCTCATCTTCAAACTAAATATGGACATCAACACACTGGACAACATGCCATTACCATGGACGGAACACCACGACATTAAATTTAAAATAACTACCAACACTTACTTCCAAAAACCTACACACTTAACAACAACACACTGGACAAGATCACAGAAGAAACTACACTCGCAACTCTTCAAAACCACACTATCCAACAAAATAGCAATGCCAGGTCAAAACCACTCAACGGAAGAAACACTCAACGCCCTTAACAAAGCATTACTACAGACAGCAGACACAGTCGCACCAAGACGCAGAGCACTCATCCGCAAAAACAATTTTGGCTGGTTCAATGACGCTCTTACATTACTGAAACAAGAACGCAGAAGAGCTGAAGGAGCCTGGAGAAGGAATTCAACAAAGGAAAACCACACAAACTACAAATTACTCACCAAGAAATACCACAAAGCAATCTTCAAAACAAAAAAAGAATACTTCTCTAACACCATCTCAAAAGCCATAAACTGTCCCCGCGAACTTTTCAAACTAGTCGCTTAGACTATGAACCCCACCTGCCTAGAGCCTCCAGCAAACGAAACACAAGAATTCTGCAATGAACTATCTGACTTTTTTATTGACAAAATCACAAACATTGGTGAAATAATTCAGCAGAAAAAAACAATCAACCTCACTCGGCCAGAGCAAGAAGAAAAAAGCCATATAAATACTCTACAATCAACTAAATTTACTCTGGTCCCAATCACCATCGACACTACCAAAATCATCTTCAGAAGCCTCCGAGAAAGCACATCACCAAATGACATTATTTCTACAAAACTTCTGAAAGAATGTACCGACATCTTGGCACCCACCATAACACACCTCATAAATCAATCGTTCAAAGAAGGTATTGTGCCGATCTCCCTCAAGCAAGGCATAATCAAACCCCTCCTAAAAAAAAACAGCCTAGACCCCAAAGACCCAAACTACTGCAGACCAGTAACAACCCCAACACCATCTCCAAGATCATTGAGAAAGCAGTAGTACAACAGCTACAACTCCATTTGGACACCTACAAACTCCTGGACCCACTGCAATCTGGTTTCCGCCCAGGCCACGGGACAGAAATGGCACTTCTCAAAATATGGGATGACGCCCTCGAAGCAGCAGATGAAGGAGAATCATGTCTCCTGGTGCTGCTGGACCTCAGCGCAGCTTTCGACACAGTAGACCAAAAAACTCACTCGTCTCACAGAAGTAGCCGGAGTCGCAGACTCTGATCTACCCTGGTTCGCATCCTTCCTAGAGGATCGATCCCAGACAGTGAAACTAGGAGCCTTCACTTCGGAAGCACGTACAATTACATGCAGAGTCCCTCAAGGATCACCCCTGTCGCCCGTGCTCCTCAACATCTACCTCCACCCACTCCTCAAAATCATCAGTAAACAGGACCTGCTCTATCACTGCTCTATCACTCCTACGCTGATGACACTCAACTTTACCTTTGCATCACCGACAAAAAAGACCAATACCACGCACTAGAAAATTGCCTCTCATTGATCGATAATTGGATGACGAAGAGCTCCCTCAAACTTAATGGATCCAAAACAGAACTTCTTTCGCCACACAAACCAAAAGAAAAAAACTCTAGGACCACCTACACACCACCCACCATGCTTGGACAAACCATCACCCCAAGCACCAAAGTCAAAAGCCTCGGAGTCATCTTTGACTCAGACATGACTATGGACGCACAAATAGGATCAGTAGTCAGTAGTCAGCGGATCTCACTATCTTCTCCGCCTTCTGCGTAGACTCATCCCCTTCATCCCGGAAGAGGACACAGCAGTAGTAGTTGGAACAATCATCAATTCCCGACTTGACTACGCAAACTCCCTCTACCTCAGACTTCCCAAATACCAGATTTCGCGTCTACAAGTTGTCCAGAACACAGCAGCCAGACTGGTATCGGGAAAAAACCCTGGGAATCAATCACCCCGTCCCTGAGGACACTCAATTGGCTAGCTGTGAAGGATAGGGTTACATTCAAGACCCTCTGCCTCACTCACAAATGCACACAAGGAAACGCTCCTCAATACCTATGCGAGAAAATAAAACACTACACCCCTAGTCGCGCCCTCCGGTCAACTGACGGACATCCGCATGGAAGAAAACCATCGGGCCTTCAGGAAAAAAACTTAAGACCCACCTCTTCTGGAGACACAGGACGACAATGGTTGCAAAGCCCCTTGAGGCGATTTAGTTCGCATTTGTAGCGCTATACAAGTTACTCACTCACTCACTCACTCACTCAGAATTATTACTTTATTCTAGCCATTGGAATAAATATACATTCTTACGCACTTATTTTTTATTTATTTTTTTGCACAAAAATAATGCTTGTAAACTCTTCTGCAAATGCAGCTTTGGAGTGTTGTTTTTTTATTCCTCCAAACCCTGTTTTTAAAATACTGATCTGAATGCTTGGCCACATAGGCTAACACAGAACTGTAAAATAAGCATTTTTTGAGGCCTAAATGGTGTTTTACTATCTACATGGAGTTCGGATTTCAGTGCCTTGAGAGATTATGACTGCTCCAATACCTTTAGTCTATGCATCCACTGAAAATGAATAATATAATAGGAGGGGGGTGCATAAATGCAGGGTGCTTTGAATAAACAGAAACATAACTCCTCATTTTATAGAATATGCATTTCTAACACATTAGAAGAAAAGAGTAATGCCTTCACCAGAGACAAAAATGAAAAAATGAAACTATCAAGCTCTGCCAGTAAATGCTGTAATATTAAGAGTAATACTGATCCTGGTGTGTGGGTGTGGGTGTTATTCAAAATCATTGATTCAGGTGGAGTATGCATATCTCATAGATTTAAAAAAAAACTCTCTTGATGATCATTACTAGAAAACATTCATTCCGATGAGTCATTTTATTTGTTTTAAAAGTCTAGATAACAGGTGTTCAACATTTTTTATGCTTTGGCCAAGTCTGTTTTCTGGGAAACCCTTAATCATCAGTTTGTACAAAGTAGGGACCTCTAAAACTTTGATTCTCTGTAAATACTATTGAATACATTTAAACTATAACTCTTTGCTAAAGAAAAGGCAGGTGACCCATTGAGACCCATAGATGCCATAACCATGCCTCCATCCCTGGTACATTAAAAATTAAGAAAGAAAGTGGGCTGTGGGACTTTAAATGAGGCATGGATGGGCGTAAGAAAAAAGTCTAGGATATCAAAAATGAGTAAACATCACTGTCCCGTTGGGGAATAGTCTGTAGCCATGTATACATGCTGCATAGTCAGTCTGAAGAATGGAAATCAAGGCATGGATATAAATATAAAAATGTATTTGTATCATGGTAAAAGTACACATGGATCATGCAAACAAAGGCATAATGTAAATAGGGGTTATCACATAGACATGATCAAAATTCACTGTTGAGACATGGCTGAAGCAAGTAATGACAGTTAAATGGACATACACAAACAGTGAAATTGATTATCCAATTGAAAAGTCAAGAATACACTTAATAGATTCATAGTTGGGCAAGCTTTACTTGGCATCCCAGAGCATGGACTCATGGATGGGCGTGGGAAAAAAGTCTAAGATATCAAAAATTAGTAAACATCACTGTCCCGTTGGGGAATGGTCTGTAGCCAGGTATACATGCTGCATAGTCAGTCTAAAGAATGGAAATCAAGGCATGGATATAAATATAAAAGTGTATTGTATCATGGTAAAAGTACACATAGATCATGCAAACAAAGGCATAATGTAAATAGAGGTTATCACATAGACATAATCAAAATTCATGGTTGAGACATGGCTGAAGCACGTAGTGACAGTTAAATGGACATACAGAAACAGTGAAATTGATTATCCAATTGAAAAGTCAAGAATACACTTTGTAGATTCGTAGTTGGGCAGGCTTTACTTGGCATCCCTGAGCATGGACTCAACGCGTTTCTTGGCGTTTAAAGCCAGTCATCAGGAGTGGGGTGCATGTCATTTGACTAAAAGGGGAGATGGATATACAGGTCAAATAAAGTCTTGAAAAAATGATGTCATGTTTGAAACAAAATAACAGAATCAGGTGGTCTGATACGTTACCAATGGCAAAGCCCGGAATGGGGTTGTCCCAAGCATTTGAAATATGGCGTAGAGTGGTGGTCCTGGATGCACTGTCTCACCCGGGGCTGAGGCGGGGAAGGCCCCCCAATAAACACTTCAACGGCCCCTCAATCAAGAGGAGAGCCAAGGAGAAGATGGCATGGGACATCCATCAGGGAGGAACCCGGACAGCCACGGCACAGCGCCAAACTGATGGAGAGGCACAGACAGGACAGAACCCTATTTCCTTTTCTTATTTGCTCAGTGATTAATTCTCTGAGACTACTCATATGTTGGCATCCTTTTTACCCATTTTTGACCATTGATATCCTTCCCCAGACTTCATTTGACAACAGGCCAATATCGTTTATCCCCCTGTTCTGATTATAACAGTCCTAATCGTGATTTTCAATGATTCATCAATCCCCATGGCTCACCCAACCCAAGCATTGGTGGGTCCCTGTTCTTTGGTCTCTTTCGTCCGGGGTTGCGATGCGCCCAGTTCCCCCTCCCCACCTGCCTTTCCTTGGCGGGGGGCGGGGCATGATCCTTGGCGCATCGGCATCATGTCAGTATGTTGCACGCACGGCGTCCATTGGGACGTCTGCGTTTCCATCATAGTTTTTTCCACCTCGCATGGCCCAGGGGGATGGGAGGGACCCCGCCGAGATCATTTGCACCTCGGGCGGGGTTCTTTCCGTCCCCACACCTGGCTCATGCGTCACATAATGCTGGCGGGGATACGCCCCTTGCTGTGGACATTTAGCCGGTAGCCACCTGGGGAGCTTCACTTCACAGACATCCATCTGACGAGAGGTTCCTGTTTCTCTCTTTCCCCACACTTCAAGGTAATTTCCAATCTTCATTTCAGGATTCACACAGTATATATTACATATATACTCTTTTTACTTGCCTTTCTCAACTTTTGCCTTGCACCTTGCTCACACTGCTTCAAACACACATTTTATTTCATCGATATTTAGCATTATTGGGGATTTGGTTTGGCTCCTTCTCAAACCAGATTCATCTACACCAACACTCAGCTGATTTGCCAACTTTGGCTGTTAATCCTTTCAGTCATGTTTTATCATTAACCCCTTTTTTGTTCAATTTCTTCCAGCACCCATCACACATTATTCCCATTAGGATCCACCAGCACATTATTTACATATTCACTCCCCTCTTCCTTTGCTCCCTTTTGTTTTTCCTTCCCCTCCCCTCCCCCACTCACACTTCAATTTTGGTTCTCAAACCATTCAATCTTCTTTTTCACCCATTGCTCATTTGCATTTCTTCATCTCTCCACCAGCATTCTGCCCTTGCACCCTGTCTGTGCCTCTCCATCAGTTTGGCGCTGTGCTGTGGCTGTCCGGGTTCCTCCCTGATGGATGTCCCATGCCATCTTCTCCTTGGCTCTCCTCTTGATTGAGGGGCCATTGAAGTGTTTATTGGGGGGCCTTCCCCGCCTCAGCCCCGGGTGAGACAGTGCATCCAGGACCACCACTCTACGCCATATTTCAAATGCTTGGGACAACCCCATTCCGGGCTTTGCCATTGGTAACGTATCAGACCATCTGATTCTGTTATTTTGTTTCAAACATGACATCATTTTTCCAAGACTTTATTTGACCTGTCTATCCATCTCCCCTTTTAGTCAAATGACATGCACCCCACTCCTGATGACTGGCTTTAAACGCCAAGAAACGCGTCGAGTCCATGCTCAGGGATGCCAAGTAAAGCCTGCCCAACTACGAATCTACAAAGTGTATTCTTGACTTTTCAATTGGATAATCAATTTCACTGTTTCTGTATGTCCATTTAACTGTCACTACGTGCTTCAGCCATGTCTCAACAATGAATTTTGATTATGTCTATGTGATAACCTCCATTTACATTATGCCTTTGTTTGCATGATCTATGTGTACTTTTACCATGATACAATACATTTTTATATTTATATCCATGCCTTGATTTCCATTCTTTAGACTGACTATGCAGCATGTATACCTGGCTACAGACCATTCCCCAACGGTACAGTGATGTTTACTAATTTTTGATATCTTAGACTTTTTTCCCACGCCCATCCATGAGTCCATGCTCTGGGATGCCAAGTAAAGCTTGCCCAACTATGAATCTATTAAGTGTATTCTTGACTTTTCAATTGGATAATCAATTTCACTGTTTCTGTATGTCCATTTAACTGTCATTACTTGCTTCAGCCATGTCTCAACAGTGAATTTTGATCATGTCTATGTGATAACCCCTATTTACATTATGCCTTTGTTTGCATGATCCATGTGTACTTTTACCATGATACAAATACATTTTTATATTTATATCCATGCCTTGATTTCCATTCTTCAGACTGACTATGCAGCATGTATACATGGCTACAGACTATTCCCCAACGGGACAGTGATGTTTACTCATTTTTGATATCCTAGACTTTTTTCTAACGCCCATCCATGCCTCATTTAAAGTCCCACAGCCCACTTTCTTTCTTCATTTATAACTCTTTGCCGCAAAATTCAATGAGGGTCCTGACACTAAGCTTGTGCACCTTCCGCTGCTGTCAATCAAAGCCAGTGACAAGCGAGCGGGGACGGGGACGGGGACGAGTCCAGCTGTCTGTGTCAATGCTCTCAGGAGTAAGCATGCATAAGTGCCCCCATGGGAAGTGGCTTCCCATGGGGGCACTGAACAGAGAGGAGGGGCCAGGGGCACTGGCGGGGGGACCAGAGCAGGCAAGTATAGACATGTTTGTTTTGTTTTTTTTTTTATTTGTATCTTTACAATCTCTTTAAAATAGAGCTATAGGCAAAACTTTTTTCATTTTTGATAGAGAAAGGGAAGGTTATAACCCCTGTCAGTTTTTTGCCACCCGTGTTCCATTGGGGAGATTTACCTTTGCTTCCTGTCCTGTAGCCAAAAAAGGATGTGAGAGGAAATCCCTACAAATTAAGCGAATTCTTCGGTACCCCCCAGAACTAGTGTAACCATCAAGGGATTTCACCTCTATAACTTTTCTGGGGACAGCCCAAAATTTGGGATTTTCTTTTTCTTTTACTTTCACTTTCAATGATAATGGTGAACTAGGCCAAATAGAGAGGGTGAATCTCCCAAATGGGGGGCAGAAACAACAATAAAAACCTAATAGGTCTTTTAATCCCTCTTCACTCTTTTCAAAAGTAAAACAAAAAAAAAAGTTTTGCTCTTAGTTATACATTAACTATGAGAAATGGAACAGCTATTTAGAAAAAGTATATTGCTATATTCTGTGACATGTCAAGTTTTTATGTACGGTAGACTTTATTCCGATGGAATCAAACCCGATGGATTTTTCCATCGGAATTCCGATGAAGCTGTCTTCCATCAGTCTTGCCTACACACCATCAGACAAAATTCCGACCGTCCCAAACACTGTGACGTACAACACGTATGACGGCACAATAAATGGGAAGTTCAAATCCAATGGAGCCACCCTTTGGGCTTCTTTTGCCGATTTCGTGTTACCGCGTGTTAGTAAAAGTTTGGTGAGATCCGATTCGCGCTTTTCAGTCTCCGTGCTTTTTAGTCCGTTACAGCATGACGAATGCGCTATCTACATTACTAACGCTAGTTTTACCAGAATGAGCGCTCCCGTCTCCTAATTCAGTCTGAGCATGCGTGGGTTTTTTGTCCGATGGAGTTCCACGCAGCCCCCTCTCTCTACCTTGTCCAAACTGAAAACACTTTGCATTCATTAAAAAAAATGCAAGACATTCTCTAAATTGTGCCCATGCCAAGCAAGCAACCCTCGTGTTCACTATGCAGCAGGACAGCTTCTTGCATTTGATGGAGAAGACAATGAGAATCACTGTAGTCGTTACTACACTGATTCTCCAGGTATGGCATATGCAAACATACATTAGTCCAAGCTGGAACATTTCACTTCATAAAGATAAAATAGCTAGATTAGGGTTTGATCTAGGTCAGTGTCAGGGTTAGGGTTAGGCTGAATCTAGTCAAGTTTGAGGTTCAAGGCAAGGTGATTACTATATTCACTTTACTACAAAGTTGCGATTCTTCATATTCCTCATAATAATGTCATAATCTACTTGTTATAAATAAGGCCTTACATTTGAAAAGATCTACTGTATGTCTCAAAATATGACCCTTAAAGTGGTGTTCTGGCCGAAATTACACTTTTTAAATAAAAATACCTCTATAATACACAAGCTTAATGTATTCTAGTAAAGTTAGTCTGTAAACTGAGGTCCATTTTGTTAGGTTATTACAGCATTTTGAAAGTTTATAAACTAGAAACAGAACGTGGCCATCTTATGTGTGGGCATCTGAAGCCAGACTGTATTACTTCCTGAATTTCATGATTGCAGATCTCGCACATGATCAGTGCTGCACAAGCAGTGTAATAGGTTTCAGGTCAGGTTTCCATAGCAACGGCAGTGTCAGAGGAAGTTGACACTTTTCTATGCAAACCTCTCCTCCCCTCCTCCCTGCAGGAAACAGTAAATATACTGCATGTTCAAGAAATATATATACACACACACACACACACAGCGGCTACTTTTTTCTGTACAGCTTTTCATTTAAAAAAATACTAACCTCAGCAACAACATTCATTTATGCATCTATGTTGCATCGCCCCAGCACATCGAATCGCATCACCCCAGCACATCGAATTGCATGGCCCACAGCATATCGCATCACCCCCAGCACATCGAATCACATCACCCCAGCACATCGAATCGTATCACCCCAGCACATCGAATTGCATGGCCCACAGAACATTGCATCACCCCAGCACATCGAATTGCATCACCCCAGCACATCGAACTGCATCACCCCCAGCACATCGAATCGCATCATCCCAGCACATCGAATCGCATCACCCCAGCACATCGAATTGCATCACCCCCAGCACATCGAATCGCATGGCCCACAGAACATTGCATAACCCCCAGCACATCGAATCGCATCACTCACAGCACATTGCATCACCCCCAGCACATCAAATCGCATGGCCCACAGCACATTGCATAACCCCAGCACATCGAATCGCATCACTTACAGCACATTGCAACACCCCCAGCACATCGAATCGCATGGCCCACAGAACATTGCATAACCCCCAGCACATCTAATCGCATCACTCACAGCACATTGCATCACCCCCAGCAAATCGAATCGCATCACCCCAGCACATCAAATCGCATGGGCCCACAGCACATTGCAACACCCCCAGCACATCGAATCGCATGGCCCACAGCACATCGAATCGCATCACCCCAGCACATCGAATCGCATCACCCCAGCACATCAAATTGCATGGCCCACAGCACATTGCATCACCCCCAGCACATCGAATCGCATCACCCCAGCACATCGAATCACATCACCCCAGCACATCGAATTGCATGGCCCACAGAACATTGCATCACCACAGCACATCGAATTGCATCATCCCCAGCACATCAAATTGCATCACCTTAGCACATCGAATCGCATCACCCCAGCACATCAAATTGCATGGCCCACAGAACATTGCATAACCCCCAGCACATCGAATCGCATCACTCACAGCACATTGCAACACCCCCAGCACATCAAATCGCATGGCCCACAGAACATTGCATAACCCCCAGCAGAGGGTGCAGCCGCGGGACGGGTTCTTTTTTTGTAATCACACTGTAAAGTTGTTGAGGTGGGGGTGGTGCCGCCGCGGGTGGGGGGGGTCTGTGCCACCGCGGGACGGCTTCTTTTTTTTAAATCCCACTGTAAAGTTGATGAGCGGGGGGGTTGTGCCACCGCGGGACGGGTTCTTTTTTTTTAATCCCACTGTAAAGTTGTTTAGCGTGGGGGGGAGGGGGGCCGCCGCGGGACTGGTTCTTTTTATTAATCCCACTGTACAGTTGTTGAGGGGGGGCTGCGCCGCCACTGGACGGGTTCTTTTTTTTGCATCACACTGTAAAGTTGTTGAGGGGGGGAGGAGGGCTTTCTGCCACGGGACGGGTTTTTTTTTTTCATACTGTAAAGTTGATGAGGTTGGGGGGTCTGTGCCGCCGCGGGACGGGTTCTTTTTTTTTTTTTAACTGTAAAGTTGTTGTGGGGGGGGGGGATGCCGCGGCGGTTCTTTTTTTTATCACACTGTGCAGTTGTTGAGCGGGGGGGTACCGCCGCGGGGGGTTCTTTTTTTTTTAACTGTAAAGTTCTTGAGGGGGGGGGGGGATGCGCGGGATGGGGGGTTCTTTTTTTTTATCACACTGTACCCTCGTTGGGGGCGGGGGGGTTCTTTTTTTTTCTACCTGTACAAAACCTGCGGGGGGTGGGGGAAGGTGCACGGGACGGGTTCTTTTTTTTTTTTTTTAACACACTGTACAGTGGTTTTGGGGGGGGGAGTGCTGCCGCGGGACGTTTTTTTATTTATTTTATGGACACTGTACAGTTGTTGAGCGGGGAGGGGGGGTGCTGCCGCAGGACGGGTTGTTCTTTGTGTTTACTAACACTGTAAAGTTGTTGAGGGGGAGGGGGGACTCCGTACTACCATACAATGAACAAATCCAATCGGACCCTCACCCCCGCCTGCACCTGTTGTTCCGAATCTCGGAAGGAGAGGAGGGCAGCACGTCACATCATCACAGGTTGAGGCTCGCTGGGTAGGGAGGGAGGAGCGGAGGAAGAAGAAGGACACACACACACACACCAGGCGGACCAAGGGAGGGCAGGATGGGCGTGCCTTGATTACAATGGGAAGGAGATGCGACGGCACAGGGCCTCCTGGGATTGATGACAAACATCTCCGAGGAGGCATAGCGGTCAAAGGATGACGCTAGGAGACTGTTGCGGCCGCGGCGCGAAATATAAACAGACCACTATAAAACAGTGAGTTTGTAAAAATAAAAAAAAATAGTATGCCAATTAATCTTTAGGGGACATAAATACGTAGGATGCAAACAACTTGTAAAAGAGGGTGGAACTCCACTTTAATTTGCACATTTGCTCAAAATATGACCGGGGGGGGGGGAATCCGGACAGTGGAAGTTCCATCTTTGGGTGGAAATCAGCTTTAAAGATGTCCAAGTACAGTATTTTCAGCTACCTTTTAATGTACTCGTTTTTGATTTCCCTAAGCAAACCCTTGTTTACTAGAAGGAGAAAAAATCAAAAATCATTTCAACACTGTCTTTTCTTCTGTGTTGCTTACTCAAATACTGGCACATTGTTATCATTATTTCTCTTACCATCCATGGACTGACACGGCGTCTCTTATTCACTGTACACGTGGGTTATGTCCCTGCTTGCAGGAGAAGACCTAGGCAGAATGTGAGATGTTATACATACATTCTAAAAGCCAGAGTTGAACACAGCCCCGCCCAGGGGTGCGGTCCCTCCGGACATAACCCACCCCCTGCAGCCAGCAGACCTCTGTTTTTTTCTGCCTAGCAGAAGGAGAAGACTCCTGGAAGATTTTACTTTTAATTTTTATTCCTTTGGGAATTTTATTATTTTATTTTTGAGACCTTCAATCAACTGTCGGCTGGGCAACAGGTTCGATACACTAGTATCCTCGTAGTCTTCCCTGTCAGACCATCGAGCGTGCTGATCCTCGCCTTGTGTGCGTGAGACGACATGCCCCATGACTCCAGGGGTGGCCGGGTTGCTTTCATGCTCCCGCGGTCCTCTCAAGATTGAACAGTACCTGACGGACTGTATCTCTCGCGGTGGACCGGGCCGACAGCTATGCAGTACTTCTCTGTGATAGGTCTGTCTGAGACACACCAGTGGGTCCCTCAGGAGACGGGTAAGTAGTCTCTCCTGCCTGCAGGTGAATACAAAATGCTATGTGTGTTTCTCTGTGGGGGATTTTCCCTGTCTCCCCCTGTGTTTTATGTCACTCTCTGTCACCATTGCTGGCGCTGTGCTGTGGGGAGTGCCTGGGGGTCATACTATCCCGGGGGGGGGGGGGGCTCATGCTGGTCTGCATATCGCTGGGGGCCTTTTGTGTGAATTTGGGGCCCGGGCACAGTTTGGAGCTGTGTGTGTGCTGTTTTCTATTTTTTACTTTTAACTGCGCATGGCGGCCATTTTGCCGTGGATCACCTCAGTGAAGTGCGGCGGCCATATTCTTGTAGCCTGCGCGCATTTCAGCACTAGTTTGGCCTCTATCACAGCTGTAACAGCGCAAATCTCCTCACAGCTCACTCGCGCTGACACAGCGCGGTACAGACAGCGTATCTGAGCGGTCCTGGTCCGGTCTGGTGAGTCCCCTGGGCGCCCCCTCCTCAGTCAGCACAGCCTGTGGGTGGACTTTTTTATCTGAGGAGTCTCAGAGAGGGGCAATTTGGAGTCAGTGTCACCAGCTTCCCCTTACATGTTAGAGGCAACAGGCAGTGCTCCAGCACCTGCGGTCCCTATGGACCAGTTGTCGGCAGTCCTGGAATAATTTCTGACCAGGAGGGAAGCGGTGTGCGGCGCAGGGGAGCAAAAAAGCCCCTCTCCCCACTTTATTTCCAAAAAAAAAAGGGGGTGTGCGCTGATTTAGATATGGGCCTAGCCACTACCGCTCAGGACCCTAGCTCTGAATATTTTGATGGTTTTGAACAGGAGATTCCTTGCGAGGAAGACTCCAGTTCTGAGTCAGTAAATGACAGGGCGCTTGTTAGTGAACTCATTGCTGCGGTGAGGGACACTCTCAAGCTGAATGCTGCGGATGCAGAACCTCAGGCGGACAGTCTCCTTTGGTTCTTTTAAGGCCGGGCCTTCTAAAAAGGTTTTTCCATATGTACCTTTCTTTGACCAGCTCATTGATCAGGTCTGGGAAAAAGCCGCAGAAGACTTTTAGGGTCCCGCAGCGTTTGTCCATCAGATACCCCTTTGAAGATGCCCTACTTAAAATGTGGGCTTCTCCCCCAGTGGTCGACCCTCCAATCGCCCACTTGAACAAGGCCACCACTCTCCCGATGGAGGGGACTCCTGCATTTTAAGGACCCCACTGACAGGAGGTCTGAAGTGGTGAGCAGAGCCATGTTTGCCTTGTTGCGGTCTGCCCTACGGCCTGTGGTAGCGGCGACCCTTGTGTCTCAGACACCTACGGGATGGGCAAAAATTTTGCACCAAACTGTACAGGAGCTTAATTTTCCTCCAGACGCGGCCCCTTACTATCCAGGGCCTCTGTCTCGGCGGTGGTATTGCGTCGTCTTATCTGGTTGTAATGCTGGTCTGCTGACCTAGCCTCTAAGAAGCTTCTGACGGATCTACCGTTTAAAGGTGGTAGGCTTTTCGGTGCTGCGCTGGATGACATCATCAAGGATGTCACGGGAGGTAAAAGCACTCTTCTTCCTCAGACTAGCAAGGGTAAGGAGGCCCGCCGTAAGCAGGGACCTTCCTTTCCAGCGAAAAAGGGATTTTTTCATCTGTCAGAGTCCACGGGTCTCCCAGACTGACAGCAGTGCGGCTGGTGGACACATGTGCCCCTGGGTGCGTAAGCCAAACAAGCCGGCTCCCAAGCCCGAATCCACGTGAAGTCTTGCCCCCACCCGACTCTGGGGTTGGGGGACAACTTTGTAGGTTCACGGATCGGTGGACCTCCCGGATCTCCTACCGGTGGGTATGCAAGGTGGTCACCTCAGGTTACAGGATAGAGTTCCATTCCTGGTCCCAGACAGATTCTTCCTTCGAATCTTCCTCTTCTTCCTGCCCGTCGGGCAGCCCTATGGGGGCGGTTCAGGATTTGATCAGGTCCGGAGTGATTGTGCCGGTTCCGTCACAGGAGAGGTTTCAGGGATTCTACTCGAATCCATTTGTCATCCCAAAAAAGGATGGGGTTGAGCCTATCCTGGACCTCAAGGCCCTGAATGCCTTCGAGAAGGTGCAAAAATTCTGCATGGAATCCATTCGCATGGTGATCGATACACTCCGTCATGTTCCGATCTGCGCAATTCACCAGAAGTTTCTGCGCTTGCGATCGGCGAAGTCCACTATCAATTTGTGGCTCTTCCTTCAGCCTATCCTTGGCACCGAGGATGTTCATCAAGGTGCTTGCGCCGGTTCTAGCTTGCTGAGACGGCGAGGCATCACTGTCATGGGCTATCTGGACGATCTTCTTCTAAGAGCAGAAAGTAGCACAGAATTAGAAGACAGTGTGACTATCGTCAGTCGGAAACTCGGACTTCGGGTGGCTCCTGAACATTCAGGAGTCAGTCCTGGTCCCGACTCAGCGTCTGGAGTATCTAGGTCTGATTCTGGACTCCTTGGAGACAAAGGTATTCCTACCTCCGGGGAAGTTACTGACACTTCAGTCTGCAGTGCGGGTGCTGACATCCTGAAAATGGTCGTCAATCCATTTTTGCATGAGAGTCCTGGGACTCATGGTGGCTTCCTTCGAGGCCGTTCCGTATGCCCAATCACACACAAGGGCATTGCAGAATGAGATCTTGCTCGCTTGGGACAAATCCCCGTTGTCTTTGGATCTTCCGATCCAGGCGAGTCACCTGGTCAGGGCGTCCCTGACATGGTGGTTGGGGTCCCCGGCTCTTCGGTCCGGGAAGTCGTTCCTCCCCATCCAATGGGCGGTGTTCACAACGGATGCCAGCCTGACGGGCTGGGGTGGAGACTGGGGAGTCCTGTCGGCCTGAGGGCTTTGGACTCCAGATGAAGCCCGTTTACCGATCAATGTTCTGGAAATACGGGCCATCAGACTGTGCCTCTCCTCGTGGTCTGAGGGATTACAGGATCACTCCATTAGGATCCAGTCGGACAACGTCACGGCGGTGGCCTATGTCAACCGTCAAAGGGGGGACTCTGAGCTCAGCTGTGGCTTCCGAGGTCACCCGTACCCTGAAGTGGGCTAAAAGAAGCGTGCCGGCTCTGTCGGCCGTTTACATTCCGGGCATAGACAATTGGCAGGCGGACTATTTGAGTCGCCAGACGCTGGACCAGGGAGAGTGGTCCTTGCACCCGGAGGTATTTCAACTCCTTTGCCGATGGTGGGGCATGCTGGATGTGGACCTGATGGCCTCTCGACTCAATCGCAAGGTGTCGAGGTTTGTGGCCAGATCCATGGATCCTTGGCGGATGCCTTGGATGCGTTAGTGGCCCCATGGGGTCATTATCACCTGATATACGTTTATCCTCCGCTGCAGTTGCTCCCTCGCCTGCTGCGCAGGGTGGCGACCGAGGGAATTCCGGTGATCCTCATTGCTCCGGATTGGCCTCGGCGTCACTGGTACGCTGATCTGGTACGTTTCGTCGCGGACGTTCCCTGGCGGTTGCCAATAAGGGAGGACCTTCTGTCTCAAGGTCCTATATTTCATCCTGCTTTACAGTCTCTGGCTTTAACGGCATGACTGTTGAGAGACCGAGGTCTCTCGGACTCGGTCATTTAGACCATGTTAGGGGCACGGAAGTCTTCCTCCAGAATGATCTATCACCGTACCTGGAAAGCTTACATCGCCATGTGCGAAGAGCTGGACTGGCGTCCTCGGACGTATTCCGTCCCTAGAATCCTGCATTTTCTGCAGCGTGGAGTGGCCCAAAAGCTCGCTTTGAGTACCATTAAGGGTCAGATTTCGGCCTTGGCCGTCTTCTTTCAGCGACCACTAGCGGGTCATTCCTTGGTTAGCACCTTTGTGCAGGGGGTTCGCCATGTGCTCCCTCCTGTCAAGCCTCCTCTCCCCCCGTGGGATCTGAATTGGTGCTCTCAGTTCTCCAGGAACCTCCCTTTGAGAATATCAGAGATATTCCCCTCTTGACTTTGTTTCAGAAGGTGGCCCCTTTTAGTGGCAATTACTTCTGTTAGACGAGTGTCTGAGTTGGCGGCCTTGTCCTGCAAGTCGCCATATTGGGTCATCCATAAGGATAAGGCGGTGTTGCGTCCGCGACCTTCTTTTTTGCCAAAGGTGGTCTCGGCCTTTCACCTAAATGAGGACATTGTCCTCCCATCCTTGTGTCCTCACCCGTCACATCCCAGAGAGTTTGTGCTTCACACATTAGACGTGATACGAGCCTTGCGGGGGTACCTGTCTGCTACTGCTTCTATTCGGAAGTCTGACTCACTGTTTGTAACTGCTTCTGGTCCGAAACAGGGCCAAGCGGCTTCATCTGCCACCATTTCTAGGTGGATCAGACAAACTGTCATTCAAGCCTATGCTCTCAAGGGGCGGGCGCCTCCCTTTCCGGGCACGGCGCATTCCACCAGGGCAATTGGTGCTTCCTGGGCTTTCCGACATCAAGCGTCGGTTGCACGAGTGTGCAAGGTGGCGACCTGGTCGTCTGTTCATACCTTTTCTACGTTTTATAAGGTTAATGTGGCTGCATCTTCGAATGCTTCCTTCGGCCGCAATGTGTTGCAGGCCGCTGTTTAGAGTTGCAACTCCTCCGTTGAGGAGCTCTGCCTTGTTTGGAGTGAAGTTTTTTGGTTTTTCCATTTATACTGCTCCCATCCCTCTTGACACTGCTTTGGGACATCCCACGTGTACAGTGAATAAGAGACGCTGTGTCAGTCCATGGATGGTAAGAGAAAATAGGATTTTTGTACTCACCGTAAAATCCTTTTCTCTGACATCCATGGACTGACACGGCACCCACCCTTCCTTTTAAAGTTTGTACTGCTTTGTTACGAACTGAGGTCTGCTGGCTGCAGGGGATGGGTTATGGGCGGGGCTGTTCAACTCTGGCTTTTAGAATGTATGTATAACATCTCACATTCTGCCTAGGTCTTCTCCTGCAAGCATGGACATAACCCACGCGTACAGTGAATAAGAGACGCCGTGTCAGTCCATGGATGTCAGAGAAAACGATTTTACGGTAAGTACAAAAATCCTATTTTTTATTTGTTCATGTGATAGCTCATAAAATCATATTTTCAAAATTCCAATTGGGGGAATACTTAGTAGTAATAAACATCTAAGGCACTAAATAGTTATTGATGCCATCTTATATGTCTCTGGGACTATTGTGTAAGGAGAAGCACAGAGGGGCACCTCATAGAGAAACATAACCCCTTCAGATATCAGTTTACGGCAGTCTGCACTGAACCCAGAGACTTACCGTGGTGTCACTGTGATCTTTTGCATGGGGCATCCCAGGGTTCCTGCTTCTCTAAGGGTGGAAACAATGAGATAACATCACCTACTTAGGAACTCTGGACAAAGCCTAGCCTGTCCTAATCAGATTCCGGCCCACAGTAGGACCCACACTCTTTACTAATACCTGTCCTTTGGCACTGTACACAAATTTCTGATCAAGAGAACTTCCCCTTTGTTGGCCGGTTTATGTAGGATATATATATATATATATATATATATATATATATATATATATATATATAGTGGCAGAGCGAGACTCTGTCCCTTTGAAATTGGATATAAAAGGGACACAGAGTTTGCATATCTGCGAATTGCAAGACTACAGAGGGTAGATTTGAAATTGAGAAAACTGCTCTGGCAGTTTTCTCCAGCTTTTGCTAGTTCCAGATGGGACTCTGTAGTTTGAAGATCCCTAAGAGTTTTGGGTGGGATGGGATCTCCAACCTTGTGTCCGGGTCTTGTGGACAGCCAGCAGGGTGTGTGCCCAGGTGCACCACAGACCAAATAACGCTTCACAGGTTGCCACTGGAGTCCTCTTCCACTCCTCCATGACGACATCACAGAGCTGGTGGATGCTAGAGATCTTGCACTCCTCCACTCTCCATTTGAGGATGCCCCACAGATGCTCAATAGGGTTTAGGTCTAGAGACATGGTTGGCCAGTCCATCACCTTTACCCTCAGCTTCTTTAGGGGTCGTTATCGTGTTGGAATACTGCCCTGCGGCCCAGTCTCGGAAGGGAGGGCATCATGCTCTGCTTCAGTATGTCACAGTACATGTTGGCATTCATGGTTCCCTCAATGAACTGTAGCTCCCCAGTGACGGCAACACTCATTCAGCCCCAGACCATGACACTCCCACTTCCATGCTTGACTGTACGCAAGACACACTTGTCTTTGTACTCCTCACCTGGTTGCCTCCACACATGCTTGACACCATCTGAACCAAATACATTTATCTTGGTCTCATTAGACCACAGGACATGGTTCCAGTAATCCATGTCCTTAGTCTGCTTGTCTTCTGCAAACTGTTTGTAGGCTTTCTTGTGCATCATCTTTAAAAGAGGCTTCCTTCTGGGACAACAGCCATGCACACCAATTTGATGCAGTGTGTGGTGTATGGTCTGAGCACTGACAGACTGACCCCCCACCCCTTCAACCCCTTCAACCTCTGCAGCAATGCTGGCAGCAGTCATACGTCTATTTTCCAAAGACAACCTCTGGATATGACGCTGAGCACATGCACTTAACTTCTTTGGTCGACCATGGTGAGGCCTGTTCTGGATGGAACCTGTCCTGTTAAACCGCTGTATGGTCTTGGCCACTGTGCTGCAGCTCAGTTTTAAGGTCTTGGCACTCTTCTTATAGCCTAGGCCATCTTTATGTAGAAAAAAGAAAATAAGATATACCACCCAAAGGCTACTACCTCATATAAATGTATTAAATGTAAAACAGCATACAAAAGGAGGGAAAAAGGGAAAGGCTTCTACAACGTGCTAGTCCTCCCACCTAACTAACCCCTCAAACATTCCCCATAAGTATATACCTACCCACACCCACCCCCTATATTCCTCCTTCCACACACAGCAACACCCTAGAGCCCTCCCATAGGAAGCTGGGACAGAGGTGACTGTGAGGCGAACATAGGGCCTTATAAGATCTTACAAGTTCTAAGAGAACTGCCCAATTGCATTATCAAGCAGAGTGATAAAGGGGGGGGGGGTGTAGTTCTCTGGAAAGAAAAAGACTATACAGATGAGGTAGTATATAGGCAACTTAACGATTTGAACTGCTATGAAAAATGTACCCAGAATCCCTTTCCAGATCTGGTTGAGGAAATTAATTACTGCATAGGAAAAGCATTTGAAGTAGGTTTATTAACCAAAAAAGAATACCGTATATACTTGAGTATAAGCCGACCCGAATATAAGCCGAGGCACCTTATTTTACCACAAAAACTGGGAAAACTTATTGACTCGAGTATAAGCCTAGGGTGTGCCTCACTTTGTCTCACTGTGTCCATGCCTCACTGTGTCCATGACTAGACTGACGTTTAACATGGGAGTCTATGGAAGGGGTGCCCGGGTTTGAAAAATCGGTGCTACCCGGCCGTAGGTCCCCAGGATGAGGAACTTTGCAAACTTGTAGAGGAAGAGTGGGGCTATATGTGTACCAAGTTTGGGGTCCAGAGGACCTACGACCGGCCGGTGCCGGGTTCCCAAAGTCACCAAAGAAATGACCGTTTAACATGGGAGTCTATGGAAGGGGTGCCCGGTTTTGAAAAATCGGTGCTCCCCGGCCATAGGTCCCCCTAACAAGAAACTTTGCACACTTATAGAGGAAGAGTGGGGCTATATGTGTGCCAGGTTTGGGGTCCAGGGGACCTACAGCCGGCCGGTACCGGCTCTCCAAAGAGGGAGATCAGGCGCAAAAAGGTGACTCGAGTATAAGCCGAGGGGGGCATTTTCAGCACAAAAAATTGTGCTTTGAAACTCGGCTTATACTCGAGTATATACGGTATCTAAAAATTAAGGAATTTATTATACCTACATTCTATGTTACCTCGAATAAAAATATGAACCAACCCTCTGGACGGCCTATTGTCTCCGGTATTGGAGCCACACTAGAAAAGTTAGGAAAATATGTGTACAAATGCATTAAGCACCTGGTAATGGAACTAAAAAGAAAGAAAAGCCCAAAGGGCTAACGTTGCGCTAATGATGATAAATGATAATAAGTGGAAGAACAATGTAACAAATAGTGAAAATTGACACCTACAAGCAGCTAGCATAAAAAGTCCTATACAAAAATGACCAAATAACAGAAATAATAGAAATAAAATATGCAGCGCTAAATAGGTGAATAAAGGACCAGTTAACCTAATCTGGTCCAAACAATAAAAACCAAAGTGAATAAATGACCAAAAATCACTAATAAACACACCGTGAAGTGATACTAAAAACACCGATCACTTCTCCTCACACGGCGGGGTGAGGAGAAGTGTGAGGAGAAGTGTGAGGAGAAGTGATCGGTGTTTTGGCGGGGAGAGGGTGTCCTCGCTGCAGATCTCCGCTGTGAGAGGAGAGGAGAGGAGAATCCTATCAGCTGCAGATCTCCGCTGTGAGGAGAGGAGAGGAGAATCCTCAGTGGTGACCTATCAGGAATAATTTCGGGCTGGTGAGAACTGTTCAGGATATCGTTGGGCTGTGGGGATGCCTTATTCCCTGTGTTAGGTGAGACTGTGGATACAGTCATGGCTATCCGGTAAGCAGGACCACCACACACCTGGGTGTCACGTTTGCCAGTCTGCACAGCTCTCCTGGGAAGAAGCTTCTCTAGCCACTCACTTTTTTTTTTTTTATTCTTTTACTGTTCTGGGACTTTTTGCACATGATGTTTTAGTTATTGTGTTCATCTCACTAATTATTTACAGCATCATTTTTATTTTTTTACCTTTGTTTGGTAATCTTTTTAGTATCACTTCACGGTGTGTTTATTAGTGATTTTTGGTCATTTATTCACTTTGGTTTTTATTGTTTGGACCAGATTAGGTTAACTGGTCCTTTATTCACCTATTTAGCGCTGCATATTTTATTTCTATTATTTCTGGTAATGGAACTACCATTGTTTTTCCTTGATTCTGCAGACATTCTGCATAAACTTAATGACCTCACAATACCGGATGACTGTATTTTGGCTGGGATGGATGTTGAGGTTCTATATTCCTCTATCCCCCACGACGTTGGAGTTGTAGTACAGTGGTGTCCCAATGGCTAAAATTACGCCATTCCCTGGTGGGTCAACACAATGAACTGCTGGTGGCATTTTTGAAAATGACCCTAAACAATAATTGTTTTATGTTTAATAAAAAATTCTATTGTGTTTAATAAAAAATTCTATTGCCAAAACAGAGGAGTAGCCATGGTCGCCGCATGTGCTATGTCATATGTGTGTCTACACCTGGGATGGTGGGAAAAAGAGGATGTATATACTCACCCAGAATTTAAACAACATGTAGTCCTATGGGTCCATTTATTGATGATGTGCTGGTGGTATGGAGGGGACCCTAGAACAACTGGGGAACTTCATTCTTGACCTAAATAGCAATAGCAGAAATATTCATCTTACATATAAAAATGATTTTGTAGAAGCCTTTCCCTTTTTCCCCCCTTTTGTATGCTGTTTTATATTTAATACATTTATATGAAGGTAGTAGCCTTTGGGTGGTATATCGTATTTTCTTTTTTCTCATTTACACAGTATGCATGTAAAGGAAAACACCATCCCCTTCATTGTGGATGGCTCCCCTCACTATTGTCATTGAGATCGGGTTCCCATGTCCATACCATACTCTTTTTTGTTTCATCTTTATGTAGAGCAACAATTATTTTTTTTCAGGTCCTCAGAGAGTTCTGTGCCATGAGGTTTCATGTTGAACTTCCAGTGACCAGTATGAGAAAGTGGGAGCGATAACACCAAATTTAACACATCTGCTCAGCATTCACACCTGAGACCTTTTAACACTAATGAGTCTCATGACACTGGGGAGGGAAAATGGCTAATTGGGTCCAATTTGGACATTTTCCCTTAGGGGTGTACTGACTTTTGTTGCCTTCGGTTTAGACATTAATGGCTGTGTGTTGAGTTATTTTGAGGGGACAGCAAATGTACACTGTTATACAAGCTGTACACTCACTACTTTACATTGTAGCAAAGTGTCATTTCTTCAGTTTTGTCAAATGAAAAGATGTAATAAAATATTTACAAAAATGTGAGGGGTGGATTCACTTTTGTGAGATACTGTGTATATATATATATATATATATATACACACACACACACACACGCACACATACACACACACTGCTGACATATTGTCCAGGCCAGAATTTGTCCAAGCCAACTATAATTTACATAGCAAAAGGAGCGCTGATGACTCTTGCTATGTTCATTTTATGCAAGTTCACCCAGGTATGTGGGGAATAGCCTGTTAATCTAATTGAAAATTTCAACGGGTACATTCTTTACATACTTAACCACTTCAATACAGGGCATTTTCACACCCTTCCTGTGCAGGCCAATTTTCAGTTTTCAGCTCTGTCGCACTTTGAATGACAATTGCACAATCATGTGAGGCTGTACCCATATGAAATTTTTATATATTTTTTCCCCACAAATAGAGCTTTATTTTGGTGGTATTTGATATTTTTGCGCTATAAACAAAAGAAGAGTGACAAATTTGAAAAAAAAAACACAATATTTTTAATTTTTTGCTGTAATAAATACGGTATCCCAATTAAAAAAAAAAAAATGTCCTCAGTTTAGGGCGATATGTATTCTTCTACATATTTTTGGTAAAAAAAAAAATCTCAAAAAGTGTATATTGATTGCTTTGCGCAAAAGTTATAGCGTGTACAAAAATAGGATTTTTTACTCACCGTAAAATCCTTTTCTCTGAGTCCATGGACCGACACAGCTTCTCTATTGACAAAGTGGGTATTATCCGTTAATTAGGAGTGACTAGGCAGAAAAACTTGTAAAAAGTGTTGCATCACACCTTCTACAGTACCGCCCAGGGGGCGGACCCTCTGGGTATACCCTCTCAGTCTGCACATCGCAGATCAGTTCGTCAAAAAGCAGTACAAACTTAAAAGGAGGGGTGGGTGCTGTGTCGGTCCATGGACTCAGAGAAAAGGATTTTACGGTGAGTAAAAAATCCTATTTACTCTTTCGTCCATGGACCGACACAGCTTCTCTATTGACAAAGTGGGACGTCCCAAAGCAGTGTCAGAGAAAAAAACGAGGGGTGGTAACAGCATAAAAACAAACTTCACCCCAAAACACAAAACAGCACTCCTCCAACGGAGGAGTTGCAACTCTAAACAGCCGCCTGCAAAACCTTGCGGCCGAAAGAGGCATCCGAAGATGCACCTACATCAACTTTGTAGAATTTTGTGAAAGTGTGAGCGGACGACCAAGTCGCCGCTTTACATAATTGGGAAACAGACGCTTGATGTCGGAAAGCCCAAGAGGCACCTATTGCCCTGGTCGAATGCGCCGTGACAGGAAAGGGGGGCGCCTGACCCTTTAAGGCGTAAGCCTGGATTACTATCTGTCGGATCCACCTAGAGATGGTGGCCGATGAGACTGCTTTGCCCTTCTTGGGACCAGCCACCGAAACAAACAGTGAGTCTGACTTCCGGAACAGGGAAGTAGCAGATATGTATACTCTCAAAGCTCGGACAACGTCCAAGGAATGCAACGCCGACTCCTTAGGATTCGACGGCTGAGGACACAAGGATGGAAGTACAATGTCTTCGTTGAGATGAAAAGCCGAAACGACCTTCGGAAGAAAGGAAGGCTGCGGCCGCAGCACCACCTTATCCTTGTGGAAAATCAAATAGGGAGCCTTGCAGGACAAGGCTGCCAGCTCAGAGACTCGTCTAACTGACGTAACAGCCACCAAAAAGACCACCTTCTGAGAAAGTGTCAACAGGGGAATATCTCTAATATTCTCAAACGGTGCCTTCTGAAGCACCGAGAGGACCAGGTTCAAGTCCCACGGAGGTAACGGGGGGCGGACCGGAGGGGCCACATGTCGAACCCCCTGCACAAATGTACTCACGAGAGAGTGAGTCGCCAGGGGTCGCTGAAAAAAGACAGCCAGGGCAGATATCTGTCCCTTACTCGTACTTAGGGCAAGCCTTTGGTCTACCCCATGCTGTAAAAACAGCAGGATTCTGGAAACCAAATAGGTACGCGGATGCCATTTCATTTCCTCACACATGGAGATGTAGGCCCTCCAAGTGCGGTGATAGACCTTCCTAGAGGACGGTTTCCGAGCACTTCTCATAGTAGAAATTACTGAGTCTGACAGGCCCCGGTCTCTCAGTACCTGGTTCTCAACAGCCATGCCGTTAAAGCCAATGACTGTAAAGCAGGATGGAATATGGGACCTTGCGACAGCAGGTCCTTCCGTAGTGGTAGGCGCCAGGGGACGTCTGCTACCAGACGTACTAGATCGGCGTACCAAGGACGCTGAGGCCAATCTGGAGCGATTAGGATCATTGGAATTCCCTCTGCCTCCACTCTGCGGAGCAGAAGAGGAAGAAGCCTTAAGGGAGGGAAGGCATAGATTAGCCGATACTGGCCCCACGATGCTACCAACGCGTCCGTTGCGTCTGCCCATGGGTCTCTTGACCGGGCCACAAACCTCAATACCTTCCGATTGAGTCGGGAAGCCAGAAGATCTACGTCTGGTGTGCCCCATCTTTGGCAGAGGAGTTGGAACACCTCCGGGTGTAAGGACCATTCTCCCTGGTCCAGCATCTGGCGGCTCAGGTAGTCCGCCTGCCAGTTTTCCACACCCGGAATGTACACGGCCGACAGTGCCGGTACGCTCCTCTCTGCCCACTTCAGGATGCGAGCGATCTCCGATGCTGCAGCTGAGCTTCTTGTTCCTCCTTGATGATTGACATATGCCACTGCTGTGGCGTTGTCTGACTGGATCCTGACTGGACGCCCTTGCAGTCTCTGAGACCATTTGAAGAGGCACAGCTTGATCGCCCGGATCTCCAGGACATTGATCGGCAGGAGGGCTTCCTCTGGGGTCCAGCGACCTTGCGCCGACTGGACACCCCAGACTCCCCCCCAACCTGTAAGGCTGGCGTCCGTCGTGATCACTATCCAGTAAACCGGAAGAAATGACTTCCCGGCCATTAGAGCCGGTGCTGTCAGCCACCATACCAGGGATCTCCTGACTAGGTGGCTCACTCGGATTTGATAATCCAGAGATGAAGGGCATCTGTTCCATCTGGACAGAACTTCCCTCTGTAACACTCGAGTGTGGTATTGAGCATATGGGACCGCCTCGAAGGAGGCTACCATGAGGCCCAACACTCGCATGCAAAAACGGAGTGACGACCAATTCCTGGAAGTCAGCTGCCGTACTGCAGCCCGGAGGGTCTGCAACTTCTCCACAGGGAGGAATACCTTTGCCTCTGAGGAATCCAGAATCAACCCCAGGTACACTAGGCGTTGAGTGGGCACCAATACTGACTTTTGCGTGTTTAGTATCCAACCACAGTCTCGAAGAGTCTGACAGGTAATGGACACGCTTACCTCTAATTCTGAGCTTGAAGGGCCCTTCAGCAGAAGGTCGTCCAAGTAACCTGTGATAGCGATACCCCGCTGTCTTAGAAGTGCCAGAATCGGAGCGAGCACCTTGGTGAACGTCCTGGGTGCTGAGGCAAGGCCAAACGGGAGGGCCACAAACTGGTAGTGGTTCTTCCCGATAGCAAATCGCAGAAACCTCTGGTGTCTGGAGTATATGGGGACATGCAGGTATGCGTCCTTGATGTCCAAGGAGGCCAGAAAGTCCCCCGGATGGAGAGCCGTGACTACAGATCGAACCGACTCCATCCGAAAACTTTGTACCTTCACAAAGCAATTGAGGGCTCTGAGATCCAAGCTTGGACGAACCCCCTCCTTCTTCGGCACAATGAACAGATTTGAGTAAAAACCCCGTTCCAGTTCTGGAACTGGAATAACTACCCCGCGTTCCAGTAGACCCTGGACCGCCCCATACAGGGCCTCCCGACGGGTCGGTAGTAGCTGGAGATTGGAGGTGTTGAATCTGTCCGGTGGACAAGAGAGAAACTATCTTGTAGCCTGAGGAGATTACTTCGCAAACACACCTGTCGGAGATTAGTGCTGTCCACTGAGTCGCGAATTTGCGAAGACGTCTCCCCACCCGAGAGCTGGGTGGGGGTGGACCTTCATGCGGACGCAAATTTGTCCGCAGGCTTATTGGGTATGCGGGACCAGGGACGCTTTTGTCCTTGGGCAGGCGCTTTATCGGCCTGGGGTCTTTTCCCTGTCGCCCTAGGGGGACGAAAAAACCACTTGTGTGCAGTAAAGGAGGGCCCTTGCCCTTGGCGTGGCCCCTTACCCTTGCTAATTTGGGGAAGCAAAGTGCTTTTACTTCCTGTGGCATCCTTGATGATGTCATCCAGAGAAGCCCCAAAAAGTCTGTCGCCCTTAAAAGGCAGATCCAACAGGGCTTTCTTGGAAGTCTGGTCCGCAGACCAGCCTTTTAGCCAGATCAGGTGGCGTATTGCTACTGCATAAACCGAAGTTTTAGACAGCAGGGGAATAGTATTCATGTCTGACTCGCAGACAAACCTAAGGCCCTGGACCAACAGGTCGGCCAATGTTATCTCATCAGGAGGAGCATCTCGCTCCTTAACCCCTGGAGTAGCAATCTTGCCCATTCAGTAAGTGTGTGAGACACTAGGGCCCCCGCCAATGGCGGGCGTACTGCCGAGCCTACCACTGAGTATAGGTAGCAAGCGAGTGCTTCAGCCTTCTTATCCACAGGGTCCTAGAAAACAGGAGCCCCTTCTACAGGAATTGTGGTGGCTCTATTAAGTCTGGACACCGGAGGGTCCACTATAGGGGGGAGAGGTCCATTTCTTCAGAAAACTCTCCTCAAAAGGGGTACCGTACCGCAAACCTCTCTGGGGCTGTAAAGACCCTCAGTGGGTTCTCCCATTCCTTGTATAAGAGTTTATCAAAAGACACACAAGGGAACACCTTAGCAGTGCGGGCAGGTCTATGAAACCCAAGTGGACCGGAGTCTCTGCTGCTTCTGCAGTATTTTCCAATTTTAGCATATCCCGCACTGCAGTAATAAGGTCAGATACCAAAGCCGTCTCGCGTACTGACCTGGACTTTGAGTCATTCTCACTGTCCGGTCACGGTCTGCAGTCTCTGGTGCGTCAGAATCTGGGCCCCGAGCCATAGCTGGACCTGGTTCTGCACCAGAATTATCCCCAGAAGCTTGCAGGGGATGGGGCGTTTACTACCCCCTGTATTCCCGTGTGCTGCTTCCACCCTGGCAGCAAACGCCTCTAGGATTGCCGACATAGCGTCCATAGACACCTCAGGGACACCAGCTGCTAAATCTGGTGTTTCAGGGGAGAAGACATCTGGCTCAGATGCCATGCTGACCACACGCTGACACTCACAGGGCTCCAGGCAAGATATCAATAGGCCACCCTCCTGCGCTGCAGAGATGCTGGGTCACCCAGAGGACTCACCACCCTGGATAGGTACTGCTATGCTGCGCCTATGATGCTGTCCCCTTGCTGCTGTGTCAGTCTGCTTCTTTTATCAGCACTTCCTGTGTGAATTTTCGCGCCAGTGTAATGCACCCTAGAGGCCGGAGGCTCTCGCAAAATGGTTGCCAAAACCGTCTGTATGGAAGATAATGTGGGCTCTAAGAAAATGGCCGCCGACAGAAGATAGAGGTCAGGCAGCCATAGCCCACAAAAAAGATGGCCGCCGAACGGCAATATCTGCATACAGGGTGGACAAACATGGCCGCCGATCACCTGATAGGGGCCAGTGGGTGTGGCCGAACTACAGGAAGATGGCCGCCAGGCAGTTACAAGAGGCCAAACTTGGCATGGACCACCTCAAAATGGCCGCCGACAGCATGGAGACACAGAAACACAGGTAAGCAAAAATGACATTTCTTTTAAATGTTAGTTACAGCCAGCCCCGCTCCAGTGGGACCCCCTAGGTGACCCCCAGCACCCAGCAACCTTTAGCTAGAAGCCCAGGGAGGAGGGAAAGGCAGGGAGAGAGGGAAGAAAGGGGCCACAACCACTTACTTGATCTCTCCAGGAATGTCCAGCTAAATCACCCAGCCGAGACAGGGGAGTTTTACTTACCTATCCTGCATGTATTCTGCTGGAAGACATTCCAAACAGATCATCGTCCGCGCACGGAAGGTGACTGTTGGCCAGGCATGCTGTGATTGGACCCAGAAGGGACGATCATATGTATGCCCTGGAGCATGACGCTCACCGGACAGGCTGCTGCGACTCGGCCGTAAGGTCAGCCGAAGCTGAGCGGTCCGATGCAAGCCTTGGAGCGTAAGCTCACCGGCCAGGCTGCTGCAACTCGGCCGTAAGGTCAGCCGAAGCTGAGCGGTCCGATGCAGGCCCTGGAGCGTAGGCTCACCGGCCACCCGTGGAGCGACGGGCATGTCGTGGAAAACCCAGCGCGTAGCTAGGGTCGGCACACGCTCGATGGCCGAAACTGGGGAGACTACAAGGATCGAGGATCCAGCCTGTCACCCAGTCGGCAGTTGATCGAAGATCGCAGGAAACAACAAATGTAGCAAAAAAATAAAAATATATATATCTTTTTTCCCCGGACCAATGAGCCCGAAGGGAGCCATGTCCTACTCCTTGCTAGACAGAAAAAAACTGATCTGCGATGTGCAGACTGAGAGGGTATACCCAGAGGGTCCGCCCCCTGGGCGGTACTGTAGAAGGTGTGATGCAACACTTTTTACAAGTTTTTCTGCCTAGTCACTCCTAATTAACGGATAATACCCACTTTGTCAATAGAGAAGCTGTGTCGGTCCATGGACGAAAGAGTAATAGGGGATATATTTATGTCATTTTTATTTTTTTTACTAGTAATGGCAGCGATCTGCGATTTTTATTGTGACTGTGACATTGCGGCGGACATATCGGACACTTTTGACACTATTTTGGGACCATTCACAATTATACAGCGATCAGTGCTATACAAATGCACTGATTACTATATAAATGTAACTGGCAGCGAAGGGGTTAACACTAGGGGGCGATCAAGGGGTTAAATGTGTTACCTAGGGAGTGATTCTAACTTTATGGGGAGGGGACTCACAAGGGGAGGAGACAGATCGGTGCTCCTCTGTACTGGAAACACACCATCGGTCTCCTCTCACCTAACAAGATGTGGATCTGTGTGTTTGCTCTGTTATCGGGCAATCGCGGGTGCCCGGCGGACATCGCAGTCACCTGGCACGCGCATCTTCTCCCGAGTAACGCGGCAGGCGCAGCATGCGGGCGCCCCCTAGACAGCCAGGAGGCCCAGGACATCATATGACACCCGCCCAGGATGGGAAATCCCTCCTGCGGATGTCATTTGACAAGTGTATGAAGTGGTTAAGGGTGATAAAATATGTTATTTGACCATTCAAAAAGTATTTAATGATGGTAATTAAAAATACAACAAAAATAGTCCTTGCGCTAGAAATGTCCAATCCAAAGTGATAAAACACTGACCAAGGAATCCCTTAATGAGAATACTTAATGTGAAACAATCTGGCCAGCATCATACTCCTTGCAGCTCATTGAGCAATGGGAAATTGATAGCTGTGAAAATAAAAGGGAAAACGAGCGCACAGGCTCATGGTGCAATAACGCCTTTTATTGGATATAAAATAATAAAATCAATCAATACACTCACAAGTAAAGGTGAATAAACAGCGTCAAACAGTTCCTCCAATAGAGAGCCTTAGCGAAGGACAAATCCGTACTTCAGAGTGAATGAAAAGACCGCTGATGGCTGGATGGGCTGATGGTAATTAGACTTTAGGGGGTATTCGTGGGAAACAGTGGCTTGTTTACCTGGTAAACACGAAAGTGACTTTAACCACTTTAGCCCCGGACGATTTGGCTGCCAAATGACCAGGCCACTTTTTGCGATTTGGCACTGCGTCGCTTTAACTGACAATTGTGCGGTCGTGTGACGTGGCTCCCAAACAAAATTGATTTCCTTTTTCCCACAAATAGAGCTTTCTTTTTGTGGTATTTGATCACCTCTGCGGTTTTTATTTTTTGCGCTATAAACAATGATAGAGCGACAATTTTGAAAAAAAAGCAATATTTTTTACTTTTTGCTATAATAAATATCCCCAATAAATATATAAAAAAATTTTTTTTTTCCTCAGTATGGGCCGATACGTGTTCTTCTACATATTTTTGGCAAAAAAATCCCAATAAGCGTTTATTGATTGGTTTGCGCAAAAGTTATAGTGTCTACAAAATAGGGGATAGTTTTTTGGCATTTTTATTAATATTTTTTTTTTTTACTAGTAATGGCGGCGATCAGCAATTTTTATCGTGACTGCGACATTATGGCGGACACATCGGACACTTTTGACGCAATTTTGGGACCATTCACAGCAATTATACAGCAATCAGTGCTATAAAAATGCACTGATTACTGTATAAATGTGACAGGCAGGGAAGGGGTTAACCATTAGGGGGCTAAGAAGGGGTTAAGTGTGTCCTAGGTGGTGATTCTAACTGTGTGGGGGCAGGGCTTACTGTGACACGACACTGATCGCTGCTCCCGATGAGAGGGAGCAGACGATCAGTGTCCTGTCACTAGGCAGAACGGGGAGATGCATTGTTTACACTGGCCTCTCCCCGTTCTGCAGCTATGTGACCCGATCGCGGGACACCGGCGGACATGGAGTCCACGGGTCCCACAGGCACGGTCACAGAGCTCAGGGCAGGGGCGCGTGCGCGCCCGCATGGCACGAAAGTCAAAGTAACTTTTATATATGTTACTCTGCGCAGCCGTGCCATTCTGCCGATGTATATGTGCAGGACACGGTCTGCAAGCGGTTAAAAGGGTATTGCCAGTAATTACAAGTAGGGTCTTTTCATGTTAGTATCAATGCATTTGGTCAACCAATCAGGAACCCCTTCAGTGTCAGACAAGTATTTCAAGGGAAGTTGTAGCTGTTGGAGGCATTCATTCTGACACACATTCATGCATCAAGATGAAATCACAGATCTAGATTCTAATACACCTTATCGAATGCATTGAAGCTACTTAGGTGCATATTATTCTGGATTGTAGTGTCTCTATGTTTGCCATAACATGAATGGGACTATGAGATGGGACTATGAGGGCTGCTGTTCATTGTAATATTGTAATATTTACTCTGTTGGATTTTGTCATCTGTTGCAAGTATCTTCTGAACTTTGTTCTGTGCTGGCACTCAATAAATGCATCTCTCTGGATGAACTGATTTGTTGCGGGAATAATATAATTATTAATCCTCATCACTACACCCCTTCCCAAAAGCATAACGATAGTCCAGGCTGGGAATACAGGTTTAACGGAATAAAAACCTTACTTGCAAACATTCAGCTACATACCATCCAACATGAGAGGGGGGTGCCGGTAAATCACAATACACCTACTTTTACACACTTTGCAAGGTTCTAAATAAATAACTCCAAATGAGAGAACCACATCCACACAGTTAACCATGGTTCAATTAACACACACTTTCAACTAGGGGGATACAGTCCAGGTCCCACCTTCTCCATTAGGGAGTAATCCAAATTCTCCCCCTAAAGGGGGTGCACAGCCCAGCACCACATGTACTCATATGCAGTATGCTAACAGGGCACAGACAAGAAGAGGGACATTTACTGCTCCACTGCCTGCTGAAAGGGACCAGAAGCTCCACCCATGTTTGCTTATTTACTCTGTGTGACAGACCCAACCGGGACAAGAGCTTTTGGAGGGGACTAGGGGCTAGCCGTCTACCCACTGATTATGGCCAATGGAGTAGACCAGGGATTTTGTCTGCTTCTACCACGGTTGGGTCTGTCATACTCTGCTTCTCAAGTATGAGTGGCAGAAAAAAGTCACCATATAACCTTGAGGAGATATAGCTTTATAGGCCACAATGCACACTTTAGTGTCCCCTTGATGCCCTACACATTTGATGTCATCTTTTGTTGCTCCTCAAAACAGTAGTAAAATATAGAGGAAAAACAACTGGAAGAAGATCTGCATGGCTAAGAAAGAAAGCCGCTAATGATTGGTGATTTCACCCTATGTGTACCCTGTGCATTTGCTTCAAAAAGTGCAGTTGATATACACCAGTCTTTAGCTGATTCCATACTCTGTTGGGGATGACTCATATTCCAATGCTTCTTTGTCCAGTTCCCTCTGATCCTATACCACTGCCACAAGCAATAACCCTGACTATAAGGTTAGGGAACTCTTTATACTATTATAACCTGTGTAAACAGCAATACAGGCAGTCGCCGACTTACAAACGCCCGACTTACGAATGACTCCTACTTACGAACGGCCTCAATCCCTTCTGCTTGTGCTCCACGCTGGTCCTGGATACCTCTGAGCAGCTATCTTGCCACATTCCACACTCCATGTACTGCATGGCCAGAAGAGCCCCAGAAGCGCATGGAACATCTCACATCCCTGCACAGGCGGACCCCGGAACATCCCACATCCCTGCACAGCCGGAAGGTACACGAACAAGCAGTGTTCCGATTTATGAACATATTCCACTTACAAACAAACCTACAGTCCTTAATTTGTTCATACCTCGGAGACTGCCTGTACAATCACAGAAATGATGAGGAGACTTCACAGCTGCACAAACAAATAGGTACTGAGGGAGGGGGCATAGTAAAAGGTAGGGTCCTTTATTGTAATGCCTGGCCATAACTGCAATTGCCATGACCCATTTTTCTACACCACTGACCCACTCAAAAACAAAAGGATTCAGAGTTTTTTGGCTGTAGAATATGCTTTGTCATATGAGAGCTCTGGGGGTGTGATGAGAGTTGAACTCTACAGCCTTCTAGTCAAAGTCATGTAGTAGAAACCAGAAAAAGACGTTATCTACGCCAGTTACAGCAAGTCGCTGCCAAAATCAATTTGCTAAATATATTTCCCTATGAGAGTAGTAAAAAAAACTGAGAAAGAGCCAATCTTGTAATCCCATAATAGCACTATCAATCCATTCTACTCAAAACCACTTTCACCTAGCATTTCACACAATATCAACAACCCAATTACCACTGCAACTGCTTGCTATTAATCTGACCTAATTATCTTGCTGTTATTGCTTTTTATGCACAGTCCTATATGTGGGAATGAAACAGATGCCAGTAAAGTATTTTCTTCATTCATTCTATCTTTTCTATAAACACTGCCACAGAATGAACAAGCTTCCACGTCTATATCTCCATGGATAAACACTTACATGAGTTATGTTAGGCCCCTTTCACACGGAGGTCCGTTCAGGTCCGCCTGTCAGTTTTTTAGGCGGACCTGAAACGGATCCTCCATGTACCCCTATGGAGGCACGGATGTCAGCGGAGACATGTCCGCTGACATCCGCTCCGCCAAAGTGTGACGGAGGAAAACCCTATTTTTCCTTCCGTCGGCGGAGCGGATCGGATGACAACGGACTCTACGGTCCGTCGTCATCCGATTCCCCATAGGGGAGAGCGGCGCTCTGACAGGGCGGTCCCTGCACAGTGTGCTGGGACCGCCCAGTCATCCGTCGGCTCAGCGGGGATCAACGGAGCGATCCCCGCTGAGCAAGCGGAGCTTCACGGGGCGGATCTGCACGTATCCGCCCCGTGTGAAAGGACCCTTAACCATATGGTTCTTTGCTATAAACACAATATATAGATGGACTTGTGCAGGATAAAAGTAAATCAATACAGTTCTCTCCAAATGAGACAACACACTTCAGAATTCAATAATCTCTATGGAAGAAAATCAAAACTAAAATAAAAGAAACTACAAGTTCTGTCACAAGCCTTCATCATGCAGTATATTTTTTAATTCATGTATATATTCCTACTAAATTTATACAAAGCAACCTCTACAAATTAACAACCCACTCTACTGTAATAAGCAATGCTGCATTACAAAACAAAGCAGGGCTGAAAACCAAAAAAGTTAAACTGTTCATGTAAAAGAATCTAAGTATTGTACCAATCTACATACCCAATGAACAGCAAGGAAGATCGATCCTTGTCACTTATATCAGATGGAATCTGTGAAAAGTGCTAATTTCCATGCAACAAAAGTCAAGAAAGCTCCTTTCCACCATAGCTGCAGAACATTTTATATTTCACTATTTTAAACTTTTACACTTACAAGCTTTAATAGAAATTCAAATTCAATTTGAACAAAATTACTCATGCTGACTCACCAACCACCACTTCCTCTAGCTGAATTCTTGTCATAGTTGTGACTGTGACTGGCCAAATTCACAGGGCTTTTGGATCTCTGATGATACATTTACAGTAAGAGAAAACGGACCAAGGCATGCAGAGGGCTTGAAGCACCCGACGATTCTTCATAAAGAAAGAGAGATCCTGGGAAGATGCCCTAGAAGGGTTTAATAATATATGCAACATGTAAATTACACATTCTTTTTATTTGGAAATCTACATTTTTTTATTTGTGTGCTAAACCAGTGTTTCTCAACTCCAGTCCTCAAGGCGCCCCAAGGGTCATGTTTTTAGGCTCTCCATTGTTTTGCACAGGTTATTTGATCAGTTTAACTGCTTTAGTAATTCCCACAGCTGTTTCATCTGAGGGAAATCCTGAAAACATGACCTGTTGGGGCGCCTTGAGGACTGGAGTTGAGAAACACTGTGCTAAACCCACTATGTGTTAAATGGCTTCAAATTATAAAACAACATTCAGTGCAAAAAATATGTAGCTGTGTACAGAAAAATGCTTCTTGCGTTTTCAGTTTTATTTAAAATACCCAATAACAACTTTGAATGTTTGTAACTGGAAAAGGATACTGGGCAATGCAGCGATGAGCTAGTAGTTGTCAGCATTGCTAAATCGAAGACCCCAAATAAGTGAGCTTTAAATGTACTACATAAGGCTGGATGAAATTCACACCTATACATTTTTAGTGCTTTTTACATTTTGCAGATTTGCACTACAGAACGTGTTCTATAGGAAACCATGGTAAATGGACTGTAGTGCAAATCTGCAAAATGCAAAAAGCACAAAAAAACGCATAGGTGTGAATCCAGCCTAAGGACCCTTTCACATCAGTGTGTTGGAAAATGTATATGTGCTTCAGTGTTTTTTCATTTCAATGGCCAGAATAAAATAATATTCTGGCCAATGAAATTAATAAATGCCCAAGCACTTAGGAGCGTTTTTGCAGCTGCTTTTCTCCTGAAAGCATTTAGAAGAGCCCCAGTGTACATGAGGCCTTAAAGTGATTGTAAAGGTTTGTTTTTTATATTTTTTTTAAATAACAAACATATCATACTTACCTCCACTGTGCAGCTCGTTTAGCACAGAGTGGCCCCAAACATCCTCTTCTGGGGTCCCTCGGCGGCTCTCGCGGCTCCTCCCCGCATCAGCTACCCCCCTGGGAGAAGCGCTCTCCCAGGGGGTTACCTTGTGAGCGCACTCCTGTGTCATTCATTCAGCGTCCATAGCCGCCGAATGTATGACACGACCCCGCCCCCCGGCGCCCACGTCATTGGATTTGATTGACAGCAGAGGGAGCCGATGGCTTTGCTGCTATCAATCTATCCAATCAAGAGCCGGAACCCCGTGGAGAGAGGGACAGCACCTCCCCGTCGATGGAAATTCGGGGCTCAGGTAAGTAAAATGGGCGATAAAATTGAAAATGAAAGAACCCGCGCTATGGAAAGGAATATGAAATAGCAAAATAGATATTAAAAATGTATAATAGGGCTGCTGCTATTGTGTAAGGTTATTACCCCAAGTGATGTGAAAAATTAATTTAAACTCAGCGCTGCTCCTATAATTTAAAACAATATAATTTCTAACATTCATATATCTTAAAATAGTATGTACCATTCCGATATCTATACCAACATGTATGATAACATAATAAAGTGCTAAATGCTAATACAGTGCAAAATAAAGTGCAATCATTTAATGTCCATCAGGTGTGCTAGGCTTGTAACAGGCTGAAAAATTTCTCAGGTGACTTTCCGTGTTCCCCTCCTGGGTCCCCACTCACCAGAAAGAAGCTTTAAATACGCCTCCGGGCCTGAATATCTGAAATTATGTGAATGTGACTGAAAATGTACTATTTAAACAGTACATTGCATTTTTTATGCACTTTCAGTGCATTGCCATAAACTATAATAACAGAAAACAAAAAGATGCCCCAAGCAGGATCTTTCAAAAACACAAGGTACTGTGCTATAAGGTAATGCAATAATGTAAAGAGATTCACAAATATAATGGAAACTATTTTCTCTGTGTTTTTGGGGTTTTGTAAACACTTTAATGCAGTTACAATGTGATGGTGTGAATTTTCTGCAGAGGCGGCAGATATATTGCTTGAAGATTTTGTTCATAGTCATTTAATACAATATGCTGTAATTTAGTAGTAATAAGGAGGGTTATTGTTGCCTTTTAAGCTGTTTTCAATCTATAAAACGATGTACCCTCATAATAAAGTCATTACTATTTTAAAGCTGCATGCCCGACAGATAATAAAAATCTATTTTTATATACTGTACATAGCATAAAATCTTTTTCTTGAAATTCATTGAGGGACAATTATAATACAGTCAGGTTATGCTGCCACTTACAGGAGGTTGAAACACTGGCAAACAAAAAAAATTGTGTAAGCCAGCCTCTAAATAACACCTCCGTTACCCATTACGCCTAGGTTTTTTGAGCGGGCAGTACATGGGGCCAATAATACAGTGTCCCTCAATTGACAACAAGAAAAATATTTTACAGTAAACACAAAAAAAATATTTTCTATTGATGGACACAGCAGGGTTGGTTTACTTAAGCAGACCATACAGGGTCGAATTTCGAACAAACTTTTCAAAATCAGAAAGTTCATTTTTTTTGTGATCCGATGATGCCACCATTGATTTTCGAAATTCGGCCGGGAATATTCTTTTCTCTCCGGGAATATTCTTTTCTCGCACAATTCTCCCATCATTGATTAGAAAATCATTTGTTTTTCAAAAAATTTCCAACATGTCCAATTCCTCAAATTTGATTGCCGCACGAAAATCGGCTGTTGCTGCAGCCCACTAACGGTGCGAAATTCGTACGAAAATTCTTTGATACGATTTTCGATTTTTATGGCCGGCTTAAGTCTGGAGAGTGCAAAATCTAGTCCAGCTGTGCATGGTAGTCAATCAGCTTCTAACTTCAGCTTGCTCAATTAGGCTTTGGTAATAAAACCTGAAAGCTGATTGGTTTCTATACAGAGCTGTACCAGATTTTGCACTCTCCAGTTTTAATAGATCAACCCCAATGGGACACAATAAATAAAGGGCAATGCAAACAGGGGAACTGCCACAACTAAGGGAAGAGCACTGAAAATCAGCCCTGTGTTCCAGACAAGAAGAGAGTGTTGTAAAAACCATAGGCCCCGTAGGCCCCATCCAGTGAACCTGGAGGACCAACCAAGGATTCATCAAAAACAGATGGAAAACCCGCTACCTAAACAGGAAGTAAATGTGGGTAAGAGAAAAAATTATGATATGCCAAAAACCTGGATAAACAACAAATCATTAAGGGGCAAGAAAAAAAGATCCAAAATGGAGAGAAGCCGGTCACTGCAGAAAAAGGACCATGATAACGAAAGAGGTTGCCTGATCAGACAACACATTTTGCAATGAGATAGTCATAGGTGTGACACTCCCCACAGACTCTCCCCACAGCCTACTGATCGTTAAAAGGGAATGACCTCCAAGGCTGTTAGGAACAGAGATAATTGGGTGATAAGGACACCCTCACAAGGCAGAGATGAAGGTATACAGAACTCCAGGTTGGTGTGCAAGCACAGCAGGATGAGAAGAAAGAACGAGAAGGGTGTGATAGACCACATTGTAACAACTTACTAATAGTAAGATTCTAAGAATCAAGTAATACCTGAGGAGAGTAGCATACTGTAGAGCAAGGGGTATAAATCCTATTGCTACTACCAAGAACTTTGGCCTGACTGAGGACAGAAGAAAGAAAGGAACCTAAGGAGACTTCTCCAGAAAACTGCAGCCCAGCTGGAGAGAGAGAACCTATCTCCTTTGGACTTACACTAACTTCAAAGGGGAAAACTGCAGTTGAGACGAAAGCAAGTCTTGTCTGCTGACTGTCCAGGGAAATACAGGACTCTCCAGTGATGGATACTTCCCTACAAGCAGGAAAAGAGGGGCATTCAAATGCTGAACTCTCACCCTTCAATGTAGAGATCATTCATTTAGAAGAACCAGAAGGCTTTTCATTGGCTTTAGGAAAGAGAGAGTACATTCCTGAACAATGCACTCTGCAATGTTCAGTATATACATGTTCCTACTGCGGAAGTAGATGAAGGAGAATGGTTTTTTTTGCTCCTTCCACTGACCTTCTGCATTGAGGCAGAAGCACACTCCAACCACCAGGGGCATTGTTAATGGCGGTGTTAAGAGCAGGTCCAAAGAGGCGTTTTCCTCTGAAGGAGTCAGCTGCTACTTGGACATATCATTGGCATTCTAGGCATGAAGCCAAAGTGCCCTACACATGTGAATGGACATCAACGCCATGCATGAAACAAGCTTAGATGCTTGCAACAGGCTGCCAAAGTGCAAAGCTCCAGACAATTACCCCAAACGTTCAGTGAAACAAAGGCCAATTTTGCCAATGGCAGAGTCTTCTTGAAGGAATTAAACTCAAATCACACAGTTTGCCAAATCAAGGACACAGCCAAAACGGACAGGAGAATCATGCCAGATAATTTTAACTGGGGAACTATGTAGGGAATATGACTGCATGTTAGTGAAATCCTAAAAAGGAGGCACATGTTTAACCTGTTTGGTGGTATGCCTGTTAAAGTGGATTTCTGGAGCATCTATGGTAGGAAGATACCCAGCAATAAACTCCCTCTCAAGAAGGAAACGTTGTCCCACATTTCCTGGAGAATCTATGTCTTTCTTGTACCCATAGAGCAATGACTAAAACAGTGTGGGGGGGGGGGGGAACAGAAAGAACTTTGCAGCTGTGGGAGCTTTACAAGATTCTAGGCCTGAAGCAGCAGGCTGATCATTAGAATGCAGGATAGCATGCACTGTATCAGTTAGATTAGAAACAACCCCTTTTGAATCTGGGTCATCTGTGGGTAGCTCAAAACAGCCTCTCCATGTGTAGAACATGAGGGCCCTGAATCTCAAACAGAAATGGTAACAGGGGCCCCTGACCACGGTTTGAACTGAAGACCCAGAGGGGTCAGAGCTAGATTATGCTGGGAATGGTGCCAGAGCATGCCTAGAGCCTCTGCAAGCAGAATTATGCATAAACAGGCCAAAATTCCAAAGTGGACACAGGTTTTTGTGGATGGAAAGGATGACTTGGCCTCACCTAACAGATGAAGAAGCTTGCATTGAAGATAGCCTTATAATAAGAGGGGTCCGAGGTTTTAGATTACAGCTGTTGATCCCTTCTATGGGAAACCAGGTAAATGCTCAGAATAGTAAAAGAAAGTAAGGTCACCTGCTGCAGTGGGACTTCTGTGTATCTTTGTGAAGACATAATGCACAGCGCTGCAAAAAAAAGTACGCCCATAATGAGGCCTTGTGTACTCACAAGCCCAAGTAGCAGTTACCATCGAGGGTTGCAGGGGTCAGAGGTGACCACAGGGGAGGGCTGGCGGCCTTATGCCGCGTACACACGATCACTTTTCTCATCAGAAAAAATTAAATTTTTCTCTTGGACGAGAAAAATGTCCGTGTGTAGGCTCTCCAGCATTTTTCCCGACGAGAAAAACGGCGAGAATCATGACGAGAAAAATTAGAACATGCTCTAATTTTTCTCGTCGCGAATCACGGCATTTTTTTCCTCGGCAGTTTTCCCACAGGGAAACACTGCTAGGGAGCCTACACACGGCCGGTTTTCTCGACCAAGAGAAAACATGTCGTGAAAAACGGCCGTGTGTAGGGGACCAAGCCGGTCCTCGTTTTTCCCGTCGGGTTTTACGGCGGTGTTTTCACCGCCGTGAAACTCGATCGTGTGTACACGGCATTAGGCCTGGGGGGCAAGTCCAGTCAAGTGGCCCATTGAACCGCCGAATCAGCTCACCATCCATGTCCCACCTGGTTTTTCAATGCAGCCTCACCAGTGCCCAACATTGCAGCCTGATCACTGGGGCAGGTTACATGGGGTGTATGGGGGGTCAGCTAGAGGTGTCAGGGTCTCTCACCTCAGTGATCTCAGCTCAGCAGGTCCTTGCACACCACGGTTTCCTGGGGGGGGGGAGTAACGCTCCTGATCCTGGGGTCAAGTTGCAGCTAGCGCCCAGCCCTGCAGCCCTGCGTCCCAACTCCCTGACATGCCCTGCCTCTGCCTGCTTCCAAGAATCCGGTCCCAGGGAGTTGTGGTTTCCTCTGTGCTGCTGTGTTTTCCACCCACCAGAAGCTTGAGTGTGGACTACAACTCCCGGAATGCAACAGCTAGTGGTCGGCCACCATGGCCATGCCCCGGGCCCGACTTCCTAGACCGGAATAAAAAAGAAAATAGTAGCAGGCAGCGGGCAGCAGCTGCTGGCCATTTTGAACATAAGTTAGGGTGGCCTGGGAGGCAATTGCCACCCTGCCCCCTGGCCCAGCCCTCCCCTGGGTTACCATGTCAATATAGGTGAGCAATGAAACAAGGCCAGAGACTGGATAATCCATGTGGAGCTTTAGGAGCAGGGGCAGTGGTGGGATGGTGCTTCTTCTAAGCTGAAATGGCAGGAAAAAGTTGTGCCACAGCTCTGGACCCATAAAGTGCACTAACATGGTACACAAAGGTCTGAGAAGTATCAGAATGGAAATGTCAGTGTCTGAAGGTCACATTTCAGGCTAGCCCCACAATTTCCAGTCCCGTTTGGTCCTGGAATAGTCTCCAAAGCTGATGATATGCTGCTCTGGATAGCTGTTATGTGAAAACAAAGTTAAAGTAGCAGTGCAGAAATCTTTAATGAAGTCACTGAGAAAAAAATGTATCAGCAGTGAGTAAGGGATTTTGATTGAAGTAATTAAAAAAAGAAAAATCACAAAATTAAAAGGCCAGCAAACACAAAGATAGGCTCCTTTTCAGCAGAGCTGAGAAAAGATATCCAGCCTCCTCCTATATGCAAAATATTCATGCATGATGGGTAGAGAACAGCATATACAGGGGCTGGCTTACGTTTGTTTTTTTCTGATTGCCAGCGTCCTGATCTCCTGTACATGGCAGTATAACCCAAATGTTTAAGAATTCATATGTCCCTCAATGGATGATAAAGAAATATGATTTTTTTTTGTAACAAGTTTTTTATTGAGGTTAGAGATTTTGCCTTACTTTTTTGTCAGAAAGTCCCTTACTGAAGTAGAGGTTGAGGATCCCCTCTACCCTCAAGAAGAGTACCTGGACCGTAAAACTGGCTGCATATAATTACAAAACCTTTTGCAGGTCAAAAAGCTTCTTTATATGTGTTTCAACTGTTAATTTAACTGCTATCCTGAATAACTATAACAGATGGCTTGGTTAAAATGCAGACACCACAGTTTCGCTTTATTATTCGTAGGTTTTTTTTTTTTAAGTTTCTCATTAGTTTATTCTCAGAGATCAGTTTTACATAAAAGCAGCAATCGATTCAAAAACAGTTTACAAATTATATTTGCAATATTGCTAAATAATGTGGAGTCACATTATTCTATCAGAAAGTGTCACACATAAAACAGGGACTTTTTATTATTACAAATTTCTACAACTGCACTTTTAATATATCTCATTCTCTGTAATAAATGAGCCATGAGTGTTACATTTGTGAAAACAGGACAGACATTACAAACATTATTGACACAAAAATAATGAATCAGCACAGATGTGCAATAACAGAACACAAAAAAGATAAATAGAGCACATGCTGTATGTGGAACATCATTTCTCAAAAGCAGACTAATCTGTAAAAGATATACACTTGTCAAAAGTATTGGGACACCTGCCTTTACACGCACATGAACTTTAATGGCATCCCAGTCTTAGTCCGTAGGGTTCAATATTGAGTTGGCTCACCCTTTGCAGCTTTAACAGCTTCAACTCTGTTAAGAAGGCTGTCCACCAGGCTAGGAGTGTGTCTATGGGAATGTTTGACCATTCTTCCAGAAGCTCATTAGTGAGGTCAGGCACTGATGTTGGACGAGAAGGCCTGGCTTGCAGTCTCCGCTCTAATTCATCCCAAAGGTGTTCTATCAGGTTGAGGTCAGGACTCTGCACAGGCCAGTCAAGTTCCTCCACCCCAATCTCACTCATCCATGTCGTTATGGACCTTGCGTTGTGCACTGGTGCGCAGTCATGTTGGAACAGGAAGGGGCCATCCCCAAACTGTTCCTGCAAAGTTGGGAGCATGAAATTGTCCAAAATGTCATGGCATGCTGACTTAGGAGTTCCCTTCACTGGAACTAAGAGGCCAAGTCCAACCCCTGAAAAACAACCCCATACACCATAATCCCCCCTCCACCAAATGATTTGAACCAGTGTACAAAGCAAGGTCTATAAAAGACATGGATGAGCAAGTTTGGGGTGGAGGAACTTGACTAGCCTGCACAGAGTCCTGACCTCAACCTGATAGAACACCTTTAGGATGAATTAGAGCGGAGACAGCGAGCCAGGCCTTCTCGACCAACATCAGTGCCTTATCTCACAAATGCGCTTCTGGAATAATGGTCAAATATTCCCATAGACACACTTCTAAACCTTGTGGACAGCCTTCCCAGAAGAGTTGAAGCTGTTATTGCGGCAAAGGATGTGCCAATTTAACCCTGCTGACTAAGACTGGGATGCCATTAAAGTTCATGTGCGTATAAAGGCAGGTGTCCCAATACTTTTGACAATATAGTGTATGTAAATGTTTTGAGAGTTGCCCGTGCAAGGAAAAGCAACAGATTAACTTGAATGCTACCATCCCCAGCAGCACAAACATACCTGTTCTTTGCTCCCCCACTGCTCCATTCAGCTGGGAAAAAAAGAGTATATCCAAATACTTCTGAGTATGGAGTAGAACATGACCAAGTTCCTTTCTTCTCGTGTGAGAACGCTGATATTGGTCATCAGCTCAAATTTGATCCTGCATTGTACATGATGATGTGGAAAGCCTGCAACTGGAGGAGCAGTGAAGGAAAGTGACTTTGGGGGACCAGTCTTGCAATTAGGAGGAATCCTGTGAGAGCAAATAATAAAGAAAGTATTACAGCCTATTCCTTTAGCCCTAGACTAAATAAGCATAAAATTCTTTCAGAATGGGAGAGGAGAGGGGGTCTCTGCAAGGGTAATTTTTTGCTGCTTGAAGTTGGGCCTTACTGCCCCTCCCCCCAATTGTTTTTTAGTTAAGGAGTAGAGACTGTTCATCCAGAAAAATCAACGTTCACTTTAAAAAGTGATGTTAGTTTAGTGAATAAGGTGAAACTGTGTTCAGTTAATTTATCCAGTCACGTGCACCTTTGCATATTGTTGAGTATTCACAATTAACGCAGCTTCACCTTAATTACTAAGCTAGGTGACCCTTGACTTTGCAAAGTGAACATTAATTTTACTAAATGAAAAGTCAAAATTTCTTTAGTAAATGAATCTCCCCTTGTGACACTGGACAAGGGGGCGGGCTCTCTGGGGGGATGTCATCGGATGGCCACGCGCTCTTGCTATAAAAGAGTTGTCAAAGAGCAGGCAACAACAAAACAGATGAAGACATCAACAGAACAAGAGCGGCTTTTTTTATTTATTTAGTGGGTAACCGGCGGCGAGGAAGAAGACAGCAGCAAGAAGAGATGGTGGCGGTTGGAGGAGAAGACGGTGGGAAGAGATGGCGGGAAGGAGAAGACAGCGGGAAGAGACAGCTTGAGGAGGAGACAGCGGGAAAGAGAAGACAATGGGAAGAGACAGCTCAAGGAGGAGACAGCATGAAGAAGACAGCGGGAATAGACAGCTCGATGAGGAGATGGCGGAAAGGAGAAGGCGGCAGGAAGAGGCGGAGAAGACAGAGTTATTAATAAAGGAATTGTCAAAAACCGACTCTTGTGTTTTTATTACATTACACTGCATTTTTGGTGAATGGGTAGGGGTACCATGTACCCCTACCCATTCAAATAGTGGGGGCCGGGATCTGGGGGCCCCTTTTCAAAGGGGGGCTTCCAGATTCTGATAAGCCCCCCGCCCGCAGACCCCGACAACCACCGGTCAAGGTTGTTGGGAAGAGGCCCTTGTCCTCATCAACATGGGGGCAAGGTGCTTTGGGGTGTGGGCACAGAGCCCCCCTTGCCCCAAAGCACCCATTCCCCCCATGTTGAGGGCATGCAGCCTGGTATGGTTCGGGGGGGTGCTTGCTTGTTCTCGTCCCCTCCCTTTCCTGACCTGCCGGGCGGCATGCTCAGATAAGGGTCTGGTATGGATTTTGGGGGGCCCATGCCATTTTTTTTTCATTTTGGAGTGGGGGGTCCCCTCTGAATCCATACTAGACCTGAAGGGCCTGGTATGGACCTGGGGGGACCCCACGCTGTTTTTCGCTGTGGGGTCTTGCTCGGCGGCGCCAGTGGTTTCCTGCTGAAGGAGCATGCATGCTCTTAATGCGTACACGTCACAGCCTCCTATCTCAAAGACCAGGGACCTCCTGTATGACGGCTTCCTCCTGCGCCCCTCATGTCTAGCCCGGGATACCAGAAACCACTGGCGTTGCCAAGCAAGACCCCACAGCGCTGCCTGGATACCACTCTGGATACCTGACGTCCATCTGATACTCATAAAGATGTGCCTGCTTTTATCCTATTTTCAGTGAGTGCAATACTACTTAAATAAATGTGTTACTAATATTGCTGCAGTTTGATTGGCGCTGCTTGTCTGTCTTGTATCCAGGCTGCAAAACCAACTGCACAGAGGAGGTAAGTATACCATGTTTGTTATTTTTTTTATAAAAAAAAAAAAAAGCTTTTACAATCACTTTAAATCTAGCTAACTGATAATGAGACCTGCCAGCACAGTACAGACAGGGTTAATTATGGTAAACAATAACTATACAGCCCCATCTGCATTGCAGATGAAAACTTCAGTATTGGAATTTTCAGAAAAGAGCAAGTAAAAGGTAAGCAACAATTTTTTAATTTTCCATAAGTTATTTTACTAGAAATTAAAATACACTGGAGTGGAAATACACTTTAAGCTTTGAGCTAGGTAGACTGATAGATAGGGCTTACACATATATAGACACCCACTGAACAGGTAGATAATATAAATAGTATATAAAACATGCAATACATTAGTTTCACAAATCAATAATGTAAACACTGATTTGCATAACTAAGGCTAATAATAGTAATTACTATAAGGATATATGTACCGGTAATAGCAATGAATAGCAGATAATGCAGTGTTAAAAAAAACAACCATCTCTGCTGACTTTAATGACAATTGTGGTTACACAAGCAGGAACAGAGATCACAGGATTACCTTACCTTTGGTAGCACTGCAATGACAAACGCAACAGTCTTGCTTTGAGCACAGTCCCAATGTCAAGCAGTGATCATACGCTTATCTTAAGCAACTGAGATCAACAATTTTCTTCCCACGGCCAAATACTAAAATAAATTTATGACCCCTACCAAATGCATTCTGAAAAAATATTTTCTCACGGAAATAGATCTGAGGGAGATCTTTTCCATTGAAGCCATTGACCAGCAAAAAATAACTAGAAATTAAACAGCCTAAATCGTTTTATTAAATGACTATACATTCTGCTCATAAAATGCGTAACCACAGAATCCGGGCATAGATTTAAAATTTGAGTCATTTACAAATTGACACTGTTGACATGTAAGATGTATTTCCATTTTTAAAAGACAGATAGAACCATAAAAAGCCATTTGAAAATATTTTATTGTTTATTACAAAAGCACATAAGCATATGTCTCACAGGCCTGCCATACACACGATTCAGTTCAGTTTTGAAATGTTTTGTGGACAAGACTCAAATTATAATGGTAATCATCACGTCCAAATATTTGGTATACTTCCCTTTCCTTGTCAAAGTATTTTATTGGACATATATATTAGTCACATACAGATCATATGTAATACATGTTGTTGATATTTGTCCAATTATTACAAATATAGAAAAATAACAAATAATAGGGTCTACAGAATATATCCTAATCTAAATTATAAGGACTTAAATGAGATAGAAAGTAAATAAATCCTTGTACTAATATATTCAAGACTGTAGTTGAAAGAAATATTTAACATATTAATTATAAATTGATCTGTATCTTCGAAAAAAGTAATGTAGAGTAATACTTTGTTGTAGCTTCAATAAGGTGCGTTATGAAGTAAGAATAATAGAGAAAAGAAAAGAGAAAAAGAAGTAAAGATATCAAAATAAAATAGGGTAAAATAAAATTAGATAGATAATATAAAATAGAATAGATGGGATAGAATAGTAGGAAACCAGAGGGGGGGGGGGGGGTGTAGGAGTCCACCTGAATGGCATGAATGAATCGGTCCGCGGCTTGAGGGTTTAAGTAAAACACAGTGTTCACTATATTGAGCAGGGTAGCTCCCAAGCTTCAGAAATTTGGTTTAGTAGTTAGTTTAACCGATTGAGTCCTCTGGCTACCATGGCATGAGAATCGAGTTGTCACTAATAGAAGGTAGGTGAAATTTAATCCAAGGATCCCAGATCTTTTCAAAGATTGGAATTTGATTTCTTTCTATAGCTAACATTTTGGCGTGAGACATAAAGTCATTTACTCTATTTATGGTCTCGGATATCTCCAATTTAGGGGTCCTCCATGCCTTTGCTATTGTTTGCTTTGCTGCTGTAAGAAATTGAATAAGGAGTTTGAATTGTTTATGTGTAATGAGATCAGGTTTTAGATTGAGCAAGGCTGTGGCTGGGTCTGGTTGCACAGTGAAACCAAATATCTTGGAGGCAGTTTCAAATATCCGTTCCCAAAATAATTGCACCAACGGGCAGGACCACCAAATGTGTAAGTGGGTGCCCGGATCTGGGCAACCCCGAAAGCATAGGCCTGTTTGGTTTGGTGTGAATTTGGCCAATCTGGAGGGAACGAGGTACCAACGAGACAAAACTTTGTAATTGGTTTCAACCGCCAGGATATTTGGTGAAGAAGATTTTGTTACAGACCATATTTTGGACCAATCATTCATATTGAATGTTCTCTTCAGGTCCTCCTCCCATTTACGTGCATAAGGTGGTTTATCTAAACCGGGATAAGTGGAAATGGTGGATTATATAGAAGATATAATGCCTCTTAAGTGAGGATCTTTCATGCATGTAGATTCAAAAATCGTAAGTTGGGTTAAGGAGGAGGTATCTGAAAAGTTCAGAGTTCGGTAGGTTGTAGGTGTCACAGAGTATAGGAAATGAATGGAAGGATGAAGGAGAAGTTAAGTTACTAAGCCGAGTAATATTTAATGAATTCCAGACCTTAAATGATTTAGGAGAGACCCATGCTGGGTAGAAAGCAGGGTTTTTCAGGAATGACAAGAGAGGATTGTGAGAAGATTGTAACTGATGTTTAACTCTAAGTTTGTCCCATATAGATAAAAAGTATTTAGTAATGGGGTTACGTAGGGTTTTCCGTTCCTTAGGTAGGAGCCATAATTGATTGGAAATAGAAAGAGGGTCACATTCTGCCGCTTCTATCATTACCCATAGGGGTATTTCATATGTAGCATGATATTTAGTGAGGCTAGCAATGTGTGCGGCTCTATAATAGTTAGCGAAGTTCGGAAACCCAAAGCCTCCTTTGAGTTTTGGTAAGTGTAGTGTATGAAGCGATACACAGGGTTTTTTGGAGCCCCAGACAAATGTTGATGTTCGTCTTTGGAGAATTCTAAGATAATAAGGTGGGATAGGGATCGGTAAGACTCTAAATAAGTACAGTAGTTTTGGAAGGATTGTCATTTTGATTGCATTCATTTTACCTATCCATGAAATTGGGAGATGTGACCATTGTTGTAAAAGTGTTGTTATTTGTTTGAGGAGTGGGGGATAGTTTGCTGTAAAAAGATCTGAATATGAGGCTGTCAGGTGAATCCCTAAATAGGGGATTGACCTCTCAGTCCATATGAAAGGAAGTGCATTTTTGGCCGAGTCGGATTCCACTTTGGAGAGGGATATATCTAAGGCTTTGGATTTTTTGAGATTTATTGTAAGCCCCGAAATCATTGCAAATTTGTCTAAAATGAGCAGTAGGTTGGGACCAGAAACTTGTGGGGATGATAGAAATAGGAGTATGTCATCCGCAAATAGACATAATTTATGATGGTATCCAGCAGTTTCTATGCCCGTAATTGTTGGGTCTGTGCGGATTCTTTGGGCTAGGGGTTCTATTAGGAGGGCGAATAGAAGGGGGGAAAGTGGGCAGCCCTGGCGTGTTCCTCTTTCTATATTTAATTAATTAGATTTGTATCCTGCATATTTAATATATGCGATTGGTCTGTTGTAAAGCGCTGCGATCCATGTTAGGAAGTGAGGGCCAAAGCCCCATCTTTGCAATGTGTAGTGGAGGTAAGGCCACGATATGGAGTAGAAAGCTTTTTTTATATCAAGGGATAGAAAACAGGAGGGTATACGACGGTTTTTAGCTATGTGAGCTAGCAATACAGCCCGGCGGACATTGTCATTCGCCTGGCGCTTTGGCATGAATCCTACTTGATCCTTGTGGATAAGCTTACCTATTATGCTATTTAGTCTTTTGGCTAATATATTGGCTAGAAGTTTAATGTCTAAGTTCAGAAGGGAAATGGGGCGAAAATTTGTACATAAGGTATCATCAGTAAGAGGTTTAGGAATCATGCAAATAATGGCGGTTAAAGTTTCTTGTCTAAAAGATTTCCCTTCTAATAATACATTGAAAGCTTCCGCTAAGATTGGTGATAGTATGTCTGCGTAGGTTCTGTAATATAAGGTTGAGTAGCCATCTGGGCCTGGCCTCTTATTAATTTTAAGATCGTTGATGGCTTCAACGACATCATTACATGTAATATTATCTTCCAATAATTTATTTTGGTCAAGGGAAAGTTCTGGTAGATTTATATCAGAGAAGAATGCATCTGCTGTTTCCGGGTTGAAGTTATTAGATGAAGTATATAATGAGGTCAGATGTGAATGAAATTTCTGAACTATTTTGTTGGGATTGCAAGTGTAGACATCTTTTGCCAGTTTTAGGTGAATTGGTTTGAAGGGTTTGTTCAGAGAATTGAGTGTACGTGCAAGGTAGGTACCCAATTTATTGGCTTTCATAAAATAGTTGTGTCTTGAACGTTTATAGGATTTTTCCACTGCTTCAGTAAGAAATAGATCGTATGCAACTCGAGTCTTGTCTAATTGGGATTTTGTTAATGTTGATGGATTGTCTTGATGGGCTATAAAGGCTGTATTAAATTCCCTTTCCAGTTTACGAGCCAGTGTGTTCCGTTCGCGTTTAAATATGGCTGATTGTTTCTGAATTGTGTTACGTATAACTGGTTTATGGGCTTCCCAAAGAGTTAGTGTGCTAATTTCTGGGCTAGAATTGAGGGTTATATATTCTTTAATGGCTTGTTCAATGGTTTGGCGATGAGATGGGTGTTTGAGTAGGATATCTGGGAGATTCCAAGTAGGGTCGTGGCCTTTGGGTAATGTTGATTTAATGGAAGTAAGTACTGCATTATGATCAGACCATGGGATAGGGACTATATCTGCTGCTATGATTTCAGGGAGCATACCTATGGTCAGGAATATGTGGTCAATCCTTGAAAATGTTTTATGTGGGTGGGAGTAGTAGGTATATTTCTGTTTAGTAGGATTAACTTCTCTCCATGAATCAACCAAGTTATATTTGGATAGAATTTGTGAAAAAGATTTTTTAGATGTAATTTGGGATGGTGTGTATGGGGATTTATCCAGAAATGGGAGGAGGACCTGGTTAGAGTCACCACACAGCATAACTGTTCCTATCTTATGATCATTCACAACTTGTAGTAAATGTGACATAAATGGATTAGGTTGTTTATTTGGTGCATAGTAGGAAACTACTGTTATTGCCTGGTCAACAATGTGGCCCGTAAGAATTAGATAACGTCCTTCAGGATCTTTTATTTGAGATTGAAGTGTAAATGGGGTAGAGCGATGAAAGGCTATGAGAGTACCCCGTTGCTTGGAGGCAGCCGAGGCCGGATATGTTTGCGGATAGAAATTGGAAATAAAATTTGGTGTGGAGGTATTCGTGAAGTGGGTTTCTTGTAAGCAAACTATGTGAGCCTTTTTGGCATGAAATATACGGAATGCCTTGGTTCGTTTCTGGGGGATGTTTAGTCCCTGAACATTCAGGAACAGAATGTTTAATGGTGCCATGGCAGTCGGATGGACAACGGGGACTTACCCGTTACCAGGTTATTCAGGTCATTCGATGCCATCCAAGTGAACTCGAAGAGGGGGAGAAAAGGAGGATTGAAGATGAGTACTATAAATCGGGCTGCTCAAGTCAGTTGATACAATCCAGGTGGACTTGAAGGAAGAGGAGAGAAAAGGAATAGAGGTGAGTACTGAAGTGAGGAAAATAAATAAAACAGAAATGGTTAGAGAAAATAATAAGAAATTCAACAGAAAAACACATTCAAACATATCCCGTGAGTGGGGACAAAAATCACCCTCAGGGGAAAGGGTGCTTCCGTCAGACTTCCACATATTATGTGGCTGAATGAGGGAGGCAAAATAGGGCGCACGGATCTCCCGTTCGTGGGAGGAGAGCCTTCTAATGAAAGCTTCTTATTAATGTACCTAACTGTAAACCACACGACTTATAATGAAAACTATTAAAGTTAACTATAATTAGTTAAAAAGGGGGCAACAGGGAAAATGGGAAATAAGAGAATGGCATCTGACTACCCCAGGGTTTCCTGGTATGGAAGTAAGATGTGCTAAGGGAGTGATTAGGGGATTTGGGGGGTGAAAACTGGATCAGTTAACAATAAGGGTATAACAGAAGGATCTACCAGGAAAGGTAGAGTGAGGAATTCCTAAAATGACAGTGCCAAAACTACCTTATAACTTCCTAATGATAGGCTAGCGGTCAGCAAAGTCATAAAAATTTAAACGAATGGGACCTTTGGTCATAATACTTCTTATGAATGCCAAAAGACCTTACAGTTATGTCCATTACTTGGGACAAAAATTATCCAGGATATAAATATATATATATATATATATATATATATATATATATATATACATATATATATATATACATATATACATACACACATACATACACACACACACACACACACACATATATACATATATATATATATACATATATATATATATACACACATATACATATACATACACATACATATAAAAAATAAATAATAATAAAAAAACACACTATGCATGCAATGGGTTAAGCAAAGAACTTAAAACTATGATTATAATTTGTAAATGCAGTCTTGGTGAGTCAACTGAAACAGAGAAAATTTAACGTAAAGGTTGAGCATGCAAATCTGGAGGACAAAAAGGGAAACAGGATGTAGCGTCTTGAATTGGAGAACTAAAAGGGATAAGGTGAAGCCCTGAGATTCTTTAGAAAGACTAGAAAGGGTGAAAAAATAGTCAATTTCACAGTTATAGGCGCATCCTTCAGTCCATAGAATCATTTCGTTCCTGAGGAGGTGATGTGTAGCGACCTCTCTTGTGAGTTGGATGGGTACCATTTTTCAGGTTGGGATGGGAAGGGTTTCCTGCGGATGAAAGAGATGTTGATCTCCTGCGGGTTGGGGTATTTCGTGGGACTGGCTCCATGAGATTCAGGTCTAAGATGGTTTGCTGGAGTTCATCAAAGGATCTACAGGTGTATTTCTTCCCTTTGTAGGCAAAGCGTAGGGAAAATGGGAACCCCCACTGATAGATGATGTTGTGGCGCTGTAATTCCAGGAGAAGGGGCTTCATTGCTCGCCTTTTTGCAATCGTTATCTGGGACAAGTCAGCAAATAATTGAAAGTCATTGCCATGGAAATTCAGCTGCTTTTTGTCCCTGGCAGACGCTAGGAGCTGTTCCTTTGTGTGATAAAAATGTCATTTCACTATTATATCGCGTGGGGGGCCATCAGTTTTTTTTTGCAGCCAGGGCTCGGTGGATCCTGTCAAATTCTAACCTCTCAGTAGGAATGGCTGGTTGCAATTCCTGGAACAAAGCAGTTATGGTGGATTGTAGGTCAGTGATAGTTTCAGGAATTCCCCTGATACGTCTGGCCCTATTCTCATGGTCTTCAAGTTTGGTTTGAAGCAATAAGTTTTGCTCTTTGAGGTTCTCTATTTCCATAGAGTGTTCAAGAGAGATGTTTTCCAAATCATCTACTTTAAGTTCTAGTGTTGCTGTGCGCTTACCAAGTTCTCTTATTTCTCTGGTGAGATTAGCTGTAATTTGATCTGATGTTTGTTTTAAGGCTTTGTTCAACATGTGTTCAAATTGCTTTAATACAGCTGGAGTTACATGAGAAATCTGTATGGGGTCTTGTGAGGTAAATAGTTCACTGTCAGAATCAGCTGGGGAGTCAGGTTGTGTCAGGCTTTGTCTGTGAGAGCGCATAGAGGCTGTGTATGAAGAGGGGGGAGGTGCCATTTTAGCTGCAGTTTTCCCCTTTATGAGGGGATTCTTTAACTTCGCACGGCCGCCTCCCAAAGCCATAGTTTCCCCCACAAATTGACCAGAATAGTCCCGGGTACTAGCTTAACCTCGTGGGTATGTCCAAATACTTGCGGGTTATGTGGAAATATTGGCTCTCCTCCCGAACGGTGTGGAGCTCTAACTCTGCATGACTGCACTGCTAGACTCCACGCATGCACCCTCGGTATACTTCCCTTTCATTCATTTTGTCTCAATTTAAAGGTTTAGCAAATTATTGCTAAGGTTGAACGGAATAAGACACACAGATAGCCCAAAATAATTTCAGCATCAAGCGTCACACCAAAATATCATACTGGCTATCAACTGGGATCCATAGGATAATGAAGGCCCCTTGAACCCTTTTATGGAAAGGGGGCATTGACTGATGGAAGCACTGCATTACAGTGAGCGTTAAACCAAATCAAGGAGGTTAAGTGGCTCCATCAGGATTGGCTACAAGGACACAAGGGCATGGGGCTGAGCCTGAACTCTAGAAAAAGGTTACACTGAGCCATGTCCCTCTGACCTGAGGAGCTTCAGCACTGATGGTAAGGACGGGCCTCTTAGACTATGTCAGTTTATGGTTTATGTGTGCTCACAGTATACCTGTGACAGGCTGTGGTTAGTGGTTATATTTGTTACATTTGGAAAAGTTCAATAAAGCTGGGGCCTTGCCCTCTTTCCAACGTAATCAGCCCCCGTGTCATTTTTTGGCACGGTATTGGTCTGTTGGTTGTATGAGCATATGCTTCTCAGCAGTCATGAAGGCCCCTTGAACCCCTTTAGGGAAAGGGAGCCTTGACTGATATAAGCACTGCATTACAGTGGGTGTTGGTCCAAATCATAGACTACCTGACAATCTTGGCTTGAGTGATCTGTGTGCAGCAAATATTCATTTCCTTTCTTACAGAAGGGAGAACAAGTAAATGAACAGTTCCAAGAGATTTTTTCAGGGGACTGAAAAATAAACCACTGCTAGTTTGAGATCAGTTGCACCAGTGCTTTTTTTCAGCGGGAACGCGGGGGAACACAGTTCCAGAACCTCCTTAACTGACTGTATGTAATGGCAAGGGGTGCAGGGGTGTCCTGCAGGGTATTGATGCTCACTGCTGGCGGATCTATTCTAGCTGGAGGGGATCTATTTTTGCAGGGGGGTCTATTGTTGCTGAGGAGGTCTAGTGTTGCTGGTGGGGGACCTATTGTTGCTGGGAGGTCAGTTGTTGCTGAAGAAGATATACTGTTGGGGGAGGGGTCTATTGATGGCTGCCAGAGAGTGTATTAATGCTGGCTGTGCGGAGATCTGTTGATGCTGCCGGGAGTCTATTGTTGCTAGGGGGAAAATTTTTTGGGGTGGTACATTGTTAGGGGGATCTATTGTTGCTGGCTGAAGGGGATCTATTTTACTACTTTTCTTGATATCATTACCAAATTCCATACAAATTACTTAGCACCACAAAATGATACTTGGTTCTGTATTGTCTAAAAGGGGCGGTACTGGAAGGTGGGTAGGGGATGGAACCAAGGGACGTTGCTCGGAGGTGGGTAGGGGCGGAGAAAACAAGTGACTTGGAAAAGGGGAGTTCCTGCACCTATTGTCTGAGAAAAAAAGCCCTGGTTGCACCACACACTGCAGTAAATGCAGGGCAGAAAATCATATGTGCATATTATCCTGCTCCGTAAAACAACTTTAAATCCCAAGTGCAGCCAAAATCAAAAACCGAAAAATGAGAACAAGGAACCCACTTACAGACAGTAGGATATGTCTCTGAATAGAAGTTTATTTTTTTATTTCAGATATTTTTTCACATTTAAATTTAGACAAGCAGTCCAGCAAAAGTGACAGTGTCAGCAGTTAGAAAAAACTGTAACCCCATCAGTGCGTAGTAAATTTTTAATGGTGATTTAAAGCGGAGGTCCACCGTTTTTTTTTTGTTTTTTTAAGTCAGCAGCTACAAAACTGCAGCTGCTGACTTTTAAAATAAAGACACTTACCTGTACAGGGCATTGAAAAAGAAATAGCTGGATAGCCGCACTCCAAATAATCACCTTTTATTGTAAAGTTAAAATCAAGGCATCAAAAGTCGGTACAGACTAACTGCACTGCCACTGACATGTTTCACACCAGACATGGTGCTTATTCATAGCACCGTGACTGGTGTGAAACATGTCAGCGGCAGTGCAGTTAGTCTGTACCGACTTTTGATGCCTTGATTTTAACTTTACAATAAAAGGTGATTATTTTGAGTGCGGCTATCCAGCTATTTATAAAACGTGATGGTGACTGCGCTGTAGTGTGTAAAAATAGGATGATGGGAAGGGAGAGAAAAAATTAAGCTCGGAGGGAATGTGGCAAGGAAGGGTAGGGTGTGGAGGTGTGGAGAGGAGGGGGAAGGGGAGGGGAAGAGGGAGAGACTGGGAGACGAAGTGGGTGAGTAATAAGCTAGTACTGGGCTAACTAGCAGTGATGTGCAATGTGCACAGTGACACAAATGAAAATACACTAATAAAAGACTGATCAATGATAATCAGAAAAATATGTAACACAGTGAATAATAAACAAAAATGTGACATATAAAACCAATATCCAAATGGTCGAGGTATGCTACACGTGATAAAGATAAACCACTTAGACATAATAATAATCCACAAACAAATCCATGAATGGGAAAAGTGAAATGGATGGGATGAATGAAAACACACACTCAGTGAATGAGTGAACTGTACTAGTAAGGAGAGGCACTCCCAAATAAGTCCTGGTGATGACTTCCCAATCCTTCCAAAATAACTATATGGTATATGAATAAATCATATGTGGATAAAGTCCCGTCACCAATGAAGTGCTTGAAAAGAATCCTGTGGCGTCCACCCTGTGATCACACCTGGCTTACCTCCCTATTGGAAGGGGGGACAGTATACAGCAGTCCTCTGTAGTGAAGGGGGGTATCACGTCCTTATGGCCTGATCTTTATGGCACCGTTACTCATTGGAGTATAAGAGAAAACAAAAACAGAGAGTACATCAATAGCGCAACTCTGTGAGTGCAGCAAGAGGAGTGGCTGATGCATACATTCACACACTCACTTGTGATGGAGTGAGCATGGACCTCAATCCAAACGCGCGCCGAGCTCGTGCCAATGGGAAAGAGTGTGACATCTATGGTGCATCCGATGCAACCCTCAGGTGGCAAGTGTCAGCAGCGGCAATCACAGAGTTGGAATGTAGAGGAAACAAAGGACGGAGAAACGTGGACGTAGCACAGACACACTGCCAGCAGATCCGAGAGGAGACGAGCTCGCCGCTCGTAAGGATTCAATACCCGGTTTTTACTTCCAAATGTGAGTTTTTTACTTTAGTTTTAATAAACGTTTAGCGGTTTCAGACCCACACTATTTCTCCGTCCTTTGTTTCCTCTACATTCCAACTCTGTGATTGCCGCTGCTGACACTTGCCACCTGAGGGTTGCATCGGATGCACCATAGATGTCACACTCTTTCCCATTGGCACGAGCTCGGCGCTCGTTTGGATTGAGGTCCATGCTCACTCCATCACAAGTGAGTGTGTGAATGTATGCATCAGCCACTCCTCTTGCTGCACTCACAGAGTTGCGCTATTGATGTACTCTCTGTTTTTGTTTTCTCTTATACTCCAATGAGTAACGGTGCCATAAAGATCAGGCCATAAGGACGTGATACCCCCCTTCACTACAGAGGACTGCTGTATACTGTCCCCCCTTCCAATAGGGAGGTAAGCCAGGTGTGATCACAGGGTGGACGCCACAGGATTCTTTTCAAGCACTTCATTGGTGACGGGACTTTATCCACATATGATTTATTCATATACCATATAGTTATTTTGGAAGGATTGGGAAGTCATCACCAGGACTTATTTGGGACTGCCTCTCCTTACTAGTACAGTTCACTCATTCACTGAGTGTGTGTTTTCATTCATCCCATCCATTTCACTTTTCCCATTCATGGATTTGTTTGTGGATTATTATTATGTCTAAGTGGTTTATCTTTATCACGTGTAGCATACCTCGACCATTTGGATATTGGTTTTATATGTCACATTTTTGTTTATTATTCACTGTGTTACATATTTTTCTGATTATCATTGATCAGTCTTTTATTAGTGTATTTTCATTTGTGTCACTGTGCACATTGCACATCACTGCTAGTTAGCCCAGTACTAGCTTATTACTCACCCACTTCGTCTCCCAGTCTCTCCCTCTTCCCCTCCCCTTCCCCCTCCTCTCCACACCTCCACACCCTACCCTTCCTTGCCACATTCCCTCCGAGCTTAATTTTTTCTCTCCCTTCCCATCATCCTATTTTTACACACTACAGCGCAGTCACCATCACGTTTTATATATATTTTATTGTTCACTTGGACCAGACCTTCCGGTGACTGCTGCAGTACCCCATCCGTTTCCCTTACACCTCTCATCTGTGCCACTACTTAGCTAGCGCGAGGGTTTTCTTGTTTTATATCCAGCTATTTATTTTTCAATCCTCTCTGTTGCAAACAGAGCCAGCACCCTGTTTAACTGCAGAGACAGTTGATCGTAGGAGAGGAAATTACCTTGGAGCGGTGAACCCCCACATACCTGTCCAGGGCACCCGCGATGTCAGCACCCAAAGCCGATCTGTTCCTCAGCTCTCGGTTGCTGCCGCCGCCAACTTTGGTAAGGGAATCAGGAGGTGAAGCCTTGCGGCTTCACTTTCTGGTTCCCTACTGCACATGCGCGACTCACGCTGCGCGTTCCCACTGGTCCCTTCTGTCTTCTGGGACCTGTGTGTCTCCCACAAGACAGCGGGGGTGGACAGAGAAGGCGCCAAAAGTGGCGTAGATATCCGCGGGTGGCTCGGGTATCTATGCCCGGAAGTGGGAGCAGAATACCTGTATTAGACAGGTATCTGCTCCCCCCTCCCCCCTGAAAGGTGGCAAATGTGACACCGGAGGGGGGGAGGAACCGGAAAAGCGGAAGTTCCATTTTTGGGTGGAACTCCGCTTTAAAGCTGAATTCCAGGCATTCAGATCCTTTGTAAAAAAATGAAGGCACACTGGGGGTTATATGCTGAACCTGAAGGGTGCAAAATCTGGTGCAGCTCTGCAGAGAAACCAATCAGCTTACAGGTTTTATTGCCAAAGCTTAATTGAACAAACTGAAGTTAGAAGCTGATTGGCTACCATGAACAGCTGCACCAGATTCTGAGTGCACCAGTTTTAGTAAATGTACCCCTATAAGTTATAGTGGTTAAAATCAGAAAATGAAAACCTGCTAGATCACTTCAGGCTGGCCCCTTTGCAGGTAAAGCTAATTAAAATATTCAAAATAAGTGCCTATACTGTTTTAAATCTGATAATATACTGTTTCACCCTGCTCTGCACATGCTAAAACTGCTCTCTATTTTTAGGCCCTGCTGAATTTGAAGTGGTTGATCCGTTGACAGCTTTAAATCAAAATTAAACCCTCAAACCAAGGAAGCTGTTTCTGTTTGATCTGCAACTGCCATGGTGCTGCACATGTGATCAGTTATGACACCAGCAATTGATGGTTTGACAGTTAGATTGAGGACCAAAGCAAATGTGACAGTTAGTAATCGTGGTATTCCAGGAATGTAACTGATTTTTGAAACTGTTAAATCGATGGGTTTAGATTCACTCTATGATTTACTACTGTTCAGGGGCTTTGGGCTTCAGCAAAATGACAGCCTTTAGTAAGGCCGGTTTCACACTGGGGCGGTGGGGGGTGGCCGTATTGCGCCGCTATTTTTAGCGGTGCTATACCGTTGGGATTGTAGAGGTATTCGGACGCTAGCGGTGCGGTTTTAACCCCCGCTAGCGGCCGAAAAAGGGTTAATACCACCCGCAAACCGCGGCTACAGCCGCGGTTTGCGGGCGGTGTTACCGCGGTATCCCATTAATTTCAATGGGAAGGAGCGGTGTAGGAGCGGTAAACACACCGCTCCTCTCACCGCACCAAAGATGCTGCTTGCAGGACTTTTTTTTAAGTCCTGTTAGCACACCGCTCCAGTGTGAAAGCCCTCGGGGCTTTCACATTGGAGAGACAGGAGCCGCTGTTTAGGCTCGGTTTGCAAAATAGCGCCTGCAAACCGCCCCAGTGTGAAAGGGGCCTAAGAAGAAACGGGAGCAATGCTGGAGGCAATTTACAGCACGCACTCATTTTGGCAGCATAATTATTATTGTGAAATGTATGTTCCTTGCTAAAGGACATTCTTTTTTATCAAGTTGTTATAGGTAAAGTTCCGCTTTAAGTCCAGCAAGGTGCATGACACCTCCTTATTTATATCTGATAGCTTTAACGTACTCCCAGAAGTCAGCTATTGCTGAAGTTCCAGGTGGGCAAGGCTGATCTTTTTGAGCTCTGCATCTTGAACAAAAGAGTCTCTGCAGCTGCTATGCCTGCCCCTCCCATCCTCCTGCCCAATCACAAAAGCAACACATTAAAATAATACAAAGGCTTTTGTGAAAGGACAGCAGAGAGGAGAGGCAGGCACAGCCGTTCTGTGTATTTCTCTCCTCTCATATCCCCAGAGTGTCTCTCGACCGAGCAATAAACCTGTCAAATCTAAAAAATAGAGATAAGCCCAGGAGATGTCATGTCGCTCCTTGGACTTAACTCATAGCGAGCCTTAACTTTTTACAAAGTGGCTGAATTCCTTAAATTTAGCTTTAAACCACAGAAGAAAAGGTTTCCACTATAAGACCCTCTGACAGTGTTTAGCAGGTCACATATTTAAAAAAAAAAAACTGATTGTATAATCTCTAAGCAATCTCCTTTATATTAAAGCGGAAGTAAACCCATCGATTTAACAGTTTCAAAAAGCAGGGAATGCCAACTGTCACATTGGTTGTGCTCTCAACCAAACTGTCAAACCATCCAATGGCTGGTGTCATAACTGATCACACGTGCAGCATCATGGCAGTTGAAGATTAAACAGAGGCCAAGATGGCAGCTTCCTTGCCTGAAAATGATAGGAGGGTTTACTTCCACTTTAAACTAAATATTACATTTTTACTACTATTACTACTATATTTTTTTAAATATATAATGTAAGAAACTCTTTAAATAATGCTTTCAATTTATATCCATTCATGCAGGTTCTTGCACTACATAGTTGTTAACAAAGTTAAAGGAGATTGTACGATGAGATTTTACCATGATTTGTGAGCTTCTGCGTTTCTCTCAACTTTTGTCATAGTGCTTTTTCTGGGTTGTATGGCATCAATTGTGGTGGCGGGGGTGAGGGTGGCAGGAAGGGAGAAGAGTTCTACTAACAGAAGAGGAATCAGCATAAAGGACACATCCTAATGACTGTAAGTTATGACATTTCCCTTGTGCTGATTTTGTCTGATTTTGAGTTTGGCTGCACTTAGGCTTTCATCTTCTCTTCGACTCAGCTAATAGAGGAATGCAGCCTGTGTGCTTCCAATGCTCATTATCATTATCATCCTCCAGTAAACCGCTACTTGGCCTTGTCCTTACCTAATTGCTATAAGCAATTCTCATAAGTACTGTGTTCGGTGCAGTGATTGGGGTGTGTATAAGGCTACCTTAAGTAACTGCTGTAAGTGATGCTTAAACTTGTTAGCACCTTTGAAAAATGATGCAGAGTATACCCAGTCAAAGATGAATTAGAGTTTCTTCTATATCATGCAACATGGCTCACTTATACCCACTGTACTTTCATTCTGCAACATTAGCATTGTAATTGCAATACAAACAATGGTTCTTATTGACAAATATAAGCTTACTTGAAAAATCTCCTTTAGACCCGGTTCACACAGGGGCGACTCTGGACGCGACTTCAGGTCGCCCCGAGTTGCCCCAAGTCGCGCTATTTTTAAAACTAATTCAAGTGAATGGAGATGTTTTAATGTACACGACTGCAGTCGCTCTGACTTCAAAAAAGGTTCCTGTACTACTTGTACCCATTGATTTCAATGGTAGTCGCTTAGAAGCCTGATCACTGTTCATTTTGAAGGCAACTTTACAGGAAGCAGAAAGGAATTTACCCAGAAGCCACAAGGAATTTACTTCAAGTCGTGTTGTTAATGACCACAAGTCTGCTGAAGTCTCCTCCAAGTCTCGCTATGATTCATGCTCAAGTCGTGTCTGAGTTGCTTCTGGAAGTCGCGCTGGAAGTCGTGTTGCCCCAGTTTGAACTGTCTCTTAATGTCTGAGTCATGTCTCCTTTCATGTCATAATTGCTGCCTGTCTGCTGGCTATCTTTTTCCACAACCTCCTGAATTCCCTACATGTATTGCAGCTTTTTCTTTGCTGTTTACTTTCAGTTTCTAAGGACTATTTATCCCATGGTACCTTGCTACCTGCAAGCAGTGATTCATGTACTGACTCCGCATCCTGAAACTCCTTCTCTCAACCCCTCTGCAGTTCAGATGACAGGCTATGTGAAATGTGTGACACAGAAGTGCCTAGACACAGGGCATAGTGAGGACATATCACTAAATTCAAGGAAGTAAATGTGTAAGGATCTTCTCAAAGTAAGTTTATAGACTTCAAGATTGTTCCGACTAATAGGAGTAGGTAAAAAATAATTGAAATAAAATGTGGAAATTAATATAGGATTTTAGATTTTCATCATAGATACGCTTTAATTCCCAACAACATTTCTTCTTAGTTGCAAAACACTGTTTAAATTTTCTGACACTGGGCATGTCTCCAACACAGGCTTCTGTAAGGTAACAAATAACAGCACTGACATGTTTGCCATTACTCTAAATGATTCACCTCATCACTTGAAGAGCATCTGGAAATATTCCAGCTCGGGCAATCATGCTTTGTGTAAGAATGACAGTCTAGGACATTTACAAGCTCTTTAGAGACCTTTTTTTTTTTTGTCTTTCTGTCTTTTGGATAGTGTGGTAGGGAGAACCTCTGTGGAGTCTTTATTTGTGGTCCCAATTAGAGAGATTTTGCCTCATTTTCTATTTGGATACAGAATCTAATAAACATTTTTTGAGTAAAATACAGAAAGAATAGATGTTCTGTCTGGTCATTACTGTCTGTGTTTTCCTGTCCCAGTGGTGCCAACTCCTCTTGTATTTTGTTCTACTACCACATTGACCGGCTGAAAATGGGTTACAGGAGTGGAGAATGAACTGCACCCCTGTGACCTACAGGAGAAGTATAGCCAAAATAACTCTGGCTATACTTCTCCTTTAAAGGCTCCAAACATCGCCACCCATTATTTTGCACAGACATACAAAATAAACACTTACTAGCTAGCCAGTAAAAAAAAGAAAAAAATTACACTGTCTAACAATTTATGGATTCACAGAGGTTTTAGTCGCACAACAAAATGAAAATATTGGATACTGCATGTCTTTTTGTCTACATTTTCTATACCAAGTACCAAGGTCTGAAACAAATTCTGCTCACACATCAAAATTGAGTGGAAATATGCAATCTGTTTTCCCCTTGAGCAGCAAATGCATTCCACTCCTATTTTAGTTATTCTATTCTATGTACACACTTCCACTATGAGACTGATTTATACAAACTATAAAAAAAAGCATAAACATTAAAAAAAATGTATATATACAGTGGATATAAAAAGTCTACACACCCCTATTAAAATGTCAGATTTCTGTGATGTAAACGAGAAAATTGAGTACTGTCAGTGATACTTTTTTTTTCTCCCACTTTTATTTTTAAATTTTTCATTGACATGCTTTCGGGGTGTCTTCCCTTTTTCAAGGTCCAAGCAGTACTGCTTGGACCTTGAAAAAGGGGAGACACCCCGAAAGCTCATCAATGAAAAATTATATGTTAGTGCAAATAAACAAAGTATCACGAACAGTACTCAATTTTCTCTGTCACAATTGCACTAATACGGCTACAATCACCTCAAGTGTGATGTAAAAAAAATGAGACAAAGATAAATCATTTCAGAACTTTTCCCACCTTTAATGTGACCTATAAACTGTACAAATCAATTGAAAAAAAAAAAAAAACAGAAATCTTTTAAAGGCGGGGAAGAAAAAAAAAAAACTAAAATACTGTAATGTGGTTGCATAAGTGTGCACACCCTCTTGTAAGCTGTGTTCAGAATTGAGCAATCACATTCAAACTCATGTTAAATAGGAGTCAGTACACGCCTGCCATCATTTAAAGTGCCTCTGATTAAACCCAAATAAAGTTCAGCTGTTCTAGTAGGTCTTTCCTGACATTTTCTTGGTCGCATCCTACAACAAAAGCCATGGTCTGCAGAGAGCTTCCAAAGCAACAGAGGAAACTCATTGTTAAAGGGTATCAGTCAGGAGAAGAGTACAAAAGAATTTCCAAGGCATTAGATATACCACGGAATACAGTGAAGACAGTCATCATTAAGTGGAGAAAATATGACACATCAGTGACATTACCAAGAACTGAACGTTCCTCAAAATTGATGAAAAGACGAGAAGAAAACTGATCAGGGAGGCTGCCAAGAGGCCTACAGCAACATTTAAGGAGCTGCAGGAATATCTGGCAAGTACTGACTGTGTGGTACATGTGACAACAATCTCCTGTATGCTATGGGGTAGAGTGGCAAGACGGAAGCCTTTTCTTACGTAGAAAAACATCCCAGCCCGGCTAAATTTAGCAAAAACACATCTGAAGTCTCCAAAAAGCATCTGGGAAAATGTGTTATGGTTTGATAAAACCAAGATTGAACTTTTTGGCCATAATTCCAAAATATATATTTGCCGCAAAAACAACACTGCACATCACCAAAAAAACTCCCACTGTGAAGCATGGTGGTGGCAGCATTGTGCTTTGGGGCAGTTTTTCTTCAGATGGAACAGGGGCCTTAGTCAAGGTAGAGGGAATTATGACCGGTTTCCAAATACCAGTCAATATTGGCACAAAACCTTCAGGCTCCTGCTAGAAAGCTGAACATGAAGACCACTCCCACTGCACTGCTGCCGAGAAGGGTCACTCAATGCACCATGGTTTGCCTGCGTTCCAACAGGTGCCTGAGGTGGTAACGCCACCTACAGGCAATAAGAGAAACTGCTATCAGGTAAACCACAACCAGAACAGAGGCAAATTTGTACAAATCGACAGTCTGAGCCCAACTATTGGCTCAGGCACCCTTAAATTTGAAATAGCGTCCCCACCATTGGGGTAGGGTGCTACAAGTATATAATGTAGAGAACAGCATTTAGAGTTGGGTGGTGTGGAGTATGTAACATGCTTTTCAGTGAACAGAATGGTAGATAGTCTTTTGCTCTCAGAAAGAATTAGGGAGTGAATTTTACTCCGCTTTCTGCTCCAAATAAAGTTACGTGACCGCCTTTTTCTGAAGAAGTGTCAGTTTAGCCCTGAAATGTGCTATATCATGTTTTAATACAAGAAGGCTGGGTTCACACATGTCTGGCTGCGGTTTGCAGTCTGAAGTCTGGTGCGTTTCTGTTCACCGGTTCAGATGCGATTCAGGTGCAAATTTTTGCCTGAATTCGCACCTACACCTGCCCCAAAAAGGACCCTTTTCCAATCCGCACCGCGGTCGCCCCGGACGTGTGTGAACTGGCTCCATTGAGAGCCAATCACATTCACATGTTATGCATATATGTGAACTCAGCCTAAAGGAACTTTTTAGGATAAGTGCTTGTTTCCACTTTTTTCCCTATTTCCTTTGGCTTGTAAGCTCCTGACAGTTTTTCTTTCATGATCAGTTACTTTACCTTAGTACTTGTATATTTATTTTGCCATTTCTCCAAATTTTAGATCACAATAAAATATAGTAATGCTGTATGAAGAGTAAAATCGTATTAAACAACATACTTCAACATAACAACATAATTCTTCTTCTTTATGAATCTATACATAGAGCCCTGGTTCATACTGGTGTGTTTTGACATGCGATTTGACATGTCAAATCGCATGTCGCATGTCAAATCGACAGCATTTGCCGGCAATGGCACCGTCCTAATGCGGCGCTGCACAGATTTCAAAAAGTAGTTTCTGTACTACTTTTTTCGATTTCGGGCCGCGATTTACACTGACATCTGTGCAGAAACCTGCAGATGTCTCTGAAATCGTGGCCGAAATCGGGACTGACATGCAGGAGTAAAATCGTACGAATTCAGCTTCATTCCCGCAGCCCAGTGTGAACCTGGGCAAATACTTGCCAGATGATCAAGATTACCCTATTCGGGTACCTGTTTTTTTCCTTTTTAACAGTAACTTAGATAAGTCTTTAGCTGGCCATACACAGCATCTGTTTCAGCTTAAATTCCGAACAAAATCCAGCCGTTTACCAGCAAAGCTGATTGTCCAACGCATACAGATTATTATTATTATTATAATTATACACGATTTATATAGCGCCAACAGTTTACGCAGCGCTTTACAATGTAGAGAGGGGACAGCACAATTACAGTAGTACAGTTCAACACAGAAGGTACAGGAGAGCCCTGCTCATAGAGCGTACATTCTAAAGGGAGGAGGTGGTGATACAAAAGGTAATAGCTGCGGGGGATGATTTGATGGTAGTGGCTCACATACAGTTCTTAGGTGGGTGTGGGATAGGCTTCCCTGAATAAATGAGTTTTCAGGGATCTCCTAAAGGTGGACAGGTTAGGGGCTGATGGGACATACCGGGGCAGGGAGTTCCAGAGGATGGGAGAGGCTCTGGAGAAGTCCTGAAGGCGAGCATAGGAGAAGGTAACAAGGGGGCTAGAGAGCAGGAGGTCCTGGGAGGAGTGGAGGGGACGATTTGGGCGATATCTGCAGATGAGGTTGGTGATGTAGCTGAGGGCAAGGTTGTGCATGGCCTTGTATGTTGTGGTTAGTATTTTGAATTTTACAGGTGATACTCGAAAAATTAGAATATTGTGCAAAAGTTAATTTATTTCACTAATGCAACTTAAAAGGTGAAACTAATATATGAGATAGACTCATTACATGCAAAGCAAGATAGTTCAAGCCCTGATTTGTCATAATTGTGATGATTATGGCTTACAGCTCATGAAAACCCCAAATCCACAATCTCAGAAAATTAAAATATTACATGCAATCAATAAAACAAGGATTGTACATAGAACAATATCGGACCTCTGTATAAGCATGCATATGTACTCAGTACTTGGTTTGGGCCCCTTTTGCAGCAATTACTGCCTCAATGCGGTGTGGCATGGAAGCTATCAGCCTGTGGCACTGCTGAGGTGGAAGACCAGGATGCTTCAATAGCGGCCTTCAGCTCTTCTGCATTGTTCGGTCTCATGTCTCTCATCTTTCTCTTGGCAATGCCCCATTGATTCTCTATGGGGTTTAGGTCAGGCGAGTTTGCTGGCCAATCAAGCACAGTAATCCCACGGTCATTGAACCAGGTTTTGGTGCTTTTGGCAGTGTGGGCAGGTGCCAAGTCCTGCTGGAAAATGAAGTCAGCATCCCCATAGAGCTTGTCTGCGGAACGAAGCATGAAGTGCTCCAAAATCTCCTGGTAGACGGCTGCGGTGACCCTGGACTTAATGAAGCACAGTGGACCAACACCAGCAGAGGACATGGCTCCCCAAATCAACACAGACTGTGGAAACTTCACACTGGACTTCAAGCACCTTGCAGTGTGTGCCTCTCCATTCTTCCTCCATACTCTGGCTCCTTGGTTTCCAAATGAGATGCAAACTTTGCTCTCATCAGAAAAGAGGACTTTGGACCACTGAGCAACAGACCAAGTCTGTTTTTCTTTAGCCCAGGTAAGACACTTCTGACGTTGTTTGTTGTTCAGGAGTGGCTTGACAAGAGGAATACGACATTTGAGGCCCATGTCCAGGATCCGTCTGTGTGGTTCTTGATGCACTGACTTCAGCCTCAGTCCACTCCTTGTCAAAGTCCCCAACACTTTTGAATGGCCTTTTCCTGACAATCCTCTCCATGCTGCAGTCATCCCTGCTGCTTGAGCACCTTTTTCTTCCACACTTTTCCCTTCCACATAACTTTTTATTAATGTGCTTTGATACAGCACTTTGGGAACATCCAACTTCTTTTGCAATTACCTTTTTAGGCTTTCCCTCCTTATGGAGGGTGTCAATGATGGTTTTCTGCACAACTGTCAGGTCAGCAGTCTTTCCCATGATTGTGATTCCTACTGAACCAGACTGAGAGACCATTTAAAGGCTCAGGAACTCTTTGCAGGTGTTATGGCTTAATCAGCTGATTAGAGTGGGACACTTTGAGCCTAGAATATTGCACCTTTTCACAATATTCAAATTTTCTGAGATTGTGGATTTGGGGTTTTCATAAGCTGTAAGCCATAATCATCACAATTACGACAAATCACGGCTTGAACTATCTTGCTTTGCATGTAATGAGTCTATCTCATATATTAATTTCATCTTTTAAAGTTGCATTAGTGAAATGAATGAACTTTTGCATGATATTCTAATTTTTCGAGTATCACCTGTATACGATGGGGTAGGGGAAGCCAGTGAAGGGATTGGCAGAGAGGAGCAGTCACGGATGACAATGAGTGTTCATATACACACACAGGAGAGATGCAGTTATGATATCACAGAGTGGTAATGGGCAAATTAGGTCTAGACTAGCTACTTTTCCAATAATAGTCATCCAACATAAGAGCAACTTTACACCATCATCTACAGGACTGCTCAGACTATCAGAATGACTGATCCTTTATTTAGAATGACATAGCTGAAAGTCTCTACTTACAAACATATGAAAGTATTCTGCACAGAATATCACCTTGGTCTGGAATAATCCAGTGAATTGAAGTATCCCACATTTATCTAAGAAAAGATAGGTTTCATCTAACTGAGCAAACCTGAATGTGGAAAGTTCAAATGTAATGGTTCATTTAATGCAATGATATTGTTACAATTAACTGTAATAGGAAATAGACCTGTCGTTATTGTGTGGCTAACTGAAGTTGTGCTTGGCCCCACTTTGCAGTAATAATTTGTGGAAATCATTTATAGTCCTCAAGTTCATGACTCATGGCCCAATTACTGGGAACTGTCTTTCACTGCTTTTTAATTTCCTTTTTCTCTGTTTGCTTTATGCACAGCCTTCATTGTAACCTTTTCATGGTCCAGTGTTCTGTCTCATTTAAAAACAGAGTCGTAAAGAATTACCATTATGGGATGGAAAATTAGTATTTTTTTGGAGCACAAGACATCGGGTCCACTGATTATGCTGTGTGAAATTGATGGTTACATTTGTATTCCAAGCAGCAAAATTTTGCCAAAAATGCTGGCTGATATTCATTGTAGATATCCCATAACACCATTATCAGTATGAATCTTCTGCCCAATGTATGAAAACTGTTGTAAACTGTTAAAATCTGTTGTGTGCTTGTCACTGAAATCATTTATATATTTGTGTTATCTATAGTTCTCACCCTGTTTGTATCTATAACTTTGTACAGCACCAGAGGAAAAAGACAGAACTGAAAAAAAACACTATTAATAATAGCTAGCAAAAGTAGGTCTATTCACTGAACTGTATGGAAGTCTGGAACAGTTTTTAGTGGCACAAATGTGTTCCGTTTGTTAATACAATACCATAATGATAAGTCGTACAGATTATGTGGTTGTGAAGGCAGAAGGTTTTTTATCCTAATGCATTAAAGCAGAGTTCTGCCAAATTTTTTTATTTTTTTTAAAGTTAGCAGCTACAAATACTGCAGCAGCTGACTTTTAAAATAAGGACACTTACCTGTCCAGGGCGCCCGCGATGTCGGCACCCAAAGCCGATCTGTCCATCGGCTCTTGGGTGCTGCCGCCGCCATCTTCGGTAAGGGAATCAGGAAGTGAAGCCTTGCAGGTTCACTTCCTGGTTCCCTACTGTGCATGCGCGAGTCACGCTGCGCGATCTGAATGGTCCCTGCTGTCTTCTGGGAACTGTGTGTCTCCCAGAAGACAGCGGGGGGGGGGGGGGGGGAGAAGGGACGGCCGGATATGGCATAGATATCCGCGGATACTGCGGCTATTTATGCCCGGAAGTGGGAGCAAATACCTGCATTATACAGGTATCTGCTCCCTCCTGCCCCCTGAAAGGTACCAAATGTGACACCGGAGGGGGGGGGATTCCGAAAAGCGGAAGTTCCATTTTAGGGTGGAACTCCGCTTTAAGAAAAGCCTTCTGTGTGCAGCAGCCCCCTTCATACTTAACTGAGCCCCCCCTCAATCCAGCGAGGTCCACGAGTGCCTTGGCCGTCCGGGACTCTGCCTCCTGATTGGCTGAGACACAGCAGTGGCACAATTAACTCCCGCTGTTGTCAAAGTCAATTAGCCGATGAGGAGAGAGAGGGGGTGGGTCAAACCGCATCTCGGCTCGGGTGCCCCCATAGCAAGCTGCTTGCTGTGGGGGCACTCAACAGGAGGGAGGAGCCAGGAGCGCCGGTGAGGGACCCAACAAGAGGAGGATCTGGGCTGCTCTGTGCAAAACCACTTTACAGAGCAGGTAAGTATGACATTTTTTTTTCCATAAAAATAACAAACAGACTTTACAATCACTTTAAGTATTAAGGAAACAAAAACTTCTGTGCTCCTAACTACATAAATAATCCTAGGCTATTGACACAAAATCCCTTATTTTGCAAAAATAGTACTTCACCCAAAAAAAAAGTCCTTCCTAGGCTGCTAGCACAAATCAAAAAATATTTGTTAAAAAATGTAAAACAAGAAATGGTGCAGTGCTCTATCCTCCTTACCCCTTATCGAAATATATAGTGTATTAATATTAATATTAATTAATAAACTAAGTAAATTAAATAATTAAAACAATTTAAAACAATCATGTAACCCCTGAGGAAGTCGCAGAGATGTAACAAGCAGGGCAGCGTTTTGGAGTGACATTTTCACGCCAGAAACCAGAAGCTGGGAGTTAGCGGTGGACGAGTTCTGTGTTGTGTGCATGCCTGAAATGAATAGTGAAAAATAGTGAACAAAGGTTATCCCACTATAATATTACTAGCTTGAACGCAAAGCACCGAGTCTGGCTTCTCTCTGATCTCTGATTCCTCTACAATCTCCATGAGTACCGGATAAAACTCTAAACCGTCTATGGCCGGGCCTTAGACTCACCTCTGTGTTTTTCTCTATACAGAGGTGTATCCCTTCTTTTCAATCAGCTATCAGATTTTAGGGAGCTCTGTGCTCCAGCTCTGCAGTGTGTGACTTTTCTTTTTTTATCTCTTTATTACAAATGCTGCAGATAAACATGTACAACTTACTGTATGTAGGAGGATTTGTTTCATCATCGTGTATCACCTGAGGCTAGTCGCTTCACTGGATATATGTGAGGGTTTACAACCAGTTTAAGTGATTCCCCTCTTGATGCACTTATTTTGTTAGTGTCCATTTTATTTTATTTTTTATTAAACCTTTTTTAAAAAGCAGAAAGCACTATGGTCTTGTCTTGTATTCTTGTGAGTTATTTTACTGCTAATAGAGATAGAGATGTAATCTGGATGTTGCTTGAATCTATTCCTGTGATGTTCTGACCTTATATCAGACATATCAAAAATGGTGAGTGTGTGTCCAAATAAAGAAGAGGGTATGAACAAAAAAGGGAGTACTTTACAATATTGAGTCCATATTGGAGATTTTAGCATTGTGAAGAGAGAATCTTTTACACCTTGAAGGGAGACCTTTGTTATTGCATATATTTGTGGAGCGCAAGAATCACTTCACATGACTAAGGTATAAAAGATGAAGTTCAGGCCTTCCCCAAGCTGCCTGGTCACTCCACTACCCACCCCACCACCGAAATAAGACACACTGACACCGACACCAACTGTCATTTAATAGCCACAGCAGCCACTTTATTTACCAAAATTATCAATATAAATAACAAATTATATAACCATATAAATACCAAATATACTGTACATAACAAATAAAAAGTCAAAGACTAAATGTATACTTGAGTCTCAAGGCCCCTTGTAGGCAACCAAGTAATACCTATAACTCATAAAGTAGGCCTCCAGTCGCACACCACCGACTCAGAGACAGGGTCTGTTACACCATTTACTACCATAAAAGGTACTAACTTAGGGGAAGCCGTACCATAGATGGGTCCCCAAACAATTGACTTTCACTACTGCCTAATTTCTAGGGCCTTAAACCCCACCAGCCACCATGACAGATCCCCAATCAACCAGCAACTTACCCATGACAGCACAGAAAACTTACAAAAATTACAAGGGAGGGAGGGTGTGAAGATTCCCTGATGTCTATCGTCTTCCTACTGAAATGTTCTTGGGACCGTCCTACCTACAACCCCCTATGGACCCCTCCCGTCTCATCCACTTCACCAATCAATATATCTAAACTGAAGGCCAACACTCTCACCATCAAACTTTCCGATGGCTCTGTGACCCCATCGGTAAGATACAGCAGCGATGTCCCTGCACCTTATATGCTCGTCTCAGCCTCTAACCGAATTAGCTCTCTCCACCATAATATTTAAATCCAAAAAGGGGAAAATCCTCATAGTGCAGTACTTTTAAAAGCCTTTTTTTTTATTAATTAAAATTGCACTTCCAAATAAACAGTGTACAGGCAGTAAATCAAACAAGCAGCAATGTACATGATGATGTCACAGCTCTAGCTCTGTTTGGCAAATTTGTCTGTAAAAGACATCCTCTGGGATTGGAGACTCAAGAGTCCAGAGAAGGTAACATACAACATGTCATGCTCCAGAGTATGTAATGTACACCACAGCATATAGAGCAGAGCAGTCTGCTGCATATAACGTACAGTGCAGAGTGGGGCTGTCTGAAGTATTTGACATCTAGCACAGTGTTTAAATTTCAGCAGTCTGAGGAATGTATTTTACTCTACAGCAGCATGGAATTTGTAATGTACAACATAAAATTGTCTGTAATATGTTTTGTATAGCAATGCATGCACCGCACAGCATGTAATGTATAACACAGTGTAAAATATGCACTAGTCTGAAGCATTTATTTAACAGAATTTAATGGACAGCTTACACACAGGGGTTGATTTACTAAAGGCAAATAGACTGTGCACTTTGCAAAGTGCAGTTGCACTCTGCAAGGGCAGTTGCTCCAGAGCTTAGTGTAGCACTCTGGGGTTTAGTCAGGGATGCTCCTCACAAATTTACTTGTCAGGAGTAGTTACCCTGGTCAATTGTTGCAGATCCATTAATTTCTTCCTTAGTTTGGCCTGGTTGTACTTTTCTTTTTTACCACTAGGTGGCCGGGCACTTGGTGGTATTAGATATGAGAAGGACAACTCAAGGTCAGGTTATGGGTATATGGGGTACCTCAGCCAATGGGCAGGGGCTTTCTTGAATCCCTTGGCCTGCTGGGAGATCCTATATATTCGGGTGGAGTCAGGTGATCTAGATTCTGTGCCACCTGGACAACTGTTTGGGTGGATGTGTGTCATGTGCTCCGGGCTGCTAGGCCGGAGATTGGGTCTATCCAGGGGTGCATCTGGCTGCTAGGCTGTGTGAGGGCCTGTCCAGAGGGAAGAGAGTAGCGCAGGGTTGGGATTGCGTCTTGCAGTCCAACCAGAAGTGACGGTTCTGCCAGCCGGAGAACCTGTCAGTGGTCGGAGGTAGAAGGGAAGCTGTCGTCACAAAGGGACCAACCACCTTATTACCAGGGACCCTAGTGAGTAACTGAAGCAAGTACCGGAGCAGCATTCTCACCAAACGGGCACGGTGGAGAATCAGGAAACTTCAGGCAGTGATCAAGTCGGGGGCCCAACCAGCGGAGGTGATGCTTGCAGAGCAACCTTGTGAGTCAAGCCAGGGACCGAGCCGGTCAGCAGGGGTGAAGCTTGAGAAGTATCTGGAGTGCCAAGCTTGGGACCCAGCAGGGAAGCGCGGGTGACGCTTGAGGGAGATACCACCGCAAAGATTTGAGGAGCTCAAGGGATTCAGAGTCAGTGAATCAGAGGGTCTAGTGAGAGACCGGGAGCTCAGTGTTGAAGAACTACAAGAGGCAGTTGTAGTGAAGCTGAAGAAACTGTTACGTTTGAGTTAGGAACTGTTAAAAACTGTTGCCATAGGAGACAGCATTCCTGCATGTGCAGATGTGGCGCCTTGCTGGGGCTTTTCCCTGCTCGGCTGTCCTCCTATTGAAGTCTCTGAGTCTCCTAATTGAATCTACAACTACTTAAAGGTGTCCTGGCCCTAACCCTCTTTCCCCCAAAATACAAAAGGGAAAATAAAACCTCTTTTACATCCAAGAAGTGTATGGCACCCAAAAACTTTGTCCGTCTTGCACCCACTATGCCTCACAACCCTCCACAGCTCTGGGGCAACTGCACAGACAGAGTGCAACTACACTTTGCAAAATGCACAGTATCTTTGCCTTTAGTAAATCAACCCCACAGAATCAAGGTGGGAGGCATCATTTTTAGTAAGTAAACTGCCTTAATCCTATAAGCTTTTAACAAAAGTGCTATGGTCTTCAGCAAAGATTCCTAGGATATTGTCCAAATACAAAACCTGACCATTAAGGATAGCTGCCATTATCAGCACATGCTATTGCATTGGAGTAAATCTGTCATTTTCAGCATGGCATGATTAGTACAGCCAAATTGTAGTGCAGAACTGGTACACCTCAGTTGAGGTGTTAAATCTGAGTTAGGAATTAGGTTAGGGGTTTAGGTTAGGTCCCAGTATTAGAGTAAGGGTTAAGTATTAGGGCCAGGTTAAATGTTAGGAATTACGGGTTGGGAAGAGGTTATGTCAAATAGAAACTATAATGGTTTTGGGGTCAACTTTGTATCTTATATTGAGGTTTTAAACTGATGTTTTATATTTAAAATAAATAAATAAATAAATATTGGTTACACGCACATGAACTTTATTGGCATCCCAGTCTTAATCTGCAGTTCAATATTGAGTTGACCCACACTTTGCAGCTATAATACTGTAGCTATAATAGCTATAATAGCTATAATAGCTTCAACTCTTCTGGAAAAGCTGTCCACAAGCTTAGGGGTGTGTCTATGGGAATGTTTGACCATTCTTCCAGAAGCGCATTTGTTAGGTCAGGCGTTGATGTTGAACGAGAAGGCCTGGTTCACAGTCTCTGCTCTAATTCATCCCAAAGGTGTTCTATCAGGTTGAGGTCAGGACTCTGTGCAGGACAGTTATGTTCCTTCACCCCAAACTCGCTCATCTATGTCTTAAGGGACCTTGCTTTTGGCACTGGTCCAAATCATTTGGTGGAGGGGGGATTATGGTGTGGGGTTGTTTTTCAGGAGTTGGGCTTGGCCCCTTAGTTCCAGTGAAGAGAGCTCTTAAGGCGTCAGCATACCAAGACATTTTGGACAATTTCATGCTCCCAACTTTGTGGGAACAGTTTGGGATGGCCCCTTCCTGTTCCAACATGACTGCACACCAGTGCACAAAGCAAGGTCCATAAAGGCATGGATAAGCGAGTTTGGGGTGGAGGAACTTGACTGGCCGGCACAAAGTCCTGACCTCAACCTGATAGAACGCCTTTGGGATGAATTAGAGTGAAGACTGCAAGCCAGGCCTTCTCGTTCAACATTAGTGCCTGACCTCACAAATGTGCTTCTGGAAGAATGGTCAAACATTCCAATAGACAAACTGCTAAACCTTGTGGACAGCCTTTCCAAAAGAGTTGAAGCTGTTATAGCTGCAAAGGGTGGGCCAACTCAATATTGAAACGTACGGACTAAGACTGGGATGCCATCAAAGTTCATGTGCGTTTAAAGGTAGGTGTCCCAATACTTTTGGTAATATAGTGTGTATATATATATATATATATATATATATATATATATATATATATATATATATTCTGAACAAGTAGTAAAAACACTTTAAAACAAACCCTCAATTATTTATGTATCTACAGAGATAAATTAAGAAAATAATTCTTCATTTATAAGTGAAGAATTTATTTTTCAAAGTTCACAACACAGGCCATGCTTTTTTTTATAAAAAAAAATGTTGACAGGTAGACAGGTGGTTAGAGGCTCCCTCGTCAGCTCTTTGTGTCTCCAGAAACTTTGTTTGGACTTTGCAATTCCAACTTTGAAAAAACAGACTTCAGAGATTTCACACTGTGGCGCCGAAATTAATGAATTCCAATGCTAATGTGTGGGTGTTATGTCATTCTCTGACAACCAATTATGAAGGCCAAAGAGTAAGCACCTCCAAGAAGCCAAGGTGAAGATGTCAGCATTGGCGAGGGAGCCACCAAAGGAAGTTGAAGACTTTAGCTCCACTTTAGGTTAGATAAGGGGATGCTGGAACCTCTGTCTGTTTTATTGTTGTAGCTTTCCTTGGATCAGATTTTCCCAAATTACCTGACTGTTAAGTGAGGGAAAATCTTTCTAACAGAGCCCAGGATAGCAGCAAAACCTCACAGGGGATCTAATATTTCCCAATCTAATCACAACAGAAAAAATGTTTTGGGTAAAGATACGTTTTAGATGTAGAAGGTTCAGTTAGTGTATAGAGCCTATTTATAGGGTTTTGGTAAGAGATAGGGTTCAGTTATCGAGGGTTAGTGTTAGGGTCTACACCGCTGTTATGGAGATAAAGTTAGAGATGGCAATTTGAGGATATTTGGTCATTTTTATTTTCTCAACATCAAGTATATATAATAGCCTAAGAGGAAACTTACAAGACCCTAAGAGACTCAAATATACCTCAAACTCCCACCCCATGTCAAAAACTGCAAATGTAACTGAGATTGCATTTAAATAGCAATTATAATGATTTTTGGGTCAATATAATCATTTTTTACAATTTAACAGATTTTTACATTAGGCAGCTGATCTACCATACAGAGGACAAACATACGATCCCAGCCATTACCCGGCGTTTTTAGGCAGTATACAAAGCGGTGCAATTAACGCACCTAACCCATGTGAGTACCCAGCATTGGGGTTTTATTTGTCTGCACAATAAACAGTTGATAGGGTAAATGGAATAGCCATTTATTTATTTATCAAACATTTAGTTATAAGTATCAAAATATGTGTTTCTGACTAAGCGAATATACTTGGTACAAATATATTAGAAGTCATATGATGTAACAGCTGTTTTGGTTGTGACCAAATGCCACTCACACCTTCAGCTGTGAAAAGGTCTATATCTGGCTTTCCCACGGAACTTGGAAAGTGATGTGTATATGTTCCATGACCATCTATTTATCATGAATATCACCAAAGAGGCCCATTCAAGTTGCCACCCCCCTTTAGAATGTATAAATTGTACTGAGGTCCCCAGCTTCTTTAGAGCAATTATTTTGAATGTATACCATGTACAATATTGTTCTCCATGCTTGTGGATAGCTACATGCTGGAATATTAAATACATATTTTGAATGTGGTTCAGCAGTCAACATGTTATTGGAAACCCTTGAGTTCTGGATTTCCCTATCACAGTTTTAAATGATATTATGCCATGAAGTTTCTTTTTACCATTTTCCATGTAAGGGGAGAGCGGCAGTAAGCAGTTTTGAAACAGACAGCCTGCCTAGAATCCCTAAGAGCCGGTTCACACTGGGGCAACACGACTTCCAGCGCGACTTTACGAGGAAACTTCGAGGCAACTTCGAGGCAACTTCGAGGACAGGCGACTTTGCCAGTGGCCAATCAAACAATAATCAGCTCTGTGGAAGGGAGGGGTTTGCCTGAGAAAACTATTTTCTCTTCCTGTAAAGTTGCTTCAGTTAAGACACTGATCCGACTTTGGAGGCGACTTCCATTGAAATCAATGGGTACAAGTCGCCTAGAAGTCGTTTTCAAGTAGTACAGGAACCTTTTTTGAAGTCGGAGCGACTTCTGTAGTGTGCATAAAGACGGCTCCATAGACTAACATTACAGCGTGACTTGGGGCGACTTGGGGCGTCTCGGGGCGACCTGATGTCGGATCCTGAGTCGCCCTGGTGTGAACCGGCTCTAAAGTGATTCATAAGTGTGTTTGACCAAACTTAGCTGTGAGGTCACATGCTCAGAGGTGAGCAGCCATTACCTGAGGGTGGGGAGCACCTGAGTGTGAACACCGCAGCAAGCTGTTTGTCACATTTTTTTGAAGTCACTAAATATATAACAAAAAAACTTTATATTAACTGCATTGGACGGATTTTCCATCTTGAATTAGAATATCACTGTTTTATGCACTACAGCACTTTATGATTCACGTTTGTGGCACTATAATTTTATGAATTATCTATTTATTATATCCTACTGTGTGGCACTATATTTATATATTTGATTTATTTGCATGTTTTTATATAGTATAATAATTTATATTAATCACTTAAGGACCGGACCAATACGGACCATAATGACCAGAGGCGATTTCAAAATTTGGCACTGCGCTGCTTTAACTGAAAATTGTGCGGACATGCAATGTTGTACCCAAACGAAATTTGTGTCCTTTTCTTCCCACAAATAGAGCTTTATTTTAATGGTATTTGATTGCCTCTGCGATTTTTTTTTTTTTTTGCGAAATAAAGGGAAAAAGACTGAACATTTTGAAAAAAAATGATATTTTCTAATTTTGTAATAAACTCAATTTTAGTCATACATTTAGGCCAAAATGTATTCAGCCACATGTCTTTAGTAAAAAAAAATCAATAAGCGTATATTTATTGGTTTGCGCAAAAGTTATAGCGTCTACAAACTAGGGTAAATTTTCTGGAATGTACACAGCTTTTAATTTATGACTGCCTATCTAAATTTTTGAGGTGCTGAAATGGCAGGGCAGTACAAACCCCCCCCCCCAAATGACCCCATTTTGGAAAGTAGACACCCCAAGGAAATTGCTGAGAGGCATGTTGAGCCCATTGAATATATATATTTTTTTGTCCCAAGTGATTGAATAATGACAAAAAAAAAAAAAAAGTTGTCACTAAATGATATATTGCTCACACATGCCATGGTTATATGTGGAATTGCACCCCAAAATACATTTTGCTGCTTCTCCCAAGCACGGGGATACCACATGTGTGGGACTTTTTGGGAGCCTAGCCGCGTACGGGACCCCGAAAACCAATCACCGCCTTCAGGATTTCTAAGGGCGCAAATTTTTGATTTCACTCCTCACTACCTATCACAGTTTTGAAGGCCATAAAATGCCAAAATAGCACAAACCCCCCCCCCAAATGACCCCATTTTGGAAAGTAGACACCCCAAGCTAATTGCTGAGAGGTATTTTGAGTCCATGGAATATTTTATATTTTGCCACAAGTTTTTTTTTTGCACAAAGTTGTCACTAAATGATATATTGCTCACACATGCCATGGGCATATGTGAAATTCCCCCCAAAATACATTCTGCCGCTTCTACTGAGTACGGGTATACCACATGTGTGGGAGCCTAGCCGCATACGGGAGCCCAAAAACCAAGTACCGCCTTCAAGATTTCTAAGGGCATAAATTTTTGATTTCACTCCTCACTATCTATCACTACCTATCACAATTTTGAAGGCCATAAAATGCCAAGATGGCACAACCCCCCCCCCCCCCAAATGACCCCATTTTGGAAAGTAGACACCCCAAGCTATTTGCTGAGAGGCATGGTGAGTCCATGGAATATTTTTTTTTGTCCCAAGTGATTAAATAATGACAAAAAGAAAAACAAATACATTTACAAAAAGTTATCACTAAATGATATATTGCTCAAACATGCCATGGTTATATGTGGAATTGCGCCCCAAAATACATTTTGCTGCTTCTCCTGAGTACGGGAATACCAAATGTGTGGGACTTTTTGAGAGCCTAGCCGCGTACAGGACCCCGAAAACCAAGCACCGCCTTCAGGATTTCTAAAGGCGTAAATTTTTTATTTCACTCCTCACTACCTATCACAGTTTTGAAGGCCATAACATGCCAAAATAGCACAACCCCCCCCCTAAATGACCCAATTTTGGAAAGTAGACACCCCAAGCTATTTGCTGAGAGGCATGGTGAGTATTTTACAGCTCTCATTTGTTTTGGAAAATTAAGAAAAAATTATTATTATTTTTTTTTAATTTTCAAAACTTTGTGACAAAAAGTGAGATCTGCAAAATACTCACCATACCTCTCAGCAAATAGCTTGGGGTGTCTACTTTCCAAAATGGGGTCATTTGGGGGGGGGGTTTGTGCCATCTGGGCATTCCATGGCCTCCGAAACTGTGATAGGCAGTGAGAAGTGAAATCAAAAATGTACACCCTTAGAAAGCCTGAAGGCGGTGCTTCAATGGGCTCAAGATGCCTCTCAGCAAATAGCTTGGGGTGTCTACTTTCCAAAATGGGGTCATTTGGGGGGGTTTTGAACTGTCCTGGCATTTTATGCACAACATTATTCACTCTTCTAACCACTTGAAGACAAAGCCCATTCTGACACTTTTTGTTTACATGAAAACATTTTATTTTTTTTGCAAGAAAATTACGTTGAACCCCCAAACATTATAGATTTTTTTTAAAGCAAAGGCCCTACCCTACAGATTAAAAAAGTGGGTGTTGCATTTTTTTTCCCACACAGTATTTGCGCAGCGATTTTTCAAACGCATTTCTTGGGGAAAAAACACACTTTTTTTAATTTTTAATGCACTAAAACACACTATATTGCCCAAATGTTTGATGAAATAAAAAAGATGATCTTAGGCCGAGTACATGGATACCAAACACGACATGCTTTAAAATTGCGCACAAACGCGCAGCGGCGACAAACTACATACATTTTTAAAAGCCTTTACAGGTAACCACATTAGATTTACAGAGGAGGTCTACTGCTAAAATGACTGCCCTCGATCTGACCTTCACGGTGATACCTCACATGTATGGTGCAATTGCTGTTTACATATGACGCTAGACCGACGCTTGCGTTCGCCTTTGCGCAAGAGCAGGGGGGGACCGGGGATGCTATTTATTTATTTATTTATTTTTTATTATTTATTTAGCCTTTTTATATTATTTTTAAACTGTTCCTTCCTTTTTTTTACCATTTTTATTGTTATCTCAGGGAATGTAAATAGCCCCTATGATAGCAATAGGTAGTGACAGGTACTCTTTTTTTGAAAAAAATTGGGGGGGTTAGACCCTAGATCTTTCCTCTGCCCTCAAAGCATCTGACCACACGAAGATCGGTGTGATAAAATGCTTTCCCAATTTCCCAATGGCGCTGTTTATATCCGGGGGGGGGGGACATTCCCTCCTACTGCTTGTAAAAGCAGTCTAGAGGCTAATTATCTGCTAGGATTGCTTTTACATGAAAGCCGACCGCTGGCTGAAAAGAATGATACCAAGATGATACCTAAAACCCGCAGGCATCATTCTGGTATAACCATTCAAAGTCCAGCAACATACCAGTACGTTGCTGGTCCTTGTTGAACATGTATTGTAATCTTTTTTTTCATGCAGCCTGTTGGCTGAACGAAAAAAAGAGATTGATCGGTGGGTATGCCCACCATTAGAATACCTCCCTTCATCCACCCACTTCTAATGATGGGCATACATGCACCATTTATATATGTCGAAGCATGGGGGCATCCTCCTGCAAAAAAGTTATGCCGCGTACACACGGTCTGACTTTTCCACGGGCAAGACTCCGTCAGAATTTCGACCGTATGTACGCGGCATTAGGAGCAAAATCGCACGTCCGCCCCTGCTTCGGCATATATGCACTTTTTTTTAACTGTGGTGGTGAAATCACCTCCTACAGCGTTGGAGTCACGGCTTTATGTATCGTGGGAGCAAACGCTGTTGCTGTCAAGATAAATAAATCCGCGCTGCAACTGAATGGCGTACCTGCTAAGCAAATGATGGTTACCATTAAAACAAAGTAACAATACAGTATAACAGTAAGACCTTACCATAAAATACCTGCAAACCAAATACCAAAAAAAAAAACTAGTAAAAAATAAAACATTTTTTTAACGCATCCTGTGCCTAAAATATATATATGCCGAAGCATGGGGGCATCCTCCCGCAAAAAAGTTATGCCGCGTACACACGGTCGGACTTTTCCACGGGCAAGCCTCCGTTGGAATTTTGACCGTATGTACGCGGCATTAAGAGCAAAATCGCTCCTCCGCCCCTATGCCCCCCGTGAAACCACCTCCTACAGCACTGGAGTCACGGCTTTATGTATCGTGGGAGCAAACGCTGTTGCTGTCAAGATAAATAAATCCGCGCTGCAGTTGAATGGCGCACCTGAAAACAAAAAGTTACATACCTGAAAAGCAAGCATGATAAAACATTGCAGAATAGAATACAGTAAAAAAGAGCAGAACAATAGAGAGAAAATAGAGAGAAGAGAGAGAGAGAGAGAGAACAATAAAACGACAACTATTTTTGTTTTTTTTATTTTATATTTTTTTCGTGTTTTGTTTTTTTACACTTTTTTTTTTACACAACTGTAACGGTTCGGGTCTCTCAAAATGCGATCTTGGGAAACCCTGTGTAAGTGTGTCCTAGTCTGTGAAATGCTGTACCCTACGCTAAAACTTCACTTTTGTGTGGTAGCGTTCAAAACTTTTAACAATGCACAGACCAGGATTGTCAGGACAGAGTGGACAAAAATAACGGGTGTCACGCCTAAATCCGCGCTTGCTACAGACACAAAATCTTTTTTGGGGGGCTCGTTCGGTAGGGGTACTCTCGAGGACATAAGGAAAATTCCTCTCATGCAGCCGGCTTACTGCATTTGGTAGGGGATGGTGAGGTACAGAACTGCCTGGATACAGGAGTTCTGTGACTATCTCATCCTGGAATTTTAGGAGAGATAAAGTCCTGCCTGAAGCTCTGTATAGCACATGAGCGTTCAGCAAAGCCAATTGGAATAAGGATAGAGACACTTTTTTGTACCAGCGTCTCGCCTTACGGGCAATATGATACGGCGCCAACTTCTGGTCGTTGAGGTCCACCCCTCCCATATTTTGGTTATATTCATGGACACAGAGGGGTTTCTCCACAACACCAGTCGCCGTACAAATTTGGACTGTCATGTCTGCATGAAGGGAGGTAAGAAGGAAAACATTCTTATTATTCCTCCACTTCACAGCAAGCAAATTATTACACTTCAAGCAGGCTCTCTCTCCCAACCTAAGACGGGAATCTACAAGCCCCTGGGGAAAGCCCCAGCGATTAAGGCGCACGGTGCCACATGCTCCAATCTGATGATCAAACAAGTGACTAAACAGTGGCACGCTCGTGTAATAATTGTCCACATACAACTGGTATCCCTTTCCGAATAAGGGTGACACCAAGTTCCACACTATCTTGCTAGCGCTCCCTATGTAATCTGGGCAGTTCTCCGGCTCTAGCTGACTATCTTTTCCCTCATAAACCGTAAAGCTCCATACATAGCCTGTTGCCCTGTCACAGAACTTATAGAGCTTGACCCCGTATCTGGCATGCTTGCTGGGAAGGTACTGCTTGAAAGACAAGCGGACAGAAAATTTAATCAGGGACTCATCAACGCAGACAACTTGATCGGGAATAAACAAGGCTGCAAAACGTTCGTTGAAGTGGTTTATGAGGGGCCAAATTTTGTAGAGCCGGTCGAATTCAGGGTCTCCACGTGGACGACAAAGTTCATTGTCGTTGAAGTGCATGAACCGAAAGATCTGCTTGTATCGTTTCCTGGACATGGAGGCAGAGAACACGGGCATGTGGTCAATTGGGTGCGTGGACCAATAAGCACGCATTGACAAAAATTTATGTGTGCCCATGTTGAGGGAAAGGCCCAGAAAGGTCTTAAATTTGGAAACTGCAATTGGTTTCCAATCTCTGGCAATGGAAGGCAACTGGGGATTAGTGGCGATGAATTGACCAGCATATAAATTACTCTGATCCACGATAGATCTATAGAGATCTCCGTGAAAAACAGCGAATAAAAATCAAGTGGCATAAAATCAGCTGTTTCCACCTGAATACCGGGTTGGGCAGTGAATGGGGGAAGTACGGGTTCTGCAGAACTGGTGGGGACCCAATCAGGATAGGTGAATTCTGAAGGAAGGGTACTATGGGCATGACGGGCCTGCCTTTGTCTTCTTCTTGGTGGCAGCGGGACACTACTTGTGCTTGCCACCTCACCAGCTTGAACTGCAATTATGGGACTCGCCACGTCACCAAGTGATACTGCAGTGCTGGATGTACGCCCAGGCTGTACTAGGCCGCTGGTGCTTGCCAGTTCACCAGAAGGAATAGCGGCGCTAGTACTACTCTACTCCATGATACGAGAGCCCTGCGGTTCTTGCTCCTCAACAACCTCAGAAGATCGGGATCGGGTGCGCCTGACCTTAGCTGGGACCTCACCTTCGTCGTCAGAGCTATCTGACATGGAGCCGCTGTCTTCTACGGGAAGGTATTCTGAGCCTGAATCTGACAGATACGTGACCTCCTCTTCACTATCTGTCATGCTCAGAATCTCGTAGGCCTCTTTACTAGTGTACCTTCGATTTGCCATTTTGGGCTCTAAATTTAGGGGTACACTAGTAAGATTCACAGGTAAAAAAGCACCTGACTGTCGTCAGCAAATATTTTAAACGCTACAAAAAAACTGTAAGCAATCGCAGGGATCAGGCCTGACTCTGCGAACGCTGCAGTTATGTGTGTTGTGTTTGGTAAGTGACAGTGATCGATCGATACTGCACTTGTGTGGGCTGGGCTGGGCGGAGGGGCTAAACACTGGTGCTAGCAGGTATCTGGGCTGATCCCGCTAACACTGCGTTTTTGGGAACCCTAAACCGCTGGGGACGCTAGTATAGATCTGATCAGATCAGATATTGATCTGTTCAGATACTATACCACTAAGGGAGGTGTATGCTTTGCGCGTGGGTGTTAGCGTTACTGGCACTAACCTAACGCTGCCTGGGGAGACGCAGACCCTCTCTGGTGCTAAAACCTAATTGATATCACCCGCCGGGCGATCAGGAGGTTAAACCTTTATTGGGTTATATACGGCGGGTGCCCTGATGCTATAAAAAGCAAACTAACCAACCAGTGTCACCCGTAACACTTATTCTGTGATCACTGGTGAAAGGGTTAACTAGGGGCAATCAGGGGGTTAAAACCTTTATTAGGTAATATATGGGGGTACTTGACGATATATAAAAACCTGACGGGTAACCTAAATAACTAAATAACTAACTGGCTAACCAGTGACACTTATACAGTGATCACTGGTGAAAGGGTTAACTCTAGGGGCGATCAAGGGTTTAAACCTTTATTACATGATATATGGGGGTACCTGACGCTATAAAAACCTGCGGCGAACCTAAAAAAAATAACTTGCTACCTAGGGGCACCACCGACACTAATACTGCGATCGGAAAAACGATCGCTTAGTGACGCTGGCGATAAGGGGTGAAAGGGTTACCTGGGGGGCGATCAAGGGGTTAAACCTTTATTAGGGGGGTTAGGGGGCTACCCTGGACCTAAAGGGGCCTAAAACTAACTGCCCTGCAACTTTTTACTGTCACAGATGACACTAAATGCAGTGATCAGTAAATAAATGATCACTGCAATCAGTGACACTGTGACTGGGGGGTGACCTGGGGGGTGATCTGGGGGGTAAAAAGTGTGCCTACGTCTGCTGGTGTCAGTGGGCTGTTAGTGCACTTACTGTGAGATGTCTTCTCTCCTCGCGCCGGATCGAAAAGACCGCCACGAGGAGAGATGACATCACTTCCTCTGCCTGTGTTTACATTTACACAGTAGAGGAAGCATATCATTCGCCGGGAGCGATCGCAAGGGGGTGGCCAGAAACCAATAGCCGCCCCCTCATCACGGATTGCTTTCGAACGGAAAACCACTGTTTACTGTACCAGGGGGGGGGGGTCCGATCGGACTCCCCAGCCATACGAAGGCAGGCACCTACAGGTACGTGATTGTGCCTCCAGGTGCCATTCTGCTGACGTATATGTACAGTGAGCGGTCGTTAAGTGGTTAATATATATTTACAGCGGTGTGTGACATATATCACAATATAATTTATAGATTACATATATTTCATTCATTTTAATTTGGGAAGATTTTGGGTGAGATAGCGCAGCACATTATTTCATTTAAAAAGATTTTTACATTACCTTATATTTTACCTATTTTACTTTATATACTATAAAGTTTTGTTTTACAAACAAACAAAAAAAAATAAAAAAATGACACCTGGTCCATATAGTTTATATTTTGAATTCAAAAGGAAAGATACAGAAAAAATATACAAAAATACTGGACTTTAAGCAAAAGATCCCCTCAATTGACTTTCATAGTTACACCTGCAAACCACAAGGAAAGTCTTCAATTGTTAGCTTGTGTTTTTTACAGTTATGTATATTGATTACGTGTTAATTTTATGACTGCCTATTAATAATTCCTTGGGATATACATTAATAAACACAATAATACATTAACTAAAGCTGCCAAGATGAAGATGCAGACAGTACCAGCAGCTTGGATGTACAATACATTACAACAAATCAAATGTAGCAGAGAACCAACCTGTCGTTCACATACAAAGTTAATATGATATATAATATCTGTGGTTATAGTGATTTTATTGCTTTTGGCATCCACCGTTTTCCCTCCATCCTGAGCAGCAATGCTTAGGATCTGGATAGACTCCTAAAAGCTGCTCTTAACAAGTTAAAAAAAAGTTTGATCTGGCAAAGCAAACTGGTACACAATCGCTGACTACATAGTTTCGAAAAATCAGTTATTACTCAGAACTATAGTTCTGTTTTTAATTTGTAAAAAGAAAAAAAAAACAAAGAAAAACAAGAATAAGGTAATGTTCATTTTGAAGAGGATGCTAAAAAAAGGTTTTGTACATATTTTTTTTTTTTATTATTATTCTTAATGGTTATAATGGTTAAGATTGAACAATATAGTTTTTTTTTTCATGTGAATATAAAATATAGCATGTAGTTTTTTATACAGCCAGCGGGTCAACCTTTAGGCACCTTTCCATGTTATCTTCTGTATCCTTAACTTCTTTATTGTTAAAAGACTTTAAGAGCTCAGTAAGTCAAATTGAAATGTACACAAGTGAATGAATCAGAGGAGAGTGGCTCATCCCTTTACGAACAGTGGCATCTTATAGATCAAATAGTCAGAGAAAGCCTGAAAGCAGGGAGCTTCAGATATGTTTACATAACCCATACTGCTGTAAGAAAAAAATATATATATATATATATATATATATATATATATATATATATATATATATATTGTGACAGCAGGAAGGTAAAGTCACCTGGTTGCATCCAGGGGGGTAGATATATTTCTCCCAGATTCAGGCTTTATGCCAACTTATACAACTAGGGAGGGAGTTGATGAAGCCCAGCTGAGGCTAGTGGGCTCATGGATGATTCATACCTCTAGGGAGAGTGCTGGGCATCGTGCAGGCAGGGAGTTGATGAGACCAGCTGAAGCTTGTCAGCTCGTTTAAGGCCTCTATAAAAACTCCCAGCTTCATTAGGTGTTTGCTCATGCCTGGAACCAGACCTGTGTGGACTGTCTAGGGAGAGTGAACCCCTGTGCGGTGAGACAAAGCCTGTGTGGCTATTTGTTTGGACATTTACTAAACCAGGGACTTAGGGACTAGGACAGCACCAGGCTGATCCCAGTTGTTAGTTAGGAAACCTGCATGTTTAGTCAGAGGTCAAGCTGACCAGGGTTTATTTTGTTTATGTTTCTTTTTGCTTTGCTGTGTTTTTTTGTCACTGTAAATAGAGAAATAAACCGCACCTTTTTGATCTTGAAAACCACAACCTCCGTCTGCTGGGCCTGTTTTTGTGTGGGGAGCCCATCCAGGGGATCACACACACCCGCTGCCGAGCTTACCCCCCCACAGTTGGTGGAGAACCAGTGGCAGTTTTTTTTTAAGCCAGCATGGAGGAGATACTGAAACAGCTGGCTCTAGCAAATGCCAATCAACAGCAGACAAATGCAGGTTTGCAAAAGAGCCTTGCAGCTCAACAACAGAGCTTCGCAGCCCAGCAGCAAGCTCATCAACAGAGCCTTGCAGCCCAGCAGCAAGCTCACCAACAGAGTCTGGAAGCTCAGCAACAAGCCCAGCAGCAATCTGAGGCCCGCTTCATAGACCTGTTACAGAAGCAAGAGCAGAGACTACAACAAATGGAAGCAGTAATGCAGCAACGTCCGCAGACCAGTGAGGAAAGCCGTCCCACTAATACCGCGTCCTTTGGGGTGAGTCGTTTATTGACAAAAATGACTGGAGAGGATGATCCAGAGGTATTTTTGACCACATTTGAAAGGACTGCTGAAAGAGAAAAGTGGCCTGAGGAGCAGTGGGCTGGACTGGTGGCTCCTCTGTTAACTGGTGAATCGCAGAAGGCTTACTATGACCTAGAGCCTGACCAAGCAAAAGACTATGTGATGCTAAAAGCTGAAATATTGGCAAGGCTGGGTGTCACCCTGGCTGTCCGGGCTCAGCGTGTGCATAACTGGACTTTCCAGCTTGGAAAACCCCCCAGGTCTCAAATGTATGATCTCATTCACCTGAGCAGGAAGTGGCTACAGCCAGAGACTTTGTCCGCACCAGAGATTGTGGAACGTGTTGTAATGGATCGGTTTTTGAGAGCTCTTCCTACTGCAATCCAAAAGTGGGTAAGCCATGGAGACCCAGAGACGGCCGGTGGTCTTGTGGATCGTGTAGAGAAATACTTGGCTACAGAGAACCTGACGGCCTCTTCCAGAGACTCTCGGACTTTCCACCCTAAGACCAGACCATCCCCAGGGGCGGATAAGAGGATTCCAAGGGGTGAGGGTGGAGAGAGTGAGAGGGTGGGAGCTCTACCCAAAGTTTGGCGAGAACAGCCTGGGAAGTCAGGGGCTCAAGAGGCAGCCAAATGGATTGTTTGCTACCGCTGCCGGCAAGCGGGACATATTGCAGCAAATTGCCCGGTTGTGGAGGAACCCATGCAATGTGACTTTCTGACGGACAGACGTCAGTCGCTGTGTGCGACAGTTGCATGCACTGCCATTCGGGGAACTGAGAAACATTTATGCAAAATGTGTATTAATGGTAGAAATGTTGTGGTATTACTGGATTCAGGTAGCCTTGTGACCCTGATAAAGGCTGAATTAGTTAAAACAGAGGTCTCTGGGAATAGCAAGGTAGCTGTGATTTGTGTGCATGGGGACACCCGAGAGTATCCAGTGACTACAGTGTGTTTCAAGACCCCCAAAGGTACCCTCTCTCATCCAGTGGGGTTAGTATCTCAATTACCGCATGATGCCATTGTGGGAAGGGATTTTCCGAAGTTCTGGGAACTGTGGGATGATCCTGAGCCCCCCACTGGTGCCCCTATGTACCAGGAAGGTGATAGCCAGAACTCCTCTGAGAGTGGTGAGGACTCTCCAGAATTTCCCTTGTCAGTATTGGCAGGCGAGACTCAAGAAACTGGAGAGGAGCCCACCTCCTCAGACGAAAACCTACCGTCTGTGGAGTTTTCTGATCTTGAGGTTCACAGGGAAAATTTTGCCACAGAACAGTTAAAAGACCCCGCCCTAATAAAGGCACGGGAAAACGTAGTGGAAATAGATGGCGAGTTAGTGAACCCAGATAATACCTGCACTTACCCATACTTCAGCGTAGAGAAGGACCTACTGTATCGGGTGGCAAAAAGGGCAGAAGAAACCGTGGAGCAGCTTGTGGTGCCCAAACCTTACAGGAAGTTGGTGTTGGAGTTGGCCCATGGGCACATTCTTGGAGGTCATCTGGGGACAGAGAAAACCCGAGAGAGGGTATTACAGAGATTCTATTGGCCTGGGGTGATGAAGGACATAGAAAATTATTGTTCCTCCTGCCCTGTGTGTCAGAGGTCGGCCCCGATGCCACATTTCCCGTAGCCCGCTGGTCCCTCTACCCATCATTGAGGTCCCGTTTGAGAGGGTCGCAATGGATTTGGTAGGTCCTATAATCAAGTCCGCTAGGGGGCACCAGTACATATTAGTTATAATGGACTATGCCACCCGTTATCCAGAAGCGATCCCTCTCCGAAATACCTCGGCCAAAACCATAGCCAAAGAGCTATCTCTTGTTTTTAGCCGGGTGGGTATTTGTAAAGAACTGCTTACGGACCAAGGTACACCCTTTATGTCCCGGGTTATGAAAGAGCTGTGTAAATTGTTCAAAGTGACGCAATTGCGTACGTCTGTGTATCACCCCCAAACCGATGGGCTGGTTGAAAGATTCAACAAAACCCTAAAACAAATGTTGAAGAAAGTGGTGGATAGAGATGGAAAGGATTGGGACTGTCTACTTCCTTATTTGATGTTTGCTATTAGGGAGGTGCCCCAATCCTCTACGGGATTCTCCCCCTTTGAGTCACTGTATGGGAGACACCCAAGAGGACTGTTGGATATTGCCAAGGAAACTTGGGAAAGTGAGAGTTCTCCCCACAGGAGTGTGATTGAGCATGTCGCCCTGATGCAAGATCGAATTGCACAGGTAATGCCCATCGTGAAGGAACATTTGGCCCAAGCGCAGTTGGCACAACAGAGAGTGTACAACCGTGGAGCCAAGACCCGTACCTTTTCCCCGGGGGATAGGATATTGGTACTTGTCCCTACGGTTGAAAGTAAATTCCTTGCCAAATGGCAAGGCCCCTACGAGATAATGGAAAAAGTGAGCGAAGTGAATTACAAGGTCAGACAACCAGGAAGGCGAAAGCCCGAACAGATCTATCACGTTAATCTGTTGAAAGCCTGGAGGGATAGAGAGTCCCTAGTCGCAGAAACTTGGTCACCAGCTCAAACTGGTTGCATGATTCCGGAGGTTGGAATAGCAGCCACCTTGTCACAACCCCAACAACAGGAGGTGAAGGAGTTTGTGCTTCGCAACAAGGAGGTGTTCTCTGAGCTGCCGGGACAAACATCTGGGGTAGAGCATGATATTATTACCCCGCCCGGTGAAAGGGTGAAGTTAAAACCCTATCGGATCCCAGAGGCCCGACGGGAGGCAATACGGGAGGAAGTACAGAAAATGCTGAACTTAGGGGTGATAGAGGAGTCCCAAAGTGATTGGTCTAGTCCCATTGTGTTGGTGCCTAAACCGGATGGGAGCTGGCGATTTTGTAACGATTTTCGTCAGTTGAACAAAGTTACAAAATTTGACACCTACCCCATGCCACGTATAGATGAGTTGATCGACCGGCTGGGAACAGCCCGATACATGACGACTCTTGACCTCACAAAAGGGTATTGGCAAATTCCCCTGGCCAAGTCGGCCAAAGAGAAAACCGCATTTGTAACCCCAGACGGGGCGTTCCAATATAAGAGAATGCCGTTCGGGTTACAGAATGCGCCGGCCACATTCCAGCGGAAAATGGACCAGATACTGAGGCCCCATCGGAAGTATGCTGCGGCTTACCTGGATGACGTAATTGTCCATAGCACAGATTGGGCCTCACATCTGCCAAAAGTGCAAGCAGTCCTAGACTCTATCCGGGAAGCGGGGTTTACGGCTAACCCCAAGAAGTGTACCATTGGGCAGGAGGAGGCCAAATATCTTGGGTACACCATTGGCAGGGGAGTAATAAAACCCCAACTCAACAAAGTCAAGGCCATCCAGAGTTGGCCACGTCCCAACAGCAAGAAGCAGGTACGGGCCTTTCTGGGAATCGCGGGTTATTATCGGCGCTTCATTCCCCACTTTGCTTCTAAGGCTGTGCCCCTAACCAACCTGACGAAAGGGAAAGGGTCGGTCATGATTAAATGGACCCCCGAGGCTGAGGCAGCATTCCAATTCTTGAAACAAGCCTTATGTAGCCAGCCAGTGTTGTACTCACCCGACTTCTCTAAAGACTTTGTCGTACAAAGTGATGCGTCAGATGTGGGGTTAGGAGCAGTATTGTCCCAGGTCTGGAACGGGGAAGAGCACCCAGTCATTTACCTCAGCAGGAAGTTGAAGTCCCATGAGGTAAATTACGCCACGGTTGAAAAGGAGTGTTTAGCGGTGAAGTGGGCTCTAGATTCCCTTCGGTACTATCTGCTAGGTAGGCACTTTGACATGGTTACGGATCACGCTCCGTTAAAGTGGATGGCTCAAAACAAGGAGACAAATAGAAGAGTGAATAGGTGGTTCCTGGCCCTACAGGAATTCAACTTCACAGTAAAGCATCGCCCTGGCGTTCAAATAGGGAATGTGGATGCTTTGTCTCGAGTACATGAATGCCTGATTGCTGGTGTTCCAACCCCAAGGTTAAAACAAGAGGGGGGGGGGGTATGTGACAGCAGGAAGGTAAAGTCACCTGGTTGCATCCAGGGGGGTAGATATATTTCTCCCAGATTCAGGCTTTATGCCAACTTATACAACTAGGGAGGGAGTTGATGAAGCCCAGCTGAGGCTAGTGGGCTCATGGATGATTCATACCTCTAGGGAGAGTGCTGGGCGTCGTGCAGGCAGGGAGTTGATGAGACCAGCTGAAGCTTGTCAGCTCGTTTAAGGCCTCTATAAAAACTCCCAGCTTCATTAGGTGTTTGCTCATGCCTGGAACCAGACCTGTGTGGACTGTCTAGGGAGAGTGAACCCCTGTGCGGTGAGACAAAGCCTGTGTGGCTATTTGTTTGGACATTTACTAAACCAGGGACTTAGGGACTAGGACAGCACCAGGCTGATCCCAGTTGTTAGTTAGGAAACCTGCATGTTTAGTCAGAGGTCAAGCTGACCAGGGTTTATTTTGTTTATGTTTCTTTTTGCTTTGCTGTGTTTTTTTGTCACTGTAAATAGAGAAATAAACCGCACCTTTTTGATCTTGAAAACCACAACCTCCGTCTGCTGGGCCTGTTTTTGTGTGGGGAGCCCATCCAGGGGATCACACACACCCGCTGCCGAGCTAACCCCCCCACAATATATATATATATATATATATATATATACATTGTGAGGGGGTTAGCTCAGCAGCGGGTGTGTGTGACCCCCTGGATGGGTTCACCACACAAAACAGGCACAGCAGACAGGGTTTGTAGTTGCAAAAACGAAAGGTGCAGTTTATTCAAACTATTTACAAGGGAAAAACAACAAAACAAAAAGAAACATGAAAAGAAATCCTGGTCAACTTGACCGCTTACTACACACGTTGGTGTCCCTGACTAACAACTGGGTACAGCCTTGTGCTGTCCCAGTCCCTAGCTCCCTGCTTTTTGAAGTTATTACAGTAACCACACAGGCTTTGGCTCACCGCACAGAGATCACACTCCCCAGACTATTCACACAGATCTGGTTCCAGGTCGGAGCATCTCCCTTAGCATGCTGGGAGTTCTTGTAGAGGCCCTAACGAGCCCACTTACTTCAGCTGGGCTCATTAACTCTTCCCCTGCAAGACTCCCCGCACTCCCCCTAGTGGTATAAATCGGCATAAAGCCTGAATCTAGGACATATATACCTTCCATCCTGGATGCAACCTGGTGATTTTACCTGCATTCTGTCACATACCCCCCCCCCCTCTTGTTTTAACCTTGGGGTTGGAACACAAGCAATCAGGCATGCATGTACTCGAGACAAAGCATCCACATTCCCCATTTGAACGCCAGGGTGATGCTTTACCGTAAAGTTGAATTCCTGTAGGGCCAGAAACCACCTATTTACTCTTCTATTTGTCTCTTTGTTCTGAGCCATCCACTTTAAAGGAGCGTGATCAGTAATCATGTCAAAGTGCCTACCTAGCAGATAGTACCGAAGGGAATCAAGAGCCCACTTCACCGCTAAACACTCCTTCTCAATTGTGGCCTAATTTACCTCATGGGACTTCAATTTCCTGCTGAGGTAAATGACTGGGTGCTCTTCCCCATTCCAGACCTGGGACAAAACTGCTCCTAACCCAACGTCTGATGCATCACTTTGTACGACAAAGTCCCTAGAGAAGTCTGGTGAGTACAACACTGGCTGGCTACATAAGGCTTTTTTTAAGCATTGGAATGCTGCCTCAGCCTCTGGGGTCCATTTAACCATGACAGACTCTTTCCCTTTTGTCAGGTTGGTTAGGGGCACAGCCTGAGAAGCAAAGTGGGGAATGAATCGCCGATAATAACCAGCGATTCCTAGAAAGGCTCGTACCTGCTTCTTGCTGTTGGGACATGGCCAATTCTGTATGGCCTCGACTTTATTGACCTGGGGTTTTATTACTCCTCTCCCAATGGTGTACCCAAGATATTTGGCCTCCTCCTGTCCAATGGTACACTTCTTGGGGTTGGCAGTAAACCCAGCTTCCCGGATAGAGTCTAGGACTGCTTGCACTTTTGGCAGATGTGAGGCCCAATCTGTGCTATAGATAATTACATCATCCAGGTAAGCCGCGACATACTTCTGATGGGGCCTCAGTATCTGGTCCATTTTCCGCTGGAATGTTGCCGGTGCGTTCTGTAATCCAAATGGCATTCTTTTATATTGGAACGCCCCGTCTGGGGTTACAAACGCGTTTTTCTCCTTGGCCGATTTGGCCAGGAGAATTTGCCAATACCCTTTTGTGAGATCAAGAGTTGTCATGTATCGGGCTGTTCCCAGTCGGTCGATCAACTCATCTATACGTGGCATGGGGTAGGTGTCAAATTTTGTAACTTTGTTCAGTTGTCGAAAATCGTTACAAAATCGCCAGCTCCCATCCAGTTTAGGCACTAACACTATGGGACTGGACCAATCACTTTGGGATTCCTCTATCACCCCCAACTTAAGCATTTTCTGTACTTCCTCACGTATTGCCTCCCATCGGGCCTCTGGGATCCGATAGGGTTTTAGCTTCACCCTTTCACCGGGTAGGGTAATAATATCATGCTCTACCCCAGACGTTTGTCCCGGCAGCTCAGAGAAAACCTCCTTGTTGCGAAGCACAAACTCCTTAACCTCCTGTTGTTGGGGGTTTGACAAGGTGACTGCTATTCCAACCTCAGGAATCACGCAATCCGACTGAGCTGGTGACAAAGTTCTGCGACTAGGGATTCCCTATCCCTCCAGGCTTTCAAGAGATTAATGTGATAGATCTGTTCGGGCTTTCGCCTTCCTGGTTGTCTGACCTTGTAATTCACTTTGCTCACTTTTTCCATTATCTCGTAGGGGCCTTGCCATTTGGCGAGGAATTTGCTTTCAACCGTAGGGACAAGTACCAATACCCTATCCCCCGGGGAAAAGGTACGGGTCTTGGCCCCACGGTTGTACACTCTCTGTTGTGCCAACTGCGCTTGGGCCAAATGTTCCTTTACGATTGGCATTACCTGTGCAATTCTATCTTGCATCAGGGCGACATGCTCAATCACACTCCTGTGGGGAGAACTCTCACTCTCCCAAGTTTCCTTGGCGATATCCAACAGCCCTCTTGGGTGTCTCCCATAGAGTAACTCAAAGGGTGAGAAACCCGTAGAGGATTGGGGTACCTCCCTAATGGCAAACATTAAATAGGGAATTAGACAGTCCCAATCCTTTCCATCTCTATCCACCACCTTCTTTAACATTTGTTTTAGGGTTTTGTTGAATCTTTCAACCAACCCATCTGTTTGGGGGTGATACACAGATGTACGCAATTGTGTTACTTTGAACAACTTGCACAGCTCTTTCATAACCCGGGACATAAAGGGTGTACCTTGGTCCGTAAGCAGTTCCTTACAAATACCCACACGGCTAAAAACAAGAGATAGCTCTTTGGCTAAAGTTTTGGCCGAGGTATTTCGGAGAGGAATCGCTTCCGGATAACGGGTGGCATAGTCCAATATAACCAAAATGTACTGATGCCCCCTAGCGGACTTCATTATCGGACCTACCAAATCCATTGCGATCCTCTCAAAGGGGACCTCAATGATGGGAAGAGGTACCAGCGGGTTACGGAAATGTGGCATCGGTGCCGACATCTGACACACAGGGCAGGAGGAACAATAATTTTCTGTTTCCTTCATGACCCCAGGCCAATAGAATCTTTGCAATACTCTCTCTCGTGTTTTCTCTGTCCCTAGGTGACCTCCAAGAATGTGCCCATGGGCCAACTCTAACACCAACTTCCTGTACGGTTTGGGGACCACAAGCTGCTCAATGGTTTCTTCTGCTCTTTTAGCCACCCGATACAGTAGGTCCTTTTCCACGATGAAGTACGGGTAAGTGCAGGACTCATCTGGGTTCACTAACTCGCCATCTATTTTCACTACGTTTTCCCGTGCCTTTATTAGGGTGGAGTCTTTTAACTGTTCTGTGGCAAAATTTTCCTTGTGAACCTCGAGATCAGAAAACTCCACAGACGGCACGTTTTCGTCTGAGGATGTTGGCTCCTCCCCAGTTTCTCGAGTCTCCCCTGCCAATACCGACAAGGGAAATTCTGGAGAGTCCTCACCACTCTCAGAGGAATTCTGGCTATCACATTCCTGGTATACAGGGGCACCCAGTGGGGGGCTCAGGACGATCCCAGAGTTCCCAAAACTTTGGAAAATCCCTTCCCACAATGGCATCATGTGGTAACTGAGACACTAACCCCACCTGATGAGAGGTTACCTTTGGAGGTCTCAAAACACACTGTAGTCACAGGATACTCGCGGGTGTCCCCATGCACACAAATAACAGCTACCTTGTTATTCCCTAAGACCTCTGTAGTGACTAATTCAGCTTTTATCAGTGTCACCAGGCTACCTGAATCCAGCAACACAACAACATTTTTACCATTAATACACATTTTGCATAAATGTTTCTCAGTTCCCCGAATGGCAGTGCATGCGACTGTCGCAAACATCGACTGACGTCTGTCCCTTAGAAAGTCACATTGCATGGGTTCATCCACAACCGGGCAATTTGCTGCAATATGTCCCTCTTGCCGGCAGCGGTAACAAACAATCCTTCTTGCTGCCTCTTGAACCCCTGACTTCCCAGGCTGTTCTCGCCAAACCTTGGGTAGAACTCCCACCCTCTCACTCTCTCCACCCTCACCCCTTGGAATCATCTTACCCGCCACTGGGAATGGTCTGGTCTTAGGGTGGAAAGTCCGTGAGTCTCTGGAAGAGGCAGTCAGGTTCTCTGTAGCCAAGTACTTCTCCACACGATCCACAAGATTATCGGCCGTTTCTGGGTCTCCATGGCTTACCCACTTTTGGATGGCAGTAGGAAGAGCTCTCAGGAAACGATCCATCACAATACGTTCCACAATCTTTGGTGCAGACAAAGTCTCTGGCTGTAGCCACTTCCTGCTCAGGTGAATGAGATCATACGTTTGAGACCTGGGGGGTTTCCCAAGCTAGAAAGTCCAGTTATGCACACGCTGAGCCCGGACGGCCAGGGTGACACCCAGCTGTGCCAATATTTCATTTTTTAGCATCACATAGTCTTTTGCTTGGTCAGGCTCTAGGTCATAGTAAGCTTCCTGAAATTCACCAGTTAACAGAGGGGCCACCAGTCCAGCCCACTGCTCCTTAGGCCACTTTTCCCTTTCAGCAGTCCTTTCAAATGTGGTCAAAAACACCTCTGGATCATCCTCTCCAGTCATTTTTGTCAGTAAACGACTCACCCCAAAGGACGCAGTATTAGTGGAACTACTTGCCTCACTGGTCTGCGGACGTTGCTGCATTAATGTCTCCATTTGTTGCTGTAGTCTCTGTTCTTGCTTCTGCAACAGGTCTATGAAGCAGGCCTCAGATTGCTGCTGGGCTTGTTGCTGAGCTGCCAGACTCTGTTGATGAGCTTGCTGCTGGGCTGCCAGGCTCTGTTGCAAACCTGCATTTGTCTGCTGCTGATTGGCATTTGCTAGAGCCAGCTGTTTCAGTATCTCCTCCATGCTGGCCTTTAAAAAAAAACTGCCACTGGTTCTCCACCAACTGTGAGGGGGTTAGCTCAGCAGCGGGTGTGTGTGACCCGCTGGATGGGTTCACCACACAAAACAGGCACAGCAGACAGGGTTTGTAGTTGCAAAAACGAAAGGTGCAGTTTATTCAAACTATTTACAAGGGAAAAACAACAAAACAAAAAGAAACATGAAAAGAAATCCTGGTCAACTTGACCGCTTACTACAGCCTTGTGCTGTCCCAGTCCCTAGCTCCCTGCTTTTTGAAGTTATTACAGTAACCACACAGGCTTTGGCTCACCGCACAGAGATCACACTCCCCAGACTATTCACACAGATCTGGTTCCAGGTCGGAGAATCTCCCTTAGCATGCTGGGAGTTCTTGTAGAGGCCCTAACGAGCCCACTTACTTCAGCTGGGCTCATTAACTCTTCCCCTGCAAGACTCCCCGCACTCCCCCTAGTGGTATAAATCGGCATAAAGCCTGAATCTAGGACATATATACCTTCCATCCTGGATGCAACCTGGTGATTTTACCTGCATTCTGTCACAATATATATATATATATATATATATACACATACATACACACAGAGGAACCTCGGATTGCGGATTGCGAGTAACGCGGTTAATGAGCGTTTCGCAATACGAGCACTGTATTTTGAAAAATCCTAACTCGATTTGCGATTGTTGTCTTGCAAAACAAACAGTATTCAGGCCAAAGCGGTGTGCAGTACCGCATCTGGCCTGAGGTGGGGGGGCGCCGGAGCCGATCGGAGACATTCGGAAATGTTCGGAAAGACTCGAAGATACTACGTTCCCGAGCCTTTCCAAGGTTTGCCGAGGTCAGCCGAGCTATCCTTGGGCCTTTCCGGCTGTTTCCCAGGCTCTCCGGTGCCCCCTGCCTCTGGCCGCATGCGGTATTGCATGCCATTGAAGTCAATGCGGAACAAATTATTTTCGTTTCCATTGACTTCAATGGGGAAACTCGCTTTGATATGCGAGTACTTTGGATTACGAGCATTCTCCTGTAACGAATTATGCTCGTTGTAACGAAACATCCCACACTCCGCTTGAGTGCTTTCGTCATATACCACTTCCTCCCAGTCTGGATATAGATATCAGATATTCCAACCGCTATCAACATTAAACAAGACGATACTTGCTGATTGCTGAACAAGAACTCTTTATTAGAACAAGAATACAGTCTTATATACACAGTTAAAGAGGAGGTAACCAGAACATAAATTATCATGAGCTAATTAACTACCGGTAATCCCTTAAAGCAGCCTGGTCATTGTTATGATAAATCAGGATTTCACTACAGGTCAGACTTGTCTTTACCGAGCTTCACACAGTAGATTATGCATTATCATAAGTACAACACAGAACTCCTTCATACAATTGCAGGATCAATTAGCACAAATAACAATGTGTGACAGAGAAGCCTCACTAGACTCATTTACATTATGGAAGACAGCAGACAGACAGGTGGTTGGAGGTGATGACATTAGCATCTCCTTCAATTAACATGTTAAGTTCAGAATCTCAAACAAATCAAGAATAGTCTTTACATATATCCTAGGGGATATTGTGGATAAATATGACTGTCCCATTTTAAGTAGTCCAAGATATATTCTCTCAGTCACCCTATGCCCCTAATGGACACAGGGTGATTTAGACATAAGAGGTGCATGGGGAGCTGAAACAAGAGTATCCCATACTTTCCAAGGGATTCTGGGTTCCACTGGCCCTCCCGTCACATCTCTCCGCTTTCGGCAGGAGACTAACACAGGAGGAGACCCCAGACGGGTTGACTCCGAAGGTAGTCAGTACTTCCAGTCCCCCAATGCCGGTATCCACACAGTACCCCAAAAAAATTGTTCCAAACAGAGCATTACTCACCCAGCCAACCTCTGCCTCTCTCATAGAACATACCCGCTGCTGGGGAGAAGTGCAGACTGGTCCTTCCCCTGGAGTCTCTTTAGCCGCAGGAGAGAAGACAGGGTGGCTGGGCTCAGTCCGTCATGCTGTTTGGCATCTGGGCCGACTGCCCAGCATCCCTGGGTTATACAGGTGGAGACTGAAGTCCCATCCACCTTTATAGGAAATATGTCCTCTGTTAGTTGAGGGCAGAGGCCAGCAGCACTCTGCCCTGGAAACCCCATACCATCTGCTCCGGCTAACTGTTGGGGAGGGAAGCCGACTGCCCCGGCTCCCTGGAACTCTGTAGTTGTTGCCTTTGCTGGGCAGAGGTTGGTAGTACTCTGCCCGGTTGCCAGCACTTCTGCTGGGTTTATGCTATTGGAGACAGCAGGCCCAGCCACCGACACCAGATCAAGCTGCAGTTTTGAGGTGCCGATTGCATTCTCTCCTTGGGTCCTGATCTTCTGCTCGGTTGTGACCACCATCTCCTCACCCTGGGCCTCCAGAACTGCTGCAGGTGTGGGGCAGAGGTTTTGGACCCTCTGTCCGGTTGCCAGCGCTTCAGCTGGGTTGGTGTCATCATTCTGGGGCGCTGTCTGCTGCTCAAACTCCCTTTCTCTGTTATTGTCTCCCAGGTTCACAAATCCTTGTTGGGGAGGGTGAATGGCAGCTTCCCCTCCCTGCCTCTCTGCAATCCACTGGGGAAAAAGAAACACCACCTCCTCACCTCTGGCCTCCGAAACTGCCACGGGTGTGGAGCTGGGGTCTGCAGTAATCTGTCCTGCTGCCAGCACTTCTGTTGGGAGTTTGCTAGGTGGTTCCTCCTCTACAGAAACGTCTATTAAATCCCCAGTCTCTGGAATTGCTAAAAGTGTGGGACAGAGGTCTTGGACCCTCTGTTCGGTTGCCAGCACTTCAGCTGGAGAAGTTTGTTGTAACTCAATAGACGCTGCTGGCAGAAAATCCCATGTCCCTGTCAGTGTTGTGGGAGAAAGGCCGACTACCTCTTCTCTCAAGAAGGCCAAAGCCACTGTTGGTGCTGGGCAGAGGTTAGCAGAGCTCTGCCCTGTTGTCAGCACTTCAGATTTGGGGACATCAATCTCTGGAGTTTCCACTGACGATTCTCTGGCATGCTGCTGAACACATTCTAGCAGTTTCCTGTATGCCCTTTCCAGATGCTGTTCCTCCCTAACAAATAGTCTAGATCAGGTTTAAGCTCTGAGACCCCTGCAAGACCAAGCATAGCCTCTCTGTATTCTCGCAGGTCCTCAAGGGTAGGTCCCCCTTCATCGCCAAACACCAAACAATCTGTAAGGCTCTCCCTCAGCAATCTAGGGCCGCCAAAGTCATATCCCTCTGGAGAGCATTCTGTTGTCTCTCCTAAATATCCCTGCTCTGCGTGCCATTGCAGAGCCCGATAACAATTGTCCAGCTCTATCTCCTGCTGGACCAGCCTGTCCAACTCAGTCACCCATTACTCCTGGGGCCGCTCTCCCAGGAATGCCATCTGCAGTGCCTGTTGGTCACTGGTCCGTTGTTCTGGGGTTGGAAAGCACTTGCCCTGTTTTATACCAGCGAGCTGGAGGGCTCCCATCCAGAGCTCCACCCGAATCAGCTGCCTGAGCTCCAGGTATTCATCCGCAGACACAGTACTGGTGTATGCTGAAAGGACGATCTGCAGCAGCTCCGGGAACTCTGATGCCCGGTCCATATCTCCGCTGGGGTGACCAAAGTCTGCTTATCCTGATCCTTAATCCAGGTGGAGGTTTGGATGTCCCAGACTGCAGGAAGCATCCCAATGCTTGCCACCAATGTAACGAAATGTCCCACACTCCGCTTGAGTGTTTTCGTCATATACCACTTCCTCCCAGTCTGGATATAGATATCAGATATTCCAACCGCTATAAACATCAAACAAGGAGATACTTGCTGTCAAGGTCACCTGTGGCCAGGTGACAGATGCACACCGTAGGGGGACAGGAGTGCACCGCAAGGTAGTGAACCCTATGGCTGGCTTCTGCGGATAGGAAACTGGGTGGTTGTGGAAAGCGGGACCAGAGGAGCACAACCGGGATCCTAACGGAAGCTAGAGCCAAGATTCCCCAGGGCGCGGAGTCTAAGACCCAGCAGGTCTTCTCCAGAGCCTCTAGTGGTGAGGATGTTATGCTGCAGGCTGGGACCAGGTCGCGGCCCCTGGAGTTTCCTAGCTCACGCCCCGTAGGATAAGGGGAAAAGAGAGGAAGCAGCAGCACAAGATATGAGAGAAACGAATAACAAGCTGAAGGTCAGGGGCCACAAGCAGACAAGGATAACGAAAGAACGAGCCGAAGGTCAAGGGTCACGAGCAGACAGGGATAGTCGGGGACAAGCCAAATATGTAACAGAGAGACAGACGTAGCACACGGCAGGCAGGAACCCAAACACACAATGCCTAACAAACACGTTGATCAGCCAAGCAGGCTTGCAGTGCACAGGTTAATATGGTGTTCTGTGATAGGGCCTGGGGTGGAGTCAGGCTGGGAGGAGATTATAAAGGAAGCCAGGTGAAAGGGTTCAGGCCTCTAAGATGAACACATGGGAAGGAAGGTAAGCTGACAGACAAACACTACTGCATATCCATGACACTTGCTGATTGCTGAACAAGAACTCTTTATTAGAACAAGGATACAGTCTTATACACAGTTAAAGAGGAGGAAACCAGAACATAAATTAACATGAGCTAATTAACTAATCCCTTAAAGCAGCCTGGTCATTGTTATGATAAATCAGGATTTCACTACAGATCAGACTTGTCGTCACCAAGCTTCACACAGTAGATTATACATTATCATAAGTACAACACAGATCTCCTTCATACAATTGCAGGATCAATTAGCACAAACAACAATGTGGGACAGAGAAGCCTCACTAGACTCATTTACATTATAGAAGACAGCAGACAGACAGGTGGTTGGAGTTGATGACATTAGCATCTCCTTCAATTAACATGTTAAGTTCAGAATCAAACAAATCAAAAATAGTCTTTACATATATCCTGGGGGATATTGTGGATAAATATCACTGTCCCATTTTAAGTAGTCCAAGATATATTTTCTCAGTCACCCTATGCCCCTAATGGACACAGGGTGATTTAGACATAAGAGGTGTATGGGGAGCTGAAACAAGAGTATCCCATACTTTCCAAGGGATTTTGGGTTCCACTGGCCCTCCCGTCACGCTCGTAATCCGAGGTTCCAATATATATATATATATATATATATATATATATATATATATATATAAAACACTGTATTACCATAACGCGTGCCTTTACACACACATGAACTTTAATGGCATCCCAGTCTTAGTCCGTAGGGTTCAATATTGACCTGGCCCATTTTTTTGCAGCTATAACAGCTTTAACTTTTCTGGGAAAACTGTTCACAATGTTTAGGAGTGTGTCTATGGGGATGTTAGACCATTCTTCCAAAAGCCCATTTGTGAAGTCAGGCATTGATATGCATAAGAAGGCCTGGCTCACAGTCTCCGCTCTAATTCACCCCAAAGGTGTTCCATCGGGTTGAGGTCAGAACTCTGCAGGCCAGTCAAGTTCCTCCACCCCAAACTCGCTTATCCATATCTTTATGGATCTTGTATTGTGCACTGGTGCGCAGTCATGTTGGAACAGGAAGGGGCCATTCCCAAATTGTTCCCACAAAGCTGGGAGCGTGAAATTGTCCGAAAAGCCTTGGAATGCTGATGCCTGAAGAGTTCCCTTCACTGGCAATATGGAACCAAGCCCAACGCCTGAAAAACAACCACACAGTATAATCCCCCCCTCTACCAAATGATCTGGAGAGGTGGCCCAATACTTTTGGCAATATAGTGTGGATGAGCAAGTTTGGCTCAGAATTAAGGTAATGTGCAGAGTTCAGGGGTCAGGATTTAGTAACACACACACACACACAGTTTAGGGAGCAGGATTAAGTAGCGCACAGAGCTCAATAGTAAGTAACTCACAGAGTTCAGAGGTCAAGATTAAGTAACATACATAGTGCTGGGGTCAGGATTATTTAACTCACAGAGTTTGTGGTCAGGATTAAGTAACGCAGCCAAAGTTTAGGGGTCGGATTAAGTAAGCAAAGAGTTCTGGGGTCGGTATTAAGTAACGCAGCCAAAGTTTAAGGTTCAGATTAAGTAAATCACAGAGTTGAGTTCAGAGTTCAGGGGTCAGGAATAATAGGATTTTTATAACAGCTTACCTGTAAAATCCTTTTCTTGGAGTACATCACGGGACACAGAGCGACATAGTCATTACTATGTGGGTTATATAGATTACCTTCAGGTGCTGGCACTGGCAACTTCCAAAACCGGAAGTACCCTCCCCTATATAAGCCCCTCCCATCCGGGAGTACCTCAGTTTTGTAGCAAAGCAATAAGTGTCCCCAAAAGAGGGGTGGGAGCTCTGTGTCCTGTGATGTACTCCAAGAAAAGGATTTTACAGATAAGCTGTTATAAAAATCCTATTTTCTTTCTCGTACATCACGGGACACAGAGCGACATAGTCATTACTATGTGGGACGTCCCAAAGCAATGCCAAATGAGGGGGGGATACACCATACATAAGCTGGGCGCTATCAGACATGAGGATCTTTTGCGGCCTGCAACACACTGCGCCCAAAGGCGACATCCTCCTGATTTCTAACGTCCACCTGGTAGAACCTAGTAAACGTGTGTACTGAAGACCATGTTGCGGCCTTACAGATTTGAGCCAGGGAGGCCTGGTGATGCACTGCCCATGAAGTTCCAACTGCTCTCGTGGAGTGCGCCCTAACTTTGAATGGAGGCGGTCTCCTTCTCAAGCCATAGGCTTGCATTATGACCTGTCGAATCCACTTGGCTAAAGTAGATTTTGACGCTGCCTGACCCTTTCTGGGGCCTTCCGGCAGAATAAACAAAGTATCCGTTCTACGAATCTGAGCAGTGGCTTTTAGATAAGCTTTAACTGCTCTTACTACATCCAAATAATGTAATAACTTTTCTTCTACCGAGCTAGGTTTGGGGAAAAAGGAAGGAAGAACCACATCTTGGTTCAAATGAAACCTCGATACCACCTTAGGAAGAAAGGCTGGATGAGGACGTAACACTACTCTGTCCTTATGGATAACCAGATATGGCTCCTTACAGGACATAGCGGTCAATTCTGACACTCTTTTAGCCGAACAAATGGCTACTAAAAAAATCAATTTCCTGGTGAGAAGAACCAAGGAAATGTGCTGTAATGGTTCAAATGGTTGTTTTTGTAGAACCGATAGAACCAGGTTTAGATCCCATGGACATATGGGAATTTTAACCGGAGGGCTAATACGCATCACTCCTTGTATAAAAGTTTTGACTAGTGAATGCGAAGCCAAGGGCCTTTGAAAAAATATTGACAAGGCCGAAATCTGACCCTTGATAGTACTCAAGGCAAACTTCCTATCTACAGCCCACTGTAGGAAGTCCAGAATCCTACCTATTACGTACTTACGTGGATGCCATTTCTTGGCCTCACACCACGCGATGTACGCCTTCCAGATTCTATAGTAAATCTGCCTGGATACCGGCTTCCTGGCATTGATCATGGTAGATACCACAGGATTAGAGAGACCTCTCTTTTTTAGAATGTGGGCTTCAATAGCCAGGCCGTCAAACCTAGGGCTAGTAAGGAAGGGTGGTATATCGGTCCTTGCGAAAGCAGGTCCGGACGATGTGGAAGGGTCCAAGGACTCCCCACAGACATTTTTACAATCTCTGCGTACCATGCCCTTCGGGGCCACGCTGGAGCCACCAGAATCACTGGTTTCTTTTCTACCCTGATTCTGCGGAGTAATCGAGGCAACAATTGTGGCGGTGGAAATGCATATATCAGCTTGAACTGATCCCAAGGGAACACTAAAGCATCCGAGCCGCAAGCTAGGGGATCCCTTGTCCGAGAGACAAATCTGTCCACTTTTGCGTTGAATCTGGATGCTAGCAGATCTACATCCGGTGCTCCCCACCGCTGACCATTCCCCTGGGCATAATTGTTGCCGACTTAGAAAGTCCGCCTTCCAATTCTCCACCCCTGGAATGAAGACCGCGGATATGGCTGGGACATATCTTTCTGCCCATTTCAGGATGCGGTTTACTTCCCTCTGGGCTGCACGACTCCTGGTGCCCCCCTGATGATTGATATATGCCACTGCCGTGGCATTGTCTGATTGAATTCTGACAGGGGACCATTGGAGTTTGGATGTCCATGCTACTAGGGCATACCGGGCTGCTCGTATCTCTAAGAGATTGATGGGCAGGGCCTTCTCTGCATCCAACCATCTGCCCTGGAGAGACCATTGCTCTAGTACTGCCCCCCAGCCTATAAGGCTGGCATCTGTAGTGACCACCTTCCAAGAAATCGGACTGAAGGATTTCCCTTTTTTCAGATTCTGGGGAACCAACCACCAACGGAGGCTCTTGCGAACGGAAGGGGGACAAGGACATTGGTAAGTCTAGGGCCTGAACTTTTTTGTTCCAGGCTGACAGTATGGCCCTTTGCAAATTCCTTGAATGGAATTGACCGTAGGGTACTGCTTCGAATGATGCCACCATTTTTCCCAGCAGCCTCATGCACAGGCGTATGGACGGCTGTCTTTTTGTACCCACCAGGTGGATCAAGTCTCTCAAAGAAGACACTTTTTCTTGAGGCAAGAAAATCTTCCTCTGGTCTGAATCCAGCTTTAGCCCCAAGTATTCCAGACTTTTGACTGGTTTTAGGGCTGACTTGTCTCGGTTGATGATCCAACCGTGAGATTCCAGATACTTGATTGTCTCGTGAACAACCACTTCTAGTTTTTCCACTGAGTGGTCCATCAGCAACAAGTCGTCTAGATATGCCATTATCGTCACACCTCGTGTTCTTAGATTGGCCAACAGTGGGGCCAGAATTTTTGTGAACACTCGTGGTGCTGTGGCCAGACCGAAGGGTAAGGCTCTGAACTGAAAATGGCGCCCTTCTACTGCAAAGCGTAGAAATTTTTGGTGGACTGGAAAGATGGGAATGTGCAAATAAGCATCTTTGATGTCGATCGAGGCTAACCATTCCTCCCCTTGTAGGGCAGTGGCCACCGATCAAATGGACTCCATCCGGAAAGTCCTGATATGTAGGAATTTGTTTAGCCCTTTTAGATTTAATATGAGCCTTACGTCCCCGTTTGGTTTCGGGACTGTAAAGAGGTTTGAGTAAAACCCGAACCCGCATTCTTCCAGGGGAACCTCCATAATTACTCCTTGGAGCAATAGTTGTTCTAGTGCCGACAGGAGGGATCCTCTCTTCCGGGGATCTCTTGGCACGTTTGACCACATAAAATGGGAAGGAGGAGAGTCTTTTAACTCCAGCTTGTATCCCAGACTTACTGCGGAGAGCACCCATCTGTCTCTGATCGTGTCCCGCCAGGTCTCTGCGAACAACTGAAGTCTTCCCCCCACCCGATTGAGTGGGGGCAACCCTTCATAAATTTGACTTGGGGGGAGGTTTTGTACCTCTCCTGACCCTGGTTTTTTTGTTACCCTGTGATTGTCCCCGATTCTTACCCCCGGGATTTGACCGAGGAGACCGTCGGAACTGCTTCACAGCAGATGTCCCAGGGACTGGAGAGGCAGGCCTCTTAAAAGAGGGACCTCTAAATCTCTTTTTAACCGGCAAGAGTGTACTTTTACCGCTGGAAATTTTCTGGATATATTTGTCCAGGTCTTCCCCGAATAAGCGTTCACCATGAAATGGGAAGCCAACCAGCAATTTTTTACAGGGAGCTTCAGCAGACCAGTTCTTGAGCCATAGAAGCCTACGCATATGTACTACCGACAGCGTAAGGCGGGAGGCCTGATGGATTGAATCCTTGACGGCGTCAACCGCAAAGCATAAGGCTCTAGGCAGATCAGCTAGGGCAAGGGCCTGCTGATCCGGCAAGTCCCTTAAGACCTGTTTTAACTGATCCTTCACCGCTTGGCAGACCCTGATAGCTGCTACTGCTGGTTGTGTCACCAAGCTTGCTGTAGTAAAAGCAGATTTTAATAAGGACTCCAATTTTTTATCTATTGGGTCCTTGAACATTTGAACATTATCTACTGGACATGTCAGTGATTTGTTCACACAAGAGATGGCTGCGTCCACTGTAGGCACCTTCCATTTTCGGATGAACTTATCCTCCATGGGATAGACTACCGGAAATCTCTTAGGGGGAGTAAATATTTTATCAGGATGTTCCCAATCCTTGTAAATGAGTCCTTCCAGTAAAGGATGGATTGGAAAGGAACAAACAGTCTGGGGAGCTTTTAGCGACCCCAACGAGGAGACAGAAGTGGTTGATGGTTCCGCAAGGGGCATTTTAAATGCTGATCGGACCATATCAGTCAGGGACTGAACCCATAATCTTTCAGCATGTGATGCTGAAAATGGCTCTTCCACTGTTGATTCCTCTAGAACAGAATCAACCTCATCCTGATCCCCTTCAGGTAGGTCGATCCCTGCAAGGGACTGTTGCTCCACTAACAGGTACTCTGAGGGAGGAGATGGAGATCGGGCGCGCTTTCCCTCTGATAGGGAAGCAGCGATCAATGTTGTCAATCTCTCTTCCAGTCCTCCCAGAGCTGAGGAAAAAACCTCCTCTGTTACATACACAGGAGCAGGTGAACTGAGGACAGCCACAGTACCAGGTACTCCTGAGGGTTCTCTACGGGCACCAACCTCTGATTTTTCAGGGGAGACTGGTGCAGCCAAAGCATGCCCAAGATCCTCAGAGCCCGACGGAGACCCCCTTTGCTTCCTGGGAGTCTTAGTCCCGGAGACTTTGGACGGCATATTCCTAAGCCCAAAGCTGAGGTATTCCAGCCGTAATACACCACTTACTGAAAATAGTCTAGCACAATTGCTGCTATATAAACAGTTGGTGTCTACTAATGTGCCTTTCTATGGGGATGCCTGCATCAACCGCCTGCTGTATGCCTTTTTTAAATGTTACCAGCTCCGTCTCTGCACTCCATAGCCAGCTCACAACAAATAATTGTGCCTTTTGACATGCTGGGACGCCCGCACATGCGCAGAAGCGCTGCGGCGCGCACAGAGCGTCATCCGCCAAGCTCCGCCCCCTTTTCAAGCTCACCTCTATATAGAGAGGCACGTGCACGCACGCGGGCACGTGTGCCTTCGGCGCTTCTTTTGAAACTGACTAGGGAGAGGAGCCAGGGTCCCTGTTTGCAGCAGGGCCCGGGGATGGACGAGCATTTGCAACATGACAGAGGAAGCAGTTTCCCTGAAGAGAACTCACCATCTGCCTGGACTTGACCTCAGAAGGAAACAGTCCACAGAAAAAAAAACGACGTTCCACATCGGCCTCTAGTGGTTTAACACGGGTACCGCGGTTTGTCCATTTTTTTTTTTTTGACCACCATTAAAATTATTACATTTTCTAGCAGTTTCAGGCATGCACAGATATTTAGCGGGAATACCGTTAGGTAACAGGCAGAAAGACATATTAGGCTTGGGGGTCCCCTCAATAGAACCAAGTTCCTGAGGGGCCCCCACTTACCTTTTCCCCGCCGCAGGACTCTGTTTGGTCCACAGGAGCCCAAACTTCACCTCTCACGGCAGGCAATGTACTTAAACCTTCAGGGACCAGGTTCCCAAGGATTCCACTCCCCTGGACCTGTATAGCACCCTGCACAGATAACGTCTTGGTCGTGGGTATGACCAGAGTTCTGGATCCCAGGGTCCAGCCCTCCTAAGAGAGGCATTACAGGCAAAACCTTGCTCTTCTCTGCAAGGCCCGGGTACCGACCATTTAGCTATGAAGCTTTTTTGGTCGGATCCGGATTAGCTTGCTGAGGCCCAAAAGAACCTGTACACAAGCCCAGATGAAAAAACATGTTAATCTTTGGCCAACACCTTAGACACTGGCAAAAAAAACTGAGGTACTCCCAGATGGGAGGGGCTTATATAGGGGAGGGTACTTCCGGTTTTGGAAGTTGCCAGTGCCAGCACCTGAAGGTAATCTATATAACCCACATAGTAATGACTATGTCGCTCTGTGTCCCGTGATGTACGAGAAAGAAAAGTAAAGCAGAGAGCTTAGGGGTAAAGGATTAAAAAATGCACAATGTTAAGGGGTCAGGAGTAAGTATTATGCTTCGTACACACGACCGTTTTTTCCGTCGGAATAAACTCACAGGTTTTTCAGACGGAATTCCGCTCAGGCTGTCTTGCATACACACGGACACACCAAATTCCGACCATCAAAAACGTGGTGACGGTTGGTTGGTTGCTTCCAAACATGCGTCGAATTGTTTCTGAGCATGCGTGGTTTTTTCTCCGTCGGAATTCCATACAGACGAACGGAATTTCCGAACAAAAATTTTTCACATGTTCTCTTTCTTTGTCCGTCTGAGTTTCCGACGGAAAAAGGGGCATACACACGGTCGGAATATCCGATGAAAAAATTCCGTCTGACTTTTTCCATCGGAAATTCCAACCGTGTGTACACGGCATAACACAGTGTTTACTGGTTGGGTCAGGTCATATGCAAGTAACTCACAGATTACATCTAGTTTGCCCTGTTGCAGTTGGTTTACCAATAACAGCAAAAAACATTTAGCAGCCTTAGCTACCCTAAATGATTAATGATATATAGGTGGCTAAGAGCCCCTTCAAAATATAGGAACTTTCAGGTAGTATTACATTGCAAGTTGAGTGTAATCTATTCTTCCTTCCTCTCATGTTCACAGAATTTAAAAGTTATTTAAAACAAAAAAGGTAACATAAAAAAGTAATGAATACTCATTCAAATGAAAAGCAACCTGACAGGCCTCAAACCCCATCATTTACCAGATGTTCTCACAGAACTTGTACAAGCTAGGACTTAAGTAGTTGTAAGGGTCATTTACTCCCACTACTGTCAATCACAGCCAGTGAGCCAATGAGGAGAGAACGGGGGCTGGGCCGAGCCACGCTCCAAGAGTGAATGGACACATGGAGCAGCGGCTCAGGAGCAAGCCCCAGGAGAAAGTAAGCTGCTTGCTATGGGGACATTTGGCAAGAGGGAGGGGACAGGAGTGCTAGTGGGTGACTGGAGAAGAGGAGAATCAGGGCTGCTCTGTGCAAAACCATTGCACAGAGCACGTAAGTATGACATGTTTGTTATTTAAAAAAAATATAGAGTGTAGTTGTAAATGGGGTTCTTTTTGAACAGAGAGCCATTACTTGTGGTGTTCTATAAGTCTATGTGCTATGTCCTTTTCCCTTTAGTCTGTTTGTAACTGAAGGTTTGGTGGGCAATGTATGCTTTTTTGTTGATTACACAAAGGTGTGCAATAGGGTTGATGGGTGTTTGTAGCATGAAATATGATTTGGGATTGCTGGAAGATTGGCCAAAGCAGTGGAAACTGCCGAGCATAGTTTCTAAAAATAATGCAGAAAAAAATCCTCTGACAAAGTACAGAATTGGGAGTATAGTGTTTGACAGAACTACAAACAAAAAAGATTGGGGGTACTTATATTAGATGATTTCTAAACAGTGTGGCCTGTCACTGAAGCAAACAAATAGAATTCAAAAAGGTGCTTCTACAAGATTAGGATTGCCAAGCAACGAGTGTTGGGGGGAGTACGGAGAAGGTGAGCAAAGGAAGGTTGGACGTGGCCTTTAAAATACTCTGTTATGGGCGGGTGCGCATGCGCGGGGACTCGGAGACGGACGTGCGCTGACCGAGCTCCCAGCACCCCGACCCACCGGAGCTAATAATAGCGCAGGCAGCGAGGTCCGAGAGCCAGGACCGATCACACACGAACCCCGAGGCGGTAATGAACCGGAGAGCTCAGGGACAGCCGCGGAAAGGGCACCACAAACAAAATATAGCCCAGAGGAGAGCGGGACCTTCCCCTACAGCACAGCCGCGATCCAAGATGGCGCCCGGAAAGCCAGACACGCGGGGCAGCACTGCAACAGCCAGATTTGACGGCGCTGCACAGAGAGGAGACAAGCAGCAAAATCCGGAGCCATCCAGGGATCCATTCTCCTCTCAATCCTCAGGAGAGGTAGAGACCGGACAGCGGGGTGAGTCACTTTCACATCCCCCATCCCCAGTCCTATACACTGACGGACATGACCCTATTAACTCCCCTGCCTCCCCTGCCTCCTCTATGGATAGGAACATGGCTGATCTAACAGAAGTCCTCATCAGCCAATCTAGCCAGGATATGCCACTTCCCCAGCTATCGCATTATTCCCCTGATGCTGTACTGTTGGGCAGATTCTCCACCATGCTGCAGCAGGAGCTCTCTAAGGCCTGCACATTAATTACCACAGACCTAAAAAAAGATATCCACAGCTTGGGAGAGCGTTTTGAGCTAATTGAAACCAAAGTAGACGGTACCATCAAAAGGGTCAATCAGAACTCAGCCATGGTGACAGACCTTCAGGAAAGATTGGAAGAGGCGTTCATAAAAATCGAAGATTTGGAGAATCGTTCACGTAGATACAATGTCCGCGTGCGTGGCCTCCCTGAAACTCACACTGATCTAGAAGGGGCTATAAAGGACCTGATGAAAACCCTTATCCCTGACATCGCTACCCACCAAATGGAAGTGGATCGCGTTCACCGAGCACTGACAGCCCCAAGGGCCGACGGCCTACCACGTGACTATATCGTTAAGCCACATCACTACCGCATTAAAGAAAAGATGATGCTTGCGGCCCGCAACAGGCCGGACCTGTCGCTATTTGGAGCACCAATACAGCTTTTCACAGATTTGGCGCCATCAACGGTCCAGAAACGCAGAAACCTACGACCATTACTCCAGCAACTAATAGCCAAACAGATTAAGTATCGATGGGCGTTCCCTTTTAAGTTATCATTCACCTACAACGGAAAGTCCCACTCCTTTTCCACGTTCCAAGCAGGGGAAGACCTGCTGCTTGGTCTCGGCATCATTGCGCAGGACTCTCAGACTTTGTCTCCCCCTCACCCGGGTTGTCGTCCCCTCTCCCCGATGTGGCAGGATCGCACACGCTCACAGGCCAGGAATGCTCGCCGGAATACCTGAGTATTATTGCTCTTTTCTCTTATCTACCCCTTTTTGGAAACTGTTAGTGCTTGGTTGCACTGATATGGCCCGGGCTCATGGAGGACTATGGGCCTGATTGGGCCATCGTTGCCGTTCACGGGTTACAAAATTACTTGAGTTCCTGGTTTTTCGAAATGGCTATCAGCCGACTATTTTACAACCCCGACTGGCCCCAACTTGGTCAACGGAACTTTGCTAATTTGCAGTATGGGGACCCTAGTCGGACCGCAATGTGGTTCCCCTGTTGGGCTGTGGCTCGGGGGCCGGAACAACCGATGGGGACCCTTCTGGCCCCGGCGTCACTGGCCTTGGGGACACATGTTACTATAGGTAGCCTGTTATGTTAAACTGTATTGATTGGTTTATGTCATTCCCGATATGATCTCTAATAGCCTGCTTGTATAGAGTGTATTCATATTTGGGTCGGGGTGGTCATGCTTGCCACCCAACTGCGAGACTACCTATCCTCCGTCGAGGATGGTACCCTTGCACTTAATTTGCCGGATGTTGTATCTGGCAGGGGTTATTCCCCATACCTTTGTTTATCAGTTAGGAATGATTTATGTTGGTTATTTGGGCCTAAGGCCTATGCTTATATTTTATTGCTTTTATTTTTGTTTTTCTGCTTTTCTAATGCCTTTTCTTTTTTTCCCTTCCTCCTTTTTCTTCGGAGCCTCGATTCGGCACCCTCCCCCTATGTCATGGTCTGAGAGGTCACCCAACCGAACAGCCTTCATTTTCGGGGCCCTTCCCGCTTTATTCACTGCAAAAGGTAAGAGTGCTCTGCCCTACCACGATGGCTACCACATATAACACAGACTACTCGATAGTTAGCCATAATGTACATGGATTTAATTCCCCTGCTAAGAGAACTAAGGCCTTCCAGTTTTATTATAAACAGAAGGCTGAAGTCCTGCTATTACAGGAGACTCATTTTTCCAACGTCTCAGCGCCCCGTTACCTTAATATGAAGTATCCACAGTTTTATTTAGCAGGGGGTCGGGAAAAAAAGGGCGGTGTAGCCATCTGCTTTTCGAAACGGACCCCCTTTACCCCCATCACTATTGTTAAGGACAAGGGCGGTAGGTATATTATGGCAGTGGGGCAGCTCCATGACCAGGAGGTGTCCTTTATATCATACTATGCCCCGAATACTGGGCAGCCGGAATTCTTTAGCAAAATGCTGAAGATTCTAATGCCCAAAGTCCAGGGTCAGGTCATTATGGAGGGCGAAAGCAATATTCCCTTGGACAGAATTATGGATAAATCGGACTCCTCTAAACCAATATTAAAGCGCCCACCGACTGGCAGCAGCAAGGTTGCACGTCTGTTTCATTTACATGACCTCATTGACGCCTGGCGAGAAAATAACCCTACGGTCAGGGACTTTACACACTTTTCGCAGGTCCATCATACTTACTCTAGGATAGATCATGTTTTAGTACGCACGCCTTTGCTCCCATTTATTAAGTCAGTTAAGATCTTATCTACCCCTTGGTCTGATCATTCCCCGATCAAACTCTCTACTACAGGGCTGTGGACTAAATCTAGACCCTCCCCGTGGAGACTTAATGTAAGCCTGCTGAATGACCCTATAATCTTTTTAGAGATTCAAAAGGAAATACAGGAATACTTTAGACTTAATAAGGCGTCAGACACATCCCCCGCAATTAACTGGGTGGCCCATAAATCAGCGATTCGGGGCATATTGTTACAAGTGGCGGCCAGGGTTAAACGCAATAGGGAACAGGCAAATAAGCGTCTTAAAGCAAACTTAGACGACTTACTTAGCGAACAGTATAGGAATCCCCTGGTAGATATAAGGCATAAAATTGACGAGGCTCGATTAGCACTCAATCTTAGCTTGACTACACAAGCGGAGAAACATATTAGCTGGTCTAAACACAGGTTCTACACGATGGGGGATAAGCCTACCACAATGTTAGCTAGAAAGCTGGTTCCTCGACCGTACACTCCGACTTTGCCTAAACTAAGATTATCCACGGGCCTTACCTCCCAGAACCCTGAACGGATAATTGGAGAATTTCACAAGTTTTACACTAAGCTGTATGGAGCACAGGACAAATTCGATCCATCAGGAGCAAACACATTCTTTCACGACTTACAGCTGCCTAAATTGACACAAACCCATGCGGAACTGATGGACGGTGCTCTTACGGAGCCTGAAATCAGGGCTGCAATCAAAACCTTGCACCCTACTAAGGCCCCTGGGCCAGATGGATTCCCGGGCCACTACTATAGGAAGTATCAAGATCTTCTAGCCCCACATCTCTGTACTTACTTTAATGATCTGAGAAGCGGTAGTGAGCTCCCCTGCCATGAAAATGTAGCTTATATAAGTGTTATCCCGAAGCCGGGGAAGGATCATGGAGACTGTACCAATTACCGCCCAATTTCCTTGATCAATACGGATCTAAAGATCCTGACCAAAATACTGGCCCAGAGACTTAATACTTTTCTTCAGTGTTATATTCATCCTGACCAAGCAGGTTTTGTCCCGACAAGACAGGCATCAGACCAAACCCGCCGCTTAATTAACCTTATTTCGGTGGTTCAGTCTGATTGGGACGGAAAGGGGACTAGGAGGGGGATGTTACTTTCCTTGGATATCCAGAAGGCGTTCGATTCCATCTCCTGGGACTATCTCTTTGATGTACTCACTTGCTTTGGATTTGGGGGACGCTTTCTGGGTCTCCTTCATATATTATATGATTCCCCTAGTGCCTCGCTAATGCTCAGAGGATATACTTCCCAAACATTTCCGATCAGGAGAGGAACTAGACAGGGTTGCCCGTTGTCACCGTTATTATTCGCCCTGGCGATTGAGCCACTAGCGATCAAAATTCGCACATGCAAAGATATTCAGGGCATTTATTGCGGAGACTATGAACACAAATGTTTACTCTTTGCGGATGACTTGTTGCTGACCTTGACCTCACCGATCACATCCCTGCCTAATTTATATGCTATTTTGCAACCTTTTTCCAACATCTCAGGGTTGGCAATCAACCATAGTAAGTCAAGGGCACTGAACTTATCTTTGCTAAGCTCCACCCAGGCAACACTTGAAAAATCATTTCAATTCTGATGGGAATCCACAGCTCTCCCTTATTTAGGCATACAACTAACCTCATCTGTCGGCAAATTGTACAAAGGGAATTATCCAGCCCTTTTCAAACGGCTAACAGAAGACTTGGCTAAGTGGCAGGTTCACCCGCCATCGTGGTTTGGCAGACTTCACTCAATTAAAATGAATGTTCTACCCCGCTTATTGTATTTCTTCCGCACCTTGCCAGTCTCATTGGTCCGTGAAGACCTTAAACGATTTCAGAATAAAGTTCTACAATTTATTTGGGGTGACAAAAGACCCAGGGTGAATAGGAGCACTTTATACGCATTGAAGCGGAGAGGAGGACTTGGTCTACCTGACTTCTTAAAATATTTTTATGCTGCCCAGGTAGCACAACTCACAAAGTTTCACACCCAACGGGCACAGGCCATTTGGATGGCTATGGAATCTTATTCTTGCCGTCCCAAACCTATTTCCCATATTTTATGGCTACCTATTAAGGAGCGACCTCCTATACTTTGCCCTACTTTATCCATGTCATTGGAAATATGGGACAGACTCTCCAGATCTCATAAATTCAAGTCTCCTCATTCTCCGCTGGCACCTCTGCTTCAAAACAATGCATTCACCCCGGGTCTCGCCCCACTAGCGTTCGAATGGTGGACTAATAAGGGGTTCATGCGTATTGCAGACCTTTGTGATCATAGAGGTATGCTGTCCGAACGGACTATGACTGACAGGCATCAAATGCCCCCAGCAGAGGGTTATAGGTTTGCCCAGATCTCACATTATGTACAAACCTTGGCTCGTAAGAGCGACCTAGCAACCCAAACTCCCATGGAACATTTATGCAAAAATTATGACAAAATTAAGGGCCATTTATCTGCTATATATTCAATATTGCTGAGCGCATCGACAAAGCTGAACTATATGATCCAATGGGAGACCGACTTGCAGGAAACCCTGGATCTGGACGAATGGCATAAGATAGCCGAGACGGCATCACGTTCGCTCATCAATACTTCAATAATTGAGGCCAATTATAAGGTTCTGCTGAGGTGGTATATGGTGCCGGTCAGACTGGCAACTTTTGTTTCAGGGGCTACCCAGCTGTGCTTTAGAGGATGTGGCCAGGTGGGCACAACCTATCATATTTGGTGGACGTGCCCGAAGGTTAGGAAGTTTTGGATCAGGGTGTATAATTTTGTTTACTCCCTTACCCAACTAAACCTGGCTAAATCAGCTAAGCAAGCACTACTGGGGGGTGGAGATGTTAAAGCCTCCAAGTTCTGCAAGAGGCTTTTGACATTTATATTTATTTCAGCCAAAATCACCATCGCTAGGAACTGGAAATCGGCAGCTCTACCATTCGAGCAGCTTAAAGGTAAATTGTCATGGTTGATGCTAAACGAACGCTTGACCGCATTGGCCCAAGATAAAATGAAATTGTTTCATAAAGTGTGGGACCCATGGATTTGTTACATAACAAATGACCCCAGGATGTTTGCAGCTTAACCTAAAGGGTTAAGTTGGGGTGTCCGGGTGCTGAATCGGAGCTCCTTCCCCCCCTCCCCCCCATTCCCCCTTCTCAACTGTTCTTTCCTCGCTCTGTCTTCTCCCTTCTATTCTTTACCTCTGTTCTCTCCTTTTTTTTTTTCTCTTTCTTTCTTTCTTTTTTTTCTTTCTTTTTCTTTTTTCTTTTTGTTTATTTTTGGAGTCGGATCCAGACCTTAGAGGTTTGTGCGGCTCCCTGTTTTCTAAAGCTCCTACGGGATCATTGTCAGTCTGATCTGGCCTCTGGGCTGCCCGCACGGCCAGCGGAGTTGCGCCCCCCTGATAGGCTGATGGGGGGACGGCTCTTCTGGGCGGGCGGTTCAGATAGGATCTGGGATGTGAAGAGGGGCCAACGGCTCTGCGGAGCATTGGATTTATGTGAGCTATTAAGTGGCGAGAATTTTTTCTTTTTATTTTTTTTCTTTGCATGGACCCCTACACGCAGGGATCTTCACTATGTGGCCTTGAATGTTGATTGTGACTGTACAATGTTATGATGCGGCTTTAATACATTTTGTATGACAAAACTTGAATAAACATATTGAAACATAAAATACTCTGTTATGGTGTCCTTAATAGACAAATTGACTGGGATTGGTTTACTAAAGACAAATAGGCTGTTTACTTAGCCAAGTGAATTTTCACTTTGTAAGGAAATTTTCCCTTAGTGAATGAGGTGAAATTCTATTATCCAATATCCTATTATCCAATCATGTACAAGCAAAAAAACAGTTTTTCTTTTAAATTTCCTTGTTTTTGTGATTCCGTATTCTTTGCAAAACCCATTTTTAACCGCATTCACTAAGCTAAGTTAAAACTCCCTTGCAGCGTTAAATTTGACTTTTGAAAATTAAAATTCTCTACTGCTTTAGGAAATCAAACCACAGAGTCTATTTTAGTACAGAATATATTTATGCCATACAAGTCATAACTACACAATTCTAAATACAACACTTAAAAGATATAATGACAAAAAATAGACAGGCTACTATTTAGAAAATAACTTTTCATGGGTTTGCAATCTTGTCCTTTAAAATTGTAAGTTGCAGGATAGTGCTTTTTACAAAGCTGTCCTGTCATGCTTATAACATGCATGTCTTTATTTCCCAATGCTAACAGCTGTAACGCCATCCCAGAATGTGGTATATACGTTTTTTATTTTGATTATAAAGTTACTGTGAAGTCCATAATCTGTTGGTAAATGGGGCTGAACAAATTGTTAGCAGACTTGAAAAAAATAAAACTGGTGAGATTCTTTTAGATTGATAGATTAATTTAAATATGTGTATATCCTCTGGAATTGTATTTTAACTATAGAATTCTAAAGTTTTACTGGGGTATCGCTGGCCGATTATCTATTATCAACATCATTAGGACTTAATCACTGAAATAAAACATCCACTTTAAAGATACGGTCTGTTTGTATTTATGCCATTATTGCTGTGGATGGTTTTCTAAAGCCATGACCTAATGTGGATGATTACATGGAAGGCTGCCAACTGGATAAGTATATTCACAGGTGCACTAGTGCTGGCTGCCAAAAAAGTTTTGGCAGCCAGTTGTACTTCAATCTATTCCAGCAGTACAAAGAGTAAGAACATTTAAAAGATGAATCCCATGCTGCACACTTTACTCTCGCTGACTCTCTGAACTCTGAAACATGCATTGTCAAATGTGATGTGGAAACAAACCATCCACCTAATAAATCTGCAGCTACTGTACACAGAACAGCATATGTCTTGTACGATGTAATGTATGTGAGGCTTAGGAAGAGGTCATGTATACCCCAAAATGCCATTGTGACAGACTGCCTGGCACCCAGCCTGGGAGCCTCCACCAAGATATAGCTTCCTCCACTCTGGAACCAGGTATTATAGCTGAGCATTGCACCCAAGAAATAGAGGACACTAAATTAGGTGCAAGCTGGAACTGTTTATTGTAAATTCAACCAGAACTTTTCCACACAAAATCAGATAAGAGTTTGATCACATTATCCTAAACAATGCAAACTTTAAACAGAAAAAACATCCATACGTCTAACAGTACATCTAATGAACAGCTAACATAAACATTCCACAATAGTTTGGTAACAAGGTGAAGTGGACACAATAATAGCAGACAGACCGAAACAATAGGTGACTCAATAAACAATGGGGATTCACACCTAGGAGACACACAATGCGGAACTATACAATGAGAGAAAGACACCTTATTAAACAGATTACACAAAACAGCAAGACACTCCAGCTTTAGGTTGTTTTAAGCCGATAATAATCTTCTGCTTAGAGTCTCTGTGTAACGAATTTTGATCATAACTAATGACCCAAAAAACGAATAAAAACAAACAAACCGACTAAAACGAAAACTAACACATTTCTTGGCAGTGCACATGTCTAATTAGGAGCTTACAATCTAAAAGGGAGGGGACAGTCGTACAAAAGGATTTAGCATGAAAAAAAGCTTTCAATGTCATGCATCATAGCTTAGGGTAGTTAGAGACATCATGTGTTCTGCCCAGGGTCATATAAACCAGAAATCAACTCAGCTTATATAAAAATCACATCTGTGTGCATCCATATAGTAAGGGTACAAAGCGCCTTTAGTCTAGGCAGATATAATAGAAATACTTACCCCATTCATTGCTCCCCAGCAGCCAGCACTCCTCTTTGCTTTCACTCACTCCACTTCACGTCCTGACATATTGTTCCCATTGTACAACGTATTTACTTTTTGAGCGAATACGTAACAAGGGGTACTATGTACCCAAACTCCTTCACTTAGGGAGGAGGGACAGATATCTGAAAGTCTGCATATTTTAAAGAGGGCTTTGAGAGTCTGATAAGTCCCCCCACAGACCCCCACATACACCGGGTCAGGAATGTGAGGATTAGGTTTTTGTCCCCATCAACATAGGGACAAGGTGCCTTGCCAAGCATGTGGCCTGATATGGGGAGGAGCACACGCTTGCTTCCCCTCCTTTTCCTGGACAGCCAGGCTGTACACTGGATAAGTGTCTGGTATAAATTTTGGGACAAACCCAATGCCATTTTCTTTGTGTTGAGTCCCACTAAAAATCCAAGCCAAACCCTTAGGTCTGCAGCCCCCTGAACCATACAAGGCAACATGCCCTGACAAAACAAATAACAGCAAAAAAAAAAGCATCTGGTCCCCCTTGCACCCCTCCTCTGTAAGGTACCCTTAAGGGCATATGGCCCTATATATTTCAGGGGGAGGAAGCCATACCTCGCTGCCTCCCCCCTTTCATGACCAGCCAGACCACATGCCTGGATAAAGTTCTGGTATGGATTTTTAGGGGGACCCATGACTTTTTTACTTTTTCATGTGATCCAGCTCAAAATCTTTACCAGACTTTTATTCTGTGGATAACAGTCTGGTGTGGATTTTGATAGGGATCCTCCAAACTGTGTGTGACCTGTCATCTTGTAAAAATAGTTATTTTTTTAATAAAATGTCACTTTGGCAGGAATACATTGTACAGGGGTGCCACTTTATGTGCAGGTTGAAGGCATCCCCAAAGCATGTTATGTAAAGGAATTGTGTATTTTTTTTTTTTTTTTTTATAATTATTTTTATTGAAGTTTTCCAACACATACAACACATTCAGCTTAAGCACCTACAGTTATAAAAAAGGAGCATGTACAGTGGATACTACAATTTGCAATGTGAACCCAGCGATATAATGTATAGCCATGGAAGGGTACAGCAGCACCGCCCAAATAAAATCAAGGAGGGCATCCGCTATGATAAAAACCACTAGTCAACAAAGATAAATCAGAAGTCATCGGAGGAAAGGGAAGGTAGAAGAGCCAGGCAAGACCTTGACACAATGACCTGGTTCACCCTCAACTCATCAAGCTGTTTCAGGCTCATCTAACCAATTGCGCCAGACCTTGTCATATTTCAGTGAGCAGCCCCGATTAGCATATGTATCTTTGTATAGAGGAAGGCTGCTATTCACCAAGTGTTTCCATTGCGCCAAAGAGGGGGGGCAGGCTTCCTCCACTGCATAGCGATATTCTTACGGGCATAGAAAAGCAGCAAGGTAATTAGCGTGCGCTTGGCAGAGGACGGTACAATGGTCTCAATGAGCCCCAAAAGGCACACCTCCATTGTCAAGGGCACAGTGACTAAGGCAACTCTGTTAACCAGATCCAACACCCCAACCCAATATTGCTGAACCCCTGAACAACGCCAGAAGATATGGGAGAAGTCGCCAGGTGAGGCGCCGCATCTCCAACACTCTGAGGAATGAGCAGGGTCCATCTTATGAAGTCTGTGTGGGGTGAAATAAGCCCTATGAACTATCTTGTATTGCACTAACCTATCACGCATGGAGACTAGGGAGTTGAAGGGGAGGTCCCACACATCATCCCAGTCATCATTATCCAACGTGGGGATATCAGACTGCCATTTATTCCAGAGTTTGTCCAGAGGTGGAAGAGACACAAAGATCAAGTACGAATAAAGATGCGAGGTGGGCTTTTCTTCACAACTCAATCTAAGTGTCTTCTCCGGAATTGTGTATTTTTAATTTTGCCCTTTAGGCCTTTTTGAAAGCCCTGTTTTTCGGCAGGTTGTAAATATTTTGACTTTAGTGAGTTAGCGGCTGGCCCAGGCTGGGGGAAAGGGTTAGGTTATGTGAGTTCAGTTTCCTGGCATTTTTTGGTCATGCCCCATTGACAGAAGCTGGCCGAACGGCTGTATTCTGTCCAACTGGCTGCAGTACACACGGGCTGAATGTCCGACGGTTTTTACTGAACCAGCCGATGCCACTCGACATTTAGCCTGTGTGTACTAAGTACACGGGACAGCAATTTTCAGAGTAACTCTGTATTTTACTATACTCCACACAGTGAAAGCTCATCTCTAATGCCGCGTACACACGATCGATTTTTTGGACGGAGAAAATCGACGTTAAAAATGAGGAACAGCTTGTTCCCCCCACACACGGCCGTTTTAAATGTCATTTTTTTTTTGGTCGAAAAAAAACGACCGTGTGTGGGCTCCCATAGGAAAGCACTGCCGCGGAAAACATGTTGAAAAAAACGACGAGAAAAATTAGAACATGTTCTAATTTTTCTTGTCGTTTTTAATGCCGTTTTTCTCGTCGAAAAAAACGACAGAAAGCCCACAGACGATCGTTTTTCTCGTCGAATGGGAAAAATTTCGTTTTTCTCGACGAGAAAAACGGCTGTGTGTACGCGGCATAAGTTGGAGAACTGCCCTGATGTTAGATTTTTCACATGACTGCAGCCTCCGCCTGGTCCCAGGTATTGATGAGTGAGCTCAGCGTAAAAAATACCCCCCACGTGCAGGGTGAGTAGGCCCTCCCGCCTACACATTCTCTGCTGAATGGGATTTAATTTTTTGTTTTTGCATTGGCACATGACCCGCAGGGCAGTGCCCAGCTACCCAAGCTACCCAAGCCATTTTTTTACCAAAAGCTGACAAACTGGCCTTTGAAAAGACCATAAAAAATAACATTGGGCTTCAACAGTACTGGATTCAGGCGATGTGTTCAGGGTTTGTGAATTTCAAGCTGGGTGCACAAATCTTCCTGCAAACCCTGGCCACTTTGTGCACTACCACTATGCAGAGAGCGCTCTGGCCACTTTGTGCACTACCACTATGCAGAGAGCACTCCCAGATATACACGACAGGTTTCCTTTTTCGGGCACTGACCTGTAAAGCACACAGCTGCTTTATAAATGCGTGGGAGGATTTTCTTTTCTTCAAAAAAGCAGCAGTATGGCTGTGGTTAGCTGTTACCACTCCTTTAAAAATGGACCTCTATGTTATCATATCATGCATGAATGGGGTAAATTGGTGTGCAAGTGCAATTCCATGTAATTAGCAGCTGACATTCAAATACAGTTAAAAAAAAAAATGTTTTTTTGTATGGAAATGGGCCATATGTACTGTCTGCAGGTGCACCAAAAAATAGGTTACTAAAAGGGGTATTTTATTACTCATAATAAAACAATCATTTTGTATAAATATGTGAATGTAAAATTGCCATCTCTCAATTTTACAACCTAATCTGGTCATACAGATTGACTAGACAACTATATTTCATATACTGTATGATTTAATGTAAGTCACTGCTGAACTGGACACATTTTAAATCCATGTATGGCTGCCTTTTACTAGGATTGTACAGGTATTCAGAACATAGAACAAAGACAAGTTTAAAAGAATAAGTTCACCTTTGGGAACATATTACATGTTACACCCATTTTTAGGGTGGAACATGCAACATGTTCCCAATGCTGCTCGCCATTTCCTCCTCTCCCTATGACAGCAGTAAAGGGAGAAGTTTCCCGTACTAGCTGTCACTTTTTGATTTTGCAGCTGTCTGCGTGTAGTTCTCAATGAACTACCACAGCGCTGTTGAGCGCTGTGGTAGTTCATTGAGACTTCCTGTCAGTGTGAAACTGCCTGGCCCTACGATGTATGAGGCAGACAGCTCACACTGACAGTCTGCAGGAGACCTGCATGGAATCAGCGATCTGCTGATCGCTGGTGCAATGCTTCCCAGGCTCCTAAAAAAATATTAGTAAATGCACATTTTTACCTGCTTAAAAAATTTGCATTTTTTTTTTTTAAACTGACAAAAAGTGGAGAGGTTACATTTATCTTATATAAATGCATTACTAGCCCCTAAGAGAACATAGCATACACTTGGCTTTAATAAATCATTTAAATGTAAAGAAACTAAATGGACGGCAATGTGGATCAAAACAATTTACTTGTATCGCATTAAAAAAACACAAAGAGACATCTTAAATTTTGCAGGAATTATGCAAGTAAACGGTTTACTTGCATTTTTATTAATGCAAAAAGTAAAACAAAGCACTGGGAAAATTACAGTAACTGATATTAAACACACGGCTAATAAAGTTTACATAGAAAATCAAGAAACTTTACACATTTTATGTACTTCAGAAAGAACCCTGACACAAAGAAGTTTAAACTAGTATGACTAAACAGCCCAGCCAAACATCTGTTACTATTTAAATGTTCAATCTTATTATTAGATAAAGCTAGAACAATTTTTAAATTACAATATGACAATTTAAGATATAAAAAAAAAAAAAAATGTAAGTCTGATTGGTTTAAAGCAGTATTAAAGTAATAGTAAATCCAAAAGCAAACATTTTATTACAGCTTTCCAATTCTTAGACGTGATGGCTTTGCATTTGTTTTCTTCTTTGGTCTTTCTTTCCTTTATTTTCATCTGGTGATCCAACAAGTAAGTCTATTGTTTTTCAAAAGAACAAGCTCTCCTGAAGATATAGCAGTTAGAGGGAAGAGACAAACAATTTACCACTGACAGGGGTGCTTACAATGATCAGATTTATGTAAAGCCTCCATCCCAAAAGGAAAAAAAAAATGTTGCTGTAACTGCTTATAAAGTATTAGCTGGAGTATATACATCTGTTAGTATATACCCCCTAGACTGACAATGCTGCTGTCCAAAGGTGTCCCTGTGCTCCTTCATCCAAACTTTTGGCACTCTAATACAGGAGGTGTGTTACTGGCTTAATTAAACAATACAGCTTCCACTTACTCATAATAAATATATCAAAAAAAGAAAAGAGAAAAAAAAAATGTTTAATAATTATACACGAGATAGCTGCCGGTACATGTACTAGAAATAATTCAAATGGAGCCGGTGGCTGAGGCGCTGCGTGCCTCACCACACATTAAAGGACTCTGTCTGGCCTGGCTAAAGGAGAGGGTGGCCCTGTACACGGACGACCTCCTCCTTTTTCTAAACGATGCCGGCTCCTCCCTGCAAGGGCCAATGTTGGTCCTAGGAACATTTTCAGAGGTGACAGGGATTAAGGTTAATTGGTCAAAGTCGCAATTGCTTGCTATTGATGTGGATGCTAAAGGAGAGGCCTTGGCTTCTCTTCAGCTACAATGGGTAGACAAATCTACATACTTGGGGGTACGTATCTCGAGGAATGTAGCTGACTTCATTCCACTGAACTTGTCCCCAGTAGTAAATTCAGTCAAAGCCAAGCTGAAAGCATGGGAGAATCTTCCTCTGTCCCTGTTGGGTCGTATCGACCTCATCAAAATGAAAATCCTTCCCAAGTTTACATATTTGTTTCGTAACTCCCCTCAATGGATCCCTAAATCATTTTTTTCCAACCTAAATAAAATTTTCTCCTCCTTTCTATGGGGCCCACATCCTCCGCACTTCAAGTTAACCACTCTAATGTACCCTTGTTCGCAGGGGGACTTGGCATTCCCGGACTGCCACAAATATTTCATTGCGGCTCAATTGGTCACTGCATTCTGGTGGCTTGTTCCTGATAGATCCAACCCAGCCTGGGCCGCGGAAGCTGCAGTGTTAAGGTCTGCAGAGGCTTTGTCGAATCTCCTTTTGCGGGGTCCAAAGGCTCCGTACGACCTGACCCCCTCTAAATGTACCACCCTTAGGGCCTGGCGGGAAGGCCTGCCCTGTGAAAAATATCCTTCGACTGCGGTATCCCCGAACTCCCCCCTCTGGAACAATCCCAACCTACAGCACTTTTTTTAAATTCCAGACCCTGTGGTGTGGACCAAGTACCATATTGAAGTTCTCTCAGATGTCACCTCAGACCTTTCGGTCTTCCCCTTTGATCATTTAATATCTCACTACAATGCCCCGCCCTCACACAAATTCAGATATCTTCAGTTGGTCCATGCTTTCAGGGCCCAGTTTCCACCAGGCGAGGGGCAGCTGGTGCAGTCTGACTTGGAGCGGATTTTGCGCTTTGACTGCACCGGCAAACCCACCTCCGTGCTCTACGCACATCTCCTCTGGGTCTCTTCCCCTGAGTTATCCAGGCTCCATCAAAAATGGGGCCGGGATGTTCCGGAGCTGGACTCCGAGGACTGGGAGGATGTATGGGACTTCCCATTTAAAATACTGGTTTCCCTGAGAGATTGCCTCATTCAGTACAAAATTGTCCATAGAGCATATCTCACTCCCGCTCGGGTGCACAGGATGAGGTCTTCCCTCTCCCCTGAGTGCTGGCGTTGTGACCACGCTCCAGGGGACTACACTCACGTCTTCTGGTCCTGCCTGGTAATTGCAAGTTTCTGGTCACAAATCTTGATGGAGGTGAACGAACTACTAAGTATCTCTATTGTCCCATCCCCAAGAATATGCCTGTTGGGACTGGTGGAGGACCTGGTGCCCAGGGTGGCTGAGAGAACCCTGTTGGGTCTCTTGCTGTTCTGTGCCAGGAAGTCCATCGTTCTATGCTGGAAGCGGAAAACTCCTCCCTAGGTCTATAGAAAACACTTGTCAATAATGTGATACCATTATACAAAGATACCTATATACATAGAGGCTGTCCGAAAAAATATGACAAGGTCTGGTCTAAGGGTCTGGTCTAAGTGGTTGGCAGAACCCTCCACTGCTGCAGCAGACTAGGAGGCTTCTCTGATATCTGATGACTTCCCTTTGAAGTCTCGATATACCAACCCTTGCCAGAACAGCAACTTAGGTGAGCTAGTTAACTATCCACCTGCTCCTGGAGCATGAGTCAAGCCAGCTCATTGATGATGGTATATTATGGTAGTCGCAAACAATCTAACATTTCTTGGTTCCGTATTGTTACCTTGCGACCCCTGCATGGGCCCAGCCCCTGTTGTTAGCCAGATGTTGGCTGTGCTGTTGTATGTTTGTATTGTCTGTGTTTGCTTAAAATAAAATAAAAAGATAAAAAAAAAAAAAAGGGGTAAAAAACGGACTAATGCTCCGTACACACGATCCGAAAATCGGACGACAGATCGTGCGTCTTTTTTTTTTGCATAGTAGTCATATATTGTACCATTATGCCTTGTACACACGATAGGAATTTCCGATGGAAAAAGTCCGACTGACTTTTTCCATCGGAAATTCCTACCGTGTGTGTGCCCCCTTGGAGTAATTCCGATAAATTCCATCGGAGTTTAAAGTGGTTGTATACCCAAATTTTGTACAAGCACCTACAGGTAAGCCTACATTAAGGCTTACCTGTAGGTGCTTGTAATATCTCCGAGACCTACACAGTCTCTGAGATATTTGCAAAAAAAACTGTACCGCTATCTACGGCGCATGCGCGCCGTAGATAACGGCGCAGGCGCACTGAGCGCGGCGGCTCTTGAATGGGAGCCTGCCGTACACTGCCGGTAGTTCGCGCATGCGCGGGGATCGTGCCGTTCCCCGCGCATGTGCGGGAGTGACGTCATCGCCGCTCCGGCCAATCACAGCGCCGGAGCGGCAATACCCGGAAGTCACTCCGGGTATCATGGATTCGACGGAGGACGCGTCCGAGGACCGCTGCGGGGGCTTCGATCTAAGGTAAGTGATTGATAATGAGCTAGTATGCTAGTCATACTAGCTCATTATACCTTTCCCTTGCAGGTTAACCCAAAAAAAAAAAAAGTTTTGCGGTATACAACCGCTTTAAATATAGAACATGTTCTATTTTTCTCCGATGGAATTCCGATGTGCTTTTGGCCGGAGAATACTCCGACCGTGTGTACGGGGCAAAAGAGTTTACTAAAGTAACGAAAATTCACATACGACAGAATAAAAAAATCGGAAGTGATGTCATGTGTTCTAGTGTATTTGTATTGTATTTTCGGATGACAACTGTACTGATTAAACGAAAATCGTACGAGAAAATTTTTCGTGTTTGTCCGATCGGAACTGTCGTGATCGGCTCTCAAAAGCTCTGTACGAACGATCCGATTATCGTATGATGGCGTCAAAAGCGGTATTTTTCATCCAATTTTCAGATCGTGTGTACGGGCCATCTCTATTCCAAGTACAGTCTGTCCAAGATCAAATATTTTGTCATGAGACCTGGGAAACAGCTTGGCATAATACTGTAAATAAAAGCTTGTATTTATTCAATTATCAAAACTACACAAAACATAATCACCACAATACCATACCTAAAAATATAATAAAAAAAACACAGCAGCTGCAGGAAAAAAAAACTCCCCCCTCAAAAAAAATATCCCCCCAAGAAAATGTGAGCACCATAAAGAAAAAAGCAACCAGTTTGTTACCATGTGTGAATTAAGCAAACTGAAAACCTCAAATTAGATACATAGTTCATAACTAGGGGTGCACCGATACCGATACTGGTATCGGTATCGGTGCCGATACTAGGCATTTTCAGGAGTATCGGTACTCGTGAAAATGCTCCGATACCGAAAACCGATACCGGAAGTGACGTCAGTTGGGGGAGGGACACCTTCTGTAGCGCTAGGAAGTAGGAAGTCAGGCCAGGGCATGGGCATGGCGGCCGGTGTAGCAGTATCCCGCGTGCAGCCGAACACAATGCCGAATGATTTTAAAGACAGGCTGGATCTGGATGCAAGCGGTACACTGCAAGACACAGGCTGGGTGGGAGAAGGGGACAGCAGCAAGCTGTATCGGCGAGACACAACCTGAATGAGAGGTGACACGGGGACACAGGCTGGATGAGGGGGGACACAGGCTGGATGAGGGGGAACAGAGGCTGGATGAGGGGGTGACACAGGGGCACACAGGCTGGATGAGGGGGTGACACAGGGACAGAGGCTGGATGAGGGGTTACACCGGGGCACCAGTCTTATACACTGACACTGTACATTATATACAGACCAGTCTGTACCCCAACACTGTACTGTATATGTTATACACACACCAGTCTGTATATGATGTACAGTATGGTGTCAGTGTACAGACTGGTCTGTACCTAATGCCCTGTACTGCGCCTTCCTAACACCCACCTAACGCCCTGTATTGCGCCATCCTAACACCTTTTTAACGTCTTGTACTGCGCCATCCTAACACCTTTTTAATGCCCTGTACAGCGCCATCCTAACACCTTTTTAACGTCCTGTACTGCAACATCCTAACACCTTTCTAACGCCCTGTATTGCGCCCTCCTAACACCTTTCTAATGCCCTGTACTGTGCCATCCTAATGCCCTGTACTGCGCCCTCCCTGTGTTGCTCCTCCTTCCCCCCACCAGCTGTCACCTCTGCCCCCATGTCTCTCAATGACCCTCCCATCCTCTTCCCCCAGCAATCACAGCCTTTTTCTTCTCAATTCTCCCACCCCACAATCCCTATTTCACCCCACCCTCAACTACCCTGCCCTTACTTACCCCTCTACTTCCCACCCTGCCCTCACCCCAGCCTTGCCCAAGTCCCCGCCAAACCACCCTCCTACCTACACGATAAGTATCGGTAATTGGTATCGGCGAGTACATGTCAAGTATCAGTACTCGTACTCGGGTGTCAAAAAAGTGCCATTGGTGCATCCCTATTCATAACGATTAGCATTTTTGTATTGTATGTTGTATGAAAGGTTCCAGATAAGCATAAACTCAGACTATTATCGTAGATATCCTAATATTAGCCACATATGCTTGAATTATCACAAGGATGGCAATTAACTCCCTGTAGCCTTATTGGGATCTCTGCAAATCCAAGGGGTATTTATATACATGTGGATAATGCTGTAAAACTCAAAGGGAAGGCTCATGCATCACAATTGTCTGGGTATACCATAGCATAGTTCATCACATATATCAGATGCAAAATAGTACTTTATGTCTATTCTCAGTGGGCAACTCTGGATCCTCCTAAAAGGGATCTTTGCATGCACCAGTCAAACTTGATAGTGTAGATTATAGTTGCCCAAACAAGGAGGTACTAGCCATGACATGAGGATCACAAATCCATGTTCATTAAATAAGGAAAGAGGATACTTAGCCATCCATGTTAGCCCTGAAAAGTCCAGCCCGTACTTGTGTATAGAGCAGCCTTTCTCAAACTATTCAACACAGAGGAACTTATGAAAAAAATATCTGGGCTCAGGGATCCCCTGCTAAAAATTACTATATACTGTGTGCACAATTATTAGGCAAGTGAGTATTTTGACCAAATCCAATTTCCAAACTGTATTAACGTGAATGCTTATTGGATTTAAGCATATCAGGTTATGTGTATTTGTGTAATAAGGGAGGGTGTGGCCTAAGGAGAATCACACCCTGTATCAAGGCGTGCATAATTATTAGGCAGCTTCTTTTCATCAGGCAAAATGGCCAAAAAAAAAAGATTTAACTGATTGAAAAGTCAAAAATTGTAAAAAAAAGATATTGAGGCATGATCACAGAACCCTCAAATGTTTTGTTGCAAATAGTCAACAGGGTTGCATGAGATGTGTTGAGAAAAAAAGATGTAAATTAACTGCCAAAGATTTGAGAAGAATCAAACGTGAAGCTACCAGGAACCCATTATCCTCCAGTGCTGTCATATTCCAGAACTGTAACCTACCTGAAGTGCCGAAAAGTACAAGGTGTTCAGTGCTCAGAGACATGGTCAAGATAAGGGAGGCTGAAACCCCATCATTACTAAACAAGACACATAAGCTGAAACCTCAAGAATGGGCCAAGAAATATCTGAACACAGATTTTTCAAAGGTTTTATGGACTGATGAGATGAGCGTGACTCTTGGAGGACCAGATGGATGGGCCTGTGGCTGGATCAAGAACGGGCACAGAGCTCCACTTCGATTCAGATACGAGCAAGGTGGAGGTGGGGTACTGGTATGGGCTGGTATTAATAAACATGAGCTAGTTGGACCTTTTTGGGTTGAAGATGGACTCAAAATCAACTTCGAAACCCACTACAAGTTTTTAGAAGACATGTTCTTCAAGCAGTGGTACAGGAAAAAGTCTGCATCTTTCAAGTAGACCATGATATTTATGCAGGACACTACTCCATCGCATGCATTGAAGTACTCCACTATGTGCCTAGCCAGTAAAGACCTTAAAGATGAAAGAATAATGACATGGCCCCCTTCCTCACCGGACCTAAACCCTAGTGAGAACTTGTGGACCCTTCTAAAAAGGGGAGATTTACATTTAAGGAAAACAGTACACTTCTCTGAACAGTAAACCAAAAAATATAAAGTAGGCGCTATTCGACTAAATAAATCCTTAACTTATACAGTATCTCACAAAAGTGAGTACACCCATCACATTTTTGTAAATATTTTATCTTTTCATTTGACAACACTGAAGAAATTACACTTTGCTACAATGTAAAGTAGTGAGTGTACAGCTTGTATAACAGTGTAAATTTGCTGTCCCCTCAAAATAACTCACACAGCCATTAATGTCTAAACCGCTGGCAATAAAAGTGAGTACACCCCTAAGTGAAAATGTACAAATTGGGCACAATTTGATGCAGTGTGTGGCATATGGTCTGAGCACTGACAGGCTGGACCCCCACCTCTTCAACCTCTGCAGCAATGCTGGCAGCACTCATTAGTCTATTTCCCAAAGACACCCTCTGGATATGACGCTGAGCATGTGCACACAACTTCTTTGGTCGACTGTGGCGAGGCCTGTTCTGAGTGGAACCTGTCCTGTTAAACCACTGTATGGTCTTGGCCACTGTGCTGCAGCTCAGTTTCAGGGTCTTGGCAATCTTCTTATAGCCTAGGCCATCTTTATGTAGAGCGACAATTCTTTTTTCAGATCCTCAGAGAGTTCTTTGCCATGAGGTGCCATGTTGAACTTCCAGTGACCAGTATAAGAGAGTGAGAGCGATAACACCAAATTTAACACACCTTCTCCCCATTCACACCTGAGACCTTGTAACACTAACGAGTCACATGACACCAGGTAGGGAAAATGGTGTGTTGAATTATTTTGAGGGAGCAGCAAATTTACACTGTTATACAAGCTGTACACTCACTACTTTACATTGTAGCAAAGTGTCATTTCTTCAGTGTTGTCACCAGAAAAGATATAATAAAATATTTACAAAAATGTGAGGGGTGTACTCACTTTTGTGAGATACTGTAGATGGTTCCACAGATTATAATTTGTGTCCTCTCGGAAATATGTTACACTCCTATCTAAGTAGAGTATGTGCTGTGATCGCCCTTTTGTAACACTCTACATACTGGCTCTAGCAGTGTAAAAGTCCCACAATCTTACCCCCATCCCCTTACCCTCCTTTACTTGTGTAGGCTCCGCACCTCCCAGAACTACTATCCCTGTACCAATACCCCTCCCCCCCCCCCCCAGAAAGTCAGATAACACTTCACAGAGCTGGAAGGGGAACCCACCGCTATCTTAAGATCAACCACCCTTCCTAATACTTCCTCGCCATCGCCCCATATTACTCCTGTCAAATATTAAGAAAAGCTAATATTTATAATGTGTAAGACTATAGGGTATACAAATCAAATATAGTGATCTGTCTTTTGAGGAGACTTTACTAAAATGTTGAAAATGTATGTCGCTGACTTTTGTAGCTGCAATCACTGTACAGCAAATAAATTATAATTCATATGCCCATGCACTGAAAAGCTTTTGAACATGGAATTCTACTTTAAAATAATGAAACCAGATACAGCTAGGCTACTAGCATTTTCAAAGAGTACAGCAATAGCAACCTACATATTTCATATGTCATAAATACATCTACCTGATAGATTTCATTTAAAAGTTTTACTTCCAGAGTAATTTTATGTCATTTATTAGAAATCAGCTTCATAAAAGCTATGAAGGTGAACGATTTGATAAAGAACACATTCTGCATTTTAAATAATACAGTACGTGCACTTGGAAGAAGGCATGTTTAATACTCCTGGCTTTTGAGCACAATCAGCTTCCAAGTGCTGAAGATCACAGCCAGATGAGTTAAGTGATCTGTGCTGGAAAACCAAAGCCAGCTAGTCTCAGACTTACAAATGTACTCCTTCCAAAACAGGGTGAGGTTTGGTCTTAACAAAAAACATTCTGTACACGATCTCTCCAACTTTACTAGAACATTAAATATTACCAGAATTTGCAAATAAACAAGCTCCTCAACACCAAAGACTACTCAATTCTAATGCAAATCAGCTGGCTTGTGTTGAATAATCAGATTACTTAATTGAGTACTTGTTTAAAGATGACCTTTCTGATTAGGTCTTACACACATGACACTTTTCAAACCATATGTTGCGCTCTGAGAAGTTAATGGTATAGACAGAAGGTCAAAATAGAAGGAAAATGTGTGCTATCAGCTAGCATTATTTTCAGTTCTCCCTGTGGACTATAGCACACCTGTTGTTATGAAGAAGAATGTCATATCCTAAGGCGATAGCACTGCTCCTCTATAAATACACTGAAATGAGCACTCGGTAGTCGGGCTTGGCTAGCCATGAGGAGAGGGGTCTCCCAGGCCTTTTGGCTAGGTGGACCAGAGTAACCTTGTCCCTGTCAGTAGCTTTGCAAATAGGGGACTGTCAGGGAAGGGCACTTCCGCTTTTGGAGGGGACCAGTGATACACCCTGTTCTCTTTTTTGTTTGTGCTTCACATATACTTTTTTGGTCCACTTGGTGTTTAGTTTTATCTGCGCACCTATTGTGGGCTTGAAAACAAAAGAAATGTGGGTTATATTGCTACCTACATTAGGATTTGGATACTGGCAAACAAAAAACAAAAACAAAAAAAAAACAGTGACCAGCCTAGCATACTCCTTTCTCAACCAGCTTGCCTCAGTTTTGTAACAAAGCAGAGCCAAGAGCAGATCATAAACACAGAGGGTGATCAAATCCAAATAACTGTATAAACCCTTCCATGCTGATGGATATAATAAATTATGATAAAATGATATTGCAAAACTGTATAATTAATAACGTTTTTTCTTTACCAATAACCAGTAGCTATAAATAAATACTGTATAAACCCCCTAAGTGATCTAACAAAATTATAATTACAGTGCTAAATCAATAATATAAAATATTAATCAGTGTAAAAATGTATGCACAATAAATCATTCAATAAATACTGTGATCAAATAAAGTCCTTCAAACAATACATAAAAAGCTTAACACAGCTTGTATTAATTCCAAAGATCTTCCAAACAGGTGCAGTCTACTTAAAGGATTCACCGCCACTGCTGTCCTCTCCCAATTCAGTAGTTAGATTTCAGCCAGCATAAAAAAAAAAAAAAAAAAAAGCAGGCTCCCATAGTGTAGTATCATAAACATCCAAATTTTTTAGACGCAAGTTATCAAGGTACTCACAAAAGCTGTTTTAGCATATAGATGTGTCTGCAAAGATATAAAGAGAAGCTGCCGGCCACCAGCAACTCCAATCCTTCCCAGCTCACAGAAACAGCCTGTTTAATCATGCCTATTAGAAAATACCTTGTAGTGTTTGATTTAAAAAAATGGGGTAATATGTGAGTGTTTCCACTGTCCTGGTGCCCAGGGCCTCCACAAATGTGATAAGTAGTCAACAATTTAAATGCGTAATTTATGCTCCTTAAATGACCAAAGGTGGTCCTTGGATTTTGGGCTCCTCTATGCATCTAGGCTGTGAAAGTCTCACACATGTGGTATCCCCATATTCAGGAACAGGGTTGCTAATAGGGAGGACCACTGGTCCTCTTGTAAGGGGCCTGAGCACACAGGGAGGGGGATTAGTGACAGACGACAATTGTGTCTCTCTTCCTTCAGCAGCTGAAAGCTGGTCTCTCCCCCTCTCCCTGCTGCCAGATTTTATCTGCTGGGAAAGAGACAGTCGTCCCTCACTAATCCCCCTCCCTGTGCGGGCCCCCTCCCTCTCAGCACTGGCTCTAATGTTAGCTCTGCTCCTGAGTTTTTCATCTCTGTAAGATTCCATACCCACTGGCTTAAAAATCACTGCTTCTACAGGAGTTTTGTGTTCTGCCTGTAGAAGCAGCTTAATGTTATTTTATGTGTCCATGCACATCAGGACAATTACAGGCATATTTTGAGCTCACCGTTTAGAGGCAGGAAAAAAAAACTTATTGGTTCTGATTGGAGCTTACTGGCTGGAGCTTTACTTAGTAATTTTTTTTTCTATATGAGGGTTTTTTTCTGCCAAGTGAACTGGAGTTTTTTTTAAGCCCAGTGTGCATGGAGCCTAACTTTGTTTCTCTCCCTCTGTCTCTCTGATCCCGGAGCCTGTATATTTTTTTCATCTCGTCTTCATTTTTATTTATTAACTCAGTTTTATCTTTAAGATTTAGCAGTAATTCTGTGAGTTATGTTGTATTTGTGTATGCTAATAATTTTATTGTATTTTTAGAAATACAGCTTTAATATTTTCTTGGGGGGGGGGGCTGTCAGGTAGTCTGTATGAGGCCCCACGATTTCTATCAGCAGCCCTGTCCAGAAGGCATAGAAGAATGTGTTTTGGGGAGTGGAATAGAAGTAACTGTAAATGAAGATGTATAAAGTTATTCCTTCTTCCTCACATATTTGCGAGTACTTTTTTAAAATGAAGGATTTTTGTAGAAGGGAAAAGCAGGGGAGATATAGATGTAGCGGGGTCTCCTTTAAGACTCTATGGACTGCATTTCCCAGAACCCCGTTTGGCACCCAGGGTGCATTGTTGCCACTGCAGAGACTTGTGGGAGGGGGATAAAAGGAGGAGGCGAGGCTAGGCCCAGCCTCTTTGGACACCGCGCGGCTATCAACCGGTCTTCCTGTGCGGATCTGCTGGAGTATCAGGCCTGAAGCCTGGCACAACTTCCAAAGAGCCTTCCACCTTGTTGCGAGCCTGGGTGGCATCTGACTTTCTTTAAGTTGTCGACATTCGTTGGATCGGAGACCCGATCGTTCAGACGCTGTGTGCGGAGACACAGTGGTTGAAGTCCCGGACTGGGATCGCGTCCGGAGTGGTGAGCGAGCACCTGCTCAATCCAATAGGCTGTACTGTTGCTAGGCCTAGAGACTGCCTTGGCCCACTGGCCTTTATTTGCTATTCTACTGGAGACTAGTAGCGGAACTGAGTTGAGTGGTCTCCAGTGAACTGTTCTTTGTGATTGCTTACTCTGTGGATTACAAGTGTTGTTTCCTGTATGTGCACCACCGTTCAAGTTGCATGCGAAGAAAGTGTTATTCTAAGGACTAAGTTAAATCTGTGTCAGGCCTGACCAGGGGGAGAATATTGTTTGGTGCGCCACAGGGCGCATCGACACTAATAGCTGCACGTGGTGTATGACCGCGCTGCGCTATTAGAGTATACTATATCTATTGCTGCAGGGCTCTGTAAGCAAGTTATGTGTTATGTTATAACCTATGCCTTTTAACCAAGAGTAAAACAGTTATACTTTACCACTTGCTATCAGTGTGTTATCATTGCACATAGTGCTTACCGTCCAATATATTCAGAGTGTGGGTACTATCAGGTATAGATTGTGATAGGTACACCCTTTTCCCCCCTAGACTAACTGTCCCTGGGTTAAGTAGATTGCTGGGGGTTGGCGGAGCTGTACTCAGGGCCCGAAAAAATCAAACCAGCGGCTCTCTTAGCTGGGGGTAGCGCTACATAGATATAAATAGAGGGAAGCTAAATATGCCCGGGGGAGTGGGAACTAGATGTTTTTGGGTAAGGGTGGACTCTACCCAGTAGGTCTGGTCCAATATTGGGGACTAGGATTTCTGCAATATTGCAGGAAGACAGAGGAATCGGTGTGGGGGGTGACACCCTTGCATTAATCTATCTCCTGATTAGAGTGGGGTTTAGGGAGGGGGGCTGCGACTGGGTTATTATCCAGGGGCAGACCCAACTTCCAATAGATGGATGGGTTTTGTAAGTGTTTTTTTTTTGTTTTGTTTTTTTGTTTTTCTCTTCTCCTCCCGAGGGAAGACGCGGTCTGTAGGGGGAGATATGGGGGGAAGGCAGCGGATAGAAAGGGGTGTAAGGGTAAAAGTAAGGAATGTCTAGTCCGATAAAAGTATTGACCTATAATGTAAGAGGAATGTGTTCATTGCAGAAAAGGGGGCGCCTCTGGCACAAATTGCGTCGATATTAGGCTGAGGTGGTTTATATGCAGGAGACACATTTTGTGACAAGAGCTATCCCAAAAATGCCCATACATACCTTCGATCAGTGGTTCCATTCTCCATCTCTCATAGCCAGGGCAAGGGGGGTGACTATAGCTTTTAAAAAATCTTTTCCGTTGTGTTTTGTATCCTCTCAGATAGACCCAGAGGGCCGTTTTTTATTTGTTAGGGGGACATTATATGGACGTCAATACACATTTGCCTCGATCTACGCACCCAATACGGGGACAGTCAACTTTCTAATAAAGACACTGAGGTTGCTAGAAAAATTTAAGGAGGGATTTTTGATAGTAGGGGGGGATTTTAACCTCACCCTGAATCCAAATATGGATACATCAACTGGGAATTCCCAAATATCTTTTAGGGCACTGAAACACATAAAACAACTTATGCGCTCTCTCCATTTAGTGAATACCTGGCGGGTAATGCATCAAGGGGTAAAAGATTATAGCTACTATTCAAAAACCCATACTACTTACTCCCGTCTGGATCTTCTCCTGGTGGACCAGTTTTACCTGGAGAGGGTACGGGCCTGTAAGATAGAGGTAATAACAATCTCAGACCATGCTCCGGTAATTTTGACTCTTTCTCCAGTATGTCCAGGTCACTTGGAAAGGACCTGGTGACTAAATGAATCCTTTGTGGACGACAAAAAGATAGTGGAGGCACTACGTCTTAAAATTGGAGCATACTTTGAGATGAATACAATGGAAGAAGTGTCTGAGCAGGCAATATGGGAAGCGCATAAGGCGGTAATTTGAGGGGAATTGATAATGTATGGGTCAAGGGTTAAAAGAGAGAAGCAAAAGGAGATAACAGATCTACTAGAAGAGATCAATGAATTAGAAACTAAACATAAGAGAAATCTAAACTTAGAAGATGCTAAGAAATTAGAAACCTTGAGAAACAAGTTGTCACAATGTATAGAGAATAGGATTGAAAATAAACATAGATATTATGCAAATAGATTTTATGAACAGGGGAATAAATATGGCAAGTGGCTAGCCAGACAACTTAAAAAACAGCAGGACTTAAAACATGTCCATAACCTGATAATACAAAAGAAAAAAATAGTGGAGAGCCAAGCAATTGCAGCAGAATTTCATACATTTTATGAAGCCCTATAAAACATACAAGAACCAGTAGGAATCGCCACAGATGAGCAGCGAAGGACTGAAATTAGAGACTATATCAAAGACTTTGATCTGACCCACTGCCATCTCCGGTGATTGAAGAACTAGAACGAGAAATTACGATCAAGGAACTGGACAGGGCAATAAATTCTCTGTCTCTGGGCAAAAGCCCAGGACCTGATGGCTTCACAAATATATACTATAGAAATTTCATGGCAGAACTGGGACTTCCACTATGTAGATACTTTAACACAATCAATGCTTCTAACCCTCTACCACCTGAAGCCCTATTAGCATATATCACAGTGCTTCCCAAAGCAGGGAAGGACCCTCAACATTGCGCTAATTACAGACCCATTTCCCTACCTAACTCAGATACTAAGCTGTTAGCGAAAATACTGGCTCTTCGATTACAAAATCACATAGTAAGGCTAGTTCACCCTGATCCAACGGGCTTTATGAAGGGCCGAGAGGTCACAGACAACACGATACGTGCTCTTCATATCCTTCATTGGATAGAACACGGCCCGAATAGGGCTCCTAGAGTGGTACTCTCTATGGATGCCGAGAAGGCTTTTGAAAGGGCGAGCTGGCCTTACATGACGGAAGTGTTAAGCGGGATGGGGATGAGTGAGCGAATGATGGGTTGGGTATCGGCGTTGTATGTGAATCCAAGAGCCAGAGTGAAAGTAAATGGGACAATGTCGAACTATTTTAAAATACGGAACGGAATGAGACAAGGGTGTCCATTATGTCCTTTGTTGTTTGCCATAATGTTGGAACCTTTTTTGTGTAAAATCAGGAGAAATATGGGAATAGCAGGGGTATGTGTAGGAGCAGTGAAACATAAAGTGTCGGCATATGCCGACGACTTGTTATTTTTTTTTAGATTCACCACAGAATTCAATATCGGCTCTGATGGTCGAGGTAGCTCAATACGGAAGGCTATCAAATTTTTAAATTAATTTTGAGAAATCAGTGCTCCTACCTAGCCACGTTCCCTCGGCAATGGCAACAACTCTGCAGAGCATGTACCCCTTTGTCTGGAATGAAAAATATTTGGTCTATCTAGGGACGCACATTACGCCGGTTCTCAGGCTACTGTATGATTTGAATTACGGTTCCCTATTGAAAGAGATAATAAGAGATTTGCAGAAATGGAAGGGTCTAGTACTAACATGGGAAGGGAGAGTGAGTGCTATAAAAATGACCATATTGCCCAGATTAATCTATTTTCTGCATACAATCCCCATATCACTCCCACAGGCCTTTTTTTAAGATCTGAGAATGGCGTTCGTTGCATTTGTATAGAACGATAGGCAGCCAAGACTTTCCCATGACATATTACGCAGGGGGAAAAAGAAGGAAAGAGGACTCGGATTACCGGACATTGCTCTATATTATAGAACAATGTCACTGGTAATGATTCTAAATTGGTGTCACGATTCCACTGGTAAAAGGTGGGTCGCATTAGAGCAGGAAATAGCAGGACGGAACTTAGCAGGGGCGCCATGGATCCCGAACATATCTAGGGGTCTTGCAGAATGGACCTCTCCTCTGATGTGGAACACTCTTAAGATATGGGATAAACTGAACAAAATGGGGGAGTATGCCCCCCAGGTCTCCCCCTGACGCCATTGGAGGGATTTCCTTGGTTCCCTCCGGGGGAGGAAGCTGGGTTTTTGGGATCATGTGGGAGTGATGGAGATAGGACATGTGGCAAATTTGCACCAGGAAGGGAATTTGATCCCTTTTTCAGAGTTGGTATCAAGGTGGGGGAATACACCTATGGGCGAATGGAGATATCACTAATTGAGGTGTTTTTTTGCCAAATTAAAAACCATTACTAAGGCCTAGAAAGTCCCTTACCACGTTCGAGTCCATATGTATTAGCATACCGGATGACAGACACTTATTGTAGCAAATGTAAAGATTGGTCTTAGGGGCCCAAAATACAACAGTTCCCTATTTTGTCAGGGAATGGGAGAGTGAGCTGAAGCAGGTTTTTTCCCCTGCGCAGGCGAGGAGACTTATTGATTTGGTACATTCTACCTCCATAAGTACACGAATACAAGAAATGTCATATAAATTTCTGGCAAGGTGGTATCGGACCCCAGTTAAGATCGCAGAGATGTTTTCGACTCTAGATGCTAAATGCTGAAGAGGATGTGGTCAAAAAGGGACGTATTTACATTTGTGGTGGGAGTGTCCCAAAATAAAAGTTTTCTGGGACGCGATCATCCCATGGGTTATGAAATTAACTTTGGATCCCATAGAGGTAACAACACTATATTGTCTGTTCCATGAGACTACAAGATCCATTAAATCATACAAGAACAGTATTACTCCACACTTACTGAATGCAGCTAAATTACTAATTCCTAGGCTATAAACAAACTCGAGGTCCTTGTTGGAATGGAAGAGAGAGGTAAATTTAATTAAGGAGGCTGAGAAATGGACATATGTAGTTAAAGATAAACAAGACAAATTTAATGAAATATGGGCAGGATGGGAGCAGTATTCCTCTGAGGTAAGATAGGGTAAAAGAAAAGAAATAGGTGAGATTAGACTAAATAAATGAATAGAAAGGAATACCCTGTATGCTCCTCCTGACTGAGCTGTGTTGAGACCCCTGGGGAGGAGAGGATCCCCCCTTTTTTTTATGTATGTCAATAACTATGTGTTAAATAAAATAAAATTAAATAATTATAAAAAAAAGAGAATGTGTTTTGGGGTGTAATTATAAGTATGCCTATGCTGTGTGTGAGACATAACTTGTTAAAATGACAAATTTGGAGAAAAAAAAAAAAGTGCCAAAAAATTACTTTAAAAAACTCAACCATGTCTCTTACTAAACACCTTGGACTGTCTAGTTTGCAAAAATTGGTCATCTGGGAGGGCATTTTGAGGCCTCAAGAAATCAAATAAGCAGTCAGTACATCAGGATTGATCAATTTCCAAATATACAGTATACACTATATATATATATATATATATATATATATATATATATATACACACACACATACACACAACAGACTAAATAGTATACACTGATTTGGGTTATTTTAAGCAAAGAAATGTACAGTAGCAGAATACATTTGACCTACATTTCTGAAGAAAGATTATTTATTTGCAAAATTTATTCCACAGCTAAAAAAAACGTTATACATTTAAATTAAAGTTTGCGTACTCTTGGTTGCTTTAAGGCCCCTTTCACACTGGGGCGGTTTGCAGGCGCTATTTTGCTAAAAATAGCGCCAGCAAACCGAGCCTAAACAGCGGCTCCTTTCTCTCCAATGTGAAAGCCCCGAGGGCTTTCACACTGGAGCGGTGCGCTGACAGGACGTGAAAAAAAGTCCTGCTAGCCGCATCTTTGGAGCAGTGAGAGGAGCGGTGTGTTTACCGCTCCTTCCCATTGAAATGAATGGGATACCGCGGTAATACCTACAGCCTACAGCCGCGGTTTGCGGGTGGTATTAACCCTTTTTCGGCTGCTAGCAGGGGTTAAAACCGCACCGCTAGCGGCCGAATACCTCTGCAATCCCGCCGGTATAGCGCCGCTAAAAATAGCGGCGCTATACCGCCACCGCCCCCACCGCCCCAGTGTGAAACCGGCCTAAGCACTATATGTACCGTATTTATCGGCGTATAACACGCACAGGCATATAACACGCACCCTAACTTTAAGAGGGAAAACTTTCCACAGCCCCCTGCGTATAACACGCAGGCACAGTTTACCCTCTATTTTCAGGGTAAAAAAGTGAGTGTTATACGCCAATAAATACAGTACGTCATTTGGTTATACAGGGATGATGCCTTTAGCTACATCATCCACGTATTGATTTTTTTGAGAGGCAACCGGCTTTTATGTACAAGCCATCCTAGTGGCTAATTAGCTAATTATGGAAATTTTTAAATACCCTAGTTTGTCGCCATTCCACGATCGTGCACAATTTTTTCCCAAAAATTTGCATTTGAAAAAACAACATACCGCGTGACAACAAAAATTGCCAAAAACAAAGTTTTATTCTCTAGGGCTTCTGCTAACAAAAATATATAATGTTTGGGGGTTCTAAGTAATTTTCTACCAAAAAATACAGATTTTTACTTGTAAACAAAAAGTGTCTAAAAAAAACCTAGTCCTCATTAACCAACCTTACAAAATAAATATGCTAAAGTACGTTAGTTAACTGTGTATAAAAGGAGCCCTTTAATGGGAAATTTGAGATGTGAATAGCATACAACAGAAGGTCATAAAGAAGGTTATAGGGCTTCGTGATGGATTATGATTGATGTGCAGATGACTGTATCTGTAACCACAATGATCACTCAAAGCTAAACAAATCTTTTTTGTGTGTGTGCTACTGGTCCCAAAGCATCATGTCTGAAGCTTACAGAATTCACACACATATTTTTACAGCACAAGCATTAGGATTCTGCATCTGCAAACCAACTTCAAAACAATCATTTTAAATTACAATTTATTTGCATGAGATTAGAGGTCTAAGCACTAAAATGTGAAGGAAATTCATTACAATAGCAATTGGAATAGGTAAATTAAGATGAAATTATCCCATAGTCTGTGGAGGAACAAGTAGAATTTTGTCAACTGCTCTTAAGGTAAAAACATTAATACCCAATCTCTCTTACCTATCCTTACTTCAATACCTATTAGGTTTATTTTGTGGTTTAAATTATATTTTAGCAGAATACTTAGCCTGTTAACTAAATAACATATATTTATTTTCAATGGAATATTTTTTATATAGTTTTTGGTAAACCTATAATATATTTATATAAGGAGACTTCAGTACATACACTACACTATGTTTGCATTTCTGTTGAAATAAAAATACTGTATGTACTCGAGTATAAGCCGACCCGAATATAAGCCGAGGCACCTGATTTTACCACAAAAAAACTGGGAAAACTTATTGACTCGAGTATAAGCCTAGGGTGTCCATCTGCATGCCTCACTGTGCCTGACTTTGCCTCACTGTGTCCATGTGCATGCCTCACTGTGTCCATGCCTCACTGTGCCCATGCCTCACTGTGCCCATGACTAGACTGACGTTTAACATGGGAGTCTATGGAAGGGGTGCCCAGCTTTGAAAAATCGGGGATTCCCGGTCGTGGGTCTCCCAGACAACAAACTTTGCACACTTGTAGAGAAGAAATGGGGCTACATGTGTGCCAAGTCTGGGGTCCAGGGGACTTACGACCGGCCAGTACCGGGTCCCCAAAGCCACCAGAAAAATTACTGTTTAACATGGGAGTCTATGGAAGGGGTGCCCGGCTTTGAAAAATTAATGCTCCCCGGCCGTAGGTCCCCTAGACAACAAACTTTGCAAACTTGTAGAGGAAGAGTGGGGCTACATATGTGCCAAGCTTGGGGTCCAGGGGACCTACGGCCAGCCAGTATCGGGTCCCCAAAGTCCAGGAGATCAGGCGCAAAAAGGTGACTCGAGTATAAGCCGAGGGGGCATTTTCAGCACAAAAAAATGTGCTGAAAAACTCGGCTTATACTCGAGTATATACGGTAAGTTACTCTTCACCTGCTACATCTTAATAACCCCAGTATGTATCACAATATCACATTTTAGCATATACATTTTATGAACCAATATTTAATAAGACAATATGTAGGGCTTACCCTAACGCTAACAAAGGATTTATTTAGAAACCTAAAAATATTTGACATCCAAATCTGTACAAACTATTTTATTGTAAACTTTCATCCACTAATATTATAAAACAGGATTAAGGCTAGGTGCACAGAGGCATATCTATACCCTTTCCACCTCTCCAGTGTTTTTGCCATTATTTGGGTGTGAAACACACAGAGGCTCATTTATAATGGAGAGTGGATATTGCTATCTGCTCTCCATTATAGCTCATTCAGGTACACACACCACAACCCACATTTTAAAGTCTATTTAAGAATGTGGGCCAAAATTTTCAGCCTGTGGGATTGCACACAGTTCTCCCTGCCTATCATTGTAAGCTCTAATGAGCAGGGCCCTCTGATTCCTCCTGTATTGAATTGTATTGTAACTGTACTGTCTGCCCTCATGTTGTAATCTAAATTCTGTATAATAATAATAATAATAATTGTAATAGAGTGAGTTTGGTGACTTCATAAGAGATGCTCATGTGACAGGTCACAGTACCAGGCCCTTTTTTTTTTAATTCCTATTTTTTCAGCAGCTGTCTTTAACACCTTCCTGCCTGGCTATTAGTAAAATGATGGCCTGGTGGGACATTTGCCATTCTGGGTGAACATCATATGGCGTCCTCCAAAGAACGTGCCTTGCACGTGCCCCAGGGGTGCATGCTGGACACAGCAGGTGACATATCAGTGTACTGCCCCGCTGCCAGTATCATATGAATGCTGTGACCAATCACAACTGATCACATGAGAACTGTACACAATGGAGGGCTTCCATTTATGCCATTCATTGTGTACTATTGTGTAGATCTCTGTGATTGATCCCAGGGATCACATGGTACAGACAGGGCCAATCACAGCTCATCTGTACCATGCAATAAGCTGTGGCAAATTACAGCTAAACACAATAGTAACACTGAACGAATGGATTGCATTCAGAAAAAATGGTTGCTTATAACAGTAAAATTTACTGTTATTTCTAGATTATACTCTATGTGCTCTTGTTCTACTTACCTTTCTTTCTCTTTACTCCTTATGTTTGCCATAAAAAGAAGTATTAAAATGTGCTCTTCAAATTTTGTGCTCCCTACAGCATATCCCTGCATATTAAATTGACTTCTGCAGGTTAAACGTTCTTCATGTATGCTTTGTGCACTAATTCTCCTTGATGTCATCCTAATCGTAAACACGAAAACTGACGGCTGTTGCAGTATGCCTTAATACCTGTTTATCGATGATGATTGTATTTTATCTTTTAAAGTTGAACGATCATTGTAATTGATACTATTACACTTTATATACATCTTTGTATTGATTTATGGTTTGTTATCTTATTCCTTTTGATACAATAAATATCAATAAATTGAGATTGAACTAAAATTCACTGTTATAAGCAATTATAGTGTGTAAAAAAAAATTAAACTTCCAAAAAAATTAACTGTGATTCTTTCCAAATAACTTGGACCGTCTACTTTCTAAAAAGGGGTAATTTGGGGGATATGGGGGATTGTACTCTCCTGGCACTTTCGGGCCTCAAAAAATGAGATAGGCTGTCAGTACATCAGGATTGAACAATTTTCAGATATACAGTATATACCCTAGTTTGTGGACTCTATAACTTTCCTACAGACTTAATAATAAACACTGATTTGGGTTATTTTGACCAAAGAAATGTAGTGGTATACATTTTGGCCTAAATTTATGAAGAAAGATTATTTATTTGCAAAATTGTATAACAGAAACAAAGAAAAACACAATTGTATCATTCAAAGTGCGACAGCGCTGACAGCTGAAAATTGGCCTGGGCAGGAAAGGGGTGAAAGTGCTTGGTATTGCAGTGGTTAAAGCAGCGATATGGCCATGGCCCCAAAATGCAAAAAAAGCAGAAAAGATAAGAAGTATATTTAATGATTTGTTTTTCTCTTTTGCTTCCATTTAATTTTGCCTACTAGCAACAGGGATAACATATTCATTATTGCATAGATAGGCTTCTGTCAGCCATATAGCCATGTATATGAGATAGTAATCCATAGCACAATTGTCAAAAACATCTATCAGCTCACCAAAAAAATATCTCCACACGGGCTACAGGGTGGTACTGCCCTGTATTCAGCATAGGAACACCTTTTGATTAATCACTAATCAGGAACAAGATTGCAACAGAAAAATCTGATTAAAATCAGAATTCCTGGTCTGTATACTTATATCAGTTCTGTGAATCAGAGGGAAGCCACTAGACCAGTGTGAAGACCTGGCTACTAGCTTTTTCTGCAGGAAAGGTTAGCCTGCCTATTCTTTTAGAACAGTGGTTTTCAATTCCTGTCCTCAGGACCCACTAACAGGCCAGATTTTAAGTATTACCTTGACTTGACTAGAATACTGCAATCACTGAGCAGCAAATGATATCACCTGTGATGTATTTCAGCTATCTTGCAAACCTGGCCGGTTAGTGGGTCCTGAGGACAGGAGTTGAGAACCACTGGTTTAGAACAAGTCTCTTTTAAATTTGAACTTTGGCTAAAGTGAATATTAACACTACAATAATGAAATGTTTGTTTTTGTCTAGGGAGAATATAAAAAGCAGTTAAACATGCCTTATTCCTCACTCCCCTGGCATTGGGCGCACTTCAGAGCTCTCCAATACTCCAGGCTGTGGGCGGGCCATTAGCATCCTTATTTACAATTCAGAACTGCAAGTCTTGCATTGTACATAGTGACATCAGAGTCCCTGTGATTAACGGAGCACCAAAAAGAGGCAGTTTCGGGGGACATGCAGCTGAGAGTAGGCCTGCGGAGCAAGGAATAAGGTATGTATGGCTGCTATTTATGTTCTTCCTAAAGAAAAAAAAAAAAAAGAGCATTTAACCCTTATAGCTCTCTGAATGCCTCACTGCAATGGTCAATTTTTTTCCTAGGGTTTAGCTTTAATTAGAAATCTTGCACACAGATATACACTTTATTACCAAAAGTATTGTGACGCCTGCCTTTACATGAATTTTAATGGCATCCCAGTCTTAGTCCAACTAAGGGACTAAGACATGGATGAGCAAGACATGGATGAGTGAGTTTGGGGTGGAGGAACTTGACTGAAGTGCACAGAGTCCTGACCTCAACCGGATAGATTACCTTTGGGGTGAATTATAGTGGAGACTGCGAGCCAGGCCTTCTCGTCCAACATCAGTGCCTGACCTCACAAATGCGCTTCTGGAAGAATGGTCAAACATTCCCATAGACACACTCCTAAACCTTGTGGACAGCCCAGGAGAGTTGAGGCTGTTATAGCTGCACAGGGTGGGCCAACTCAATATTGAACCCTACAGACTAGACTGGTGTAGCGGGGTGCTGAATTTAGGGGAAGTGTTTGAGTGGTAGTTTACTCAAACACCCTAATTTGTCAGGGTTTTTGCAACCAATTTTATCCACAGGGAGAGTATCAGTGTACAGTTCCCTGTGGCCCACAGTTGGCGCTGCCATAGTAGGCTAGGGTTGAACCGCTGATACAGTGCTGTGCCTTGTGTGTCCCCTCTCACAAGCCATACGGTGGGTGTGGGCTACCTGCTGGGCATGCTGGGAGAGGATATAAAAGGGGCAGACGCTGCCTGTTCGGGGTTCTTCGTTCGGTCGTCGGGAGTCCTACTCCCAGGGACCTTTAGCCCAGGGTGAGGTACTACCATGCTGTTCCTGTCCGCTATGGGTATGTAAGCCCAGGGGCCGCAGTGGAGGCCTGGGGCCCAGCACCTTCGGCTGGGGTCCACCTTGGATTGAGGAATCTCAGGGTGCCGCCTCGCGAGGGGACCCGTATCTAGGATGAGGAGGCCGGGAAGGAACTCTCCGACGACCCAGTGCAGTGTCATGGTGACGGTAGGGTCCCGGTAACTCTCCGGAGGGATGTCTTCTCCTAAAAAAGGGCCATAGCTAAAGAAGGGGATCAGTTTCACAAGGTCTGTGGCAGAGACCAACTTCACAGTCTGTGGCAGAGACTGTGAGCCTAGTTGAACTTGCTTGAGAATCTGAGCAAATATCTGTAACGTTTGTGCCTGGACCTCCTCCACACCTTGTACTGTTCTGTTTCTTGCTCCAACCTTTTTCCTATCAGAGACTGTTTTATTGGCTAAGAGAAAATAAACTCTGAGTTGGAGTTTCATCTGGTGTGGACATTCACTTTACTGGGAAGTCAAGGACTTGTCTCTAATTAACATAGAGGTGAGAATCAGGCTCTGGAGGTTTTCATGTTCTGACCGTGGAAGACCCAACAACAACACCGCTCAACCTCTTGCACAGGAGGGTACGGGCTGTTAGTGCGGTGTGCCTCTCTCTTCCTGCGAGAAGCCAAAGTTAATGCAGGTAAAGAAAGGGGTCTGTGCGCTACACTGGGATGCCATTTAATTTTATGTGTGTAAAGGCAGGTGTCCCAATACTTTTGGTAATATAGTGTAATCATTGATACGACATGGGAAAAATTGTGGTGGTGTGTAGCTGACATACAGCAATTTGCAGTGAAAAAACAGTTTAATGGAGTAATTGTTGCATGTAAAATCTTTTATTATGTAAATGATGTGTACTGTAGTTTTGAAAAGGTTTAAACAATGCAAAGGCAAAGAAATGTATCTGTTGGCTTGACAGTACTAGTGATGACCATTAAAGTATAGTAGACTTTTTTTATGCCAGAATTAATAAAATATATAATTCTATATAAACCACCAATCCTAAAAATATCTTAGGTTAAGAAATATCAACACCATCCAGCTGCATCCTATCATCTGCTGAGATCTTGATTATTCTGGCATCTTCTTCTGTGTTTGGATGGAAGTCAGCGCGTAAAAAAAATTGCATTTGAGTCCAGTAGTTCGGAAACATTTGCCAAAATGTGTAAACAGTAAGAGACATTCTAGGCCGATGTAGTTTTAACTCTGATAAAGCATTAAATAAGATGCTATTATTGCTCTCATCTTCCAATCACATTTGTAGAAGGGCAAAGCCATATTTCAAACGGACCTGAATGATTAGAGGTCTTCTGTTCAGGACAAATTGAAACTCTGCTGATTTTTCATGCTAAAAATAATGACTACCCTACTCTTTATCTTTCTACACTGAATCATTTTTCTAGGCTACTGCCATTTTGGTATAGGTAAATTGATTTTGTGCAAGTCTGAGTAACAGCTTTTTTTTGTAGCAAGATAAACATGCCGTTTAAAGTGTATCGAAACCCAAAAGCAAAAATGTAATATATTGCAGCTTACTCATTCTTAAATGTGGAAATACTGCCCTAAAGCCCCATACACACGGTCAGACTTCCATCAGACTTTTCCTTGGATTTTTGTCCGAACGGAGTTGGCCGGGCACACCCATAGCATACACACCACAGGACTTTTCTGCAAACTTTCCCAAAACTTTTTGCAACATCACATGGTTTTTCTGCTCTTTACCACCACCCTTTGGTCAACTTCTGCTATTGTTGGTTGAATGTCCATCGGACAAAAGTCCCATGGTTTTCTGTACACACGGTAGGACTTTGCTCCATGGGACTTTTGTTGGGCAAAAGTTTGTCCGTTCGCAGACCCAACTTTTGTCCAATGAAAACGAAACCAAACTCAAAAAAGTTTGTCCGATGGAGCGTACACACGGTCGGATTGTTGGTCCAACTTGTTAAAACTAAGTTTGTTGGGCAAAAGTCCGACCGTGTGTACATGGCTTTAGTCTCATTAGCTGACTATTTTTTTCAAGCTTTGGGTATTAAAAGCTGCATTATTTTTCTTACGAAAAGCAGAGACGTTTTAAAGCGGTAGTAAGCCGCTGGTAATTTTTTTTTTAACCTGCAAAGCAAAGTTATAATGTGCTAGTATGCATCGCATTATGTGAAATTTATCTTAGAATGAAGCCCTTCCAGCGGCGAGCTGTCACTGCTGACAGGGCTTCCATCTTCACATGGTCTTCCTTCTGGGTTATCAGGCTCTGGCTGTGTGAGTGGCCGGAGCCGCATGCACATGGGTGCGGCCGTTTACGGCACAGGACTTGAAGGAACGGCCAGGGTGGCCGTTCCATCAGAGCACATGCGCCAGTGATGTCACTGGCCTCATGTACAGTAAATATCTCCACGTGCACGTTTAGGAGATATTTACAGCACCTATAAGTAAGCCTTATTATAGGCTTACCTATAGCCGAAAATTCATGTATGGGAGTTTACTCCCACTTTTAAAAATGTAAATAAAAACTGGACAATTGAAAAAAACAAACAAAAAAAACATTGATTTTAATTTTTGTTTTAACTAAAGACCTTGCCATTACAGTTTCAGGAGCTAATTATCCATATTCACAGCAAGTTGGAAAAGTAGGATTTTTTGTACTCACCGTAAAATCCTTTTCCCTGTCGTCCATGAACGGACACAGCTCCATAAATATTGACTGCTGGGTATGTTCCGTCTATTAGGAGAGGACTTGGCAGAAACATGTCAGATATGCATACATGTTATTTAAACAGAGTTGAAACAGCCCCGCCCAAGGGGCGGTCCCTCTGAACATAACCCTCCACCCTGCAGCCAGCAGCCTCAGTTCGTAGAAAGCAGTACAAACTGAAAAAAGGAGGGGTGGGAGCTGTGTCCGTCCATGGACGACAGAGAAAAGGATTTTACGGTGAGTACAAAAAATCCTATTTTCTCTTTTCGTCCATGGACGGACACAGCTCCATAAATCTTGACTGTTGGGACGTCTAAAAAACGAGGGGTGGGCACAGCAATCAAAACCAATTTCACCCCAAACAAGCAGAGCTCCTCAACGGAGGAGTTGCAACCTCAAACAGCTGCCTGCAAAACTTTGCGGCCGAAGCTAGCATCCGAAGATGCACTCACATCAACCTTGTAAAACTTTGAAAAAGTATGAACGGATGACCAGGTCACCGCCTTACACACTTGTGAGACAGACGCTTGATGTCGGAAAGCCCAAGAAGCACCAATAGCCCTGGTCGAATGCGCCGTAACGGGAAAAGGAGGCGCCCGCCCTTTAAGGGCATATGCCTGAATGACAATCTACCTGATCCACCGAGAAATGGTGGCCGACGAGACCGCCAGGCCCTTCTGCGGACCAGACACCGACACAAACAGTGAGTCAGACCTCCGAAACGAAGCCGTGAAAGACAGGTACACCCTTAGGGCACGTACCACGTCCAAGGAATGTAGCGCAACCTCCTTGGTATGCGATGGCCGAGGACACAAGGATGGAAGCACAATGTCCTCATTCAAGTGAAAGGCCGAAACCACCTTCAGAAGGAAGGAAGGCCGCGGGCGTAGCACCGCTTTATCCTTATGTAGGACCAAATATGGGGACTTGCAAGACATGGCCGCCAATTCAGAAACCCTCCTGACCGATGTGATGGCTACCAGGAAGGCCACCTTCTGAGAGAGTGTCAAAAGAGCAATTTCCCTAATGTCCTCAAAGGGAGGTTTCTGAAGTGCCGAGAGCACTAGATTCAAATCCCACGGAGGTAGTGGTGGTCGCACCGGAGGAGCCACATGTCGGACCCCTTGCACAAATGTACTTACTAGTGAATGAGTAGCCAGGGGTCGCTGAAAGAAAACAGCCAAGGCTGAAATCTGCCCCTTAAAGTGGTTGTAAACCCCAAAATAAAAAATAAAAATAAAAAATACCTGCAAGACAAAGGCATAATGAGCTAGTATGACTAGCATACTAGCTCATTATGAATTAATTACCTTAGATCGAAGCCCCCGCAGCGGTGCTCGGACACCACCGCCGCCATCTTGCCTCGATGTCCCTTCCGTGTATCGCCGCTCCGGCGCTGTGATTGGCCCCGGAGCGGCGAGGACGTCACACGCATGCGCGCTCGGGCCGGCTAAATCCATTCAGAAATCCGGCTACTATGCCGGCCCGCTAGTGCGCATGCGCGTGATGTCAGCGGCGCCAGTTTTAAATGCAAATATCTCCTTAACCGTGTAGGTTAGGGAGATATTTCTTGCACCTACAGGTAAGCCTTAATCTAGGCTTACCTGTAGATGCATGTTGTGTAAGTGGGTTTACAACCACTTTAATGGTGCTTAAGGCAAGTTTCTGATCCACTCCGCACTGCAAAAACAGCAGGATCCTGGAAACCGAATAAGTCCGTGGACGCCATTCCATCTCCTCACACATAGAGATGTAGGCTCTCCATGTGCGATGGTAGATCTTCCTAGAAGAAGCTTTCCGTGCCCTCAACATGGTTGAAATTACCAAATCTGACATGCCTCGGTCCCTCAACACCTGGCTTTCAATAGCCACGCCGTTAAAGCCAGCCACTGTAGAGCAGGATGAAGAATAGGACCTTGCGAGAGAAGGTCCTCCCTCAGTGGTAGCCCCCAGGGCACATCCGCCACCAGCCGCACGAGGTCGGTGTACCAGGGACACCTGGGCCAATCTGGGGCAAATAGAAATCACTGGAATTCCTTCGAACTCTACCCTGCGGAGTAGACGGGGAAGCAACTTCAGTGGGGGAAAGGCATAAATTAGCCGATACCCACGGAGCCACCAACGCGTCTGACGCGTCTGCCCAGGGATCTCTGGACCTGGCCACGAACCTCGACACCTTGCGATTGAGTCGAGAGGCCAGGAGATCCACGTCTGGCGTGCCCCATTTCCGGCAAAAGGAGTTGAAAAACCCCTGGATTTAACGACCATTCCCCTTGGTCCAGCATCTGGCGACTCAGATAGTCCGCCTGCCAGTTTTCCACGCCTGGAATGTAAACTGTTGATAGGGCCGGCACGCTCCTTTCCGCCCACCGCAGGATGTGAGTGACTTCCGACGCTGCAGCTGAACTTCTTGTTCCTCCTTGATGGTTGACTTATGCCACAGCCGTGGCGTTGTCTGACTGGATCCTGACCAGTCGCCCCTGCAGCCCCTGAGACCACTTGGAGAGGCACAGCCTGATCGCCTGGAGTTCCAGAACATTGATCGACAGTTGGGATTCGGTCGGGACCAGCGGCCCTGGGCCACCTGAGCCCCCCAGACTCCCCCCCAACCGGTCAGGCTGGCGTCCGTCGTGATCACCTTCCATTGAAAAGGGAGGAAGGACTTCCAGGACCGAAGAGCCGGGGATCTCAGCCACCAACTCAGAGAGGACCTGACAAGGTAACTTAACTGAATCTGACGATCCAGAGACAACATTTGGAGAGAATCTCCTTCTGCAAGACACGAGTGTGGAATTGGACATACGGTACTGCCTCGAAGGAGGCTACCATGAGACCCAGAACTCGCATGCAAAAACGGAGAGAGGAGACCATTTGCGGGACGTCAACAACCTGACTGCCGCCTGGAGTGTCTAACTCCGAGGAGTCCAGAATCAGCCCCAGGTACTCTAGGCGCTGGGTCGGCACTAACACCGACTTCTGGAGGTTCAGTATCCACCTAAACTCCCAGAGGGTCTGACTGACTATAGACACGTCCTCCTCTAATTCTGAGCTTGAAGCAGCTCTCAGAAGAAGGTCGTCAAGTAGCCTACGATAGCAATGCCGTGCTGTCTCAGAAAAGCTAGAATCAGGGCGAGCACCTTGGTGAAAACTCTTGGTGCCGATGCTAGGCCAAAGGGAAGAGCCACAAATTGATAGTGGTCTTTGCCGATCGCAAAGCGCAGGAACCTCTGATGCCTGACGCAGACGGGGACATGCAAGTATGCGTCCTTGATATCCAAGGATGCCAGAAAATCCCCCGGATGGAGCGCAGCTACTACCAAACGAATCAATTCCATCCGGAACTTTTGGACCTTTTTAAAGGCATTGAGGGCCTTGAAGTGCAATACAGGACAAACTCCGTCCTTCTTTGGGACCACAAACAGATTTGAGTAAAAACCTTGAAACCTGTCCTGTGGTGTTACGGGTATGATCACCCCGCACCCCAACAAGTTTTGCACTGTCCCCTGGAGGGCAGCTCGACGAGCCGGAAGGAGAGGCAGATTTGAGGAAAAAAAATCTGTTTGGTGGACAAGAAAGGAACTCTATCCTGTACCCCAAGGTGACCACCTCGCAGACCCACTGGTCGGAGAGTAGGGAGGTCCACCGAGCTGCAAACCTGTGAAGCTGTCCCCCCCACCCTGAAGTTGGGCGGGGAAAAAACTTCATGCGGTAGCAGGCTTGCTTGCTGGCTTACGCACCCAGGGACGCTTCCGTCTCCCAGCTAGACCTTTGTCTGCCTGGGAGGGTCTGCCGGCAGGTCCTGACTGATGGAAATACCGCTTCTGTGTAGGAAAGGAGGGCCCCGGCTTACGGCACGGCTCCTTCCCTTTAGTGGACTGAGGGAGAAGTGTGCTCTTACCTCCAGTGCTATCCTTAATGATGTTGTCCAGTGAGGCACCAAAAAGCCTCCCATCCTTGAAAGGCAATTATGCCAGAGTTTTCTTAGAAGCTTGGTGAGCGGACCAGCATTTCAGCCAAATTAGGCGGCGCAACACCACCGCAGATGCTGAGGCTCTGGAGATCAAAGGGGCTGCATCCAGGGTTGCATCACAGACATACACAAGTCCTTGTACCAACTGTTCGGCCAGTGACACGCATACTGGAGGAAGCTGATGCTCCTCCACAGTCTGGTGCAATATCTTTGCCCACTCCGTAAGTGTCTGGGACACTAAGGTAGCTGCCAAAATAGGCCGCAATGCTGACCCCAGCATAATAAACATAGAGCGGGTCACTGCTTTGGACCTCCTATTAGTAGGGTCCTTAAAGGCAGGGGTCCCTTCCACCGGAATAGTGGTTACCTTATTCAACCGAGAGACCGGGGGATCAACAACCGGAGGAGAAGCCCATTTTTTTAAAAGGCTCTCCTCAAATGGGTAGCGGACCGCCATACGCTGAGGAACCGCAAAGGGCCTGTGTGGCCGTTCCCATTCCTTTTCTATGAACTTGTCAAAGAATCCAACATAAGTTAAAACCTTAGCAGAACGGGTCGGTTTGTGCGACCCAAAAGGGACAGACCTTGCTGTGGAAGTCCCAGCTGTATCTTCCTGCTTGAGAGTGTCCTTCACAGCATTGATAAGTGCACTTACAAGTGCCCTGTCTTGAGCTGACCCGGACGAGGGGTCTTCCTCACAGGGAAGGTCCTGGTCCGCATCGTCTGACACATCAGAACAGTGGTCCTGAGCCGCAGCCAGGCCCGAGTCTGAGTCAGAACATTCCCCAGGCGATGGCGTGGAGAGGGAGCTCTTAGTACCCCTTTTACGCCCGCACGTCGATTCCACCCTGGCAACAAATGACTCCAGGACTGCCGACAACGTTTCCAGGGAAATAGGAGGTGCAGGGGCACCAGTTGCTTCCTCTGGAATGTCTGGGGAAACGCCAGCTTCTGACTCCATATTTGCCCACTGACAGCCCTTAGGGACCCAGTCAAGATACTGACACAATTAATGTCCACCCTCCTTGCTGCACTGACCGAGGGGGGGAAACCCAGGGGACTCACCGCCTAGCCAGGGACCGCTCAGCGCCGCTGCCCGCTCTCTATCCGCACACCGCGTGTGCCTAAGGAACTGTGTGAGGTAAATCGCGCCGTTCAGGAAGCCAGCCAACACTAGAGGCCAAAACCCATCCAAAATGGCGGCCGAGTGCCTCAGAGAAAGTGTGCGGACCACAAGAAAATGCCCGCCCGCAATCATCCTGGCGCGGCCACGGCAAAATGGCCGCCAATGGGAAAAACAATGCAATGCACAGGCCCCAAACAAATGGCGCCAGTGCTACAAAAAATGGCGCCCAGCAAGCGAGGTGGACGAGAAGGCCAGGCACGGATGCTCCAAACAATTTACACCCCACCCCAGAGAGAGCGGACCTGGACAATCCCACAGCCCCCCGCCGGGACCCGGAGCCCCTCCAAGGTATTCCCCGGTCACAGCGAGCTCCGCAATGGGGAGGAGGAAAAAGGGGTGATAGAGGTAGAGGGGTGAGGGCAATAGAACCCTAGCGACCCCCGTAGGAATGCCCATCTGTTCCATCCCACCGAAGCAGAAGGAACCGTACTTACCAGTCCTGCGAGGACCTGACAGACCTACAACCGAGCAGTACGGAGTAGCTGTTGGCCCGGTCCACTGTGACTGAGACAACAAGCATCTCGGTCATATGTGGACCCTGGAGCATAGCTCATCGGCCACCCCTGGAGCCATGGGGTATGTTGTGGCCGACCCCGCACGTAGCTGAGGACTGCTCACGCTCGCTGGCCGGACTGGGGGGACTTCAAGGATCTATATTATCCTGCCTGTCATGCCCAGCCGGCAGTTGATAGAAAATTCTAAAAATAAAATAATAAAAGTAAAAATTTCTGCAAGGCTTATACCCACCTATAAAATGAATAATATAAATAAACCGCGCTGCCGAATAAATAAATAAAAAAATAAAATAATATATATATATATATATATATATAAAATAAAATCACTTGTCTACTAGTGTTATTCTGTGTCAAATTGTGTGCAATGTGACACTGCAAAAAAGGAACACAATGCAGTGAAATCGTCCACATATATATTTAGTGAGCCCGGCTGTATCCACTCAACGAATAAACAAATGCCTGTGAGAAAAACCTGTGCTCGTGCTCTTTAGATCAACTTAGATCACACTGTGCTCATAGGTGACCCCCACATGGACCTGCACTCACCACAATTCTTTGACACTTTATTTTTTAGAAAAGTCAATTTGCGCCTTTGGGACCAGCCCTGAAGTGTATACCTAAACCGCCAAATCCAAATGTCTGAAAATTCAAAATCCTAGCTTCCTGAAGATGTCCAATCCAGACGAAACACAATGAAGCTAATAATTCCTGGCTGTTGCATCACTTCCTGTGACGTCACATTCTGTCCCTGACACGCACGCCGCTTCCGGGTTCCGAGTGGCACCGGTCATCTCTCGATAGCAGCGCTGCATACGCCTAGTGCAAGGCAGGCACTAATACAAGTGAGGGTATGATATACATTTTAGCATGTGTTTAATAAAGTAGCAGCACTGTACAATAAAAGTTCTACTGTGATATTATCTCTTCCGAGTGGCGGGGCATAGTGGTCAATGGATTCTGAATTATCAAACATTTGGATTTGGCAGTGTATACACTACAAGCTGGTCCCAAAGGCCCAATTTGACCTTTCTAGGAATTGAGGGTCAAAGAATTGTGGTGAGTCCAATCCATGTGGGGGGTCACCTATGAGAATATTGTAATCTAAGTTGGTTTAAAGAACACGAGCATGGATTATTCTCACAGCCATTTGTTTATTCACTGAGTGGATACAGCGGGACTCACTAATTATATATTGTGGACTATTTCACTGCAATGTGTTGTGGACAATTGCAAATTTCCTTTTTTGCAGTATCACATTGCAGTATCACATTGGGGTTGGTTTACTAAAGGCAAATAGTCTGTGCACTGCAAGTGCACCCACAAGTGCACTGCACATACTTCCTATGTCTTTGTGATTAGTTAATTATTCATTTGTATGCTGCGAGTTTGAGGGCACTGTGGTTACTGCATTAATTCATGCATATCCTCCCTTTTTGTGTAATATAATTTCTTCCTTTTTCAGTGTAACTTTCTCCTACTATTCCTGCAAGACATGCACATTGAGGCTAGGAGTGAAATAATCCCTTTGACCATCAAACACTGTAAATGCCTAGATCTACCACATCATTTTGTTTTGCCTCAACTGTTCTGCATGAGATAATGCAGATATGTTGCTGAGTGTTTGATGAGTTCAGCTATCTGATGAAGATTTTCTGCTGTGATTTTCTCTGATACTTTCAGGCCAAGCACAGAAATCTCGGGAAGGATAAGTCAGTATTATAACAACTGGGGTCAGAATAGGTAACATCTTGCTAAATCAAGGATAGGTACCGTATTTTCCGGCGTATGAGACAACCTTTTACACTGGAATTACACAGCCAAAAACCGGGGGTCGTCTTATACGACGGGTGAAGCAGCTGCCCAATGGATATTAGCCCGCCGGGTGCTCTGTAAAGCTCTATGTAATTCAGTACATGCGCCGCTCAGCCAATCCCGGCGGGCGATGCACTCTGTTGATGACTAGAGCCTGCTAAGCCTGCTCGGATTGGAGTAACAGCCTCTGCCAATCCGAGCAGGCTACATTATGTAGCCTACTCGGATTGGCAGAGGTTTTTACTCCAATCCGAGCAGGCTTAGCAGGCTCTGTAGTCATCAACAGAGTGCATCGCCCGCTGGGATTGGCGGAGCGGTGCATGTACTGAATTACATAGAGCTTTACAGAGCACCCGGCGGGCTTCGTTTTTGAACGGTATTACCGCACAAGGGGGTTGCACAAGGGGGTCGTCTTATACGGTGAGTAGAGAACAAAATCACTGTTTTAAACGGAATATTAGGGGGTCGTCTTATGTGCCCAGCCGCCTTATACGCCGGCAAATACGGTAAGCATAAGTCTTGCAGAGAGCATGGCATTTCAATTTATTCCCTATTAATCATCTACCCCTACTCCTTCCACATCTTTTACCCTTCCTGTTGTTAGGGGGCAGTACATTATGAGTGTAACTGCACCAAAAAAGTGTAGTTTAAACACTTTAAACATTACACTGACTACTTCAGTGTTTGCAGAAGATGTTTGCAAATTATTATTATACAGGATTTATATAGCACCAACAATTTACGCAGCGCTTTCCAACTTGAGGGTAGACAGTACAAATACAATACACTTTAATACAGTAGTAATCAGAAGGCTCTGCTCGTTAGAGCTTACAATCTCAGAGATGCACCAGAACCATGTAGTAGAGCCATATGTAAAAGCATTGCTTTAAAAATGCTAGAGACATGCTGAACATATGTGGCTTTTGTATGAAAAACATATCAACGCTTTGTGATGAAAATGTTCTCTTTTCTCTTTAACAAACTGTCTTATTTAGCAATTTCTAAAGCCATAAGTGTCACCTTCCAAAGGATGAAAATTTTGAAATATATGTCATGAAAACTCATCCATTAAGGGAATATGTATGTGTGATGACCTTAGCAACTTCCATGACTTCACAAGCTAAAAAAAAAACACAACCGTGTTCGCCCATCCGTGTGATAGCTTGATTTTTACAAGCTGTTGAAACAGAGCAAACTAGGTACAAAGAGCACTATGAAATCTGAGCTCCATTAGAAAAAACACAACCTGGAGGCCATTCAATCATCTCCCACATTAAACTTGTGCATCCCGTGGACTTTGCATAATGACTTGCACTTTATTTTTTTCCTCTTCTGCTTTTAGTTTTGGGTGCTTTCAAGATATACTGCAATATACTACAATATATATTAGTTCATCAGCCAAATGTTAGGTGGATTGGGAGTAAATATTTTGCAAATTCTTTTAAAATACTGTATATACTCGAGTATAAGCCGACCCAAATATAAGCCGAGGCACCTAATTTTACCACAAAAAAATGGGAAAACTTATTGACTCGAGTATAAGCCTAGGGTGTCCATCTGCATGTCTCACTGTGCCTCACTTTGCCTCACTGTGTCCATGCCTCACTGTGCCCATGACTAGACTGATGTTTAACATTAGAGTCTATGGAAGGAGTGCCCAGCTTTGAAAAATCCCCCAGACAACAAACTTTGCACACTTATAGAGGAGAAATTGGGCTACATGTGTGCCAAGTTTGGGGTCCAGGGGACCTACTACCAGCCGGTACCTGGTCCCCAAAATCACTGGAGAAATTACCGTTTAACATGGGAGTCAATGGAAGGGGTGCCCGGCTTTGAAAAAATCGGTGCTCCCCGGCCGTAGGTCCCTCGGACAACAAACTTTGCACACTTGCAGAGGAAGAGTGGGGCTACATACATGTACCCGGTACCGGGTCCCCAAAGTCCGGGAGATTAGGCGCAAAAAGGTGACTCGAGTATAAGCCGAGGGGGGCATTTTCAGCACAAAAAAATGTGCTGAAAAACTCAGCTTATACTCGAGTATATACGGTAATTAAATGTTACAGGTTAAAGTGTAAGTCCACCCTAACACTAAAATACCTGCATCTATAGACAGCCACGATCTAATACTAACCTATCTAGCCCTGTAAAAGAAGAAATCAGTATACATACCTTTTTTGAAGCCGATCCAAACCGATCGCATGCTGAGCTGTCAGCCGCGCTTTCGCTGTGGAGGTGGGTGCAGAGGACACATCCGACAACGGAAGCCCCATAGTAAATCTATGGGTGATGTCACGCCCCATTCATTTCACAGCCGTTATCAGCTGTGTCCTCTGCAGACCTTCTGCCACTGGAGACCGGATCGGCTTCAAAAAAGGTATGTATACTGATTTCTTCTTTACAGGGCTAGATAGGTTAGTGTTAGATCGTGGATGTCTGAATATGCAGGGATTTTAGTGTTGACTTACACTTTAATAGGAAATTTTATGGAATAAACACTTAAAGCTGAACTCCAGGATAAGCAAATATTTTGTAAATAAAAGAGGCATATGTATTGATCCCTGAATTTTTATTTACTTTGTGTATTTCTTACAGACCTGTGCAGTAATCTAGTGTAAAACATTAAACATTGCCTCTGCTGTGATAATGATGTCACTGCTGTTCTTTCTTCTTGAGCAGGATGACAGGTCTTGTCTCCGCCCCCTCCTGTAGTTTTCTGCAGGCAGCCTGTAGAGGGTGGAGCCTGCTGGGACCCTGCCACAACTATGCTCTCTCCACAGACTATATGAACCATAGTGGTGATGTCACTGCTACTTTTACAAGATAATATTTGGGGTTGCAAAGGTATTTGGTGCTCATAAAGTGGATTTGTATACTTTGTGGCTACTAAGGAATATATTTAAATGGGAGTTTTTTGTACCTGGAGTTCAGCTTTAAGTAAAATCTGAAATTATTATCTTATGTTACAGTCACCCAAAGAGGGTCTTGCATTATAGCTAAATAAAGGCACTGCCTGTAAGCCATACGGCATAATATAAGGTTTAAAAAAAGTATGATTAAAGCTCTTTTGGCAATACTTCTCCTGTGGGTCACAGGAGTGCACTTTGTTCTGCTCTCCTGTGATTCAGACTCAGCCTTACAGTGGGTTAAAGTCTGCTGTTGTCTGACATCACAGAGCCAGTCCATGCTCTGCAGGTATGCAGACAATACCGGGATTCTCCCAGATCCCTGAACAACAGCTGGCTCAGCCTCTCAGCACACTGCTGAGAGCCTGAGTCAACCACTCCCTCTCCACTGACAGTCACTGCCTCTGTGCTCAGAGTGGCCCCGAGAACTGAGCGATCAGTAGTCTTTGATTGCTCAGTTCTCAGTGTAGAGCTGGCAGGGGACAGCTGCATTGGATTGATGCTACAGCCTTCTAGGTACGTGTGTTTGTTTTTTTATATTCCTGCACTTCTCTTTTAAGGATAACTGTACTTTTATTCCAAAATGAGTAAATGGCCTCACTCATTTCTGTCTGAGGAAGTTTCTAAATGTTACACGAAAGTCAAATTCAGATAAAGCATACTCTCACTGCCCTGATCTGTGTAGATGGGCAACATTTACTTTTCCTCTGGCTGCAGTAGAAAGAGGTAGATGTATATGAGCCATAGGCAATACTGGCCATCTTCGAGAATGCTTCAAACTAGAATCTAGAGTACTTTTCTCCCCTAAGGACCTGCTGATGCGAGCAGGTCTATTTTTCAGGCTACCGCAGCTGAATTGGAATTAAACAAACACTGCCAAGCCACCAGCGGGTTGTGTGACATTTGGTAAGTTTCATGTAACAGTGTGGCAAAGGTAAAATACCAACCTAATATTAATAGTGCAGCTACCCTTTAACATGATGAAATTACACTGACCTGGACTAAATGCTTCCACGGTAGTGTGACATGGGGGATCGTTTAGCTCAGTGATAGATGCATTTTTGTGCAGTGAGTCCACATCAGACAGGCATTTAAAGTTAAGGGCCTGGTAGCCCACGTTTATTAAATAGAAAAACAGAACAAAAGTCCACTCAGGAATCCCACGCAGGGGTTTAAATGTCATTTAGACATAACTGAAAATGCTAGCCCCCCTGGCTACTCTTCAGCAGCACTGCTGCTATAGATACTGGTCCCTCAAACCATCAGCTCTTTCAGGCCCACAGTTTTGGATGCACACAGCTTTGGGCTCCTTAAACACACACAGCTTCAAGCCCTTCAATGCACACAGCTTTGAGCTTCTTAACGCACACAGCATCTATCTTCATACAGAGCCTCTCTCACTAGCAGCCACTGCTCCAACTCCACCTTCCTCCTTCTGCTCTCACCAGCCCCTTGTTATATGGGCTCTGTGCACCTGGGCACACACCCTGCTGACTGTCCACAAGACCCGGACACAGGGTTGGAGATCCCGTCCCACCCAAAGACTCTTAGGGTCCCACCCGGCAATAGCAAAATCTGGAGAAAACTGCCAGAGCAGTTTTCTCCATTTCGAATCTACCCTCTGTAGTCTTGCAATCCGCAGATATGCAAACTCTGTGTCCATTTTACATCCAAATTTCATAGGGACAAAGCCTCGCTCTGCCACAGTAGCGACGATACTGAAATGTAGCATGATAGTCTTCAAATCACTCCTTGGATCCTAGGCCCATGATGTATACATAGAGTCTCGACATTTGCCCCATTTCCTGTCATTTAAGATTACATTAAAGCACTTGAGATAGCGAAGCTCTTTGATATGCACTAACAAATTCCAAATGAAATGCAATTTATTCTGCACAATTTATTGCACATGTATTAGAAACCATTTGGTAAATTTCTGAACATATATACATGCACAGCTCCTGGGAAAAACACTGAGATAAACTGACATTTGACATCCAAAACTTAATTGAAGTGTTTCTTCATTGTTCAGCCAAATATAGACATTACAGTGCAATGTGGAAGAGATTGTAGTAATGCAAATCTAATAAATAGTTATAGTAAAGTAAGAACGAAACATCCCCCATCACTTTTTTGATATGTGTCACAAGGGCAGGAGGTAAAAAAAAAACTCAGACAACAATAAAAACTGGACAGCAGTTCTATCTCCCACCACTCCACTGAAAGCTCCAAAACTTTCAAGTATGCAAGCAGGTAGAAAATGCAGAGGTGTGAATGCAGTCTTCAGAGAATACTAATCTTGTGGCTCTAAAATGTAGGCCCAAAACAAAAAAATACATGGTGTCAGTTGCAAAGATGACAAAAGTGATATATTGCTAACCATAGGTCTTACACACGTCCGTTTTTAATGTCATTTTTAAAACCAACGTTTTTCTCGTCGTTTTTTTTTTCTTGTTTCCTCTCCACCCTGTCTTGCGTACACACGATCATGAAAAAAAACACTCGAGCAAAGCGCAGTGGCGTACAACACGTACGACGGCACTATAAAGGGGAAGATCCGTTCGAATGGCGCCACCCTTCATGTTAGTAAAGTTTGTTGAGCGACGATTCACGCTTTTCAGCCTCGTGCTTTTCAGTCCATTACAGCGTGACGAATGTGCTATCTTCATTACGAACGCTAGTTTTACCAGAACGAGCGCTCCCGTCTCATACTTGATTCTGAGCATGCGCGTTTTTTTTCCCCTCGTAAAAGCATACACACTACCGTTTTTCACGCCGTTAAAAAAAACTACATGAAAATCGACGTGAAAAAATAGAGCATGTTCGAAATTTTTATTGCCCGTTTTTCACGTTGTTAAAAATGCTCTGGAGACTACACACGATCGGTTTTAATGCCCATTTTTAAAAATGGCATTTTTAACGTCATGAAAAACGATCGTGTGTACGCGGCATTAGGTGGATAAATAAAGCTGATGTCTATCAGTGACTGATTTAAGACCAGTAAAGTATTGCCTATCTACAGAGCCAAAGAGCAATAATCTGCAGCAACCTGTAGAGACCTACAAGGCTTTACTTTTCATCAGTTTTGAGAAAAATAAACTGAATTAGAAAAGCTGATTGTAGAACTAAGACAGTCCAGGTATTAAGGTACAGACGTCATGAGAGAAAAACACAAAAACTGTCACTGCTGGCTGCTTTCTAAAAATGCAAGTCATAAACCTGGAACATGCATGAAGTAAATGAAAGAAAGTCAACGTTTCTTACCTTTAGATTTAATCCAGGGACAACTGAAGCAAAAGCATCAGCATAGTAGACTGGCAACTAGATATTCTGAAGAAGGGCAGCAATGGAAGCCTACATCAATGATCCATGACAATTGTACTCCAAGACATCTGGAAAATAGGGGAAAATTTGGTTTAGGTTTGAAAAGGTAATAAATGCAAAATCAGCTTCTAGATTAAAACACAGGATTAATAAAGGCTCATGGTAACAACCATTAGGCCCCTTTCACACTGAGGCGTTTTTACCGCGTTTTCACGGTAAAAATAGCGCTGTAATAACGCCTGAAATAATCCTGCCCCAGCATTCTCAATGTGAAATCTCTGAGGGCTTTCACATTGAGGCGGTTTGCTGGCTGGGCGTTGAAAAAAATCCTGCAAACAGCTTTTTTAGAGCAACTTTAGGGCGGATAAAATAGCGCTGTAAAAACGCCTATCCCCATTGAAATGAATGGGATTCGCGGTAAAAACGCGGTAAAACCGCATAGGCATAAGCGTTATGTTAAAAAATAGCGCTAACGCCTATGCGTTTTTACCGCGTCCGCGCCAATTTTGGCGCGAACGTGGTAAAATCGCGGTAAAAACGCATAGGCGTTAGCGCTATTTTTACCACGATTACGGTAAAACTGCAGGAAAAACCGCGGTAAAAAATGTCATTATCTTTTAGCATTTTTTCAACGCCTCAGTGAAGTTGTATACAAAATCATATTTTTTAACAATAGTTAAGCAATAATGCCTAAACAAATTAAAACGGTCTACCTCAGCTTTTCTTAACCAGGGATCTGTGGAACCCTATGGTGCCTCCTAAAGTTGCTGTTCTTTGAGCAGCATACCGTGGTGAATCCCATGCCTACGCAGACCTCAGCTTTTCTTAACCAGGGATCTGTGGAACCCTATGGTGCCTCCTAAAGTTTTTGTTCTTTGAGCAGCATGCCGTGGTGAATCCTATGCCTACGCAGACCATCAACACAAGGGGACAATTTTACACTGACTACTATTTTAAGGGTTAATTTTTACACTGACCACTAATGTTAAAGAACAGCACAATTTTCACTGTGTTCCTTTCTTTTCATAATATCATTATGTAGCGGCCCCCTCTCTCCCCTCTCTTCTATCGGCTCGTCTGTCTCTTGTCTAGGGGTACTTTAGAGGAGAGAGAGCGGGGTCGCCAAGCCCTCACCGCAGATGTTTGTGTGGTGGAAGCAAAGTTCTTGTTTTACCTTCGGGTCAGTGTTCTGCACCTGGAACCTCCAATGAGAGTTACCTTGAACAATGTCTGCCAGAAAATGAGCCCCACACCATTAAAGTCCAACACTCCTTTATTCTTCCTGAATGAACACAATCAGTTAGACTCCCTTGGAGAACAGAACAGACAAGGAGGTGTGGATGCGAGTAGGCCCAGACACAATGAACTCTCCACTTTCCTCCCTGAAAGTGGGTTGCGGTCTCCGAGCGAGGGGGGAATTTCCTTCCAGGCGGTCTCTGATGGGAGGCTCACCTCTCACTGGCAATATGCTGCACCGGGTCTTCAAGCAAGTATCTCCCACCGGTCCATTACGCCTTCCGGATTCGGGTACCCACTTCCGGGGTTCCCTAGGACCTCTTTCCCTCGTGGAACTCAGTGGTGGGCACTGAGCTCCAGACCTCCTCCCGAGTACCTCACCCCAGGCTAAAGGTGCCTGGGATGGAACACGACCTCTGAACGTTCTCTAGGCCTAGGCCCGCCTAGGGGACCGACACGAACCACCACCCTCAGGCTGAAGGTGCCTGGGACTCGACTCCCACCACCAAAAATGGGCGCCCCCTTTATACCCCCTCCCAGCAAGCACGGCGGGTTCCCCGCCCCACCATACAACCGCTGAGAGAGACCAAAAGAGGTACGCCACCGCAACGATGGCTCAACCCCGGGCCCAAAGCGACAGTGCCACCTGGTGGGCCCCAGGGAACCATACATCACAGTTTCCCCACCAGATTCAAAAAATAGAAAGCATATACCCGCTACAATTATATATTTTAATATGATTACTGAAAATTATTTTGTAGAATACAGCAGGTGGTGTTACAAAAATGATCCACCCTGGGTGTCAGATACTCCACCTACAGCACAGTGCTTGTCTTATTTCAAACTTTTTAGAATGCACTGATCTTACTAATGTACCATAAACTATTAGTATAATCATTTTTAGCAGAGGCTCCTGGAAACCTGAAAATTATTGCAAGTGTTATTTGGGCATAAAGAGTTTGAGAAAGGCTGGGGTACCTAAAAAACAATTAAAAGATTTCCCAAGCATGTAAATGTAGCAGATCTTTCATGACACACTTTTTTTAGTATGTTCAACCATACTTTTTCTTTCTTAAAATACACACTCTAGGCAGAGTAAACAGTATTTTTACTGATATGCAAATGTTGACTTTTTATAAAATGTGAGGAGCCAACCCATCATCTCCATCTATATCCAACCCCTCCAGGATTCTGACAGTGAGGACTGAAAAGTGACTCTCATGGGGAGGAGAAAAGATGCTCCAGCTGTGATTGATAGCATAGCCTCAACGTCTCTATGATGTGTGAGGGAGGATATGGAGATCCCAACGGGGGAGTAACTGGCTCTCTCTGGGCAGACTACAGCAGACTTTTTATTCACTCATTATGCACTGATGAGCCATTTATAAAGAAAAATGTAATTGTTCGCAGTGGTTTCTCTAAACATTGGCAAAAGATAGAGTTGATTTAAATGATAATAATACATTTCAGCAGAATCAGGCAATGATCATCACTATGAGTTTAGATTTTTTCATTGGGTGTTCCATGTATAGCCTATCATGTATGTTTATGTAGATCATGATTACACATCCTATACCTATGACCTGCTACTGTGGACTACTTGAAAAAATGTGGCGTAGAACTTTAACGATACTCTACTTGTCAACTGTGTGCATCAATGTAATGAGGTAACAGTTTATTCCAAATCATACTGCAGTATAAAAATTCAAACAAGCTATGGTGTTTGCATTTAAAATACAAGAACTTGCATAGCACTATCCCGCCCCCTTTTGGCCATGTATTGTGCAATGCTATATATATATATATATATATATATATATATATATATATATACACACACACACACACACATTTAGTCACATACAGGGCATAATAAATACAGATTAAAGCTTTCCTAATCTAGAAAAAAAAAACATCCTAATTGGGAAGGACTTGAACAGGTAAGTTTTGTTCTGTTCATAAAAACGAGTTTATGATAAACCACAGACTGTTCGGTAATGTAATAAGTATTTATCTGCGTATAACACGCACTTTTTCCCCCTTAAAATAGGGGGAAAATCGTATGTGCGTGTTATACGCCAATATAGGGCTGCCTTGGAGGGGAAGGAGGGAACGAGCGCGGCCGAAATACAAAGCCGCAATCTCCTGTGTACTCGGCTGGGCGTGACTGCCAGCCGAGCACACAGAAGATCCGGCTCTGTATTTCGGCAGCGCTCGTTCCCTCCTTCCCCTCCAGGGCAGCCCTATCTGGCTCGGTCTTCCCCTGGGCGGAACTGGGAGCCGAGGCCACACCTGCAATACCGACGTCATTACGCCCTCTCCATACGAGATACACAGGTGCGAACGAGTGCCACGAGCAGAGGAAGCCTGGATGAGACGCCGCGAATCACCGCGCTCCATCTTTTACTAACCGCTTTCAACTGATCATTATTCTGTAAGTGCAATACTTCCTATTTTTCAATAAATGTTCAAGCAGCATTACACTATGGAGCTTTTTCTTTTTATATTTTGAGACACCTACCACCATCCATACCCTATCCAGTCATTGATTGTGGGTCCTTGGGGAGACCTAAAATCCCTGCGCCTACACAGACCGCCGTCATATCGGTCAATTTGATCTGGTAAGGGGACTATATTATCATTTTCTGCTGTGTCTCCACTGGTGGATGGAAGTCTTTTCTATTACAAGTTTCTCTCATCACTGCATATCGAGAAGACCTGTTTTAAGGATTCATTTGCCTTTATGATTCACTTTTCTTCCTTTTTTTGCATCCACTTCGGGTTATTAGCATGCAAATCACATCATTTATTTGATTTGGGACTTTTTGTATGTTTATTTGTTTTTATCTTTAACAATTATGCTAATTTTTTATTCGTGTTTTGTTCTTTGCCATATGGGTCATCACTTTCAATTAACAAGTCATTTATGTTATTGATGAGGTGTTTTGCTCACATGTGAGATTGTGTTTGCTCACTTTGACATATATATCACTGGTGTATTTTTTATTTCAATTTTTATAATCCTTTCATTAATGATGGGCACTGACATAGACGTGCGCACGTGGCTTCCCTCCTCTCCCAGCGGCTGATGCTGCGGGATGTTTTAGGATGAATGGGGGAGGGGGCTGGTAAATATGTAATTTACTGACCCCTTCCCTTTCTGAATAAACAGTGAACGATCGGTAGTGTGTGTTTGAGCTTTGGGGTGCACACCCTAATGCAATAGGCTGCGCACACCTATGGGCACGGATCAGACTGCAGTGATGGGCAATGGTGAGGCTGCAGATAGGCACTGACCCTTTTTTTGCTTCAAAATTCTTTATTTAAAAAAAAAAAAAAAATCCTGAAACTTCCCTCTTAAAATTAAGGTGCGTGTTATACGCCTGTGCGTGTTATATGCCGATAAATACGGTAATTATTTAAAGCAACCTGCAGTTTACAATTCAAAATTGTTATGTAGTTACATGCCACGCCAGAAATTCTGGGGCAAAGATTGGAAGCAGTCAAGTCCCTTGGTTACCTCTAGCTGCAGAGTTGCTGTAACTCATTAAAACTAGTTCTGTGCCATGGTCATTGGCAACTGCACTAGATAACATGAGCACCTACGGATTGAGTAGCTACCTTCAAATACTGGAAAATACTAAGCATAAAATCACTGGAATTACTGCAGCAGAGACCCTTTACCCACTGAACTTTAATTAAATGGTTCTGTAGCTGCTACATTAACATCTGAAATGCCATAGTGCTTAGTTGTGCTTTCCTTTATTATTTTACTATATATTTTACTTTCTTTACTATTGCACATTTACTTTGTGCAAAACACACCTGTTTTTCTTGTTGACTATTCACTTCTTACTGTTAAACCATGACAGTAAAACCACAAGTGGCCCCAGGCCTTTTGAGTCATTGCTTACAACTGGTGCATTGAAAGGCTCTGATAAAAACAGAGAAATTGTCTCAGCCACCTGCAACCTTCAGTGAAAACTGCTGGTCAGCAGTTCCTTTATCTAACTAAAAACTGGCATAATTATAAGTATCAACAGATGGACTAGAATCTTTTCCTGTAGCAGTCAGATTGACAAAACCAGTTAGTGTTCTTTAGAGCAGTATTTTTCAACTTTTTTCAATCAAGACACCCTTTAAAATTATGAACAATCTTTAGGCACCCCTTCTAAATTGTAAAAAAAATTAATTAATAGTTTTTCATAATGCAGCAATATCCACACACGTAGGACACCCAACATTATATTCCTTCAAAGCAAATACACCTTTGCACACTGGTGTTTCTCTTCTCCCTCAGTTTCTCTCCATCTCTCAACTAATGTGACCCCAGTTCTGATGGAGAGGGGCAGGGAAGGGGCAAACAAGGATGGTGTGCAGGGGCATAATATCCTCCTAATCAACCAATGACGTCTACCGTTGTTAGGATGCTGGCAGCTGGAAGGTTGTAGTGGTGCACAATGTAAACCTGTGGCTTTGTGTAACTAAACAGAGAGCTTAAAGGGGTTGTAAAGGTTTGTTTTTTATTTTCTAAATAGGTTCCTTTAAGCTAGTGCATTGTTGGTTCACTTACCTTTTCCTTTGATTTACCTTCTAAGTGTTTGTTTTCTTTGTCTGAATTTCTCACTTCCTGTTTCTCCTCACTAAACTTCACACCATCATCCGAGTGGTGTGGAGTCAGCCAGAACAGCTTACTGAACAGCTTACTGAGGAGGAACAGGAAGTGAGAAATTCAGACAAAGAAAACTAAGAAAAAAAACATTTAGAAGGTAAATCAAAGGAAAAGGTAAGTGAACCAACAATGCACTAGCTTAAAGGAACCTATTTAGAAAATAAAAACGAACCTTTACAACCCCTTTAATCCACCCGCTGGCTTGTATACAATTTTGGGGCAATGTTTAGGCATTTTCCAAGGTACCCCTGAAGAAACCTGAAGGCACTCCAGATTGCCTTGGCACCCTGGTTAAAAAAGACTGTTTTAGACCACTAAAGCGCAGCAAAATGACAGAAGTACAACCCCAATTACAAAAAAAGTTGGGACACTGTGTAAAATCTGCATAAAAACAATGCAATGAGTTGCAAATCTCATAAACCCTTATTTTATTCACAACATATCAAAATGTTCAAAACGGAAAAAAGGTAATTTTGAAATTTAGGACAGCAACGTGTCTCAAAAAAGTTGGGACAGGGCCATGTTTCCATGGTGTAGCACCCCCTCTTCTTTTAACAACACTAGGCACTGAGACCAGTTGCTGGAGTTTTGGGAGAGGAACGTTGTCCCGTTCTTACCTGATATAGGGTTCTAACTGCTCAACAGTCCAGGGTCTTCTTTATCCTTTTTTTTTGTTTGTTTCAAGATGCACCAAATATTTTTAATTGGTGAAAGGTCTGGACTGTAAGCGGGCCAGTTAAGCACCCGGACTCATCTACTTTGAAGCCACGCTGTTGTCATAGATGCAGGATGCAATTTAGCATTGTCCTGCTGAAATATGCAAGGCTTTCCCTGGAAAAGATGTAATGTGGATGGAGGCATGTGCTGCTCTAAAACCTGGATATATCGTTCAGCATTGATGGTGCCTTTGCAGATGTGCAAGCTTTAATTTGTCTGACCGCAGAACAGTTTTCCAATCACTTTGCATCAGACCGTTTTAAATGAGCTTTGGCCCAGAGAAGACAGCAGCGTTTCTGGATCATGTTCAGATACGACTTCTTCTTTGCATGATAGAACTTTACCTTACATTTTTGGATGGCATGGCAAACTGTGTTCCCAGATAGTGATATTTTGAAGTATTCCTGAGCCCATGCAGTGATGCCCAAAGATCACGGGCATCCAATATTGTGTTTTGGCCTTGTCCCTTGTGCACAGAGATTTCTCCTGATCAGAATCGTTTGAGGATATTATGTACTGTAGATAATGATACATTTTACATTGAGGAACGTTATTCTGAAATTGTTTGATATTTTTTAGTTGCAGCTATTCACAGATTTCCATCCAAACAGCACTACAGTGCCTTGAAAAAGTATTTATATCCCTTGAAATTTTCCACATTTTGTCCTGTTACAGCCAAAGTGTAAATGTATTTTATTGGGATTTGATGTGATAGACCAACACAAAGTGGCACATAATTTTGAAGTGGAAGGAAAATTATAAATGTTTTTCAACATTTTACACACATAAATATGTGAAAAGTGTGGCGTGCATTTGTATTTAGCCCCCCTGAGTCAATACTTTGTAGAACCCCCTTTCGCTGCAATTACAGCTGCAAGTCTTTTTGGGGATGTCTCTACCAGCTTTGCACATCTAGAGAGTGACATTTTTGTCCATTTTTCTTTGCAAAATAGCTCAAGCTCTGTCAGATTGCATGGAGAGTGAACAACAATTTTCAAGTCTTGCCACAGATTCTCAATTGGATTTAGGTCTGGACTTTGAATGGGTCATTCTAACACATGAATATGCTTTGATCTAAAGCATTCCATTGTAGCTCTGGCTGTATGTTTAGGCTCGTTGTCCTGCTGGAAGGTGAACCTCCGCTCCAGTCTCAGGTCTTTTGCAGACTCTAATGCCCTGTACACACGATCGGATTGCCGATGGAATAAAATCCGATGGAATTTTCCGTCGGAATTCAGATGAAGCTGACTTTCATCAGTCTTGCCTACACACCATCAGACAAAATTCCGACCGTCCAAAACGCTGTGATGTAAAACACTCAGACGAGCCGAGAAAAAGGAAGTTCAATGCTTCTGAGCATGCGTCAACTTGATTCTGAGCATGCGTGGGTTTTTTGTCCGTTGGAGTTCCACACAGACGATCAGAATTTCCTATCGGTTTTTTTTCCATCGGAAAAATTTAAAACATGTTCTATTTTTTAACACTGATGGGAAAAAAATCCGATGGGGCCCACACACGATCTTTTTTCCAATGAAAAAAGTCCATCGGACTTTTTTCATCGGAAAAACCGACCGTGTGTACAGCGCATAACAAAAGGTTTTCTTCTAAGATTGCCCTGTATTTGGTTCAATCCATCTTCCCATCAACTCTGACCAGCTTCCTTGTCCCTGCTGAAGAAAAGCATCCCCACAATATGATGCTGCAACCACCATGTTTCACAATGGGAATGGTGTGTTCAGGGTGATGTGCAGTGTTAGTTTTCCGTCACACAGAGTTTTGCTTTTAGGCCAAAAAGTTCAATTTTACTCCCATCTGACCAGAGCACCTTCTTCCACGTGTTTGTTGTGTTCCTCACATGGCTTCTCGCAAACTATAAACGGGACTTCTTATGCCTGTCTTTTACCAATGGCTTTCTTCTTGCCACTCTTCCATAAAGGCCAGATTTGTGGAGTGCATGACTAATAGTTGTCCTGTGGACAGATTATCCCACCTGAGCTGTGGATCTCTGCAGCTCCTCCAGAGTTACCATGGGCCTCTTGGCTGCTTAGTCAGTTTAGGTTAAGGTTCTCTAACAAACCTCTGAGGGCTTCACGGAACAGCTGTATTTATACTGAGATTAAATTACACACAAGTGGCAATTGGTTCCACTCGATTTTAGTTAGGGGTATCAGAGTAAAGGGGGCTGAATACAAACACATGCCACACTTCAGATGTTTATTTGTAAAAAAAAAATGAAAAACATTTATAATTTTCCTTCCACTTCACAATTATGTGACACTTTGTGTTGGTCTATCACAAAAAATCACTATAAAATACATTTACATTTTTGGTTGTAATATGACAAAATTAGAAAAATTTAAAGGGATATGAATACTTTTTTAAGGCACTGTATGCACAGCAAGTGTTATGTGTACCTAACTAATAGCTAAAGCATGGCTGTACCATGTCTTACCACCGTCTTCAAGTAAGTTTATATTGAATTGTCAAAAATAACTATTGTTTGTATTGCCTTTGCTATAGACTATAGATCTCCTTCAAAATAAACTAGAATTGTCCTTTTTGTTCTGAAAAGTATATCTGATGTTAGGTCCTCTTTAAAACAATTTTAGTTACTCATAGACTGTTCTCCATTTCATGCCCTATAAACATGAACGGCAATCTGATTTAGTAAACAATCCTATACTGGAGGCCAGTGGGAGTATGCAAATATAATTTTTCCTATGCAATAATAAAATGGCTGGTTTACACTATGGGGTATACACATATAAGATTACTGAAAACAATGCGTACATGTCTTTTTCAGCAAGTGTAACAGATGTCATATTTATCTAACAATCTGAAGTTACATCACCTCCTATTTCATATTATGTAATGGGTACATGCTTATCGGTTAAATCACTTTTTGGTTTCTTAAGGTGTAAAGGCAAAACTTTTTTTTTTTGTTTTAGGCAGAATGGAGAGGGATTAGAACACCTAGTAGATTTCTCTTTCTGTGCCCCTGTTAAGGAGATTCACCCTCTCTATTTGTCCTGTTTACCATTTATCATTGAAAGTAAAAATCCCAAATTATAGGTTGTCCCTAGAAAAGGGGAAATTGTCCATTGGGGACACTTCTGGTGACCTGGGGGGCCTGAAGAAATGTTCTTTATTCGCAGGGATTTGCCATCACCTCCTTTTTTTGACTATGGGACAGGAAGTGAGGGTACTGTATATACTCGAGTATAAGCCGAGTTTTTCAGCAAATTTTTTTGTGCTGAAAATGCCCCCCTCGGCTTATACTCAAGTCTGTGTCCATCTTCACCTTTGTGTGCCTGATCCCAGCCAGCCGAAGGTCCCTTGGATCCCAATCTTGATACACATGTAGCCCCACTCTTCCTCTACAAGTGTGCAAAGTTTGTTGTCCGGGAGACCTACGGCCGGGGAGCACTGATTTTTCAAAGCCAGGCACCCCTTCCATAGACTCTTATGTTAAAAGGTAATTTCTCCAGTGATTTTGGGGACCCGGTACCGGCCGGCCCTAGGTCCCCTGGACCCCAAACTTGGCACACATATAGCCCCACTCCTCATCTACAAGTGTGCAAAGTTCCATAGACTCCCATGTTAAACATCAGTCTAGTCACACAGTGCAGGAGATCAGGTAGGGAGCATGGGCACAGTGAGGCGTGGGCACAGTGAGGCGTGGACACAGTGAGGCGTGGGCACAGTGAGGCGTGGGCACAGTGAGGCGTGGGCACAGTGAGGCGTGGGCACAGTAAGGCACAGTGAGGCATGGACACAGTGAGGCATACACATGGACACAGTGAGGCACAGTGAGGCATACAGATGGACACCCTAGGCTTATACTCAAGTCAATAAGTTTTCCCAGTTTTTTGTGGTAAAATTAGGTGCCTCGGCTTATATTCGGGTCGGCTTATAATCAAGTATATACGGAAAGTTTCCCCAATTGGACACATATTAAACAGATGGCAAAAAAAAAAACTCACAAGGGTTGCAACGCTTCCTTACTTTATCTGAACTACAAAAAAAAGCCTATCGTTCTACTTTAAATCTTTCATTGACTCCAATGCCAAAATTATACTGCAACAGAACCAGTTTATCCCTTACCTGCCTGTACAGCCAATGTAATGTTTTTGCTTTCGTGTTGCATTCTAATATAATTACATAGTTAGTCTGGCTGAAAAAAGACACAAGTCCATCTAGTTCAACTAATATAAAAAATCACTAAAGAATCAAGTAAAGTAAGACCCTTTAGTAATGATTACAGCATGAGGGTGGTAACAGGACATCAGTGGCAGAGATCTTACTAGCATAGTCCCTAAAATATATAATAAGCTGGGAAGTGACTTAGTCTTTGGCAATCATCAAAAATGAATATATTAGTATTGGTCAGATGGACCCTTTAAAGCCAAGACACGCACAGGCTTGATTCTTTGGAAACAATGCAGAAAACATTCATTCCACTGCTTACCTGGTTGATCTATTATGTGGTAGTGTGATGCAACAGTTAAGACAGCTTTAAAACTCACATTGTATGTGATCATTGATATTATTTTCTAGTATTTCCAAAGACAGAAGAAAAAAAACATTCTCAAAGTGCAGCTATACCTAATAAAACATTACTGTGGTGCTATTACAGGGTAGATAAGATGTATGTACATTTGGGCAAATCGTTTTAAAAACATTCCAGCTCCTGTGGCATTGATTACATGGTCTCTACCAATTAAGAGGCAAAGTATTCAGGCACAGCCACTAATAATCAAGCTCTGCTATCGTATTGGTCATGTGACCTGGTGCTAGAAGGGAGAATGCAGGAGCAAGTATATTCATCAGCACTTTCATGCACGTAACCATACATCTTATTTGCAGGATATTAATATATAAAAAAAAAAAATCAGTCTGGTTTTCCCCATGAACTATGCACGAAAATAAAAACACAAAGCAAAAAAGACATAAAGTATCTCATAGTAACAAATAAGCTATACAGTTCTCTAATAATGTGGTTTATTGTAATGAAACAAATTCAGTCACCAACTTCACAAAGCTACAAAATAAAAAATAATTCTTTAGGCTACCAAAGAAAACAGATTTGTCTGAAAGCTGTTTTCTTTTAGGCTTATGATAAATCTGCCATCCTCTTAGCAGTAGTGTTGCCAGTTTACTCTGATACAAGGAAAACTTACATTTCGTTTGTTGTCCAAGGAGACTATTGGTGGAAGGTGATAAATTAAGTACCATGTTACTAACAAAGCAGTTTCCAAGATATTCGTATGCAGAATGACATAAATTATGAAAGATGTTTAATACATTTCCCCACTTCCAAGGAATGTTGTAATTTCCTTTATTGTTTCCCATCAGATAAAACATGTTAAGTGAGGATATTGTTTGTACCAGAGTAAAATATACAAAAATCCCTAATTACACCTAATAATAATCTGCAATGGTTATTATTACTTTCTAAGGTACGACAAATTTCCCAGCGTGTCCTCAAAAGACCCAGTCTGGTAAACACTACAAAAGTGCAAGTCAGTTCATACAATGGGTCCCATGTATAAAACCCAGAGGAAAAGACTGAAAAAGTTCTGCCAGTAGCAACCAATCAAATGTCTTTCATTCTGGAACTGCTGCTAATGTGCTTCAAGACGCCTCTATTTTGCTCCCAGTTTACAAGCTCTAATATCTATTTGCTCCAAGTTTCACAAATAAAGACGTTTGTTCCACTCAATAAATAAAATCAAACAACAGAAATGACCAAAAATGTACTTCTAGGACAGGTGTGGGAAACCATTGTGGAACTGCGAGTCGCATTGGGCATTGGAAGCCTGTCAAGGTCACCTGTGGCCAGGTGACAGATGCACACCGTAGGGGGACAGGAGTGCACCGCAAGGTAGTGAACCCTATGGCTGGCTACTGCGGATAGGAAACTGGGTGGTTGTGGAAAGCGGGACCAGAGGAGCACAACCGGGATCCTAACGGAAGCTAGAGCCAAGATTCCCCAGGGCGCGGAGTCTAAGACCCAGCAGGTCTTCTCCAGGGCCTCTAGTGGTGAGGATGTTATGCTGCAGGCTGGGACCAGGTCGCGGCCCCTGGAGTTTCCTAGCTCACGCCCCGTAGGATAAGGGGAAAAGAGGGGAAGCAGCAGCACAAGATATGAGAGAACCGAATAACAAGCTGAAGGTCAGGGGCCACAAGCAGACAAGGATAACGAAGGAACGAGCCGAAGGTCAAGGGTCACGAGCAGACAGGGATAGTCGGGGACAAGCCAATAACGTAACAGAGAGACAGACGTAGCACACGGCAGGCAGGAACCTAAACACACAATGCCTAACAAACACGTTGATCAGCAAAGCAGGCTTGCAGTGCACAGGTTAATATAGTGTTCTGTGATAGGGCCTGGGGTGGAGTCTGGCTGGGAGGAGATTATAAAGGAAGCCAGGTGAAAGGGCTCAGGCCTCTAAGATGAACACATGGGAAGGAAGGTAAGCTGACAGACAAACACTACTGCATATCCATGACAGTACCCTCCCTCTTATGGGCCCTCCCCCGCCTGGACCCAGGCTTAAAGGGAAATCTCTGATGAAACCTTCTCAACAGATGAGGTGCAGCGACATCAGATGCAGCGATCCAAGATGCCTCCTCAGGACCAAAACCTCTCCAATGCACAAGGTACTGAAGAATGCCTCTGCAGAGCCGAGAATCCAGAACTTGTCTAACCTCGTACTTAAGATTATCCTCAGAGACCGAAAACGAGGTAGGGAGATGAAAAGAAGATCTATTGAGGACCAAAGGCTCTCTAGGAATAAGCAAGGGCATGAGAGGATCAACAGGAATCTGAGGAGGGTCCCCTAGACCCTTAAAGGGGAACTGGTCATCTTGCACAGGACCATCAGACTGGGCAGATGTCAGTGGAACCCTGAAGTCAGGTTGGTTAGAAGGTGACATGTCGCCGGAGTCAAGCTGAATAGCTGAAGGACAAGCAGAATGTCCCGAACAAGAAAAAGTAGGAGGCTCACTGGGCATGGGCTGGACTGACATAACTAGTACAGAGGCAGAGTGAATAGCTGAGTCAGGTGTAGCGACTACCTGAATCGCATCGCAAGACGTAGCGACTGCAGGACTTGTAGACAAGCTAGCCTGGCTGTGCATCCAAGGGTGGTTAGGGACAGAGAAATGTAAATGGTTATGCAACCTGGAATGAATGACCGGCTCAGATTCACAGGGGGCAACCTTGGGTAGGCAGGACGAGGAACAGGAGGGACCCCAAGCCAGGATCTGTCCAGTAGTCCAGTCCACATGAGGAGAATGGAGCTGTAACCATGGGAGACCCAAAATTATAGGCGTTGAGGCCTTGGGTAAGATAAGGAAGGATATCCACTCCTGGTGGAGTGTCCCTACCGACATCTTAACAGGGAGGGTCTGGAAGCGGATATGTCCCCCTGGGAGAACAGTACCATCAATCGCCAAGACCACCAATGGCGTGGTGAGGGGCAAAAGAGTAAGTCTCATGGACGATGCGATTTCCCAGTCCATGAAATTACCAGCGGCTCCGGAATCCAGATATGCTGAGACCGAATGAGAAGAAGCACCAACATGAAGGAACACAGAAAGCAGAAGACGAGAAGGGGAAGGTGATATTTCTGGGTCCAATACTCCCCTTTCCAGATGAAGTGGACCCGAACGTTTTTCTGGACAAAGAGAGCAAGTGTCACGAAAATTACCTTTGCCCCCACAGTAAAGACACAGACCAAGAGTTCTGCGCCTAGCACGTTTCTCGGGGGATAGCCTGGTCCGACCCAGCTGCATGGGTTCCTCAGCTGGTAGGAGATGCTCTACGGGTCGAAGAGAGTGGAGCTCAGGCTGACTAAGAACCAAGGAGTGCTGGCGTTGCTTTTCTAAGGTCCTCTCCTGAAAGCGAATATCGATCTGGTTACACAAGGAGATAACGCCGGCCAGATCAGTGGGGATGGTTCTTCCAGCTAATTCATCCTTCACTCTATCAGACAGGCCATGCAAAAAGGTTGCGACTAAGGCCTCATTGTTCCAGCTCAACTCAGCCGACAGTATGCGGAAATGAAGGGCATACTGTCCCACAGAAGCAGACTCTTGGCGGAGACGTAAAAGGGCGCTGGCCGCTGAAGAGACACGAGCCGGTTCTTCGAAGATATTCCGAAAAAGTTTCAAGAAGCCAGACAGGCTAGAAACCATTGGATCATTCAGTTCCCACAGAGGGGCTGCCCAGGCTAAAGCTTCACCAGAGAGGAGGGAAATGATATAGGCTACCTTAGCCCGATCAGACAGGAAGTTTTGGGGCTGGAGCTCAAAATGAATCGTGCATTGGCTAAGGAACCCCCTGCAAGCCTTGGAGTCCCCAGAGAAACGGGACGGAGCTGGCAGTTGTAGCGAGTGTGTGGCTGTGACTGGTGCAATAGGTGCAGCCGCTGATTGTATTTGAGGTTGCGGATTCAGGGTTCCCAAGGAGGCCTGAAGCTATTCAAAGTGAGAAGCCAGATCCTGGAGGAATCGCATCACCTGAGTCTGATTCGATTCCTGGGTTTCAAGTCTGCAAACTATGCCCTGCAATGGATCATCCGCGGGTAGCGGGATGTCAGCCGGATTCATGGCTGATCAAACTGTCAAGGTCACCTGTGGCCAGGTGACAGATGCACACCGTAGGGGGACAGGAGTGCACCGCAAGGTAGTGAACCCTATGGCTGGCTACTGCGGATAGGAAACTGGATGGTTGTGGAAAGCGGGACCAGAGGAGCACAACCGGGATCCTAACGGAAGCTAGAGCCAAGATTCCCCAGGGCGTGGAGTCTAAGACCCAGCAGGTCTTCTCCAGGGCCTCTAGTGGTGAGGATGTTATGCTGCAGGCTGGGACCAGGTCGCGGCCCCTGAAGTTTCCTAGCTCACGCCCCGTAGGATAAGGGGAAAAGAGGGGAAGCAGCAGCACAAGATATGAGAGAACCGAATAACAAGCTGAAGGTCAGGGGCCACAAGCAGACAAGGATAACGAAGGAACGAGCCGAAGGTCAAGGGTCACAAGCAGACAGGGATAGTCGTGGACAAGCCAATAACGTAACAGAGACAGACGTAGCACACGGCAGGCAGGAACCCAAACACACAATGCCTAACAAACACGTTGATCAGCAAAGCAGGCTTGCAGTGCACAGGTTAATATAGTGTTCTGTGATAGGGCCTGGGGTGGAGTCTGGCTGGGAGGAGATTATAAAGGAAGCCAGGTGAAAGGGCTCAGGCCTCTAAGATGAACACATGGGAAGGAAGGTAAGCTGACAGACAAACACTACTGCATATCCATAACAAAGCCTCTAACATGACTCTTTAGAGGCAGATACACAAGTTGTATTTTCACCACAGCTGGAGTGCCAAGGTTGACTACACCTTTGGAAAATGAAAAGCGTCTGACGCATCAGAAAACCTTGCCATTCTAGTTATTAGAATTATATTATAGAGAATTAATCACTTGCCATCCGCCATATAGCAGAATGATGGCGGTTGTGTTATCCTAACCGGACGTCATATGAAGTGATCAGGATAACACAGCCGGCGCACGCCTGCGGGGGGCACACAGTGCGGCGATCTGAGGTGCTGTGTGTCAGTCTGACACACTGCAACTCTGATCGTCTGACAGAGGCTTCTTACAACGTGATCAGCTGTGACCAATCACAGCTGATCATCGCGTGAACCAGGAAGTGCTGGTAAACGGCTTTCCTCGGTTCACGCTGTCAGGGAGAGACGATCGGCGGCTTTCCCTGTCAGAGAGAGGTCTGTGCTGATAATCAGCACAGCCCCCATTAAAAGGTGCCCATCAGCTGCCAAACAGTGCCTAACACCTGCCAGCCTGTCCCCATAATAAACGTATGTCAGTGCCCCCAACAGTGCCAATCAGGGCCCAAAAAAGCGCCAATCAGTGCCCCATCAGTAATGCCTGTCAGTGCCCCATCAAAGTGCCAATCAGTGCCACTCAGTAATGCCTGTCAGTAGCTCCTCATCAGTGCTGCCTATTCAGTGCCCCCTATCGGTGCCCATCAGTGCCCCCTATCAGTGGCCATCAGTTTTGTTTTTTTAATTGTCGGCCTTTTTTCGCTTATATTGCCAAAATTAAAAACCGCATCAGTGGCATCTATCAGTGCTGCCAGTGCTGCCTATCAGTGCCTTCAGTGCCCCCTATCAGTGCCCATCAGTTTTTTTTTTTAAATTGTCGGTCTTTTTTCGTTTATAGCGGCAAAATTAAAAACCGCAGAGGTGATCAAATACCACCAAAAGATAGCTCTCTTTGTGGGAAGAAATGATAAAAAAAAATGTTTGGGTACAGTGTTGCATGACCGTGCAATTGTCATTCAAAATGTGACAGCGCTGAAAGCTAAAAATTGTCCTGGGCAGAAAGGGGGAAAAGTGCCTGGTATTGTGGTTAAATTAAGTATTTAAATACTCTTAAATACATGATTATAGCAATTTTTTTGCAGCCCACGGTTTAGGTAAAAAGCAGTAAACACAATCTCCTTAAGTTCCCCAAAAGCTAGAGGGTCCAGATTATTAAAGGAGGACTTATTTTAGTATGATGTAAAATGTATACTCAAAAGACTAAATAAAATTAAATCCATAAATGCTGAAATTATGCAAAACCATGTTGATGAAAAGAAAGTTTATATTACCCACTGTATCAAATATTGCTCTCATATTCCCCAGTGCCTGTGCGATCCTCTTTACTGCTACTTGAGCTGGTGGCTTGTAGACAATCAGTGGCCACCTGTGTCGCAGCCAATTCTCTGGCATGCACAGTTTTAAAGGGCTGGTGCATGTATTGCTCCAAGCAACAATGTTTACATGCTAGTAGCTTGACCTCCCCAATGCCTCCAAACAATCTGATTCCCCGTGTTCCTCTGTGCCGCTCTTCTCTCAAGTGTTCATCCTGCTCCTGCGATCCTCAGTAACACCTTGTGTGTTCCTGCCTACAGCCTGAATTACAGAACCTGTGCTATCCTGTACCTGTGACCTCTTCCTTATCTCAGCCAGCACCTCTGTGATACCTGTGATAACTCTGTGTCCCAATCAGTCACTTGTTACCAGCATTGATGTACTTCAAGTCTGCAGCCTGCTTCAGTGTTGCCCTGTACACTATGAGCCAGCTTCCTGCTGGTGTGTTTCCATGCATCTCTGCCTGCCGGAACTGAACTCCCACTGACCGGTGATCAAAGCACTTCTGTGTTACAAGTGACGAAGTGGCAATGGACTACAGCCCACGACAGTTGCACACTTAGTAAATCATCTTCACCTGAGGTTCTGCATAACATTGGAGACTAAAAAAATAAGAAATTTGGAAAACCATTACAAACTATTAAACAAAAGTGATCCAAAAAGGAGGACAAACGAGTATTCCAGCAGAAGAGTGACCCAAAACATGACATTTTTGAAAAAGTGCAAATGACTAAAAGACTGTGCACTTGGGTTTCTGGTTCTACATAACCACACTGAAATCTAGGCCTCTCCAACAAACTTGCTTTCAAGCAAGAATATGTTTTGCAAGCAAAACTCCCTGGAATCTCAGCAAAGAGGTCTTGAGGTCTCAGTGCCCTGCTCATATTAGACAGATGAATCATCACTGAGCATGAAAGAAATGTGTCTGGCTGGCTGGCTACACTGATTACCAAGCCCCGTTACATTGATTTAAAAGACGAAACTAACGTCAGCCTTACTACAGAGCTTCTTGTACTTAAAGAAGCAAATAATGAAAAAAAAAAATCTGGGTATAATTTTTGAAATAAATATTGTAGGCCTGCGGTGGTGTTTTTACTAAATGTTGAAAATGCAACAGAAAGATATATATTTTTTTTTAAATGCAGACCAAACACCAGGCATTAAACAAATATCACAAAAAGCAGTAAGTATTGCACCATAAAAATACAACTGACCTCAATTTCAACCCCAGCAAAACCGTGTTAAAAATGTTGGAGAGACAGCAGATTCTGTTCAACTTGATTTTGCTGTGAAATTACACATTTAGCCTTTAGGCTACTTTCACACTGAGTCGCTTTACAGGCGTTATAGCGCTATAAATAGTGCCTGCAAAGCGCATGTAAAGCGCCTCTCCTGTCACTCTAGTGTGAAAGCCTGAGTGCTTTCACACTGGAGCGGTGTGCTTGCGGGACGTAAAAAAAGTCCTGCGAGCAGCATCTTTAGGGTACTTTAGGAGCGTTGTATACACCACTTCTAAAGCGCCCCTGCCCATTGAAATCAAAGGGCAGCGCTGTCGAAGCACCTGCGAAGCGCCTCTGCGCTTTTAACCCTTTATTCGGCCCACTAGAAGCCCCACTAGCAGCCGAATAGCGTCGCTAATACGACGGTAATGCGCCGCTAAAACTAACGCCGACGCCCCCAACGCAGCAGTGTGAAAGTTCCCTTACAGCACAGTTAGGCTCAATTATTTTACAGAAGTATCTTCACTTAAAGCTGAAACTCATCCCACTTAAAGAAAACTAACCCATTCATTCAAGACGTTGTGCTTTATTTTGTAGAGAAATCACTTTGAAAAACACCTCGACATTTCTGGTTGTTTCTATCTTGAGTAAGACTCCATTCACACAGGGGCAACACGACTTCCAGCGCGACTTTGGGAGGCAACTTGGACACGACTTGAGTATGAATCACAGCGCGACATGAGGCAACTTACAAACCAACTTCAAGTTGCCTCCAGGACAGGAGGCTTTCCAGCAGCCAATCAAACAAGAATCAGCTCTGTGGGAGCGAGGGGGGAGGGAGGGGTTTGCCTGAGAAATGTATGTTCTCTTCCTGTATTGTTGCTTCTGTTAAGACAGTGATCCGAATTCTGAGGCGACTTCCATTGAAATCAATGGGTACAAGTTGCCTACAAGTCGCCTAGAAGTCGGTTTGAAGTAGTACAGGAACCTTTTCTGAAGTCGGAGCAACTGCAGTAGTGTGCATTAAGACGGCTCCATTCACTTACATTGATTTTCTCAGGCAGCGCGACTTGAGGTGACTAGGGGCGACTTGGGGCGACTTGAAGTCGGATCCAAAGTCGTCCCTGTGTGAATGAGCTCTAAGAGCAGATAATTCATGTAGCATTTATTTCCTGAAATCCATCTGCTCTTAGCTCAGACATGCATGCAGACAGGAGGGTAAGCTCCTCCCCTACAGAAGACTCTTGGGATGTATGATATCATTTGCCTAGGCCTGGAAACCAGGAAGTAACTGAAGAAATGGTAAAAAAGGTTAAAACAAGTAAATATGTGATGATGACATGCTTTTATTCCTTGAGGATCCTCAACGATTTCACCACATTCTCGGGCTTGAAGGTAAATTGGAGCAAATCCTCCATTCTGCCTTTGGACGCGAGGGCCAGGGAGAGGGCTGATCCAAATATGCCTTTGCAATGGGTTTCTTCCATCACATCTTTAGGAATCAAAATTACGGCGGACAGTACTGAATATGTAACGCTTAACCTGTTGCCTCTGTTAGCCTTCTTTAAACAGGACTCCAACATGGATTTCTTGGATTTCTTGACCGAAATAGAGTCCAAAAAATACAGCATATTGGATTCACTTTACACCAAATTACCTCCCTCATTGTTTTTGGATGATGTCATATTAACCAAAAATAATAGGTATAAATTATGCGGTAAATTTAAGAAACTGGAACGTCTAATACATTCCACCAATTCACAATGGTGGGATAAATATTTCTTGGAGAAATATTTAGATAATAGAATAACGCCTAGAGGTCTAAGAATTCTAAAAAATTGTTCATTCTTAGAGCTTGATGATGCCAGAGAATGGAACCGTTTGGCCGAATTTTGTACCACTAAGTGGATGAATATTCTATTAAAACATAGAGCTAACAAATTTGATCAGCTAGAAAAAGCGGTGTAATCATTATGCACTGAAATTTTAGATTTTGGGCATAAGGTTCCTCTTTCCTGGTTGGATATCCTCAAAAAGAAAACCAAAAAAATGGAGGGTGATCTCATATATAGTAAATTGGGTAAATTTAGAAGAGATATTAAAGACTATTCTAACAATAAGGTGTTTACTTGGATGGATAAAACAAAAATTCCAATTCCTCCCACTGTATCACTTTTCCCTAATACCACTTTACTATCACAGCCATCCAGCAATTCCATGCCCAATATCCCTCTTCCCCTTTCTTCTCCTTATCCTCCACCTCTTATGTCCCTAGTCATACAGGACCGGGATAAGTATCTCTTGGGGGCAGAACATCTCTTAGGAGACAAACAGACATATTGTAAGCTAAGGAGTGACCCACTGTTGGCTTATAAAATAGAAATCGAAATATTGATCAAGTCAGCTTTATCTAATAACATAATAAGTAAAAATTAGGCCTTTTTTCTACACAGAGATTATTATAATACCCCTTATTTCTACCACATCCCAAAAATTCATAAGAATACAAATTCTCCTCCAGGCAGACCTATCATTGCTGCCATGGATAGCATTACTTCTGGACTATCAAAATACATTGATTATCATCTGCAACTAGGGCTGGGCGATTTCCCCCCCCCCCCCCAAAAAAATCTGCGATTTTTTTATAAAAAAATAGATTTACGATTCGATTATTTATTTTTTTATTATATTAATTGAAGTGCATCAACAAACAAAATTTCAAAGGCAAACCTTTTCTCTAACTGCAAAGTCAGTGTGCAACAAAGATTGTTAAACATCCAAATTATTAATACTGTATTTGGATTTAGCTAATAAAACAACCAAAAATCTTGAGGTTACTCTTAGTTGAATTGAACTGTGCCCGTGCCTCACTGTGCCCGTGCCTCACTGTGTCATTTTTTATATATGGCAGGTACATCATTGACATTATAGTCATCTGGGATGGTGATATTGGTGTTATCGATGACTTTGTGAACCACTGCAATAAAAACACATGTGGTCTGTCTTTTACCCATGATTGGGATAGAGACAGGCTAAACTTTCTTGATCTGGAGCTATATCATCCAGACAAAGACATTCAAGCTAAAAATTATTTCAAACCAACAGCAGGAAACTCCTTGCTCCATTTCAAAAGCTGTCATTATAAAAAGTGGACAAATAACATCCCTAGAGGTCAATTTTGTCGATTGCGGCGAAATTGTACCCAAAAAACAGATTACATCCAACAAAGCCGAATTCTTAAAAAGAAATTATATGAAAAACAGTATCCCACCTCATTGATAGATCATGCATATAATCACTACCTAGAGCCCAAAGTAGTTACGAGTACGCAGAATGAGGACCAAGACAAGTTTGATCCCTCTATCCATTTTATAACAAGGTTCCACACAGAGTCCAGCAAAATGGAATCTATCCTAAAAAAAACATTGGCCCATTTTATTGGAAGATCCACATCTAAAATCTGTTCTTACTGACATGCCTAGGGTCACCTACAGAAGAGCCACAAATTTGAAAAATAGAATAGCCCCCAGCAAATTGAAATGCAAAAAAAAAACTCCATTGTTACAACACATTGACATGTTCCCTTTAAAGGGCATGTTTCAATGTAGAAAAGAATTGTGTAAAACATGTTCCTTTATAGACCATGGACAAAAAGAATTTTCCACAAAAGAAAAAACACATTATCTGGGGGCCTTCTACAATTGCAGTTCAGATTTTGTCATTTATGTGCCAACGTGCCCTTGTAAATTGTTGTACGTGGGCCGCACCATAAGACCTTTACGCCAACGTTTTGGCGAAAATAGAAGAAAGATAGAAGGTGGAAAAGATAAGCACAGTGTGCCTCGTCATTTTGCCGGCTGTCATCATAAATCCACAGAAGGTCTCAGAGTATGGATTGTGGAACAAATCCCCAATACATTGCCAGAGGCCGAAAGATTTCACAAGCTCTGTGAACGTGAAGCCTTCTGGATTTATTCTTTGGATACCCTCAGTCCTGGGGGAATCAATGAAGAATTGGAAATTTCTACTATATTATGAAGATTTATACCCCCTCTTTTCCTTTCCTTTTTGTGTTCAGATCTCTATCCTCTTTGTGTTCAGATCTTCTTCCTTCTCTTTTATCTAGCTTTACAGTATATATGCATAGTTGCACATTGTCCTTGTACGGTGTGCGACCTGCATATTTTAAAAAGCTATTGTGGCATTTCAACATTATTATTTTTTATAGTAATTTGATAAGAACCCAATTAGTATAATTTACAAATTTTTCTAATTGTTGGTACATTAGTACCTTTTCCTCTTTTCCTCCCCTCCCCTTCCTCCTTTTCCCTTCTTCCCTGGCCAACAACAATTTTTGATACATCATAATATTGATTGTTGGATCTCCTTTCCCTTTTTTTTATTGAATAGAACTAGCAAAATAAATCTATGTTCTACAGTTTTTACTACAACAGCTCGGTTTGAGTTCTTACATTAATTTTTTATATATAAAATATCATATCATATCATATATACCAGTGTTTCTCAACTCCAGTCCTCAAGGCGCCCCAACAGGTCATGTTTTCAGGATTTCCCTCAGATGAAACAGCTGTGGTAATTACAAGGCAGTGAAACTGATCAAATCACCTGTGCAAAATAATGGAAAGCCTGAAAACATGACCTGTTGGGGCGCCTTGAGGACTGGAGTTGAGAAACCCTGATATATACTATTAATTTTTAAATATTTAATGATTCAGTTTGATATTTCCATTTTTTATTGATTATTATACCATTATTTTTTCCTATTTTTGTTTTAAATGTTTTTAAAATGTAATATGTATTAAAAGATAAAGTTTCTTATGTTTTAACAAATTGTAGACCATATTATAATATTTGATTATTATGTTATGCTTGTATATGTCCGGTTTAGTAGCATTACATTACACCATCTGTCACCTTTGTTTAAATTTGCTATTATTAGTGTATGACATCCATTCCAATGGGTGTAGTTACAACTAATTCCACAAGGTGGCAACACCACCTCAGGCATATAAATAGGCTATGATCAGCCATCCACAGACATGCTTGCTAAAGATGCGTGCAGTGACCTTTCACGTCTCGCTGCTGTAACATCGAAACGCGTTGCATGCTGGTCGTGACGTCACCTTGCTGAGCGTAGCGTCTCAGTTTGACGCCTAGTCTGCGTTCCAGCCCTCCTCCTGGATCCTTGAGAGACTATCCGGATACATTTGAATGGACATTATGCCGGTTCCTCGCTCAGCACACAGGGATGTCTCTTCCAATTGAGAATGCCAGCTTTTGGAGTACGATCGTAGACCGGACCGCTCATGTGCCTGCTACAGTTTACCTAAGAGTGAGTGCTTTAGTGCTATTGTGGTATTAAAGTGTAACAGTTTTACTAAGTGGCGCCTGTATTGTTTTTCTTTATTTTATATGTTTGGAGTCTGGCTTCGGCTCCCCCAGCAAGGCTGCCCGGTTGTATCCCAGGACTGTTAATACTCACATTCGAGCTCTTCACACAGCTCAAAGGACTTCTTTGGTAAAATATATACACGTGTTGTTTTTTTGACATTTTAAGCGCCAGTGTTGTAAATAATTTTGCCTGGCTTGGCAGAGGCTTCCGCTGTCACTTATAGGGAGGATAAATCTGCTAAAGATGAAAATCCTTCCAGTTATTTTATACTTCCTGCGGCATGCCCCGGTTCGGGTCCCTAAATCCTTTTTTAAGCAACTAGATGGCATCACAAGTTCAGTCCTTTGGGCCCCCAAACTGCCACGCATACCCCTTAAAGTACTTCAGGAACCCTGGGGACAGGGGGGACTGGCTTTGCCTGATTGGCGGAAATATTATCTTGCCAGTCAACTTGTATTTGCCCATAGATGGTTGACCTTTTGAGGCGGGGGACTCTGCCACAGTGGTGGAGGCGGCTCATCTGGGGTCATATGAGACCCTTCGTTTGGCTATACACAGAGGGGTGAAGTCTGAACTGACGTTGTCCATGAGAGCGACTATTAAAGCGTGGGAGGAGGCGGTTGGGCTGGCCCGTACGAGTTACTTGGGTTTCTCGCCACAGACACCGCTGTAGGGGAATCCTAAGTTGACAGAATTTTACTCATTCTCGGATCCTGAGGTGTGGGCAGTCAGGGGAATTAAGCTCCTTAAAGATATCACCATGGACGGGGTTCTTCTTACTTTTGACCAATTTAGGGCCAGACATGATCTCCCCAACTCATACTTCTTTAGGTACTTGCAGCTCCGTCACGCTTTTCAGGCTCAATTCAGGGATAGGACGGTTGAATCTTTCCCGTCGACCCTGGAGGATCTGCTTATGGTGGAGGACCTGCCTAAGACTTTGTCTGTTGCTTATAAGGAGTTATTTAAGAAGCGCCCACTGGCCTTGACTAAATGTAGGGAGCAGTGGGAGAGGGACGTCCCTGGGATAGATGGTGAGGATTGGGATGATATGTGGGAACACCCCTTTAAGCACTTGGTTTCTGCAAGAGATAGACTGATCCACTTTAAATTTTTACACCGGATTTACTTTACCCCTGCTAGGCTTTCAGTAATTTATCCCTCTGTCTCCTCGGAGTGCTGGAGATGCTCCTTTTCCCCGGCTGATGCTACACACATCTTCTGGGGATGCCCTCAGATTAAGGTATTCTGGGAGGGGGTGGTTTCCTGCATAGAGGGCATTTTGAAGGTGCATGTTCCTTTGTCAGTCCGGGTATGACTTTTTGGTCTGGTAGAGGAGGTGGTCCCCTCCAGAGCCTTCAGGACGTTACTGAACATTTTATTTTTTTATGGGAGAAAGGCCATTTTGCTCAAATGGAGATCGCCTGCCCCCCCGGAGATTGTTTTCTGGAAGGGGCTTGTGAACTCCATGCTGCCATATTACAAGGCAACGTATCTCTCCAGGGGGTGTGGGAAAAAGTTTGACAAAGTTTGGCAGGCATGGTTCAATTCTGACACTACTGTTGGCTAGTCGGGATAGTTGTTTTGCCTGCTTTGAGTAGTCAGACCCCTGGGCCTGATATTGAGGGTTCGCTGATACTGCCCTGATACACTGAAGGGTGGTATTTACGCATGCTGGTCAGTCCTATGGTAATGGTATAATTCTGCTAATGATGGGAGTGTATTGTCATGTATCTGCTGTTCTATTTTATAACTCTTGAATGAAGACCCGCGGTTGGTGGAACTGTGTATCCCCCTATTAGGTACTTGTCTCCTGAGAAATGTGGTAAACTGAGTTTTTGGGTGGTTGGGAGGTGGGGGGGTGGGTTAGTTTGTAGTGGGGGTGTTTTTCTTAGTTAATGCACGTAGTCAGCTGCCTATGTTGGGTAGAATGTACTATATGTGGTTGTCGACCATGTTGGTCATAGTGGGACCTGGCGGCTTGCCAAGGCCACCCTTTTCATTGTTTGTATGTCTTCTAAAAAATGCTTTAATAAACATAATTTTTCCAAAAAAACAAGTAAATATGATATACGGTACTTTCCCAACTATTTACTAATGCTAGCAGCATAAGAATTTAAAATAGTTAATGTTGATTGAGGGAGTAAAGCTCCACTTTAAAGTAGAATTTCACTGTCAATCATCTTTGACTATTCTTAATCCTCATGCTGCTAGCATTAGTAAATACAAGTATATCATATTTATCCGTTTTAACTTATTTTTTTACATTTCTTCAGTTACTTAGGCAAAATATACCATACATCCCAAGAGCCTTCGGGACAGGATGAAGGGCTTTTTCAGCTTAGCACATCCTCTTGTTGTCATGCCTGAGCTAAGGGCAGATGGATTCCAGAAAGTAAATGCTACATGAATCATCTGCTCTTACTCAAGATGGCCGTAGCCAGAAATGCTAGGGAGTGCTAAACATTTTTCCATCCATTTCTATTTTAAACTGAGTGGGTTAAACAATGTAGATATATATATATATATATATATATATATATATATATATATATATACACACAGTGGGTACGGAAAGTATTCAGACCCCCTTAAATTTTTCACTCTTTGTTATATTGCAGCCATTTGCTAAAATCATTTAAGTTCATTTTTTTTCCTCATTAATGTACACACAGCACCCCATATTGACAGAAAAACACAGAATTGTTGACATTTTTGCAGATTTAATAAAAAAGAAAAAACTGAAATATCACATGGTCCTAAGTATTCAGACCCTTTGCTGTGACACTCAGATATTTAACTCAGGTGCTGTCCATTTCTTCTGATCATCCTTGAGATGGTTCTACACCTTCATTTGAGTCCAGCTGTGTTTGATTATACTGATTGGACTTGATTAGGAAAGCCACACACCTGTCTATATAAGACCTTACAGCTCACAGTGCATGTCAGAGCAAATGAAAATCATGAGGTCAAAGGAACTGCCGGAAGAGCTCAGAGACAGAATTGTGGCAAGGCACAGATCTGGCCAAGGTTACAAAAAAAAATTCTGCTGCACTTAAGGTTCCTAAGAGCACAGTGGCCTCCATAATCCTTAAATGGAAGACGTTTGGGATGACCAGAACCCTTCCTAGAGCTGGCCGTCCAGCCAAACTGAGCTATCGGGGGAGAAGAGCCTTGGTGAGAGAGGTAAGGAAGAATCCAAAGATCACTGTGGCTGAGCTCCAGAGATGCAGTCGGGAGATGGGAGAAAGTTGTAGAAAGTCAACCAGCACTGCAGCCCTCCACCAGTCGGGGCTTTATGGCAGAGTGGCCCGACGGAAGCCTCTCCTCAGTGCAAGACACATGAAAGCCCGCATGGAGTTTGCTAAAAAAAAAACACCTGAAGGACTCCAAGATGGTGAGAAATAAAATTCTCTGGTCTGATGAGACCAAGATAGAACTTTTTGGCCTTAATTCTAAGCGGTATGTGTGGAGAAAACCAGGCACTGCTCATCACCTGTCCAATACCGTCCCAACAGTGAAGCATGGTGGTGGCAGCATCATGCTGTGGGGGTGTTTTTTCAGCTGCAGGAACAGGACGACTGGTTGCAATTAAGGGAAAGATGAATGCGGCCAAGTACAGGGATATCCTGGACGAAAACCTTCTCCAGAGTGCCCAGGACCTCAGACTGGGCGAAAGGTTTACCTTTCAACAAGACAATGACCCTAAGCACACAGCTAAAATAACGAAGGAGTGGCTTTACAACAACTCTGTGACTGTTCTGGAATGGCCCAGCCAGAGCCCTGACTTAAACCCAATTGAGCATCTCTGGAGAGACCTAAAAATAGCTGTCCTCCAACGTTTACCATCCAACCTGACAGAATTGGAGAAGATCTGCAAGGAGAAATGGCAGAGGATCCCCAAATCCAGGTGTGAAAAACTTGTTGCATCTTTCCCAAAAAGACTCATGGCTGTATTAGATCAAAAGGGTGCTTTTACTAAATACTGAGCAAAGGGTCTGAATACTTAGGACCATGTGATATTTCAGTTTTTCTTTTTTAATAAATCTGCAAAAATGTCAACAATTCTGTGTTTTTCTGTCAATATGGGGTGCTGTGTGTACATTAATGAGGAAAAAAATGAACTTAAAGGATTTTAGAAAATGGCTGCAATATAACAAAGAGTGAAAAATTAAAGGGGTCTGAAAACTTTCTGTACCCACTGTATACTGTATATACACACACACACACACACACACACTCATATATACATATACAGTACACAAACACACACACACACACACACACACTATAGACACACACTCATATATACATACACTCACACAGACACACTAAGCACAATTTGTCTAAGCAAGCTGAACAGTGTTTTTTAACTTACATGGGCCCCTTACCTGCATAGTCAATTTTACTCAAAGGCGAACTTGGCATTACATAAGCTAACATTCTCAAAAGCAGAGGTCAGCAAGCACTGTAAACATATCACATGACCATATCACATGGTCCTAAGTATTCAGACCCTTTGCTGTGACACTCAGATATTTAACTCAGGTGCTGTCCATTTCTTCTGATCATCCTTGAGATGGTTCTACACCTTCATTTGAGTCCAGCTGTGTTTGATTATACTGATTGGACTTGATTAGGAAAGCCACACACCTGTCTATATAAGACCTTACAGCTCACAGTGCATGTCAGAGCAAATGAAAATCATGAGGTCAAAGGAACTGCCGGAAGAGCTCAGAGACAGAATTGTGGCAAGGCACAGATCTGGCCAAGGTTACAAAAAAAAATTCTGCTGCACTTAAGGTTCCTAAGAGCACAGTGGCCTCCATAATCCTTAAATGGAAGACGTTTGGGATGACCAGAACCCTTCCTAGAGCTGGCCGTCCAGCCAAACTGAGCTATCGGGGGAGAAGAGCCTTGGTGAGAGAGGTAAGGAAGAATCCAAAGATCACTGTGGCTGAGCTCCAGAGATGCAGTCGGGAGATGGGAGAAAGTTGTAGAAAGTCAACCAGCACTGCAGCCCTCCACCAGTCGGGGCTTTATGGCAGAGTGGCCCGACGGAAGCCTCTCCTCAGTGCAAGACACATGAAAGCCCGCATGGAGTTTGCTAAAAAAAAAACACCTGAAGGACTCCAAGATGGTGAGAAATAAAATTCTCTGGTCTGATGAGACCAAGATAGAACTTTTTGGCCTTAATTCTAAGCGGTATGTGTGGAGAAAACCAGGCACTGCTCATCACCTGTCCAATACCGTCCCAACAGTGAAGCATGGTGGTGGCAGCATCATGCTGTGGGGGTGTTTTTTCAGCTGCAGGAACAGGACGACTGGTTGCAATTAAGGGAAAGATGAATGCGGCCAAGTACAGGGATATCCTGGACGAAAACCTTCTCCAGAGTGCCCAGGACCTCAGACTGGGCGAAAGGTTTACCTTTCAACAAGACAATGACCCTAAGCACACAGCTAAAATAACGAAGGAGTGGCTTTACAACAACTCTGTGACTGTTCTGGAATGGCCCAGCCAGAGCCCTGACTTAAACCCAATTGAGCATCTCTGGAGAGACCTAAAAATAGCTGTCCTCCAACGTTTACCATCCAACCTGACAGAATTGGAGAAGATCTGCAAGGAGAAATGGCAGAGGATCCCCAAATCCAGGTGTGAAAAACTTGTTGCATCTTTCCCAAAAAGACTCATGGCTGTATTAGATCAAAAGGGTGCTTTTACTAAATACTGAGCAAAGGGTCTGAATACTTAGGACCATGTGATATTTCAGTTTTTCTTTTTTAATAAATCTGCAAAAATGTCAACAATTCTGTGTTTTTCTGTCAATATGGGGTGCTGTGTGTACATTAATGAGGAAAAAAATGAACTTAAAGGATTTTAGAAAATGGCTGCAATATAACAAAGAGTGAAAAATTAAAGGGGTCTGAAAACTTTCTGTACCCACTGTATACTGTATATACACACACACACACACACACACACACACTCATATATACATATACAGTACACAAACACACACACACACACACACACACTATAGACACACACTCATATATACATACACTCACACAGACACACTAAGCACAATTTGTCTAAGCAAGCTGAACAGTGTTTTTTAACTTACATGGGCCCCTTACCTGCATAGTCAATTTTACTCAAAGGCGAACTTGGCATTACATAAGCTAACATTCTCAAAAGCAGAGGTCAGCAAGCACTGTAAACATGGGGTACAGAAGCAGTGTTGCCAACTTACCAGATTGAAATTTACTGACACAACACCCAAAATTTACTGGCACAGCCACGTTTTTACTGCCGTTTACAAACGTTGTAAGTGCAAGTTTCAGTATTTAGGCTACAAATAAGTAGAATATGCAATCAGTGTTGCCAACCGTACGTAGATTTACGTACAGCCCGCAATTTAACCCCTTTTTCGGGCTGTACGTAAAAGTCCGTTTATGGGCACCGGCGCCCATAAAAAAGATGGCCGCGAGCCAGCCATACAACTGCGCATGCGCCGTTCCGAATGCGCCGGCCGAGCGCATTCGGAACTCGGCCGGGCGGCGGCGGCGCACACGCAGGAACGTAATGGAACCGCTGGCGCCATTTTTGAAAAGGCCACAGTGGCTGCAGTGGCGGCAGTGGCGGGACACCGTCCTGCAGTGAGTGCATGCCATGCACTCATCATAGGTGGTCGGTGGAGGACTCGGAGCGAAGCACTGACAGGGCCCAGCCAGGGGTGAGGAGGACGGACTCAAGGTCAGTGAAACAGGGGGGATACAAGGGGACAGCGTCATCCGTGTGCTGTATCCTCCTCTGGTTCCTGTGTCCCTTTCACCTCTTCACAGGTCAGGGCAGCACAGTGCTGCCCTGACCTGTGGAGTGGTGAAAGGGGTACAGGAGGAGGACACAGCACACTGATGATGTGCAGAAGTAATATGGTGGTGGACAGAGGAGGAGGCTACTGTAAGGGGGTGAGGAGGGCACCATCATGTTCGCAGCCTCTGTCCCCCTCCTGTAGTATGTCCGCAGCCTCTGTCCCCCTCCTGTAGTATGTCCGCAGCCTCTGACCCTCTCCTGTAGTATGTGTGCAGCCTCTGACCCTCTCCTGTAGTATGTCCGCAGCCTCTGACCCTCTCCTGTAGTATGTTCGCAGCCTCTGTCCCTCTCCTGTAGTATGTCCGCAGCCTCTGTCCCTCTCCTGTAGTATGTCCGCAGCCTCTGACCCTCTCCTGTAGTATGTCCGCAGCCTATGTCCCTCTCCTGTAGTATGTCCGCAGCCTCTGTCCCTCTCCTGTAGTATGTCCGCAGCCTCTGTCCCTCTCCTGTAGTATGTCCGCAGCCTCTGTCCCTCTCCTGTAGTATGTCCGCAGCCTCTGTCCCTCTCCTGTAGTATGTCCGCAGCCTCTGTCCCTCTCCTGTAGTATGTCCGCAGCCTCTGTCCCTCTCCTGTAGTATGTCCGCAGCCTCTGTCCCTCTCCTGTAGTATGTCCGCAGCCTCTGTCCCTCTCCTGTAGTATGTCCGCAGCCTCTGTCCCTCTCCTGTAGTATGTCCGCAGCCTCTGTCCCTCTCCTGTAGTATGTCCGCAGCCTCTGTCCCTCTCCTGTAGTATGTCCGCAGCCTCTGTCCCTCTCCTGTAGTATGTCCGCAGCCTCTGTCCCCCTCCTGTAGTATGTCCGCAGCCTCTGTCCCCCTCCTGTTGTGTGTCCGCAGCCTCTGTCCCCCTCCTGTAGTGTGTCCGCAGCCTCTGTCCCCCTCCTGTAGTGTGTCCGCAGCCTCTGTCCCCCTCCGGTAGTGTGTCTGCAGTCTCTGTCCCCCTCCTGTATCGTGTGTCCACAGCCTCTGACCATCTCTTGTCATGTCTACAGTCTCTGAGGGGATCCTAGAAAGGAGTCAAGAGTGGGAGTGCTGCCAGGATGGGGGTTACGGCCCAGGAAGAAACAGACGTGTGGACTGGGAAGAGGAGATCAGAGCCACCAAGCTGGAGCCGTCTGACTGAGCCCCACACTGTGCACCGAGAGGAGGTAAGTGACAGTGCCGCCAGGCCATTCTGAGGGGGGGGGGGGTCACTGATGTAAGGAGGTGAATGAATACAATAATGTAAGGGGGCACTGATATAAAGGTTTCCCCCTTATATTAGTACCCCCCCTTACCTTAGTGTATTCACTCTGTGGAAGGTGGTCTCTATTCACCAGAGCCCCCCTCCACATCAGAGTTCCCCCTTACATTATGATCTGCAGCGTTCCCCTTTACATAAGAGTTCCCTTGCACTGTAAGGGGGCATCCTGCAGACTCTGATGTAAGAGGGAACTCTGTGCTGGCTGGGTTATAGTAACCCAACCTTCATGTGAATTGAGAAATATGTTTTTTTACTTTTGTTTAACTTAAACACATTGATATTAGCATTAGCTGTGTGTTTATAGTTGAAATATTGATATTTGCACTGTTTAGTACTAAAAACCGTAATTTTAGGTACTTTTTTGCAGCATCAGTAAAAAATCCGGCTCTGCCAGTAATCTTCATTATTTTTGCCAGTAAGAAATTGGTGCCGTACAGAAATTTTGGCATCCTTGCCAGTAAATTTCACTTCAGGGGGTTGGCAACACTGTATGCAATTAGCAATGTGATTTAAGGTAAATAATAAGGCAAAAAGCCTTATATACACTATATATATATATATATATATATACTCGAGTATAAGCCGACCCGAATATAAACCGAGGCACCTAATTTTACCACAAAAAACTGGGAAAACGTATTGGCTCGAGTATAAGCTTAGGGTGTCCATCTGCATGCCTCACTGTGCCTCACTGTGCCCATGCCTCACTGTGCCCATGCCTCACTGTGCCCAATCTCCCTACCTGATCTCCGGCGCTGTGTGACTAGACTGACGTTTAACATGGGAGTCTATGGAAGGGGTGCCCGGGTTTGAAAAATCAGTGCTCCCCGGCCGTAGGTCCCCTGGACAACAAACTTTGCACACTTATAGATGAAGAGTGGGGATACATGTGTGCCAAGTATGGGGTCCAGGAGACTTAGGGCCGGCCGGAACCGGGTCCCCAAAATCACCCGAGAAATGACCGTTTAACATGGGAGTCTATGGAAGGGGTGCTCCCCGGCCGTAGGTCCCCCGGACAACAAACTTTGCACACTTGTAAAAGGAAGAGTGGGGCTACATGTGTGCCAAGTTTAAGGGTCTGGTATGGATTCTGGGGACCTACGGCTGGCCGGGATCAGGCGCACAAATTTGAAGATGGACACAGACTCTAGAATAAGCCGAAGGGGGCATTTTTCGCACACAAAAAATTTGCTGAAAAACTTGCCTTATACTCGAGTATATACGGTATTTCTTATTTTATTTTCAATATATGAAGCAAGTAGCTCAGGGACAGGAATCAGGAGGATTAGAATGGGTGACACACGCACATGAAATAGACTCTCACAGTGACACTGACAGCAGTGTGAAGCAGCACAGATCACTGACATGTCCCATCCTGAGTCACAGTGACAGTGTCTCTCCATGCCAGGTAGTCCTCTCAGTCCCCCCCCCCCTCCAGACAAAACAGCACTGACAGTCCCACTCCTGGCTTGCCTTGCTCCCATCCCATAGACCCGCACACGAGGCTCTGGCCGCTCTGCTCTGCTCCCTTGCACCATGACATCACACGACATGCTCAGGCCCCGTCTCCGTCAGACCCACCCCCCACTGGTACCACTCAAACACACTGTAGCAGGTAATTGAATGGTCCTGGCTGGCTCCGGACCCGAGCTGCGCATGCCCAGTTGGGGGCCAAGCGCCACAGCCATATTTTTTACTGGCAAACTTTTCCTCTTACTGCCATTTACTGGCAGGAGAAAAGTGCTTGTTTTTTACTGGCTGCCAGTAAAAATACTGACGGTTGCCAACACTGTACAGAAGCTTTCCATGTTATAAGTAAAACATTTCTGCATGCCTTACAAAGTGAAATAGCTATGCTACCCTGCAGTACTGAGCTGGTTAACAGCTGTATCAGTGCCAGAAGGGAGCTGCTGAGCAGGAAGAGTTCAATGGACGAAGTCAGGCAGCACTGCACTGTGTGAATTGTAGTCCAGGGGAGAGAGAGAGAGAGAGACTCTACTGTATGGATGATCAACCTGTGGCCCTCCAACTGTTGCGGAACTACAAGTCCCATGAAACATTGTAAGGCTGCCAGTTACAAACTTGACACCCAAAGACTGAGGCATGATGGGATTTGTACTTCTTCAACAGCTGGAGGGCCACAGGTTGAGCACCCATTCCCTACTGTAATCAAGAGCTTTTGAACTACCCAGAAAGAGATGGAGGGGGAAAGAGCTGCATTTTCTCAGGCTGCACAGTGCATAGCTTCCTCTTGTCATGAGGGAGACCAGAGCACCACCACTGCTGAATATCGGTGGCCTGAGTGGGATCTGGAGTGCTGAGTCCAGATGCGCTGACAGCCAGAGTCACCTGGCTGCAAAGCAGAGAGTGGACTAATTGCTAAGTGTGAACAGATGGTGAGCCAAAATATTGATGTGACTGGTGACTGATGCTGTGGGGGATTTACTATCTGCTGCTAGAGAGACTGGGCACTTTAGGAACTGACCATATATCCATCTAGTAGTCTTATTGCTGCCTGCAGGCTTGACTGGGACTATTCTCATGTACACCAACGGTACAATTGGGCCCAACACTTGCCAGCTGAAGCGTTAGAACTAAAGACTGTCCCTTCACAGCTGCCACACAGAGACCTTTAACTATTGCTAATGCTAAGAGGTACCTCTCAGGGGACATTGCACCATATCATTGCCATCCTCTCAGTGTGCAGTCTAGACTAAGTATAGTATTACTATTCACTTTGCAGTTAACGTGTATATGCACTGTTTAGTGCTGACTTTGCTGATTTATGTGTTACTTCCAGTTTAGTGGTACAGAACCCTATTCTAAGTTACTTTGGTATAGTGATTATACTGTCCAACAGACTGTGCCTGAACCTACCTTCTGTATTCTCATTTATGCTCAAACCACTATTTTCAAATTCTCCACTCATCTACTCGCATTTTGAGAGTGGAAAATGAGGGCTGGCGAGCTTGGGCTGCCTGGCACCGCCAGCAGGCAGGGTTGAATGGGAGCTCTTCTCCCAGTGATTGCCCAAGGGAAGAGAGAAGAGAGCAGGTGGCTGGATTATCAGAGCGCGAAACATCACTGTAGCAGCTTTCATTTCAATTGGCGTGTGTTCCCCGCACCCACTGTCACATACAGCCCGCCTCCTGGCCCAGGTACTTTGATAGACAGCGTCCAATCCCGGGACGTGTGACATATATTAAAGTCCCAGGGCCAGGAGGCGGGGCTGTATGTGACAGCGAGCACGGGGAACACACCGTAATTGAAATTAAAACTGTTACAGTGATGTTCCCCGGCGCTCTGATGATCCGGCTGGCAATTTTCTTCCTCTCCTCTCTTCCCCTGCACAGGTGAAGCGACATTGATGGACACAGGTAGGCTGCATTGATGGACACAAGTAGGCCGCATTGTTGGACACAGGTAGGCTGCATTGATGGACACATGTAGGCTGCATTGATGGACACAGGTGAAACAGCATTGATAGACACAGGTAGGTTGCATTGTTGGGCACAGGTAGGCTGCATTCTTAGGCACAGGTGAAGCAGCATTGATGGATACAGGTAGGCTGCATTGTTGGCCATAGGTGAGGCTGCATTGATGGGCACTGATAAAGTTGTTAATATTTATTTTTATAACTTAATTTTGCATAAAACATTTATACGTCATTTCATGAGATAATTTCTGTTTCTGAAGGTGTCTTTTCCCAGTGTCACCCCCCCCCCCCCCCGCAGGTGCGCAGGCTAAGATGCCACGACGGTCGGCAATTGAGGCTACGGCTTTGCGGCCTTCTGGAGCGAGACGTTTAGATTGGGGAACTGGCGCCCTCTTGTGGTGGGTGTGACAAGCAGTCACTAAGGGACAGGTGGTCCGTCTCCATCCGATTTCCCCATGCAGGAGAGTAGGCTGTGTCTATGTCTGCTCTGCCCAGCGGGGCAGACAGGACCTGTCATCTCCCTGATTAGCGGGAATTAGTAGAGGGATCCCCCGCTGAGCAAGCAGATTTTGCTTAGCCGAGGCGCCCGTGTGAAAGGAACCTAAGGTGGCATGAGTTACTGGATCTCCTATCGCCCCCACCTTGCTGCACTGTCCTTCCCTAGTGAGCTGCTGCCCATCACACCAACAAGCCAAGTACACACGGGCCGAATGTCGGGCAGCATCGGCCGGCTCAATAAAAACTGGCCGCCATTTGGCCCATGTGCATGGCAGCCGGTCCGAAAGAAGTCGGCTGTTCGCATGGCTTCTGTCAGAAGAGCATGCTGGAAAACTTTTTAGCTGGCCCCTAGATTCCAAAGCAAATTGGTCAAACCCTGGTACAAGGTATCTATAATTTATATTAATAAAATCATATAAAACCACCAATATTTCTATAATGAAAATATACATTGTAATCCTCTACTATATTGCCATGATCATGATGAGGAACATATGATATTGGACACTGGGCCTATCTGCAATGCTGGATATATATAAATTCACGGCTTATAATGCCCCGTACACACGATCGTTTTTAATGTCATTTTTTAAACCAACGTTTTTCTCCTCGTTTTTTTTCATGTTTCCTCTCAAGCCTGCCTTGCGTACACACTATCATTAAAAAAAACGATCAAGCAAAGCGCAGTGACGTTCAACACGTACGACGGCACTATAAAGGGGAAGTTCCGTTCGAATGGCGCCACCCTTCATGTTAGTAAAGTTTGTTGAGCGACGATTCGCGCTTTTCAGTCCGTTACTGTGTAATGAATGTGCTATCTCCATTACGAACGCTAGTTTTACCAGAACGAGCGCTCCCGTCTCATACTTGATTCTGAGCATGCGCGTTTTTTTTTCACGTCGTGAAAGCATACACACTATCGTTTTTCACGTCGTTAAAAAAAACGACATGAAAAACGACGTGAAAAAAGAGAGCATGTCCGGAATTTTTAATGGCCGTTTTTCACGTCGTTAAAAATGCTCTGGAGCCTACACACGATCATTTTTAATGGCCATTTTTTAAAATGGCATTTTTAACGGCATGAAAAACGATCGTGTGTATGGGGCATTAGACTTGATGCATTTTGCAGCCAACAATGCTGCTTCATCAGGAGAAAAGTACAGGGTAAAGATAATTTATATTGAAAAATTGTGACAAACATATGAACATTACAGTATGAACCATATTTATAAACATACAGTACATGTACATATAATATACAAACAATGTTCACATTGGTTACAAGTACCTTACCACAAAGTGATTAAAACATACTTTACATTGTCTGGCATCTTCCAGTTGCCACATTACACCTCCAAACTAGGACAATGCCAATGGGCATCAAGACATTGGAGCATACACAGGGGCATCACCGCAGCAAAGAGGGGAGCTGACTCACGAGACATAGGTATGCCCCTGGAAGATGTCCATTAGGACAAAACCCGGGTAGGGCAAATCCTAGCGGTGACGCCACCACATCCACTGAAACGATCTGAGTGGTGGTTTGTTGGAAAACTGCATATCTACACTGTCTTGTGAGTAGTTTTACTCTGCTTTTAAAATAAAGGAGGCACAAAGTTTGCTGCACTATGGAGTTTTTCCATGTGCTTTCTTTACTGAGTGCTGCTGATTCTGTTGATGCTGGAAAACATTTTTAGAAGAAGTGTTGAGTGCGTTTGTCCACCTGGAGTTGGCTGGGGAATGCTGAGCTTGCTTATACCTTCCATGGTATTGAGGTTTGGGAGTCCGATAAATGGCCGTATTACTTCTTTGGTGGAGGCACACTGGATTTACTATTACAACACAGAAGACCTACATGATTGCACATCTATAGGATATTATTTTGAGTAATTAGTCATTCACCTAGGGACTTTATTTACATCTGTTGGATTTTCTGTTTCACAATTTTAAATAATTGATTCTCATATGAAATATTTCTTTTTATGAGCACTATTTATGGCATGATAATTTGATCTTAAAAGGAAAGGATTATTTTATTGAACACATTAAGGCAGTACAACACAATTTGTTTTACTATTTAATTTGCTACACTGGTATCTGGGTATTGGTGAGTGCTTTGTTATCTGCCTTGTTCTCCCAGTGTGCCCAACTCTTCTTCTTTAATTTCTCCTTACTCTATACCTTTCTAACTGTAACTACGTCACAGCAGGGACTTGCCACATCACCTGCCACACGTTGCCGATTGTCACTTGCCACACGTTGCCGATTGTCACTTGCCACGTCACCTGCCACACATTGCGGATTGACACTTGCCACGTCACCTGCCACACGTTGCCGATTGTCACTTGCCACACGTTGCCGACTGTCACTTGCCACGTCACCTGCCACACATTGCGGATTGACACTTGACATGTCACCTGCCACACGTTGCCGATTGTCACTTGCCACACGTTGCCGATTGTCACTTGCTACGTCACCTGCCACACGTTGACGATTTTCACTCTCCACGTCCCTGCCACACGTTGACGATTTTCACTTGCCATGTCCCTGCCACAAGTTGCTGATTTTCACTTGCCACGTCACCTGCTGCTGATTTTTACTTGCCACGTCCCTGCCACACGTTGCTGATTTTCACTTGCCACGTCATCTGCCACACATTGCTGATTTTCACTTGCCACGTCCCTGCCACACGTTGCTGATTTTCACTTGCCAAGTCCCTGCCACAAGTTGCTGAATTTCACTTGCCACGTCACCTGCCACATGTTGCGGATTGTCATTGGCCTGCTAAGCTAAGGTGCAGATTGTCACTTGCCAGAGTAAAGGCAGGCAGCAGAGAGATGATGTAATCTCTCTGCTGCCCGTGGCTGCACAGTGAGGGCGGAACTGCAGTGATGCAGGGCGGGCGGTGAGAGATGATTTCATCTCTCTGCTTCCCACCCGCTGGTTCCCTGACTGGCCAGTACCTCCGCTCTCATGCTGACTGGCCCACTCACTCGATGATTGCCCTGCCCGCCCACACACTCACCTGTCGACGCCCCCCCTTACTCATCCGCCGACCTGCCCACTCAGGCGCTCACTCACCTGCCAACCCCGCTGACTGGCCAGCACCTCTGCTCACCTGCCAACTGGCCCGCCCACTCACTCAATGACTGCCCTGCCCGTACGCACACTCACCTGCCGACCTCCCCTCACTCATCTGCCGACCTGCCCGCTCAGGAGCTCACTCACCTGCCAACTCCCGCTAACTGGCCCGCCCGCTGGTTAACCCGCACGCACACTCGTCCCCTGACTGGTCTGTCCATCACTAATTTGTCGGAGGGGGCAATTCCCCATTGCCCCCCCTTGATCCGCCCCTGCGTCACAGTTACAACATTTTTAGCTGACTCTCTGATGGAGGGTACCTTATATGTGGGTTACAGAAGAGGCTTTCCCAGCTCTAGATTATCACTGTCTTGTTTAATGATTTCTGTCTATTTACCCTCTTTAACTGAAACTGTGTTTGCTTTTATGTCTATCTAAAAAGCCTTTAATAAAATGTTTCTGAAATACAAAAGAAAGAAGGCAGAAAAAAAAACACTGAAAGAGAAAAAGAGGTATGGAAGGAAGGAAGGAAGGATGGTATAGTTAGTCCTCAAGAGGGAAAAAATTATTTAGTATTTAGGTGGTCACTCTGAAGGCACTGAAAATTATATATTTGAATAGATTATGTGGTGCGCATATTTCTGTACAAAAACAAAAAGCCTTGGTTGAATGAAGGCAAATCTATCACCTACACTTAAAGCGGGGGTTCACCCAAAATGGAACCTCCGCTTTTCGGAACCCTCCCCCCCTCCGATGTCACATTTGGCACCTTTCAGGGGGGGGGGGTGCAGATACCTGTATAAAACAGGTATTTGCACCCCTCCCGGGGTATAGACTCCTGCAGGAGTCCCGCCCCTTCGCGTCACCCCCCCCCTGCTGTGTTCTGGGAGACACACAGCTCCCAGGACACAGCGGGGACCAGTGAGGACGGTGCAGCACGACTCGCGCATGCGCAGTAGGGAACCGGGCAGTGAAGCCGCAGCGTTTCACTTCCCGATTCCCTCACCGAGGATGGCGGCGGGGGAAGCCGAGAGCCGAGCGCTAGCTCGGCTTCGGCTGCCGACGTCGTGGGCGACCTGGACAGGTAAGTGTCCTATTTTTAAAAGTCAGCAGCTGCAGTATTTGTAGCTGCTGGCTTTTAAAAAAAAAATTCAAGTGAAACACTGCTTTAAATGTACATTAAGCTCTTACAGACAAAGGTGATGTGTCATTTATTTTTCTTCTGCTTAGTGAAAACACAACACAGTAAAAATTGTTAGGCACACGGTTAACCCTTTGATTCCCCCTAAATAACCCATTCCCAGCCAGTGTCATTAGTACAGTGACAGTTTATAGTATTAGCAGTGGTAACTGTATTAGTGTCACTGCTGATGTCAGTGGCAGTTAGTCAGTTCCCACCCACCCAGTGTCAGTTAGTGTCAGATTGTCCGCCGCACAGTCCTTCTATGAGTCGCTGATCAGTGCCATTACTAGAATAAAAATTCCAGTATACTGTATATACCATGATTTGTAAATGCTATAACTTTCATGCAAACCAATCAATATATACATTAAAAATAAAAAATTACATACATTTTCTTTGGGTACAGTTTTACATGACCAGGAAAATTACCAGTTAAGCCCCGTACACACGATCGGATAACCTATGGTTTTTCGTCCGATGGATTTGTCCATCGGAAATCCGATGAAACTGTTTTTCATCAGTCTTGGCCACACACCATCAGTCAAAAAACCGACGGCAAGAAAACGACGGCACGTACAAAACGTACGACGCGCTATAAAAGGGCCGAACAAATCTAATGGCGCCACCCCTTGGGCTGCTTTTGCTGATTTCGTGTTACGGCGTGTTAGTAAAAGTTTGGTGAGAGTCGATTCGCGCTTTTCAGTCTCCGTGCTTTGCAGATCGTTTCCTGGTGTTCAGTTTGTGCTTGTGGGTTTGTATTTGTGATTCAGTGCGTGCAGTCAGGTCGTTACTGCCTTGCAGTGCCTTCTTGGCCGTTCGTTTACTGTTTTTCAGGTCGTTCTTCTCAGGCCTTGCTGTTCCACGGTGCGTTCTGTTTGAGTGCGTTCTGACCAGCCGACCGGTTTAAAACCATGTTTGAAGTGCGTTCTCGTTCTCAAGCTCGTGCTGGCTTTGGGCTTGGTGTTGCAGTTAACACTGTAACCCGAGTTCAGTCTGTGAACAGGGTGAGGAGGAGTTCATGGACTAAGAATTGGTTGCTCCAGTGGGACCAATTCTCTCATATGTCTCTGCTGCGGGAAATCCATGAGAATAATCCTGATGATTTCAGGAATTATCTCAGGATGACGGACCCCGTATTTCACCGTCTGTTGGATTTTCTGTCCCCCTATATCACGACGCAGGACACTGTGATGCGCCAGGCCATCACTGCCGAGCAGAGGCTTATTGCCACGTTGAGATACCTGGCGACTGGGAGAAGCTTGCAGGACCACAAGTTCTCAACAGGCATCTCCCCCCAGTCTCTCAGGATTATTATCCCTGAGACGTGTTTGGCCATTATTCAGGTCCTGCAGATGGACTATATGAAGGTAATTTTGCTCCTTTAACCTCACATTATATGTTTTTATTGTTTTAGAATCTTCTCTTTTTTTTTCCTCCTAACACACATTTGCCTGTTTGTAATATCCTGGTAATGTCCCCATTTTCCCAATGCATGTTTTTACCTGAAAAGGCCTTTTTGGGCCTACATGCCTATTTCCCTTCACTAACCTCTCTAGCATGCTATCGTGGGCGCAAACCCAGCTAGCCTTCTATTTTCCTTTTCATATTTTTGGGGTCAGTGCCCTCGTAGTTTGACAACCCTCCCTCCCCCCCCCCCCCTAAAGATGTAAAAATATTTTTAGTTCTCAATCAAGCTCAGCAGAGTGGTAGAGACTTTTTTTGGATCCCCCACAATCACCTTAGGCCCCCCCCCCTTAGATTATTTTAGAATGTCCACTCAGCTGGGGTGAGGCATCTGCTAAGTGGGCCTTTGTTTATTGGTAGGAAAAACTCCCTTAAATAATAATGTTAGAATGATGTTGGTCAACAATGTAATCTGCTTGCACTGTAAGCATAAACCGTACTAATGTCTTCTTTTTGTTTGACTCCACAGTTCCCTAGCACACCACAGGATTGGCTGACTGTGGCCTCCCAATTTGCCCAGCGGTGGGATTTCCCCAACTGCGGAGGGGCAATTGATGGGAAGCACGTCCACATAGTGCCGCCACCCCCGTTCGGGGTCATACTATTTTAAACTATAAAGGTTTCAATAGTATTGTGTTAATGGCGGTGGTGTCGGCATGGTACGAGTTCCTGTATGTGGACGTGGGGAAGAACGGCCGGATGTCCGATGGCGGAGCATTCGCTGAGACGGAGTTCGCTCACCGTCTGCAGGCTGGGGGTCTTGCACTGCCTCCAGATGCAGAGAACGTGGAAGGGCTACCGTTCCTTTTCATCGCGGATGAAGCTTTTGGACTAGGACCACACCTTATGCGGCCGTTTCCCCAACGCACCCTCACCCCAGAGAGGAGGGTTTTTAATTACCGGCTGGCCAGAGCCCGGAGAGTTGTGGAGAATGCCTTCGGGATAATGGTCAGCCGGTTCCGCCTGTTTCAGACAGCTATCAATTTGGCGGAATATAAACTGAACAACATTGTCTACTGCTGCTGCTTATTGCACAACTTTTTGCAAAAAATTTCTGCTAATTATGTGTCATCAGTTGGGCCTGAGGCCGGTCCATCTGAACTGACAAATCTGACCGGCCTCAGCACTGCCCGTACTGGCTTGGCCCCCCAAAGTGCCCATGAAGTACGTCAGAAATACGTAGAGTACTTCACGGGTGGGGGGCCATCGCAATGCCAGACCACATCTGACCTTTTATTATTACCTTTTTCAAATAAATTTTTTTTTTGATTTACTACAAACTTGTGTTGTCATTCTTGTATTTGTGGTTTATGTGTCTCCCAGGTTCTAGTAGTGCCAAGTGTATTTGTCCTTAGTAAATACCCTCAAATCTCAGAGGTAAAAACACTGTTTTTGCATCTTCAGAACTGCTATTGAGCATAGAAAGAACAAGGCACACCTTTTTTAGACTTCCCGAATGTTTTTATTGATTGCACAACATTTTTGGTTGGTTGCGAAATTCTAGCCTTTTTTTTGTTTGTGCGGCTTTTTTTGCAGAAACATGCATGGGTCAAAAGCCAATATTTTTTTCTGAAAAAGTAACAAAATAACAGTGAAAAATACAAACATGAGATGGGGTGATGTTACCCCTGATCCATCCCAAATGTGAAGAACCACACTTTCTTTTTGGGGCTCAAATGGGTATCTTCAACATGATCCCATGGCTAAGGTAAACATGTGCTATCTGCCATCATGGGGGATCAATGGCCGTGCTTTGGGGGTGAAAACCCTTCCTCTCACCTACTTGAGTAGGGAGGAAGAGGTTGCACCCCCAAAACAGGGACATAGATATCCTGTGACGGCAGATAGCACATGTTGAGTCAGTGTGTGCATCATCACTTTTGGGCTGGTGGAAATCCCATAGGAAATTTCGGACGCATAACAAAACACAAAAACAGGGGGGGGGGGTTCACACTATTCTCCCCAAAATATCTATCATGTTTTTATATTTTTGCTCTATCACAATCAATCATTCTCTTTCTCATAATGTCCATTTCGCTACTGCATTCCATGATTTCCTGAATGATTATTTTGGCGCTGGCACTCGAGAATGGAGGATTTGGACTTCCTGACACACCCCCACGTTCAGTCCCTAAAAACAATTTTTTTTTTTAAAACTATGCAGGCCTACATCTGTATTTACCTTGAAGTTGTGGTGACAGACACTGACCTGTTGTGCTGATAAGCTCCACCTCTCCTTCCTCCACCTCCCCTTCCTCCACCTCCGCTTTCTCCCCCTCCGCTTCCTGAACCTGCTGATCTTGGTCTGCTTTGTGATCTTCGGGGAGTTTCTGTGGTGTTTGGTTCCTCGTCTCCTGAGCATGGTGTCCTCCCAGTCTCCTCTCCCCTATGGGAATTTAAAAAATAATGTATCCTTTAGCACACAGACTTTTTAGGCCTGAAAATGGATTCTCATTGTTTTGAAGTGGGGTCCAATTGATATTTGGCCCTGAGTTTCAAGATGAACATATGAGATCTTGCAAACTCAACAAAGCAACATGTTATTTTGGAGGACACTCACAAATACACTTGGATAACCACCAAGGTATCCACTGGACCACCTGTGTGTGACACCGTTAAGAAATTTGGTCATGTGGCCCAGAGTATAGTATCTTGATCAAGAACAAAAAAAAGTACACAACTGCTGGAGTGTCATCTCCTTTACCCAGAATACAGTTTAGCCTTTCATTCACATTCTAATTTTCCTTACAACACATCATCTAGCCAACAATGTGTAGATAAACATTGTTGAAGTAAAATGAGGCATGCCCACATGTAGTTTACGTGGATATGTGCCAAACATGTTTGGGGGAAGAGCAGCATTTTTTTTTTAACAACACATTTACCAAATAAGTGGACTCTCCACTTAACATAAAAGTTGACATTTTAAAATGTGAAACCAGTCAAGCCAAGCACATGTTGCAAAACATGGAAGAATACATATTACAATGTGAAAGAACACAGTAAAAAAAAAAACTTACTTTTTTCTATGCTTTTTAGAAGCTTCCTATACTGCTCCGGCTCCCTGAGCTTCAGGTCTGACCACCTTTTACGGAGTTGTTCCTTGGATCTCCTGACCCCATATTTTTTATAGAGAGTCTTCGCCACTTTGTCCATAATTTGTGACTTCAGGAGATTAGGTGTGTCGTATGGGCCATGCTTGCCATCGTAATCCTTCCTCCGCAGAATGTCCACCATCTCCGCCATCTCAGAAAAAGACATATTAGTCGCCTTGTATCTTTTTTTACAGGATCGGGACGTTTCCGCCTCCGGGCTTTCCTCGTCGGTAATTTCTACTAAAGAAGCCACCTGTGTCTGCGACATGTCGCCGTCTCACACTGTGTGCCGATCGTTAAGGGGCGGGGAAATGCAGAAAAAGTCCGTCATGGGCGGGCGACGAGGGCGGAGTTACACGCATGCGCAGGGTATAAAAAGGGGAAAGAAGTTATTAGGGATGCGTGGAGTAAGGACGACCGGAAGTGAACCAACGAACTGAACTAAGGTAAGAAGGGAACTCGGGCCTGCAGTGGCCTATAATGGTTCATGATTGTAAAGGGCAATATTGTGATAAGTTGAGGAGAATCAAATCTGATTTATTTATTTTTATCCTTGTTTTTTTACTTGCTGATCCAAAAAGATGCATAAACTACGTGAGCCGGAGGTGATGCTGATTTTTATTGAAAAATATAAGGAACAGCGCAACCTGTGGGAACTGAAACACCCTGCGTACCACAAGAGTGATGTACGTCGGGCAACTATTTGCAAATTAGCAGAGGATATGAAGCCATGGATCCCAGATGCAGACTACACTATGATCAATAATAAAATCAACAACCTGCGTAATTCCTATAAAAAAAAATACAAGGAAGTGCGCCAGTCAAAGAGATCAGGAGCAGCAGCCGACGATGTAGTAAAGCCCAAGCTGTGGTACTACAGACATCCTCAATTTCTGGATGACCAGATCGAGGCCAGGGAATCTATTTCCAGCCTTCCCTCAACCCTTCCTTCCACCCTTCCCTCCAGCGTTCCTTCCACCCTTCCCTCCACCCCTGCAGAGGCGGAGGAGGAGCCTCCTGAACTTGAAGAGCCAGATCTTCGCATCTTCAGCCAGGTATAGTATTTTTGATGATAATTATTGTCCACTAAGTAATATTATTGTGTTGAACTGTTTGGATTACCCATAAATGATATCATCCCCCCCCCAAAAAAAATATGCACCAGTAATGATATCCAAATTGTGGGTGATAGATTCCCCAAATAATACAATTTTTATTTTTATTTTATAAACAGAATGAGGCAAGCCAGGAGGAAGAGGGTCAGGAGTGTGGCAGGCAGGAGGAGGCAGGGCCAAGTGGGACTCAGCAGGTCCCCAGGCCTAGTGGCAGCACCGTCTCCCAAGTGGCTCCCCTCCACGTCAGACCGCCAAAACAACGGCGGATGACACAAGTGGAGGAGGAGTCACTAAAGATGATTCAGGAGGCTGCTGCCATCATGAGGGCCCCCCTCAACCCTACGGAGGGGTTTAGCAGCTATCTGGCGGATAAGTTGCTCCAAATGGAGGCGGGATAACGGGCCCTTTGTGAGCACCTCATATATATGGCCGTACACATGGGGGCGAGGGGGCTGCTGACTGAGGCCACCCATCTGTCACATCAGGCCAATCCCTCTCCTCCTTATCCTCCTCCTCCTGCCACATCACCACCCACAGTGGCCCAGCCTGCAAGGGTGCGTGGACGGGGCCGTGGAAGGAACACTGCAGGGAAGCGTGGAGGGAAGGCTACAGGGAAGAGCAGGAGGTGATTCCCTGGCCTCAAGCTGCTCATCAACCTGCAACTTCTGGATGGAGTACCACAGCTTGGGATGATGTATGTCTTTGGCTGCTGCTCCTGATTTCATGCTGTTGTTGATTTTATTATTCATCATAGTCAGGTCTGCATTTGGGATCTAAGGACTTGATATTCTCTGCTAATTTCTGAATAGTTGCCCTTCGTCTTTTGTTTTCTTTTTTTCCGAAATAAAGGGAAATTTGATTTCAGCCAACATACATGCCTGATGTGGTTTTTTTTGAAGTAGCAATAACATTTCATAAATACAATGTGTAATTAATAACAAGAGACACCAACCTCCATGAGGAAACGAAAAAAAAAAAAAGTTGTTCTGAGAAATTGACACACCAAATAATGCACAACAAATTTAAAGACAAAAAAAAAGGGGGGGAATTTGTGAGCTCGGCCTTTAAGAATTAAACAAATTATTCCTAAGATCACAAGAAAGAAGAAAGACATACGTTTGTCAGAACTCATGAGAAAGATCTGCTGCCAAAATGACATTTTAAACACCGTTTTAAAGCAACAAAACATGCGCTGCATTAAACAAAGCAATAACCTGCAGAATGACAAATGTGCTCTCTCCATTAGGAACACTAGTTTTACAAGAACGAGCGCTCCCGTCTCCTAATTCAGTCTGAGCATGCGTGGGTTTTTTAACCGATGGACTTGCCCATAGACGATCGGAAATTACCATCGGTTTTTTATCCATCGGAAAATTTTAAAACAAGTTCTATTTTTTCCAACCGATGGAAAAAAGACCGATGGGTACCATACACGATCGGTTGGTCTGATGAAAACCATCCATCGGACAGTTTTCATCAGTCAAACCGATCGTGTGTACGGGGCTTTAAAGTATCACAGTGCTGAATAACAAAAAATGCCCTGGTCATGAAGGAGTTAAAATCATCCAGAGGTCAAGTGGTAGATAAAGGACACATGTTGTTGGAAGATTTCTATAATTTTAAGTGGATTACTAGTAAAAGAGCCATCAGGTGATTTAAGTTGTATGTGTTTATAGGACATTTCCAGTTGCCGTAGATTCTTGGCTAGTATGCTATCTGCTTTGATTCCTTTCAAGTAATATTTTTATTTTGCCAACCTGATTTGTTTTTAAAGGTTCTTAACTCATGTTTGAAGGTCTGCATTTTAGGAAAGTTTAAATTGAAATTGCAAGGTATGAGGTATGATTTCTCAAGTTGGAAAATTTTCTTCATGTGCATTTTCTCTGTACTAATGTCTCAGATATATTCATGCAATTACAAGCTGTAACCACGAGATGGTGCTATTGGCAAACAAACTGTTTGCATATATTTGATCTTGCATAATGGCAACATTGGATTTAATTCGAAAAATGTGTGAATCCAGTTTAAAGGTTGCGTGAATCTGTAATAAAATTATAAGTAGATCCCACAGACCTCTTCAAAAATGCATCTCTAAGGCTCCATGCACACTGGACGCTAAAAAAAGCTATAAAAAACGCCAGTAGCTTTGCAGGGAGCCTTTCTGCAGTTTGCATTTTTTCCCGCTGAAAAACGGCACTTTGAACGCAAATTTTTGGCGTTCAGAAAAAAGCCCATTAACTCCACTGCTCATTAACGCTAAAAAATGACCATAGGCTAACATAAAGTGCAGTTAATGGGCTTTTTAAAAAACCTCCAAAACGCCAATAAACTGCAGTTTATCAGCTTCAGTGTGCATGGAGCCTAAAACCTCTAAAACCAATGGTAATATGCTTTCAAAACATTCAGAGCCGGTTCACACCAGGGCGGCGCGACGCGGCATGACTTGTGGGGGCGACCTCGGCAGCGCGATCTCAAGACGACTTGAGACGCCCGCCGAGGCGATTTGCATAAGACTTCTGTATAGAAGTCAATGCAGGTCGCCTTGGGTCGCCCCCAAAAGTAGTACAGGAACCTTTTTCTAAGTCGGAGCGACCTGAGTCGCTCTTACTTAGAATGGTTCCATTGAAAAGCCCTGGTGTGAACCGGCTCTTAAAACGATATGATATGAAAAATATATTACATTGTTTGGATGTTTGAAGTTAAAACAAATTCAACATTATTGGCAACATTAGATGCACACAGATATATACATATAGCTAAAGCACATATACGATGTTGTTTTGGTACAACCTTAAGATTAAAAAAACCTTTCCCTGCTTTTCTTACAGGCTGACAATTGCTCAGAAATGAAAGAAATAAAATGTCCAGCATTACTGGAAAAAAATTAGCTGCTTAAAGTGCATTGTACAAGATTAAATAACAAGTTTATTTCAACCCTTTTGTGTCCAAAGGTCATTGGTGTCTTTGTCTATGACAAATTTGTAGTATTATAAATAATTTCTATATGTATTTGTTAAGAACATATACGATTTTGTTTTGGAACACTTAAAACAAAAAAAAAATGCTCTGTTTTAATTACAGGATGACAATTGTGCAGATATGTGAAAAAAAATAGGATTTTTATAACAGCTTACCTGTAAAATCCTTTTCTTGGAGTACATCACGGGACACAGAGCGACATAGTCATTACTAATGGGTTATATAGATACCGTCAGGTGCTGGCACTGGCAACTTCCAAAACCGGAAGTACCCTCCCCTATATAAGCCCCTCCCATCCGGGAGCACCTCAGTTTTGTAGCAAAGCAATAAGTGTCCCTAAAGAGGGGCGGGAGCTCTGTGTCCCGTGATGTACTCCAAGAAAAGGATTTTACAGGTAAGCTGTTATAAAAATCCTATTTTCTTTCTCGTACATCACGGGACACAGAGCGACATAGTCATTACTAATGGGATGTCCTAAAGCAATGCCAAATGAGGGGGGGGATACACCATATATAAGCTGAGCGCTATCAGACATGAGGATCTTTTGCGGCCTGCAACACACTGCGCCCAAAGGCGACATCCTCCTGACTTCTAACGTCCACCTGGTAGGACCTAGTAAACGTGTGTACCGAAGACCATGTTGCGGCCTTACAGATTTGAGCCAGGGAGGCCTGGTGATGCACTGCCCATGAAGTTCCAACTGCTCTCGTGGAGTGCGCTCTAACTTTGAACGGAGGCGGTCTCCTTCTCAAGCCATAAGCTTGCATAATGACCTGTCGAATCCACTTGGCTAAAGTAGATCTTGACGCTGCCTGACCCTTTCTGGGGCCTTCCGGCAGAATAAACAAAGTATCCGTTCTGCGAATCTGAGCAGTGGCTTTTAGATAAGCTTTAACTGCTCTTACTACATCCAAAGAATGCAATAACTTTTCCTCTACCAAAGTAGGTTTGGGGAAAAAAGAAGGAAGAACCACATCTTGGTTCAAATGAAACCTCGATACCACCTTAGGAAGAAAGGCTGGATGAGGACGTAACACTACTCTGTCCTTATGGATAACCAGATATGGCTCCTTACAGGACATAGCTGCTAATTCCGATACTCTTTTAGCCGAACAAATGGCTACTAGAAAAATCAATTTCCTGGTGAGAAGCACCAAGGAAATATGCTGTAATGGTTCAAATGGTTGTTTCTGTAGAACCGACAGAACCAAGTTTAGATCCCATGGACATATGGGAATATTAACCGGAGGACTAATACGCATCACTCCTTGTATAAAGGCTTTGACTAGTGAATGCGAAGCCAAGGGCCTTTGAAAAAATATTGACAAGGCCGAAATCTGACCCTTGATAGTACTCAAGGCAAGCTTCCTATCTACAGCCCACTCTAGGAAGTCCAGAATCCTACCTATTACGTACTTATGTGGATGCCATTTCTTGGCCTCACACCACGCGATGTACGCCTTCCAGATTCTATAGTAGATCTGCCTGGATACCGGCTTCCTGGCATTGATCATGGTAGATACCACAGCATTAGAGAGCCCTCTCTTTTTTAGAATGTGGGCTTCAATAGCCAGGCCGTCAAACCTAGGGCTGGTAAGGAAGGGTGGTATATCGGTCCTTGCGAAAGCCGGACGACGTGGGAGAGTCCAAGGACTCCCCACTGAAATTTTACAATCTCCGCGTACCACGCTCTTCGGGGCCACGCTGGAGCCACCGGAATCACTGGTTTCTTTTCTACCCTGATTCTGCGGAATAATCGAGGTAACCATTGTGGCGGTGTGAATGCATATATCAGCTTGAACTGATCCCAAGGGAACACTAGGGCATCCGAGCCGCAAGCTAGGGGATCCCTTGTCCGAGAGACAAACCTGTCCCCCTTTGCGTTGAATCTGGATGCTAGAAGATCTACATCCGATGTTCCCCACCGCTGACATATTGTCCAGAAAACCTCGGGGTGAAGGGACCCTTCCTCTGGGCCTAATTGCTGGCGACTTAGAAAGTCCGCCTTCCAATTCTCCACTCCTGGAATGAATACCGCAGATATGGCTGGGACATATTTTTCTGCCCATTTCAGGATGTAATTTACTTCCCTCTGGGCTGCACGACTCCTGGTGCCCCCCTGATGATTGATATATGCCACTGCTGTGGCATTGTCTGATTGAATTCTGACAGGGGACCCTTGGAGTTTGGATGTCCATGCTACTAGGGCATACCGGGCTGCTCGTATCTCTAAGAGATTGATGGGCAGGGCCTTTTCTGCATCCGACCATCTGCCCTGGAGAGACTATTGCTCCAGTACTGCTCCCCAGCCTATAAGGTTGGCATCTGTAGTGACCACCTTCCAAGAAATCGGACTGAAGGATTTCCTTTTTTCCAGATTCTGGGGAACCAACCACCAACGGAGGCTCTTGCGAACGGAAGGGGACAAGGACATTGTAAGTCTAGGGCCTGAACTTTTTTGTTCCAGGCTGACAGTATGGCCCCTTGCAAATTCCTTGAATGGAATTGACCGTAGGGTACTGCTTCGAATGATGCCACCATTTTTCCCAGCAGCCTCATATACAGGCGTATGGACGGCTGTCTTTTTTGTACCCACTAAGTGGATCAAATCTTTCAAAGACAACACCTTTCCTCGAGGCAAGAATATTTTTCTCTGGCCTGAATCCAACCTTAGCCCCAAGTATTCCAGACTTTTGACTGGTTTTTAGGGCTGACTTGTCTCGGTTGATAATCCAACCGTGAGATTCCAGATACTTGATCGTCTTGTGAACGACCACGTCTAGTTTTTTCACTGAGTGGTCTATCAGCAACAAGTCATCCAGATATGCCATTATCATTACACCTTGTGTTCTTAGATTGGCCAATAAAGGGCCAGAATTTTTGTAAACACTCGTGGTGCTGTGGCCAAACCGAAGGGTAAGGCTCTGAACTGAAAATGGCGCCCTTCTACTGCAAAGCGTAGAAATTTTTGGTGGACTGGAAAGATGGGAATGTGCAAATAAGCATCTTTGATGTCGATCGTGGCTAACCAATCCTCCCCTTGTAGGGCAGTGGCCACCGATCGGATCGACTCCATCGGAAAGTCCTGATATACAGGAATTTGTATAGCCCTTTTAGAATTAATATGGGCCTCCCGTCCGCGTTTGCTTCGGGACTGTAAAGAGGTTTGAGTAAAACCCGAACCCTCATTCTTCCAGGGGAACCTCCATAATTACTCCTTGGAGCAATAGTTGTTCTAGTGCCAACAGGAGGGACTCTCTCTTCCGGGGATCCCTTGGCACGTTTGACCTCAAAAATGGGAAGGAGGAGAGTCTTTTAACTCCAAACTGTATCCCAAACCTACTGCGGAGAGCACCTATCTGTCTTGATCGTGTCCCGCCAGGTCTCTTGCGAACAACTGGAGTCCTCCCCCCACCCGACTGAGTGGGGGCTTCAATGAATTTAACTTTGGGGGAGGTCTTGTACCTCCCCTGACCCAGGGTTTCTCATTACCCTGCTACTGTCCCTGTTTTTTACCCCCGGGATTTGACCGAGGAGGCCGTCGGAACTGTTACACAGCCGATGCCCCAGGGACTGGAGAAGCAGGCCTCTTAAAGAGGGACCTCTAACTCTGCTTTTAACCGGCAAGAGCGTATTTTTACCGCTGGAAATTTTCTGGATATATTTGTCCAGGTTTTCCCTGAATAAGCGTTCACCATGAAATGGGACGCTAACCAGCCATTCTTTACAGGGAGCTTCAGCAGACCAGTTTTTGAGCCATAGGAGCCTACGCATATGTACTATAGACAGCGTAAGGCGGGAGGCCTGATGGACTGAATCCTCTATGGCGTCAACCGCAAAGCCTAAGGCTCTAGGTAGATCAGCTAGGGCAAAGCCTGCTGATCTGTCAAGTCCCTCAAGACCTGTTTCAACTGATCCTTCACTGCTTAGCAGACCCCAATAGCTGCTACTGCTGGTTGTATCACCAAGCAGATTTTCATAAGGACTCCAATCTTTTATCTATTGGGTTCTTGAACATTTGGACATTATCCACTGGACATGTCAGTGATTTATACATACAAGAGATGGCTGCGTCCACTGTAGGGACCTTCCATTTTTTTTTTTTTTTTTTGATGAACTTATCCTCCATGGGATAGACCACCGGAAATCTCTTGGGGGAATAAATATTTTCTCAGGACGTTCCCAATCCTGGTAAATGAGCCCTTTCAGTAAAGGGTGAAGTGGAAAAGAACAAACAGTCTGGGGGCTTCTAGCGACCCCAACGAGGATACAGTAGTGGTTGATGGTTCCGCAAGGTGCATTTTTAAATGCTGATCGGACCATGTTAGTCAGAGACTGAACCCATAATCTTTCAGCTTGAGATGCTGAGAAAAGGTTCCCCCACTGTTGATTCCTCTATAACAGAATCAACCTCATCCTGATCCCCTTCAGGCAGGTCGATCCCTGTATGGGACTGTTGCTCTGCTAACAGGCACTCTGAAGGAGGAGACGGAGATCGGGCGTGCTTTCCCTGACAGGGAGGCAGCGATAAATGTTGACAATCTCTCTCTAATCCTCCCAGAGCTGAGGAAAAAACCTCCTCTGTTACATACACAGGAGCAGGTGAACTGAGGACAGCCACAGTACCAAGTACCCCTGCGGGGTCTCTACGGTCACTTACCTCTGAACTTCAGGGGAGACTGGTGCAGCAGGAGTATGCCCAAGATCCTCCGAGCCCGATGAGACCCCCTTCGCTTCCTGGAAGATTCAGTTCCGGAGCTTCTGGATGGCATATTCCTAAGCCTAAAGCTGAGGTATTCCAGCCGTAATACACCACTTTTACTGAGAATAGTCTAGCACAATTGCTGCTATATCACAGTTGGTGTCTACTAATGTGCCTTTCTAGGGGATGCCTGTATCAACCGCTTGCTGTATGCCTTTAAATGTTGCCAGCTCTGTCTCTGTACTTCATAGCCAGCTCACTACAATATTGTGTTTTTTTTTTTTTAAACTGCTGGGACGCCCGCACATGCGCAGAAGCGCTGCGGCGCGCACAGAGCGTCATCCCCCAGGCTCCGCCCCCTTTCCCGGCTCACCTCTATATATAGAGGCGCGTGCACGCGCACGGGCACGTGCGCCTTCGGCGCTAATTTCAAATATGGTAACAAGGGACAGGAGCCAGGGCCCCTCTTTGCCGCAGGCCGGGGGATGGACGAGCACTGCAACATGGCAGAGGAAGCAGTTTCCTATAAGAGAACTCACCATCTGCCTGGACTTTGCTCTGCTGAGAAGAAGCTAGTCCACATGACAAGAAAACATTCCACAGCGGCCTCTAGTGGACAAACACAGGTACCGCAGTCTAATATATTAAATATATATATAAAAAATTTTTTTTTTTTTTTTTTTTTTCTTGACCACCATTAAAAATTATTACATTTTTTTAGTAGTTACAGGCATGCACAGAATTTTGCGGGAATACCATTAGGTAACAGACAGAAAGACAAATTAGGCTTGGGGGTCCCCCAATAGAACCAAGTTCCTGGGGGCCCCCACTTACCTGTTCCCCGCCGCAGGACTTTGTTTGGTCCACAAAAGCCCAAACTTCACCTATCACGGCAGGCATTGTAATCAAACCTTCAGGGACCGGGTTCCCAAGGATTCCACTCCCCTGGACCTGTATAGCACCCTGCACAGAAAACATCTTGGTCGTGGGTATGACCAGAGCTCTGGATCCCAGGGTCCAGCTCTCCTAAGAGAAGCATTACAGGCAAAACCTTGCTCTTCTCTGCAAGGCCCGGGTACCGACCGTTTAGCTATGAAGCTTTTTTGGTCGGATCCGGAATAGCTTACTGAGGCCCAAAAGAACCTGTACGCAAGCTCAGTGAAAAACACATGTTTCTTCTTGGCCAACACCTTAGACACTGGCAAAAAACTGAGGTGCTCCCGGATGGGAGGGGCTTATATAGGGGAGGGTACTTCCGGTTTTGGAAGTTGCCAGTGCCAGCACCTGACGGTATCTATATAACCCATTAGTAATGACTATGTCGCTCTGTGTCCCGTGATGTACGAGAAAGAAATATATATTTTTTCCTTTATTTTCTAAAATAATTTCTAGTGCATATGTACAGTATCTTACAGTTGAACTGATGGCACTGCAGAGGAATGCTGAAGCCAGAAGGTGGCAGTGTTCACCTGCAAGCTGAAAGCTTACATGTTTGTTAATGGAGCCAATCCAGCCTGCATATGATTAAAGCCAACATTTCACATGATCACATTATCAGGCCGGGTTCACACTGGTCCGACAAACGCTCTGACATTGGGAGCTCATGTCGCATGACGTGTAAAAATCTATGTTTCCCTATGGGAGCCGTCTTAACTGGTCCGACACAAGTCGGTCCGACTTTGAAAATGCTCCCTGCACTACTTTGGTCCGACTTTGATCCTACTTCAGCCCATTGAATATCATTGAAGTCGGATCAAAGTAGGATCCTTGTCCTTACCATCCGACTTTTGACATCCGACATGGTGATTACAGCAGTAGTAAAAGGAATTTCTCACCCTGGGATTGTTTTGATTGGTCAAAGGACAAGTCAGACTAGCACAAAGTTGGATCAAAGTAGTATCCTGTTCATTCAAGTCGGATGAATGTAGGACCAATGTAGGACCGATGTCGCAGAGCAAAGTAGGATGAAAGTTGTATGACTGTCGTGTCGTACCAGTGTGAACCCAGCCTCAGGAACCACTCTTATTGCTTCCCAATTGTCAGTGGGGACCCCAGCTGTCAGAAAAGACGGGTGTCACGATCAGGCGTCGGGCTTGAAGACCAATTGCAATAGCAGTGGCAGGACAGGCATACAGGCAGTCACTTCTGGCAGATGATACAGGCTCACCTGAGGTGCAAAGTCTAAGTACTAGCTGGTTTTCCCCAGAGCTCCTGATGGTGGAGATGGATTTAGCTGCGAGCTAGTACCAGGTCGCAGTCCTCAGGTTTGCCCCACCAGGGTGTGAGCAAGCCAGGGTCCAATAGCGGATAACAGACAAGGATGAAACAGCAGCGTGGTCAGAAAACAAGCCAAGGGATCAATCACGAGTGGCTGCAGGTTGGGATCAAGCAGTAGAATAGTCAAAGAACAGGCCGAGGGTCAAACACGGGTGGTTGCAGATTGGGATCAGGCAGTAGAGAAGTCCAGGAACAAGCCAAGGGTCAATCACGAGTGGTTGTAGCTACAGATGGCAGCAGGAAAGACAACAGCAAGGCACCAGCAGGGAAGGCACAATAACCTGGCAAAGAGGAAGTGCTGAGACAAGGCTTATATAGGAAGTTCATGGGAGGAGCAAGGGGTTCAGGGTTCAACAGCAATCAAGACACCAAGCAGAGGAGTCTAATGGATCAGATAGGTTGGACCAGCAGATCAGGCAGGGAGCTGTCCAGCATCCCAGATAGCTCAGTGGGAAGAGTCAATGCCAGACACAGATGAGGTCCCAGGTTCAAGCCCAGGTCCTGACACCGGGACTGAGAACCAACAGCTACAAAAAGTGTCGGCTGCTAAGGGGAACATGTTAATTATTATGTCTTTAATTTGGGCCATTGTGCTGAGGAACGGTATGATAGGAATTGCAAGGGGTAAAAGGTTGAGGACTCTCCGTGACCAATATGGAACACAAGCACCAGGATGCACCCTGTCAGCACAAGTGTTGATGCACTTACAATCGCTTTCCTGCCAAAACTCTGCTGGTCCTGGATGCACTGCCAGTTTTTTTTATTTTTATTCTGCCTCTAAACTCCTCTAAAAGCCTATCTGTGCATGGACACATAGGCTAACATGGAGGGGTGTTTAGAAGCAGGGGGAAAAAAAACCCACCAGAGCAGCTGAAAAATCATTCAGTGTGCACGAGGCCCTATGGTGGTGAAAGATGTAAAAATCTCAAAAGAAGTACCAATCATTTTTGCACATTTCACACATTTGCAATTTCACATATAAACCAACAAATTTTCTAAAATGTTGTCTGTTTTTATTTTCCTTTATCATTGGCAGACTTTAGGGCTAAGGCAACATGAGTCGTTTTTTGTTTTTTTTTTCGTTTACCAGTGGGGTTCAAGGTGGATGGGGAATTTTCCCACTGAGCTATTGTATTTTGACAGCGGTGAAACTTCCCTGCCGTTTAAATACACTGATTAGCGCTACAATCTGACATGGAGGTCATAGAGACGTCCATTCCAAGTGTGTGAAACTCCCTGATTTTAGTTTGAGAATAAATTAGATATGACTTTGTCGCTCCTAAATATCTTTTTTTTTTTTTTTTTAAAAGGTATATTTATTAAAAGTTTTACACAACAGCAAAAAACAAACAATATAGGTTACAACCATAACCAGACCGTGCCTCTCAAGTTCCACCGGTAATATGCACATTAGGGTTGCACCGATACCACTTTTTTAAGACCGAGTACAGGTACCAATACTTTTTTTCAAGTACTTGCCGATACTGATTACCGATACTTTTTTTAATCTCATGTGACAGTAGCACTGATGGGCACTGATGAGGCGTGGACTGTGTCAGTCGTTAATATTTTTTTTACAATTTTATTTATTTTTAAAATTTGTATTATTTTTTTAAACTTTATATTTTTGTTATTTTGTTTTACAATGCTTTCTTTTTTTTTTGGGGGGGGGGGGGGGGTGGACAGTGTCAGTGGTTTATTTATTTTATTTTTTAGTATTTTTACAATTTTCCTTTAAATATTAATATTTAACAATTTTTCCTTTTTTTTTCATTTTTTTTTTTATCAACCCTGTTTACTATGCTCAGTTATGAATGGACAGGGTCAGTGGTCACTGACTCTGTGCATTCCCAAACGGAAGGAACCTGGTAAATGACAGCTTTACTGGCTCCTTCCTCTGCTCTCCATCCAGAAAGATCTGGGCAGGAGGGGACCGGAGGAGGACATGGAAGGAGACCGGAGGAGGACATGGAAGGGAAGCGGAGATGGAGCGGAGGAGGACATGGAAGGGGAGCAGAGTAGGACAGGGAGGGGGAGCGGAGATGGAGTGGAGGACGACGTGGAAGGGGAGCGGAGGAGAACACGGAAGGGGAGCGGAGATGGAGCGGAGGATGACATGGAAGGGGAGCGAAGGAGGACACGGAGGGGGAGCGGAGATGGAGTGGAGGAGGACATGGAAGGGGAGCGGAGGAGGACACAGAGAGGGAGTGGAGAAGGAGCGAAGGAGGACACGGAAGGGGAGCGGAGGAGGACTGGAGGAGGACATAGCGAGGGACCTTAGGAGCACGGAGGAGGAAATGGAGGGGGACACAGGGGACAGTCGGGGGTGATCGGTGCAGTGGTGGGGGCCTTTACAAGCACTGATCTCCCTGTATAGATTTCAATAAAGCAGCTGAAAGCCGCGGGAGGGAGAGGAGAAGGGGCTGTCAGCTGCTTTATTGAAATCCATACAGGGAAATCGGTGCGTGTAACAGCCCCCACCACCGCACCGATCATCCCCGACTGCCCCGGTATCGGATTAGGCATCGGAGCATTTGCACAAGCACAAGTACTCATGTAAATGCTCGGTATCGGCACTGATATCGATACTAGTATCAGTGCAACCCTAATGCACATAAAATAAAAAATACAGCTTTAGCGTTTAACTCGTCGTACAGTGGAAAGATACTAACACATTTCAATTTTACCAGGAGGTCAACAGTATTGATTAGTCTCCTGGACCTTCAGATGCAAAAAGTAAGAGGGCTGGACACCCATCTATGCCATATTTTTAAAAAAAGTGGTCACTTTTGGAGCTCAAAAGGTAAGCTTATACAAAGATAAAAACTATTATTAATCAGTTGAAGCCAAGTTTAATATGGGTAGAAAACAGACAGTTCACCAAAGATACCCAATAGAGTTTTTAGGATGTAAAATGTTAGGGACACCTAGGACAGTGGATAAAAATGAATCAACTTTGGACCAGAATGAAGAAACTATGGGTCAGGACCAGAAACAATAGATGAAACGGCTGGACTTACACAACCTCGAAAGCACTTAGGTGTAGAGCATACTCCCATTTTGCACATTGCTCCTAAACATCTTTACCAAACTGTGCTAAAAATTGCACTTTGTGTTAAAGCCCAACTCCAGCCAAATGTTTTATTTTGCTTTGGATACAGCAGGGAAGGGTTAGAGCCTGTGTTGCATTTTTATTTCTATCTGTGTCCCGATTGTGCAGACTTTCCATCACATGCTGTTCGGAATGGAATGATGGGAAATCACTCTAATGGAGAGACAGACAAAAATATATTGTCGGGCAGTTGCGGTGCGTCCATAGTGGGCGCAGGAGCGCCGCCCCCTCTCTCCCCTGCACCGTCACTCAAGTCAACAATACATACATTCATGCATTGCATGAATGTATGTATTGTCGCCGGCGCCGCTGCCGCCCACTATTCAGATGGCCGGCCCCCTGGCGAGCGCCGGCCATTTGAATAACAGCAGTTGATTGGTTTTTGGAAGTGTCTATCAGAGCCAGCGTCTCTGATAGGCTTCCCGATTACAGCCTGTGGGCTGTAATCGGCTTCCAAATAGTTAACCAGGGGACGCACGGCTGTGTGTTTCCTGGTTAACACTGACACGCGTCTCAGCCAATCAGGTTCACCGGGTCTGGTTACCGGTAACCTGATTGGCATCGAGGGTGGGAGAAGACATCGAGGACAGAAAAAGACATGAGGGAATATGGAGGAGGACGGCGCTGATCCGAGGAGGGCAAGTGCTGGGCTGGGGACAAACTGCCTGCATTTGGGGGGAAACTGGCTGCATTTGGGGACAAACTGGCTGCATTTGGGGACAAACTGCCTGCATTTGGGGACAAACTGGCTGCATTTGGGGACAAACTGGCTGCATTTGGGGACAAACTGGCTGCATTTGGGGGGCAAACTGGTGGTGTTTGGGCACAGTGGCTGCGTTTAATGGGCACAGTGGCGGCAATTGATGTTTTTTTTTTCAGTTTGTTTGCGCCCCCCCAAAAATTTTGAGCACCAGCCGCCACTGTTGGTGGGTATAGAAGGGATAGAACTACTAACAATATTTTTATTGCTGTCCAGGACTTCCTGCCTCGGTAGCTCGGCTGTAATTAGCTCAGGCTGATTGTATAGTTTTTTTCACCTGGTTTTCCCTAAGCTTATTTTGGCTTGTTATTATTTCTCACTGTCGCCAGTAAATATCACTAGTCATAGTAGGAGATTTCACAATCAAAACTAAGTATTAAATATTTATATTTCCTTCAACCAATCCAGTAAGAGGTTTATGCCAGTGGTGCATGCTGGGGGAGGATCTAAATATTTGGGACAGGCCATGTGCTTGCTCCCTTTCCTCGGGCTGAAGAGGTGCTACTAGATGGAGCTCTGCTGTTAGGCCCAATAGCCTGGTCTGGAGCCTAAAGTATGCTGCAGTGGTCCTGAAGCTGTTTTGCCTGGTCTGGAGAAAACTGTGCCAAGTCCCCTTGGGGGAGAGAGACAAAAAGAAGACTGGTCTCTCAGAAGGGCCTGGTGACTCATTTGGAAGACGCACTGAAATGTGGGAATGTGCTCATGCCTTGTACACGCGACCGGTTTTTCCGACGGAGTTCCGACAGAATTCCGCTCAAGCTGTCTTGCATACACACGGTCACACTAAAATCCGACCGTCAAGAACGCGGTTACGTAAAACACTACGACGAGCCAAGAAAATTAAGTTCTATGCTTCCGAGCATGCGTCAAATTGTTTCCGAGCATGCGTGGTGTTTATTCCGTCGGAAAAGCATACAGACAAATCTGAATTTTCGATCAAATTTTTTTCCAACAGAAAAATTGAGAATATGTTTTTCCATCTAATTTCGTCGGAATTTCCGACGGAAAAAGTCAGATGAGGCATACACATGGACGGAATATCCGATGAAAAGCTCCCGTCTACATACGTGTATTCTAACTGCGTATTTAGTTCCTTGCCTGGATTCCAGCTTTAAGATTTCTATTTTAGTCAAGGAGCCTTAAACCAAAAACATTGCTAGGAAATGTAATGTGTGCTGCCAATTCAGTATTTTACACTAGACTGTTCCAGTGTGACATTTTCCTTTCTTAAACTTTATCAGACATTTTTTTTTAGTTAACTAAGCTGCTTTGTTCTACACAGAGATGTTATTGTTAACTCCTCTTTGAACTATTTATTGTAACTTCAAATAAAATCCAGTTACCATGCCAGAGCTGCATTCTAAGATATAATTAGAACACATCTGCCCTACATCATTAAAGGCTCATTCACCAGGGGGCAGTAAAAGCAGGTAGTTGAGTAGTGGTTTTACTGACCCCCGCAATCGGGCTGTATACATGCCATGGTTGCAATGCTGCGGCAAAATGGAATTGCATGTCCAGCTGCCAAACGTGACCTATTTAGGTGTATGGGGTTGCCACTGTACACAGTTGCATTGGTTTAGCCTATTTAGCGTCAAAACAGGCGGTGAGAGTAGGCGACATATTGACTTCTCACCAACTGTCAAACACATTCTGAAAAACAATCCACTGCAGATCACTTTTCAAAGGGGTGCAAGGGCTGCCACATGTCAGTGCAGCGTTCGACACAGTAGACCACAAAACTCTACTCATTCGTCTTAAAGAAGTAGCAGGAGTCGCAGACCCTGACCTTCCTTGGTTCGCTTCCTTTCTTGAGAATCGTTCTCAGACAGTGAAATTAGGTGCCTTCACCTCTGAAACTCACGCAATTTCTTGCGGAGTCCCTCAAGGATCACCACTGTCACCCCTGCTCTTTAACATCTACCTCCGCCCACTCCTAAAAATCATTAGCAAACAGGACTTATGCTACCACTCATACGCGGATGACACCCAACTCTACTTTCGTATCACTGGAAAAAAAGACCAATATCACGGATTGGAAGAATGCCTCACATTGATCGATGATTGGATGACTGAGAGTTCACTTAAACTCAACGGATCCAAAACAGAACTGCTTCTCCTCCACGCTAATCGAAAGACAAAAACTAAAACCTCCTGGACACCACCCACCATTCTTGGACAGACCATCACCCCGAGCACCAAAGTCAAAAGTCTCGGAGTCATCTTTGACTCGGAGATGTCGATGGACGCTCAAATAGGATCAGTAATCAGCGGATCTCATTATCTCCTCCGCCTGCTGCGTAGACTCATTCCCTTCATCCCAGAAGAGGACACAGCAGTAGTAGTTGGATCAATTATCAACTCCCGACTCGACTACGCAAACTCCCTCTACCTCGGACTACCCAAATACCAAATGTCACGCCTACAAGTCGTCCAGAACACGGCAGCCAGACTGATAACAGGAAAAAAAACCTGGGAATCCATCACCCCTGCACTGAGGACCCTTCATTGGTTAACCGTAAAGGATCGGGTCACATTCAAGACCCTCTGTCTCACCCACAAGTGCACACAAGGAATCGCTCCGCAATATTTATGCGACAAGATAAAGCATTACACCCCCAAACGCAGTCTCCGATCAACAAACCAAAACCTCCTTCACATCCCCAAATTTCGCTACAAATCAAAGGGAGAACGAAGATTTGCAGTCCAAGGACCACGGCTATGGAACGCGCTACCCACGGATATCCGTATGGAAGAAAACCATCGGGCCTTTAGGAAAAAACTTAAGACCCACCTCTTCTGATGGATCATGAAGCTACTGGATGCTAAGCGCCTTGAGGCGATTTAGTTCGCATTTGTTAGCGCTATACAAGTTTTTCACTCACTCACTCACTCAGAATGAGCCTTAAAGCAACCCATTGCAATCTTGCAATCTGTAAAGTGGTTGTAAACCTCAGACATGAAATATGAACAAATCATATTATTCAATCGCGTGTACTTGTCTTAATTAAAAGCACTAAGAGTCATATCTGTCTGCTGCTTCATTCCTCTGCTATCAACATGAATCGCTTCTTACAAGTTTTCCTGACACCAAGAGAAAAAGGTGACAGGGGAGGGAACTCCAGCAGATTGGCAGCCTCAGCTCTGTTCCTGTGTGCTGTGTGAAGGGGTGGGTCTCTTCCTTCCAATCAGCTCTCAGAGCTCTCCCCACTGAGCTCTGCAGAGTGTAACTTCAGCTCTCCACCCCCTGTTTTCTGAACTCTAATGCCGTGTACACACGATCGGTTTTACCGAAGAAAACAGTCCGATGAACTTTTCTCATCGGACAAACCGATCGTGTATGGGCCCCATCGGTCTTTTTTCCATCGGTGAGAAAAAATAAAACATGTTTTAAATTTATCCGATTGGGGAAAAAAACGATAGCAAATTCCGATCGTCTGTGTGGAACTCCATCGGACAAAAAACCCACGCATGCTCAGAATCAAGTCGACGCATGCTCAGAAGCATTGAACTTCATTTTTCTCAGCTTGTCGGAGTGTTTTACGTCACAGCGTTTGGGACGGTCGGATTTTTGACTGATGGTGTGTAGGCAAGACTGATGGAAGTCAGCTTCATCGGAATTCCGATGGAAAAATCCATCGGATTAGAATCCATAGGAAATCCGGTCGTGTGTACAGGGCTTTAGACAAGCTTTATAAATTCAGTACTTTGAACAGATGTAGAGAAGACAGCATATTTACAGGTACAAGTTATATAGAAGGATTTGGTTCATCTCTGTGTATCATCTGAGGCCAGTCACTTCACTGGGAATATGGAAGGGTTTACAATCACTAAGGGTAAACATAAGTGATAAGTAAAAACAATGAAAAAAGCATGAGCAGCCAATGGCCTAAATTAGGATTATACATTTGCATTATACTGTATATACATTATTTACAATAAAATTTACTGCATAAAGTGAAAATTGTAATGTATAATGCCTCTACTGTCAATCTGTGTAATCATGAAACTACACATGACTTTGTTGTTTCTATTTCTCCATTAAGTAGCAATTTTCTTTGCCGTTTTAATTTGTCCCTGTAGTCTGCAAAACATAATCTTTGTGGTAGTAGCTGAATCGCTAATATTTAGCAAACTCAATTTACAAAATATCCGGGCTTAGGTTTCTAGGTTTCCTCTGCTGTGGGAGTATCCAAGAAAAATTAGAAGCCTGTGGCTGACTTATATCATATGAATCACTTTTAAATGAACTAGCCCTTTAATTGATTCATGGCACTGATGCACAACTGGCCATACATGGCTCAAGTTTCATTCAATTCCTGTGAATCAGCTGAAATTTGAGGTGTGGGTGGTCCTTTCTTCATCATCTGGCTCAATAAACTTTAAAGTGGTTGTAAAGTCAGTGCTTACAATTACTACCAGCCCCTCTGATATAACAAGCTATACTACACAGTGTCTGTGTTTTTTTTTTATTCTGCAGCTAAATACCTTTTTTAACATTGCCGCTTTGCGGTCACGTGACCGCCCACCGCTTTCCTTCCCCGATCTAAGGACTAGTGTGAGGGGCTGAGATTCCCCTCTGATGACAGCCGGGCAGTCATGTGACCGCACATCAGCGATGTGAAATAAGGTATTTAGCTGCAGAATAAAAAAAAAAAACACATACACTGTGTAGTATGTCTTGTTATAACAGAGGGGCTTTCAGTATTTGTGATCACTAACTTTACTGCCACACGAAATAGCTGCAGGAGGAGAGGGGGGTTTGTCGATCGGCTCACATACTAGGAAGTGACAGGCAGGGAGGGAGGGGGAGAGGCTATGAATACAGCGGGATGACAGAGGCACGTAAACTGACCACGATATCATGGATCAGCAGCCATGATTACCGTGGTCAGCACACACAGGGGGACACAGGAACAGGGAGGATCAACCAGCTAATTTACAGCATAAAAGAGGAAAAATGACACCACACAAGCACTATGCAGTTTAACATGCTTTAAAACAGTGGTCTTCAAACTGCGGCCCTTTGCTTGCTTTTATCTGGCCCTTGGGGCACTATTCCTCCCACTGATACAGGGCATTATTCCTCCCACTGATACAAGGCATTATTCCTCCCACTGACACCAACAATGAGGCACTAATCCTTTCACTGATACCAATGATGGGGCATTATTCCTCCCTCTGACACCAATGATGGGGCACTAATCATTCCACTGACACCAGTAATAAGGCACTATTCCTCCCAATGACACCAATGATGGGCACTAATCCTTCCACTGATACCAATGATGGGGCATTATTCCTCCCTCTGACACCAATGATGGAGCACTAATCCCTCCACTGACACCAGTAATAAGGAACTATTCCTCCCAATGACACCAATGATGGGCACTAATCCTTCCACTGATACCAATGATGGGGCATTATTCCTCCCTCTGACACCAATGATGGGGCACTAATCCTTCCACTGACACCAGTGATAAGGCATTATTCCTCCCAATGACATCAATGATAGGGCACTAATCCATCCACTGACACCAGTGATAAGGCATTATTCCTCCCAATGACACCAATGATGGGGCACTAATCCTTCCACTGACACCAGTGATAAGGCACTAGTTTTACTAATGTAAGGTGACCAGATTTTTAAAATGTAATACGGGGACATATTTTTTTTTTTTTGCAAATGTTAAACAATTTTTTATGCATATTTTCCTCAAATTATATATGCAGTTAGTGGTGTAGTGTAAGTTGTCAGCGCCCGGGACAAGGCAAGAACTTTGCACCCCCTGCCAGACTTATGCCGTGTACACACGACCGTTTTTAATGTCATTGAAAAAAACGTCATTTTCTCGACGTGATTCTTCTCAAGCCTGCCTTGCCTACACACTATCGTGGAAAAAAATGCTCGAGTAAAGCGCGGTGACGTACAACACGTACAACGGCACTATAAAGGGGAAGTTCCATTCGGATGGCGCCACCCTTCATGTAAGTGAAGTTTGTTGAGCGACGATTCGCGCTTTTCAGCCTCGTGCTTTTCAGTCCGTTACAGCGTGACGAATGTGCTATCTCCATTACGAACACTAGTTTTACCAGAACGAGCGCTCCCATCTCATACCTGATTCTGAGCATGAGCACTTTTTTTCACACACGGCCGTTTTTCATGACGAGAAAAACAACGATGTAAAAAACGACGTGAAAAATTAGAGCATGTTCCAATTTTTTCATGGCCGTTTTTCACATCGTGAAAAATGCTCTGAAGTCCACACACGATCATTTTTAATGACCATTTTAAAAAATTAAATTTTTCTCGTCATTAAAAACAGTCGTGTGTACACGGCATTACTGACCAACTTGATTCCTACACTGACATACCTGACCACTGCACTAACCTAATTGATTCCTACACTGACCATTACACTGACCTACCTGATTCCTACACTGACCTACCTGATTCCTACCTGACCACTACACTAACCTACTTGATTCCTAGACTATCCACTACACTAACCTACCCGATTCCTACACTGATTTACCTGATCCCTACACTGGCCACTACACTGACCTACCTGATTCCTATACTGACCACTACACTGACCAACCTGATCCCTACACTGACCTACCTGATTCCTACCTGACCACTACACTAACCTACTTGATTCCTACACTATCCACTACACTAACCTACCGGATTCCTACACTGATCTACCTGATCCCTACACTGGCCACTACACTGACCTACCTGATTCCTATACTGACCACTACACAGACCTACCTGCGTTCCATACTGACCACTACACAGACCTACCTGCGTTCTATTCTGACCACTACACTGACCTACCTGATTCCTGCACTACTCACACCCCCCCTACATGAACAGTGTAGATCGGTTGATTTTGCTCACCTCTCCATGGCCTCCATTATAATCCATCGGAGCAGGGCTCTCCCAAGCACCAGGTACTGTTCCTGACACCCAGCTGCTCCTCAGTATCCCCTGCCAAGAGCTTCTCCAATAGCCGCCATATGCTCTGCACGCCCCTACTCTCCACCGTTTTCACACACACACGGGCCACCCGCACCAGAGAGATCATGGGGGACAGGCTGGATCACAACAGTCCCTGGGCAGGGGAAGGGGGGCAACACAGCACACTTGGGGGGGCACAGTAATGATTTTGTGCCCCCCTAAATGTTGCACCCTGGGCGAGAGTACCAGATGCCCCCCCCCCCGCCACTGCAATCCAGGGGCAAATCCAGGGACAGACTGGCTCCGGGGACAGTGTCCTCAATCTGGGGGCTGTCCCCGGAAACCGGGGATGTCTGGTCACCCTATTCTAATGACACCAATGATGGGGCACTAATCCATCAACTGACACCAGTGATAAGGCATTATTCCTCCCAATGACACCAATGATGGGGTACCAATCATTCCACTGACACCAGTGGTAAGGCACTATGTGTCAGGGCTGGGCTCAGCCCTTCTTTCTCTGTGCTGGCAGCTCAGCTGTCAGCTAATTGCCAGCTCCCATCTCTCCACAGTGATCCACCTGTTGATGATCCTGCTCGTCAGCCTTCCAGTTCATTTACTTTCCGCCTTCGCCTGTGTTAACATCACAGGAGACTTTCTCCTGTGTTCCTGTTGAAGACCTGCTTGACTGATGTTCCCTCTGGCTACAGATCCTGCTTGCTGTACTACTACCTTTATCGCTGGCTCTTGGACATTGGCTTGACCAACTACCCGATCCGGTTACTGAACTCTGGCTATGTTTTGACTTCGCTTACTCTGTTTACCTTTTTATTATTAAACAAGTGTGATTTAACTGTACTTCTGTCTCGGTCTGATTCATGGTTTCTGACAGTAGGCGAAGGCCATGAATTCAGAAGATGCAGCCAATCCACTTGTTGGTAATATTTTTTCCAGATTGGATGACCTGGATCACCGCATGGATCAGTTTGCCACGACGATACAGACGCTCCTGAGTCGCACGGCTCATCTAGAATCTTCCACAGGGGCGCTCCAAGCCAATGGAGAGAGCCGATCGGAGTGTTCTGGCGGGGGGCCATCCCCCTGTCAGAACACAACAGCTCAGCAGGGGTTAGTAGACGGTTAGTACAGCGGCTCTGACCGGAGCCAACAGTTTTTTTTTCCTGCAACCCAAAGGGTTGCACAAAAAAAAACTGTAATGCCGTGTACACACGATCGATCGAGTTTCACGGTGGTGAAAACACCGCCGTGAAACCCGACGGGAAAAACAAGGACCGGCTTGGTCCCCTACACACGGCCGGTTTTCATGACAGGTTTTCTCTTGGTCGAGAAAACCGGCCGTGTGTAGGCTCCCTAGCAGTGTTTCCCTATGGGAAAACTGCAGCGGAAAAAAATGCCATGATTCGCAACGAGAAAAATTACAGCATGTTCTAATTTTTCTCGTCGTGATTCTTGTCGTTTTTCTTGTCGGGAAAAATGCTGGAAAGCCTACACACGGCCGTTTTTCTCGTCCAAGAGAAAAATTTTAATTTTTCCAGACGAGAAAAGTGATCGTGTGTACGCGGCATCAGTGTGTACTAGGATTAAGAGGAAAGGGCTTTGAAAACCATCCCCACCCTCTAATACGCATCAAAATAGTTAGCATCAAAGTTGGAGGTTCTTCAAGATTAATCCAACTATAGATGGATCAAAATTCAATCCATGTAAATGCAAGTTGATAGCCACTAGCAGTAATCATTGTATTCTGCTAGCAGTGAAAGGCTCCCAGCGCCCCCGTCGGCAGAATACAATAGCGCTGCAGAAGGCATTTCCCCATCAACACTGACTGTTTTGATGGGGGAATCAAGTGATTGGAAGGAAGAAAAAAAAGATTAATCTATGGCTTGCTTAAGCCTGAGAAAACACAATAAGGAAAAGATAGGAAATAGGAATCATATAGACTGTACAATGAAAAAAATACTCCTAAAAATAAATATTCTAGTGTAATAAATCCAAGTTATTTTACAGCAGAACTGCACTCTCTTAATCAATCTTGACTATTTTAATACTTATGCTGCTAGAATTAGTAAATCGATAGGTAGGTATATCATAATTACTTGTTTTAAACTTTTCTTCAATTACTTCCTGGTTTCTTGCCTAGGCAAATGATGTCATACATCCCAGGAGTCTTCAGCAGGGGAGGTGCGGTTTTCTAAGCTAAGCACACCTTCCTGCCTGTATTCCTGATCTAAGGGTGGATTGAATTAAGTAAATTGATTGGAAGTAATTGCTACATGAATCATCTGCCCTTACTCAAGATGGCCACGACCAGAAATTGTAGGGGGTGTTTTTCAAAGTGATTTTATCAGCAAGATAAACAAAAGGTAATACGAGCACACAGGCTCATGGTGCAATAACGTCTTTTATTGGATATATAAAAAAATAAAATCAATACACTCACAAGTGAAGGTGAATAAACAGCGTCAAACAGTTCCTCCAATAGAGAGTTGGGCAGATTACACAGCACAAGCACCGTGCTGTTTAATCTGCTTTAAAGGACCAGGATGTGTATTTTTTATTTTTTTGGCTTAACAATCACTTGAAGTGCTTTTGCTCTAGATCTGGGGGGAAGCTCTCAAATGGGGGTAACCTATGCTGATTTCTATCATACAATCATGTACAAACAAAAATTCTGTTTGTTGAAGTGGTTGTAAACCCTATAAAAAAAAAACAAAAAAAACCCTGCAAGACAAAGGCGAATCCCCCGCAGTGGTCCTCGTACCCCCCTCCAGCCTGCGTAATCTCTCCCGGGGGTAACGGCACACTCACTGAAGTAACAGCACATACGTGCCATTGCTTCAGTGCGCATGTGCCGATGACATGGGCACATGCAGGGGACAGGGGATATCTCCTAAACCGTTCAGGTTTAGGAGATAGCCAGGGTAGCTACAGGTAAGCCTTAGTATAGGCTTACCTGTAGCAAAAAGTGTGTTGTAAGGGTTTACAACCACTTTAACCACTTAAGCCCCGGACCATTTTGTAGCTAAAGGACCAGAGGTGTTTTCAGAATTTTGCACTGTGCTGCTTTAACTGTAAATTGTGCGGACATGCAATGTTGTATCCAAATGAAATTTGCGTCCTTTTCTTCCCACAAATAGAGCTTTCTTTTAATGGCATTTGATTGCCTCTGCGATTTTTATTTTTTGCGATATAAACGGAAAAAGACTGAAAATTTTGAAAAAAAAATGATATTTTCTACTTTTTGTTATAAGAAAAAAATCGAATAAACTCAATTTTAGTCATACATTTAGGCCAAAATGTATTCAGCCACATGTCTTTAGTAAAAAAAATGTCAATAAGCGTATATTTATTGGTTTGCGCAAAAGTTATAGCGTTTACAAACTAGGGTACATTTTCTGGAATTTACACAGCTTTAAATTTATGACTGCCTATCTCATTTCTTGAGGTGCTAAAATGGCAGGGCAGTACAAACCCCCCCCCCAAATGACCCCATTTTGGAAAGTAGACACCCCAAGGAAATTGCTGAGAGGCATGTTGAGCCCATTGAATATTTTTTTTTGTCCCAAGTGATTGAATAATGACAAAAAAAATTAATAAAAAAATGTACAAAAAGTTGTTACTAAATGATATATTGCTCAAACATCAAAAAGACAAAAAATCTCCTGCGCTCTCGGTGTATCGTCAAAACACGGGTAGTGTAATTCCGTCTAAAGGCAAAGTCTAGAGTCTTGCAGCCCTCCTCAGAACAATGGGTGTTCATATGGCTAGAAAAAACAAAGGAGAAAGGAGGGCGCACCAACCTAGTGCATTACCACTTAAACGTTTTATTTAAATTATAAAAAAGCAGTAATCCTACTCACAAACAAAGCTTAAATGAAAGCTTATCGGACAAATCAGCTGGAATTTCTTGGCACCTGCCGACTGGACTCGATGACAGAGAGGGTCGGACAATACCTCAAACCTCTGGATAGCTAAAGCTGCCAAGAAATTCCAGCTGATTTGTCCGATAAGCTTTCATTTAAGCTTTGTTTGTGAGTAGGATTACTGCTTTTTTATAATTTAAATAAAACGTTTAAGTGGTAATGCACTAGGTTGGTGCGCCCTCCTTTCTCCTTTGTTTTTTATATTGCTCAAACATGCCATGGTTATATGTGGAATTGCACCCCAAAATACATTCTGCTGCTTCTCCTGAGTACGGGGATACCACATGTGTGGGACTTTTTGGGAGCCTAGCCGCGTACGGGACCCCAAAAACCAAGCACCGCCTTCAAGGTTTCTAAGGGCATAAATTTTTGATTTCACTCCTCACTACCTATCACAGTTTTGAAGGCCATAAAATGCCAAGATAGCACAAAACCCCCCAAAATGACCCCATTTTGGAAAGTAGACACCCCAAGGAAATTGCTGAGAGGCACGTTGAGCCCATTGAATATTTTTTTTTTTGTCCCAAGTGATAGAAAAAAAAAAAATGTACAAAAAGTTGTCACTTAATGATATATTGCTCAAACATGCCATGGTTATATGTGGAATTTCACCCCAAAATACATTTTGCTGCTTCTCCTGGGTACGGGGATACCACATGTGTGGGACTTTTTGAGAGCCTAGCCGCGTACGGGGCCCTGAAAACCAAGCACCGCCTTCAGGATTTCTAAGGGCACAAATATTTTTTTGCTTTTTGTCATTATTCAATCACTTGGGACAAAAAAAAAATATTCAATGGGCTCAACATGCCTCTCAGCAAATAGCTTGAGGTGTCTACTTTCCAAAATGGGGTCATTTGGGGGGGGTTTTGAACTGTCCTGGCATTTTATGCACAACATTAGGAAGCTTACATATGTCACACATCATCCACTCTTCTAACCACTTGAAGACAAAGCCCTTTCTGACACTTTTTGTTTACATGAAAACATTTTTTTTTTTTGCAAGAAAATTATGTTGAACCCCCAAACATTATATATTTTTTTAAAGCAAAGGCCCTACAGATTAAAATAGTGGGTGTTGCATTTTTTTTCCCCACACAGTATTTGCGCAGCGATTTTTCAATTGCATTTTTTGGGGAAAAAAACACACTTTTTTTATTTTTAATGCACTAAAACACACTATATTGCCCAAATGTTTGATGAAATAAAAAAGATGATCTTAGGCCGAGTACGTGGATACCAAACACGACATGCTTTAAAATTGCGCACAAACGCGCAGCGGCGACAAACTACATTCATTTTTAAAAGCCTTTAAAAGCCTTTACAGGTTACCACGTTAGATTTACAGAGGAGGTCTACTGCTAAAATTACTGCCCTTGATCTGACCTTCACGGTGATACCTCACATGCATGGTGCAATTGCTGTTTACATATGACGCTAGACCGACGCTTGCGTTCGCCTTTGCGCAAGAGCAGGGGGGGACAGCAGTGCTTTTTTTTTTTTATTATTTATTTTGCTTTTTTATTTTATTTTTAAACTGTTCCTTCCATATTTTTTTTTTACCATTTTTATTGTTATCTCAGGGAATGTAAATATCCCCTATGATAGCAATAGGTAGTGACAGGTACTCTTTTTTTGAAAAAAATTGGGGAGTTAGACCCTAGATCTTTCCTCTGCCCTTAAAGCATCTGACCACACCAAGAGCGGTGTGATAAAATGCTTTCCCAATTTCCCAATGTTTATATCCGGGGGGGGGGACATTCCCTCCCACTGCTTGTAAAAGCAGTCTAGAGGCTAATTATCTGCTAGGATTGCTTTTACATGAAAGCCGGCCGCTGGCAGAAAAGAATGATACCAAGATGATACCTAAACCTGCAGGCATCATTCTGGTATAAACATTCAAAGTCCAGCAACATACCAGTACGTTGCTGGTCCTTGTTGGACATGTATTGTAATCTTTTTTTTTCATGCAGCCTGTTGGCTGAACGAAAAAAAGAGATTGATCGGTGGGTATGCCCACCATTAGAATACCTCCCTTCATCCACCCACTTCTAATGATGGGCATACATGCACCATTTATATATGCCGAAGCATGGGGCATCCTCCCGCAAAAAAGTTATGCCGCGTACACACGGTCGGACTTTTCCACGGGCAAGCCTCCGTCGGAATTTCGACCGTATGTACGCGGCATTAGGAGCACAATCACTCCTCCGCCCCTGCTGCCCCCATGCTTCGGCATATATGCTCTTTTTTTTAACTGTGGTGGTGAAATCACCTCCTACAGCGTTGGAGTCACGGCTTTATGTATCGTGGGAGCAAACGCTGTTGCTGTCAAGATAAATAATTCCGCGCTGCAGCTGAATGGCGCACCTGAAAACAAAAAATTACATACCTGAATAGCAAGCATGATAAAACATTGCAGAATAGAATACAGTAAAAAAGAGCAGAACAATAGAGAGAAAATAGAGAGAGAGAGAGAGAGAGAACAATAAAACTACAACTATTTTTGTTTTTTTTATTTTATATTTTTTTGGTGTTTTTTGTTTTTACGTTTTTTTTTTCTTTTTTACACTTTTTTTTGTAACTTTAACAACTGTAATGGTTCGGGTCTCTCAAAATGCGATGGCATCTTGGGAGACCCTGTGTAAGTGTGTCCTAGTCTGTGAAATGCTGTACCCTACGCTAAAAACTTCACTTTTGAGTGGAAGCGTTCAAAACATTCACCAAGGCAAAGACCAGGCTTGTCAGGACAGCGTGGACAATAATAACGGGTGTCACGCCTAAATCCGCGCTTGCTACAGACACAACATCTTTTTTGGGGGGCTCGTTTGGTAGGGGTACTCTCGAGGACATACGTATAATGCCTCTCATGCAGCCGGCTTACTGCATTTGGTAGGGGATTGTGAGGTGCAGAACCGCCTGGATACAGGAGTTCTGTGACTATCTCATCCTGGAATTTTAGGAGAGATAAAGTCCCGCCTGAAGCTCTGTATAGCACATGAGCGTTCAGCAAAGCCAATTGGAATAAGGATAGAGACACTTTTTTGTACCAGCGTCTCGCCTTGTGATCAATTGGATACGGCGCCAACAACTGGTCGTTTAGGTCCACCCCTCCCATATTTTTGTTATATTCGTGGACACAGAGGGGTTTCTCCACAACACCAGTCGCCGTAGGAATTTGGACTGTCGTGTCTGCATGAAGGGAGGTAAGAAGAAAAACATTCTTATTGTCCCTCCACTTCATAGCTAGCAAGTTATTACACTTCAAGCAGGCTCTCTCCCCCAGCCTAAGACGGGCATCTACAAGCCCCTGGGGAAAGCCCCGGCGATTAGGTTGCACGGTGCCACATGCTCCAATCTGATGATGTAATAATTGTCCACATACAAGTGGTACCCCTTTCCGAATAAGGGTGACACCAAGTTCCACACTATCTTGCCAGCGCTCCCTATGTAATCCGGGCAGTTGACCGGCTCAACCTGACTATCTTTTCCCTCATAAACCGTAAAGCTCCATACATAGCCTGTTGCCCTGTCACAGAACTTATAGAGCTTGACCCCATATCTGCCACGCTTGCTGGGAGAGTACTGCTTGAAAGACAAGCGGCCAGAAAATTTAATCAGGGACTCATCAACGCAGACAACTTGATCGGGAATAAACAAGGCTGCAAAACGTTTGTTGAAGTGGTTTATGAGGGGCCGAATTTTGTAGAGCCGGTCGTAGTCAGGGTCTCCACGTGGACGACAAAGTTTATTGTCGTTGAAGTGCATGAACCGCAAAATCTGCTCGTATCGTTTCCTGGGCATGGAGGCAGAGAACACGGGCATGTGGTCAATTGGGTGTGTGGACCAATAAGCACGCAATGACGGAAATTTATGTGTGCCCATGTTGAGGGAAAGGCCCAGAAAGGTCTTAAATTCGGAAACCGTAATTGGATTCCAATCTTTGGCAATGGAAGGCAACTGGGGATTAGCGGCGATGAATTGACCAGCATATAATATACTCTGGTCCACAATAGATCTATAGAGATCTTCCGTGAAAAACAGTGAATAAAAATCAATTGGCATAAAATCAGCTGTTTCCACCTGAATACCGGGTTGGGCAGTGAATGGGGGAAGTACGGGTTCTGCAGAAGTGGTGGGGACCCAATCAGGATAGGTGAATTCTGCAGGAAGGGCACTATGGGCACGACGGGCCTGCCTTTGTCTTCTTCTTGGTGGCAGCGGGACACTACTTGTGCTTGCCACCTCGCCAGCTTGAACTGCACTTATGGGACTCGCCACATCACTACGTGATACTGCAGTGCTGGATGTACGCCCAGGCTGTACTAGGCCGCTGGTGCTTGCCAATTCACCAGAAGGAATAGCGGCACTAGTACTACTCTGCTCCATGATACGAGAGACCTGCGGTTCTTGCTCCTCAACAACAGCAGAAGATCGGGAATTGGGTACGCCTGACCTTAGCAGGGACCTCACCTTCGTCGTCAGAGCTATCTGACGTGGAGCCGCTGACTTCACTGTCTTCTACGGGAAGATATTCTGAGCCTGAATCTGACAGATGCGTGACCTCCTCTTCACTATCTGTCATGCTCAGAATCTCGTAGGCCTCTTTACTAGTGTACCTTCGATTTGCCATTTTGGGCTCTAAATTTAGGGGTACACTAGTAAGATTCACAGGTAAAAAAGCACCTGACTGTCAGCAAATGTATCAAACGCTTAAAAAAAAAACTGTTAGCGATCGCAGGGATCAGGACTGTCTCTGCGAACGCTGCAGTTATGTGTTTGGTAAGTGACAGTGATCGATCGATACTGCACTTGGGTGGGCTGGGCTGGGCGGAGGGGCTAAACGCAGGTGCTAGCAGGTATCTGGGCTGATCCCGCTAACACTGCGTTTTTGGGAACCCTAAACTGCTGGGGACGCTAGTATAGATCTGATCAGATCAGATATTGATCTGTTCAGATACTATACCACTAAAGGGAGGTGTATGCTTTGCGCGTGGGTATTAGCGCTACTGGCACTAACCTAACGCTGCCTGGGGCGACGCAGACCCTCTCTGGCGCTAAAACCTAATTGATATCAGCCGCCGGGCGATCAGGGGGTTAAACCTTTATTGGGTTATATACGGCGGGTGCCCTGATGCTATAAAAAGCAAACTAACCAACCAGCGTCATCCGTAACCTTTATATGGTGATCACTGGTGAAAGGGTTAACTAGGGGCAATCAGGGGGTTAAAACCTTTATTAGGTTAAATATGGGGGTACCTGACGCTATATAAAAACCTGACGAGTAACCTAAAAAACTAAATAACTAACTGGCTAACCAGTGTCACCAGTAAAACTTATACGGTGATCACTGGTGAAAGGGTTAACTCTAGGGGCAATCAGGGGGTTAAAATAATATATGGGGTTACCTGACGCTATAAAAACCTGCGGCGAACCTAAAAAAAAAAAATAACTGGCTATCTAGGGCACCAGCGACACGAATACAGCGATCGGAAAAACGATCGCTTAGTGACGCTGGCGTTAGGGGGTGAAAGGATTACCTGGGGGGCGATCAAGGGGTTAAACCTTTATTATTAGGGGGGGTTAGGGGGCTACCCTGGACCTAAACCTAACTGCCCTGCAACTTTTTACTGTCACAGATGACACTAAATGCAGTGATCAGTAAAATAAATGATCACTGCAATCAGTGACACTGTGACTGGGGGCTGGGGGGTGACCTGGGGGTGACTGGGGGGTGAAATGTGTGCCTATGTGTGCCTACATGTCAGTGGACTGTTGGTGCACTAACCTGCGTCGGCGCCGTGAACGAAAAGACCGACACGAGGAGAGATGACATCACTTCCTCTGCCTGTGTTTACATTACACAGGCAGAGGAAGATTTTCATTCGACGGGAGCGATCGCGAGGGGGTGGCCGGAATCGAACGGCCGTCCCCTCATCCCGGATCGCTCCCCAACGAATAACGACCGCTCACTGTATAGAAGGGGGGTCCGATCGGACCCCCCAACTATACAAAGGCAGTCACGTACACTGTACGTGATTGTGCCTGTCGTGCCATTCTGCCGACGTATATATACAGTGAGCGGTCGTTAAGTGGTTAAGTATTCTTTTCAAAGTGAAACTTTACCTCATTTACTAAGCTCTGGCGCAAGTGCACTTGCAGAAAACAGTATATTTTCATTTAGTAAATCAACCCCATTGAGAGTAAAAGTAGCTGCAGAAGTTGACTATAATGACAAATCAGTGCATAAATATTGTCTTTACTGTACTCAAACTGGGAGCAATTTACAGACATGACTGGTAATTTTACATTGTTAAAAAACATATTCTTCTCTTCTCATAGAAAGAAAAGAGTAAACGGTATAACTGGTGAAGCAAGTGTTACCACATCAGAGATGTAACAATTTCTTAGGTATACCCAAAGTCAGTTATAGCTAGAATAGCTACAGCGACTTGTGTGGAGTTTTTTTTCTTCATTCTCACTTATGGGTATTAAATACCAATTACACATAGCATTTTACAAATTTACATTGAGAATATTCATGTTCTGTTGCTTCCCAATGACTCTAAACTAATAAAAGTAACAATTGACAATGGATTTAGTGTAGAGGGCGCCCTCTGTTGAAGTCAGGTGACGAAACGCGTAAGCGTGTAACCCACGACTTCCCACTAGCCGCTCCACCACTCACCGCCCCTACCCGGAAGCTGCTGCAGTGTCTGCAAGGAGATGCACGCTTTCTCTTGGACAGCTGGATACTGGTGATAGCGCCCTCTTGGGTCACTTTTATGCTCATTTTTACTGTTTTGATGTACGTAGTTAGGTTTAAGGGGTCTTCTGTTGTATGGGAATCAGTGGCATAATAAACAGGATTACACTATTTGCTGCCATTTCTTGTTATTTTATGACCTGTGTTGGAGCCCCTGCACCGGCGGATCCTGCTGGATGGTGATGATTCATAACAGAGTAGCTGATGAGACATCTTACTTAAGGCTTACCATTTTAAGGCTTCTGGTGAGTTTGACCCCCTGGGGGAGTGTTCATCACGCGGTGGATTCCGATCATTGTTCTTATTGGTGGAAGGTGCACATTAGGACATCCGTTGATATTCACCTTTGATACTTCTGAACTGTTTACATCACCCCACTACATTCAGGACTTTTCATCAGTGGTTTTGACCACGAGTCTATCACTATTATTATTTTAATTTTTAGCGCTGTTTTTGTGTATTTTAATCATTCAGAGACTGGACTGTTTTATTTCTTTACCATTATCCCTTATATTTTTTATATCTTTTAAACAGCTGCTTAGTGTTTTAAAATATTGTGTGAACTATATTTTATTACTTTTTATCTTTGTGTGTGCTGCTTAGGGAACTGCTGGATGGATCTGGTGTTCTGTAGGCCGTGTGTACACCCCTTGTTTTCAAATACACTATATTACCAATAGTATTGGGATGCCTGCCTTTACACGCACATGAACCTTAATGGCATCCCAGTCTTATTCCATAGGGTTCAAAATTGAGTTGACCGAAGGTTTTTCATCTTAATGCATAGGATGCATTAAGGTGAAAAAACACGAGGGTTTACAACCCCTTTAAGCCTTTTCACACCATGTCTGCACAGGTATCGCACAGGAACATGCACTCTGCATTTCTGTGCGATTAACACTGCATTAAAAACGCAGTCCATTTGTGATCTGCAGGAGGTGTCAATAATAAGTTAACAACACTCCAATCGCAGTTTAAAAGCATAGTGTGCTTGCCCACACTGGATCGCCTGGTACAAAAGTACCATGCGCTACGGGTGCAGTGTGTGTTTTATGTTTCAATATCCCAGGTTGGATTCCACTATTTTTATTTAATTTACTATTGTTTCTAAAAGAAGTGCATGCACTACTTTTGGTGTGGTGCAATTTTGGCCCATTCAAAATGAATAAGCTGAAATTGCACCACACAGAACTACATGTGAATCTCACAGGAACGCAATGTGCGAACCAGCCCTAAGGCTCTTAAATATGTAGTTGAGTGTTTTCAAATTCCCATAAATTAATACATGAACAAGTCTATTACGAAAAATATTGTATTTTTATAACTGTATAAGGTAAAGATATGCAATTAGAATATTCAGAGTATTTGTTCTATTTTATATTTTACAGCCAAGCTATCCAGCAAAAAATAGTCTATGCCAGGCCCACTTAAAAAGTTGTAGAAACAATAAAGAAATGTAAACCTTTGAAGTAAAAAGGTGACCAGTTTGTCTCAAATTCCTGTAAGGCTGGGTTCACACTCTTGCGCATCCAATTCGCATAGCAGGTGATTGTGACCGGCTCTCTATGGAGCCGGTTCACACATCTCCAAAGCGGCTCCGGTGCCAATTGCACAGGAGTCCTGTGCGTCTTTTGGTCTGTTTCAGGTCCGAATTCAGGCCAAAATTCAGGCTGAAATCAGACCTGAAACAGTGAATGGAGACGCACCGGACTTCTGCTGTGAGCCGCTGCGTTCTCAAGTGTGAACCCAGCCTCACTGTCACTTTTTGTTGGATAGTTTTGCAGCTTGTTCTCCAAGTAAATATGAAGAAAAATATAAAAAGCATGTGAAATTTGAAAAAAAAAAAAAGGTTAAAAATGTACTAAATACTGTGATTAATAACTAAAGAGTAATAACTAAATACAGTTATCCAGGGCATTTTTTCAGTCAAAACATCGTGGTAATCTGTACTGCCATAGACACCAGCATCTCCAGTACAGGCCCCCATCATCTTTAAAGTTGTCGGATGCTAGGATGCCCCCAACCATAGAAGTCACATCATACTGCTTTGCGCAGTGTAAAGCTTGCCCCAGAAGAGAACAGAACCTCCATCATGGAAGTCCACCTCCGTTAACATCAGAGGCTCCATAGATCCCTGCTCAACGCTTCTAGCTACCTCCCCCTTCTCTGCCATGCTGCCTTATTTCCCTGGGGTGGAAATGCAATTATGGTATTTCACACCAGGAAGTGGACTGTTCTGAATGCTGTAGAAGGGACACCTCTAAGGGGTGGTAGCTCCAAATTTGAATGGTAATTATGGCAATTCTAGTTTATCTAAAGAACGGAAAATATATAAAAGCTACAGTATCTGTTCTTTTAACAGCTTTTGAGGAACCATTGACATGAAGTATAAGAAACAGAGGCTGGTTGCATGAGTCACTATTATCAACAGACACTTGTGTTCCTTCCATCTATTACTCCAGTATAGTCTATATAAAATATATACACCGTGCAATAAGTGATAATTACAGAGTCAATTCTCATGGTTGGTGTGTTGTCTGTTAACGCAGATAACACCCAAAAATAGCTGAATGAGACACTATCCAATTGGCAGTATTTCAGTAATGTTATATCTGTCACAAAAAAAAGGGGAAGTTTGCAATGTGTAGAGTCGGAAATAGGCAAAGTCTGAATTCCGGTCATTAAGAGGGGTTACATAACGCAATAGAAATGATCAGTAAGCTTCTGTGGACAACCACTTCCTGTATGTTACTATGTTTAAAAAAAACGAGTCTTAAGTGGAAGTAGCTGCTTTCACCTTTTTATATCCTTGGTTGCATCTTAGTGCTGATGCTATCCTGCAGCCTCTTTGCAGCCATTTCCTGTCCACATGTACTCAAGTGAAGGCTGCATATCATTTCTACGAGTAGTTTCCCGATGGTGAGAAGATATCTATGCAATGAGCACTAGCACAGTGGTTTGTAGTCTCCATTGTGAGAACATGTGACAGGGTGACAATTAAGGAAAACAAGCGACAGAGAGTTGTCATCCTATAACAGGAAGTGCCTGACCAAGGACCTTCATTATAGGATAACTGGGTATTATTTTATGAAAGCTGCAGATTAAAAATATTGGACATAACATTTGAAATTAATTTAACATGTTTAATATTATGGAATTTTAGGGACTGGGTTTACATATACCTAAACCAGCATTTTCTCATTTATTCATAGATATAATGTGCAGTTCCTCAGAGCTGCATTTCAGAAAAAACATCTTGTGGGTTTGGTTAAGTGAGGAGGTAGGAAGTACATCGTCAGATGCACACTCCTGCAAAATTCTTGTGGTCAGTAGTGAAACCAGATTATTGTAAAAGAAACCTATATCGATTCATAAAGTCAGCCATGTGCTTATTGTTAATTGAATACTTATTTTATTCAGTACAATTATCTTAGTACATGCTCTATAAGTAAGAAAAAAAAATCATCCCTATTGATTATCACTCTTTTGTTACTTTCTTACATACATTTTTACATGCACACTGTACCTAACAATACACTGTAATAACACAAAGGAATCATACATACAGTACAGTGCGTCCATAGTGAAAATGAATAAGCATTATATCATGACTGTATATAATTTCTTCAGCAATATTATGGCTGTGTAAAAAATGCTTTTACTTTACTTGTCACAGATCTGCTGAAATTAAACCATAATTGTTTTAGGTAAATTTTACTTTAAAATGTTACATTTATTTAAACAAATGTTTTATTTTTGAGCTAATAAACTCTACAAACTACACACTTTTTACAACAAAGAAGCTAAGGCGAAGTATGTGATACCTAACTAAATAGAAAAAGAGTGGCAGATATGCTGATGCTGAAAAAGTCTAGGCTACATTGACACGGCTGCATGGATGTGGATATTTTGCTGTACTCAAAAGGAAGCTACACATAGCCTCTCGACGCAACAACACTCTGAGCTATGGCCACATTCAAACTGCCCACTTAGCTGTGGCCAGAATTCCATACAAATGCTGGCCCTGGATGTACACTGTCTGTGTCCAAAGTCAGTCGGGACTCTATTCGCATTCACAGAGTAAAAATTGGAAAGTCGTCATTGACACCTGCTTTTAGCAGCACTTAGTACCACTGCCAAGGATCTACTGATTCTTGCCAGTGGTCGCCCCTGTATGACCGTGTGAATGTAGCCCAACAGAGGAGGAAAAATACATTCACCAACTTGATTAAGCCACTCAAGATAGGTTATCAGTACCAGGCTCATGGTACCCATTATAATATGAATGTAGTACAGAGCTTGTAGGTAATGTATGCTTATACTGGCTGCCAGGTTTATTTAGATTTTATTTCTGTTTTTTAATTGCTTTCTACAAAATGTGACCCAAAGATCTAGACATTTAGGTGACTAAAAAACAATGCAGTTTAACACACTTTTCCAAAAGTTTTGAATTACAGGACACATCAATTAGCAATTAAACTTTACAGCCTCTAGGACAGTGTTTCTCAAAATTTTTTCAGTCAAGGCACCCTTTAAAATTATGGACACTCTTATGTTCAATGGATGTATTGACCTGATTTTGCCCGTTGTGGGTGTTAATAAAGATTATATTTGAAAAAAATAAAATAAAATTATGGACACTCTTAAGGCACCCTCCAAAATGATGAACAATCTTGAGGCACCCTTTAAAATTATGGACAGTCTTGAGGCACCCTATTCTAAAATGTAAAAACTATTCTAATAGTTTACATAATGCAGCAACACCCACACATGTAGAACACCCAACATTAGAGGTGATTTATTTTTCCAAAGCAAATACACTTTTGCAAACTGGTACTGACTAGTATTCCAAGGTTTTTCTTCTCCCTCAGTTTTTCTCCATTACTCAGCTAATGTGACCTCAAAGCTGATGGAGAAATGCAGGGTAGGGTCAAACAATTCTTATGCAGGCGACTAACATCCTCCTTATCAACTGATGATGTAATTGGTCGTTAGGAGGTCGGCAGTTGATAGGTCATAATTGTGCACAATGAAAACCTGTGGCTTTGTGTAGCTATAAGGCAGGCTTCATCTACCCGCCGGCCAGCTTGAATACAATTATTTGCAATTTTTAGGTATTTTGCCAAGGCACCCCTTAGGAAACCTCAAGGCACCCAAGTGTGCCTGGGCACCCTGGTTGAAAAAGACTGCTCTAGGACACAAGCTATGCTGTTTTGCCAAAGTGCCCTGCAGGTGTCTGAGATTACATCCTCCTGTTCCAAACATAATAGAAAATGTAGAAATGAGGCAAGGACTGTGAGATCCAATAGGTGATTTTTTTTAAAGTTTCCAAGTTAGCTGGGAGGAGTAGGAATAATCAAACCCAAAGTTGGAAGAGTAGGAACAAAAATAATCTCCAAGTTGTGGATATATTTATAAGTAACTAGTAGGTAATTGGTATTAATAAGAAACTGTATCCCAGCATAAAAGTCATCATTGTCAAGCACATCTTTTTATATTTTTATTCCAAGTATCACTAAGCCCAGTTGTTGAATGAATAGGTTGGGGGCAATGTGGTGCAATTTGAAAGAAATCTGCCACAGTCCCAAAAAAGTAACACACCAAAAAAAGTGAAAAATGTGCACCTAGAAAAAAAAAACACTTTTTTAAAATTAGACAAGACCAGGATTAAAAAGATCTAGGTTTAAGCTCTTGCCAACTGTGTAACACATATATGTGGTGGCAAGTAATGTGGACTCTAACACCCAGCCGCCACACATGTGCACAAATGACGGCATGATGGTTGTAGGCAGCGAGAGCACTCACTGCACGCTCCTAGTACATTGACAGTTCTCAGTTAAGGCGTTCCACAGGGTCCTGATCATGTGACCAATGTGAGAGCCAATCACAGTCATTACATGATTAAAAAGCCTGCATTAAAGGGTTAAGAAAGCTTTCATAAACCTATAGGAGCCTTTTATGGCTACTGCACCCTTAACAATCACCAAGAACAACCTAATTTGTCATATTCTCTATTGATTCCAATGTATTTCTTTAAAAGATGAATTATTCTGATTTTGCCCAATTTTCAGAAAAGTGAATACTCCCGTTTTTTTCTCAGGTAGGTAAATTGGTATATAACTGTAAGAAAACATTGTACTCCACCCTTCATTTTAGATTTAAAAAGTGTCTGTTTAATTCCTTTTTCTTTGTCTATAAAATCTAGTAACATGTCATATAGTTATTTATTAGATACTGTATTGGCAGAGATTTGGAAAGGTACAGCATTTAGAATAATACATTCTACCTAATGACACTGATTATTCCAAATAGTGATATACTGAAGGTATGCTAGTTCTCGATGTAGGTCCTTCAATGATTGGTAATCACTACCATTATATAATTACTTTATGTGATTGCCAAAATAATGTCTGTGGGCCAGAAGCCTAGGCTTCATATGAGAAGCAAAATTGGATTACAAAGACGGCTAGAGATTGGAGGGAATTGTAACAGACTGCTTCTAATTTATTAGACCAGGGCTTGAAAATTGCACTCGCCCGATCGCCAAATGCAAGCATAAATTGCCGTTTGGCGAGTGCAGTAACAGAGCGCAATGTGATCCCCAGGCCCCGGGGATCGATTTGCTGTGCAGTGGCGTATCCAGCGTATGGCAGCCATGGCAAGTACCATGGGCGCCTTGGGGGGGGGGGGGGGTAAGGTTTTTGCTTGGCTAGTAAGTCTAGACTTGAAATTTTAAGCCCTGTATTAGACTAATCTTAGATAATGGATTTCATTTTATTTTTTATTTTGTTTATACATTATATAATGTTTGTTTTAAGAATAAGCATATAGTACATGATTTTTCAGAGCACTATGGGTTAGCTAAAGCTAAAACACCTCAACAAAGCTTGCTTTAAAGCTCCTTTTGTCTGACTGAACCCAGGAATAAGCTGTTTTAGGTATAAGTCACTGCTGTTATTTGCAGTACTAAATCAATCATAACAGCATTTTTTTTTTTTTTTAGCCTAGCTGAGAGTAATATGGCATTTTACATGTAAAAAAGGAGATTGGAACTTCATCTGCTGGCTGGATAGACCACAAAATATAAAATATTTTTTTAAAGTGTTGTTTTTTTAATCATGGCTACAATAAAAAAAAAAAAACACATTACATAATGATAAGAGGTTAGGAAAAGAAGTGAATCAGATTGGCGACAGAGAACAAGGTGTCACCTGCAAACAGTACCATCCTACATTCCTTAGCTCTGTATGTCTTGAGACTGCCTCACCAATGCAAACAAAGGTTCAATGCCAAGCAAAAATATACCAGGTTCCAAACACTTCTGAGGCCAGTCCTATATTACACCAAGGGGCAGATGGCTGAGCGAGAGACATTTAAAAGCTAACTGTTGAATACAAATGAAGTGGCATACCATAGAATATCAAATGTTATAGTATACTTTGAGCAATCAATAGATTGTAAAATAATAAAGTAGGGACGTGATTGCTCTTTTGTCAATTAGGAAAGATTTGGGGCCTATCTCCTGGCTCTATGTAAGCACTGCCTCTTGTGCTAAAAAGGGAAATCTGTCGAGAGAAACACATGAGCTGCCATTGTTGTTGATCTTCTGTAAATACTATTTGCAGGCCATTGAACCTCTTTCTTAAAAAGATGATGGCGTAGCTCCTCCACACTCCTCCCCCTTTGCCTCCCTACATAACCTTTTTTGTAGCTGTCCAGGGAGAAGCAAAATGGAATACTACACAGTGTAACTTAAGTGACAGTTCTGAGTCTGCTGGGACTTATGACATCTTCACCGCTTTCAATTTTTTTTGGATAGGAGATTTTCACATAACATGCATATTTTTTTTTAAATGTACATACATTTGAAGATTTTTGTTTAAATAAGACCCCTTTCACACTGGGGCATTTTGCAGGCGCTATACCGCAAAAAATAGCGCCTGCAAAGCGCCCTGAAAGAGCGGCTGCTGTCTCTCCAGTGTGAAAGACCCTAGGGCTTTCACACTGGAGCGGTGTGCTAGCAGGATGGTAAAAAAAGTCCTGCTAGCAGCATCTTTGGAGCGGTGAAGGAGCGGTGTGTATACCGCTCCTGCCCATTGAAATCAATGGGCACCGCGGCTATACCGCCGGCAAAGCGCTGCTGCAGCAGCGCTTTGCGGGTGGTTTTAGCCCTTTTTCGTCCGCTAGCGGAGGTTAAAAGCGCCCCGCTAGCGGCCGAATACCCCTGCAAATACGACAGTAAAGCACCGCTAAAAATAGCAGCGCTTTACGGCTGACGCCGTGGACGCCCCAGTGTGAAAGGGGCCTAAATGCTCTGGAGACGGTATATTTTCAGGGGCATCTAAAATTTTATTTGAGTTGCTTTAATTAGCATTTTTGGCCACACTAGGTTTCTCTGGCTGCAAGGGTTGGGACACAGTTTTGGCAGTGGTCACATGGGCTAGGTCATATGTTGGTACCTGTGTTCAGGCAGGGCCACTGTTTGGCTATCTCTGCCTGAACATCATCCTCCTACAGAGCCCATGTGACCCCCTCCTCCCACCTAGTGCTGCTTTGTCCTAGTACAAAAAGCTGCAGAATGCCTGGATGTTAGTTTTATCTGAGATCTGAGGCTTGGGTTCTCTTAGTATACTATATGTTTTGTCCAATTGAGACTGCAATGTATAAGAGTTTCAAATTAATTTTTTTGGGGTATTATAAAATAGCAGATGGCAGATAAGCCTTGCAAAAATAAATCTTCATCTACTTAACCTGCTATTAGTGTCATAGAAACAAGCATACATTTTTATAGAGTAGGTTTACAAAATAGCCTTTTACATGAAGAAATTAAGAATTTAATTAAGATTTTACCTCCTTTTTCACAGCACTGTTTGCTACTAAACAACAGTTATGCTATAAATCAGCCATTCTAAACCAGTGATCCGTTGAACCTTAGGGCTCCTCCAGAGATTGCTAGGGGTTCCTTGAGCTGTGGCTGATTGACCTCCCATCTGATGGTGACTCCATATGTCTAGGTTCCTACCCACCTGAAACAGCCAGTAGAATGAAACCCGCTGATATTTTTAGGTGATTAAGGGATTGCAGTCTAACCACCACTGTAAGGGGGAACATTCTTCCTACAAACCACCAATGTCAGGGGCATTTTATCCCTGAAAAAATAATCTTACCGGTTCCATAAGAGCTGAAAATTATTTAAAGAGTTTCTCTGGGGTAAAAAAGTTGAGAAAGGCTGCTATAAAATGAACCGCTCGTGCCCACAAAAGGTAAATAATCTAACAATACTAGTAAAGTACAGGAATCCTGTGATGCTCTCTGTTATGCTGTGTTTTTCTTTAGATATGTTCTTTTGTGCCTGGGGAGGATTCTGGATACCGGGTCCAGGGTATGTAAAGGACCCTGACTATCCAAGTCAAGGTTAAAGTGTATGTTACCCAGATCTTTCATATTTCTGATATGTGTCTGTTGTACCATGTACTTGTATTAAAAATATCCTGTTCTCTTTGCATTGCTTTCTTTGTGTGAAATACCTGGTGGGTTCACATATACTATAGGCCCAAGGTTGTATTTATTTATTTTGCCTCCCTAGGACAACTGTATTGTGGAACCCCTCTAATTGCCCATCTGACAGTCTATCTTTAGCACATCACACTGCAGAAAGTTTACGAAGGTTGGTAGAGGTGAGGGCTGAAAAGGACAAATTCACTCACTCTGTGTTAGAGCAACTAGAACCAAAAACTAGGACAATTAGTACCCCTACTCTTATATCTTATAGCAGTTTAGCCTTAAGAATATGAACCCAGAGTGGGGAGTAACTCTATGCACATTGTGCCCTATCCCACCAACAAAAATAGGCAAACTGCAGAGGCACCAACAATGAAAACCCAGCTTGCTTGTATCCTGCCAGGCGGTGCAGCAGTCTGGAACCTGTTATTATACACAACATGGATGCGATACTGACAGGAACATAATGTGGAGCTGCATTCCCCCCTGGCTGTCCTGTCACCTTAGGCCACGGGTGATGTTGGTTATGCAGAAATCCGAAATTGAAATGAAAGGCGCTGAGCTTAGTGTTTTCAGGGTGTGAGGCCTGGTTACAAGTTGATTCTCTGTACACAGTCTACAGGCATTTCCAGGCACCATAAGGTGGCTTAAGGTTTACCAATCAATAATGTTAGTAAACTCACATTGGTGAACCCAGCAGGTAAATTAAAGCAGCCCTATCAACCCAAAATAAACCCAGCCTATAAGATGTATACTTACCTTTCCAGTGACCTGTGTCATACATTTTTAATGAGTTGCAGACCTCTGGCAGCAGCAGGTGTCCAACACTTCCAGGGGTGCCATAAAGGTTTACAAAATAGCATTTATCGCGAAGAAATTAACAATTTAATTAAGATTTTACAGCATTGCTTGCTACAATACAACAGAATAGGCTATAAATTAGCCATTCTCTACAAGGGTTCTGTGGATCTCTAGGGCACCTCTAGAGGTTGCTAGAGGTTTCTCGAGCTGTTGCTGATTAACCTCCCTCCCATCTGATGGTGACTCCATATGTCTAGGTTCCTACTCACCTGGAATAACCAGTAGCATGATATAACTGATCTTTTTAGATAACTTATGCCGTGTACACACAATCGGTTTTACCAATAAAAACAGTCCGATGGACTTTTCTCATCGGACAAACCGATCGCGTATGGGCCCCATCGGTCTTTTTTCCATCGGAGAGAAAAAATAGAACATGTTTTAAATTTATCCGATGGGAAAAAAATGATAGCAAATTCGGATCATCTGTGTGGAACTCCATCAGAGAAAAAACACACGCATGCTCAGAATCAAGTCGACGAATGCTCAGAAGCATTGAACTTAATTTTTCTCGGCTCGTCGGAGTGTTTTACGTCACAGCGTTTGGGACGGTCGGATTTTTGACTGCTGGTGTGTAGGCAAGACTGATGGAAGTTAGCTTCATCGGATTTCCGATGGAAAAATCCATCGGATTAGAATCCACAGGCTTAAGGGTGGCATTTTAACCACTACTGAAAAGGGGAACAATCTTCCTAAGGACCACCAATGTAAGGGGCATTTTCCAAATCACCCCTGACAGACTAGTCTTAGCAGGGTTCCCTAATACCTGAAAATTACTTAAAGGGTTCCTCTGGGGTAAAAATGTTAAGAAAATCTGCTATAAACAAATGCCCACAAAAGTAGATAATCTAACATTACTAGAAAAGTACAGGAATCCTGGGATGCTTTCTGTATGCTGTGTTTTTCTTTAGATATGTTTTTTTGTGCCTGGGGAGGATTCTGAATCCTGCGCCCACTCTGTATCTGTACAACTAGCACCAATGGCCTGGACAATTAGTACTCCTACTCTTATAGCAGTGGAGCCCACCAGCAGAAGGTGTCCAAAATTTCCAAGTGTGCCATATACCTGGTCCCTTAATACACGCTATGGTTATTCCAACCAGCTAATGAGTACATCTTTACATTAACTCTTCATCTTCACAGGTCCACAACATCTCCAATCCTAAACTTTTAAATACGTAAGGCCAATTAATATCAGAGAAAAATGAACACACAGACAGCAGATAAGAGGATGGTTTTCTTTATTTGGTGGTCCCATTTTGAATTGGATGGAATCATTTCTGCTTTAGTACTGTGGAACTGAAACAATTTCACCAAACAAAAATTCCTGCTCTTTGACACCTAGAGCTTGTTCATAATTTCACATTTTAAAATGCATGCGTTCTTTACATGAGTTTTTGATGCAAAAATTTGTCTTATAATGAATTTTTGAAGGAATTTTATAAAGATATAGGGAACTTTCTGCATTAACAAGCATGTGAAATGTATTCATTAGGTGTTTCATGATTTTATCAAAATACAATAAATATATTATTTTCAGGACTTTTAAAAAAATGCATTGAATCATAATACATTAATGAAACTTGTTAATACTTTTGCATTGTTGCAGTTAAGTGCATAAGAAAATGCACAGAAAATTCATGGCAAGAATGAGATCTGTGCCATTATTGTCAGAGACGCAGCTTTCATTTATGTATTTTTATTCACAATTTAATGACAAAAATGCTTCTGCCCTGGGGATGAATGGAACCAAATGCAAAACGTATGCAAAGGGCATGAAAAACATAAGTACATGAATTTTAATACATGAGATCCTCTATCACAAGAAAACACACAAGAAAAACTTGTTTGAAAAATTGCAAACATTTTAAAACACATAGGTGTACAGTAAACCAGCATGTTAAATACTGGTGCTTATGTGCACTGGTATACATTGGTATGTGCTGATTTTCATTAAAGCAGAACTTCAGTCATTTTTTCAACTTTCCATCTTCTGCCCTTGTTGGTTTAACTTTGGATAGTAAAACATAATTTTTCTGCCAGTAAATACCTTATACAGCTCACTTCCTGTTTCTTGTCTGGTCATTAGCCTAGGCTTATGACATCATGGACAGCTCTCTCTCTCACTCGTGAGAGTTTGCCAGGAGGGGAGGGGAATGAGTCATAGGGCCAATGAGAGCTGCAGGGCTGCATAGCTAGTGATGTGCCTCTGTGTAAATCCAGGAAGTGAACAGGCAGCGGCTTTAGCTGCCCACAGTTAAAATGGTTGCAGCCAGACTCAGTGGAGGGAGATTTCTGCAGCATATTTGGCAAGTACAGAATCACAGTATATATAAAATAATATGCAAAGTGGTTGGAGGGAAGCTTCAGAATGGCAAAGATGTTTTTATTACAAATTATGTGACCAGACTGCAGTTCCTCTTTAAAGTGATTGTAAACATGTTATTACTTACCTGTTCTGTGGTTTTTGCACAGAGCAGCTTCAAGCCTCCTCTTCTGGTGTCTCCCACCGACCCTCCCCACTCCTCCTCTTCTCAACGTGCCCCCCGTAAAAAGCCGCTTGCTATGAGGGCACTAATGCTCCCTCCTCAGAGGTTTTGACTGACAGCAGCAGGAACCAATGGCTCCTGCTATTGCCACGTCTCTTATGAGAAGAAAGAGAGGGGAGAGGAGCTGCTGTAGACAGGCACAACACTGGATCAAGATCAGGCTCAGGTAAAGCCTGGTACACATTACTAGCTTTTTTCGTTCAACCCTGTGGGCTGAACGAAAAAAAACTGGCAGTTTAGGAGGAGCCGATGTACTAACTATTTGATGTTAGTACAGCGATCTCCCCTGCTGTGCTATTGTGTTCTGACAAGGGGGGGGTGGCCCCCTTCCAGAACGCTCCGGTCTGCGCTCTCAGCCATTGGCTGCCAGCGCTGATCGGAAGCCTATCGGCAGACCTTTTTCGGTCATGCCCCTTCGAATGAAGCCAACCGGACTGGCTGCAGTACACACGGGCTGAATATTGGCAGGTTTCTATTGAAGCGGCCAATGCCGCCCAATATTCGGCTTAAGTATTTGGTGTACAAAACTTAAGTGTTAAAAGGGGGATCTGGGGGGGGGGGGGGTATGCAGAGAATGCATTAAGATAAAAAAAAAAAAAACCTTTTACCTTTACAACCACTTTATTGATTTCAATTGTTTGACTGGAATGCAGGTCAATGCACCCTTTCTGTGAATGGTTACTATTAAAACAATGTATTTTCTCTATTTTTATGCACTCTGCTGCTTGATAAAATGTAACAAAATTCATGGCAATGTGTCTGATGTGAACAAGCCATGAACTTTGAAAGGCATCCTGTGTTCTAGTTAGTGTTAGGTGGTAAAGTGTCTCCTCAGATTCAATAGCTTTAAAGTGATTGTAATACTTTAAATTTTTTTTTAAATAAAATAATGTGAAGCATGTCATACTTACCTTCTCCGTGTAATGGTTTTGCACAGAGCAGCTCGATCCTCCACTTCTGGGTCCCCCGCTGGCACTTCTGGCTCCTCCCCCCATCGTGTGCCCCCATAGGAAGACACTTCCTATGGGAGCCCTCATACGTGCTCAATCCTGAGCCAGGCTGAGCCAGGCTGTTTGCATCTATTCAAATACAAAGCCCAGCTCAGCCCTACCCCCTGCTCTCTGCTCACAGGTTTTGACTGACAGCAGCAGGAGGTTAAAAGCGCCCGCTAGCGGCCGAAAAAACGACGGTAAAGCGCCGCGGTGCTTTACCGCCGACGCCTGGGCGTTGCGAGTGTGAAAGCGCTCTAAATGGTCTCAGAAGCATCTCAAACTGATACCACTGACACAAGCCCAAAACCCGTCAACACAAACCTTGAGAGTCATCCACTTTGGTTTTGCACCACAGGGCAATTATTTGTTAGAGACCAATTCTCTAGCTCTGCTAACACAACCTGGTGTTCCTTATATTCCCAAAAAATTGTTTAATGCTTGTCACGGTTCCGTGTACATTGATCCGGCGCCGGGTTCTACCTTCTGTTCAAGCTGCTCGGGTTCCTGCAAATCCACCCTGAACCTAGGTATTAATAAGCCTTTGCACCTGTGGCTTGATGTTCGAGCAACGTGTCTCCACGCTGAAGCCGGACCCTCCTGTTCCTCTGGCGTTTTCTGTTTCTGAGTATTCCCTTATTCTGTGTTGTTTGATCCTGTCAGTGCAGTTATATTTCCTTTGGTTTCTGTTCATGCATCCCTTAATTTCCTGTTGCTGTTTGTGTCTCTTTCAGTATAGTCTCTGTGTGTACCCAGTGTCCTTCCAGCAAGCTATTTGGTTGCACTGTGCCCATACGGGTGTGCTAGAGAGCTACAACCTGGGGGCTGTCTCGCAGTGCAACATCCACACCTCCAGTGGCTTTGGTGAAGACTGGGTAGCTCCTTAGACCCTGCAACTCTAGCACACCCCTGTTTGCATGTGGTCACGCTGCTCCCTCAGCTGTGAGGATTTGTTCCTGGATACACCTGGTGAGTTGTTCATTTGTCCACTAGATCTTAAAGCTACAGTCCTAGGTGGTCTTACCCTTTGATCGTGACAATGTTCATGAGCTGCTATAGCCTTTTTCAGAACCAGGTGCTGCTCTTGAAACAATCCTCACTGCAAACTACTGAACTTTATGTAGATATGTACTGCCGTCTTCCGGTGAGAGAATCTTTCTATCTTATGGCCTCATTTACATGGCTGATCACGAGCCCTACACCACTGAAGACCAGCCACAGAGGGGATTACATGCATACATGTGGTGGGAAGGGCTGTTTCCGGACTGGAAGTGGCAGTACCAGTGGGCGGAGGCAGCAAACACTGCCCACTGGTAGAGGCAACAGAGTGGGCGGAGGCAGGGGGTCAGAGGGGCAAACGTGACTTTTGGCACTTGGATGCTTGGGCTGGCCATGTTTGTGGACATTTGGCCTAGACGAGTAAGACATTTGTGGTGGGGGTCCTTTTTTCATTGGAGATATGCTCTCCTCTACTAAGCCATCTATTTATTTATTTTTTGTACAGTTATTCCTTTTGCTGAGACAAGTTCATACAATCATGGGCAAGGATAATATTGTTTTCCTTTCTCCATGGTATATTGGGGATTTTGAGCATATATTTTCAAAAGGATGCACTGTGTAGTTTATATTATTTTTTGTACTGGTACAACTGAAAGTTGTAATTATAGCTTTTAACTATGCTATGTTGATATATCATGTAATTCAATTTTGGTTCATCATTCAGCTCTGCACAGATCAATTACTAGATATTGTAAAGACCACTAATAGTAAAATAGTGGATTAAATCTACAAAATGCATTGATCGCATTGTTGTGAAATTGGGTTAATAAAATATAATGTGGCCCAAAAAGTCTGTTGAGTTTCTAATATATCCTGATCAGGTATATCCAGTAGTAATTGAGGATGTTTTGTTCGTAAATATTGACTGTCCAAGAATAGGGTGGAAGGTGTGAAAGTTAGGGTGCCATTCTGTTATAGTCACTTAACCCCATTGATGGTGTCAGGAAGCCTGCATAGGTGTTAGTTCCTCTATTTACATGGCTAAAAGTGTGAATTGTAAAATTGCTGGCATAAAAAAATAAAATAAAAAAAAAAAGGTAAAACAGCATTATATGTGGAAGAAAGATGGAAACAAAGCCCCCCCGTTCAGGGATGGCTGTTTTATTTTGACATAGATGGCCTCTTTCAAGCCTCTTGCGAACCAGTTGTCCTCTCTGTCTAGGGGGAAAAATTCTACAGGAAAAGACTCAGCAGTGTTCCTAAACTTTAAGCAGAACAGACATTCCTTCGAGAACAGTTAAGTGCACATTGTGGACAGAAAGGACAACTTATGTAACTACAACAGGATGACACCACAACTTTTATCCAAGTCTGCTCATGGGTAATCAAAATGTATACAATCCATGGTGATTGGATTAAGGTGTGCTAAGCTGTAACTATAACTGCTGCAGTATCTTCCTGACCTTCTAGGAATTGCAGAAGTTGCTTGGTAAGCTACATAACATCTTCAAGATTATGAAGAAAGTCCAGATGAATGTGACTAACTAATAATAATAATAATAATAATAATAATAATAATAATAATATGATCCAAAAGATCAATTTATACATTTTTTTTGTTTATCCTTAATCAATTTTACCTCACGTGAGGTACCCTGCATCTTTTGTAATTAATAAAATTGATATATTCTTTTAATTTTTGTGTAACACATTTTTGAGTGCCTTATCAAAGTCCCTTTGTTTTCCAAATGAAGGTTCTCTGGGTTGATACAAGAAAACCTGTATTATGTGCTTCATCACAAAGTTCATATATTTAGCCAATAAGCCCACCCATTTTAACACCTTACTCAGTGCTTAATTAGCTCTGCCATACTCTGAACGCTGCACCAGTACCAAATGAACCTGTTATCTTGGCTTAACCTCATTCTAATGGTGACCTTTTGGTCCATTTTCTGTTCCTAAAGCATCTTGCCAACTCCCACAGGACATTTGGGCTTTATCCCCTCACTCAACATTAGGGTTGAGCGGACCCGAACTGTAAAGTTCGGGTCCGTACCGAACTTTTGGGTCCCGGACCCGAACAATTGACTGTATGTTCGCGTTCGGGTCCGGTGTTCGGCAATATGCATGTAACGTCGCGCTTGTTTCCCATGCTTAGAACTGTCCCTGCACAAAGTGTAATTTCTGAAGGAAAAAAAGTCATTTAAAAACTCACTAGCGGCTATAATGAATTGTCGGCTCCCGGCAATACATAGAAAAGTAATTGATAAAAAAAAAAAGCGTGGGGGTTCCCCCAAATTCAATTACCAGGCCCTTCAGGTCTGGTATGGTTATTAAGGGGAACCCTGCCACAAATTAAAAAAAAAATGTGTGCGGTTCCCCCAAATATCCATACCAGGCCCTTCAGGTCTGGTATGGATTTTAAGGGGAACTCCACCCCAAATAAAAAAAAATGGCGTGGAGTACCCCCAAAAATCCAGACCAGACCCTTTATCCAAGCACGCAACCTGGCAGGCCACAGGAAAAGAGGGGGGGACGAGAGAGTGCCCCCCCTCCTGAACCGTACCAGGCCACATGCCCTCAACATGGATGTCCCCATGTTGATGGGGACAAGGGCCTCATCCCCACAACCCTTTCCCGGTGGTTGGACAAGAGCAAGTAGGATGGGATTCTTTAGCGGTGCATGAATAACAAATGTATCAAGTGAATTATAATAAAATATTTTTATTTTAACACCAAAACAAAAATAAAGGACAATAAAAAAGTGGAATAGAAGGTGATGTTACAGACAATACAATTCAGATGGACAGTTAGATGGTATGAGGTCCCTGGATGTCCCCATGTTGATGAGGACAAGGGCCTCATCCGCACAACCCTTGCCCAGTGGTTGTGGGGGTCTGCGGGCGGGGGGGCTTATCGGAATTTGAAAGACCCCTTTAACAAAAGGGACCTCCAGATCCCACCCCCCCATGTGAATTGGTAATGGGGTACATTGTACCCCTACCATTTCACAAAGAAAGTGTAAAAAATTGTAAAAAAAAATAAAAATAAAAAAATACAGACACCATTGGGAAAGTCCTTTATTAAAAATAAAAAATACATTCCAGCAATGAAATCCAGTGTCCAGCGGTGATCCCGATGTCCAGACGAAATGTCACTGGCTGAGCCTGAGCGGACCTGATGGGAAACTTCCTCGGCAGTGTATTAAATGAATAGACCCGCCCCTTCTAAAGTTGCCCATCAGGTCCGCCCAGCCAATGACGTAGTGTAAGGCTGAGGACCTGATGCAGAACGTGAGAAGGGGCGGGTCTATTCATTTATTATACTGGAGGAAGTTCCCCATCAGGTCCGCTCATCCAATGATGTAGGCGGGGTCTGACATACGAGGGGGTGGACCTGATGGGGAACTTCCTCCACAGTTTAATACATGAATAGACCCGCCCCTTCTCACGTTCCGCATCAGGTCCTCAGCCTTACACCTACGTCATTGATGACATAGGTGTAAGGCTGAGGACCTGATGCGGAACGTGAGAAGGGGCGGGTCTATTCATGTATTACACTGTGGAGGAAGTTCCCCATCAGGTCCGCCCCCTCGTATGTCAGACCCCGCCTATGTCATTGGATGAGCGGACCTTATGGGGAACTTCCTCCAGTATAATAAATGAATAGACCCGCCCCTTCTCATGTTCCGCATCAGGTCCTCAGCCTTACACTACGTCATTGGCTGAGCGGACCTGATGGGGAACTTTAGAAGGGGCGGGTCTATTTATTTATTACATTGCCGAGGAAGTTCCCCATCAGGTCCGCTCAGGCTCAGCCAATGACATTTCGTCTGGACAGCACTGGACATCGGGATCGCCACGGGACACTGCATTTCATCGCTGGAATGTTTTATTTTATTTTTTATTTTTAATAAAGGACTTTCGCAATGGTGTCTGTGTATTTTTTTTACAATTTTTTACACTTTCTTTGTGAAATGGTAGGGGTACAATGTAACCCATTACCAATTCACATAGGGGGGGCCGGGATCTGGGGGTCCCCTTTGTTAAAGGGGTCTTCCAGATTACGATAAGCCCCCCGCCCGCAGACCCCCACAACCACCGGGCAAGGGTTGTGGGGATGAGGCCCTTGTCCACATCAACATGGGGACATCCTCCCCATGTTGAGGGCATGTGGCCTGGTACGGTTCAGGAGGGGGGGGGGCGCTCTCTCGTCCCCCCTCTTTTCCTGCCAGGTTGCGTGTTTGGATAAAGGGTCTGGTCTGGATTTTTGGGGGTACTCCACGCCATTTTTTTTTATTTGGGGTGGAGTTCCCCTTAAAATCCATACCAGACCTGAAGGGCCTGGTATGGATATTTGGGGGAACTGCACGCATTATTTTTTTAAATTTGCGGCATGGTTCCCCTTAATATCCATACCAGACCTGAAGGGCCTGGTAATTGAATTTGGGGGAACCCCCACGCTTTTTATTTTTATTTTTTATCAATGACTTTTCTATGTATTGCCGGGAGCCGACAATTCATTATAGCCGCGAGTGAGTTTTAAATGACTTTTTTTCCCCTTCAGAAATGACACTTTGTGCAGGGACAGTTCTAAGCACGGGAAACAAGCGTGAATAGTCCTCAGAAGTTCAGGTCCCCATTGACTTCAATGGGGTTCGAGTTCGGGGTCAAGTTCGGTCCCGAACTCAAACTTTTTTCCGAAGTTCGGCCGAACCCGTACATCCAGGTGTCCGCTCAACTCTACTCAACATTCCTTTTACACCCCCTTTGCCTCTTTTATTATAGTGGGTTACAGTCGATAAATTTTTGCTCAGAAGTATATAGCACGCCAACTCCTAGAAACAGCCAATAGTGAAGAAGATTATTCGCCTGCTATACAACACTGAGCTAGACCTACCTTTATTTACATCTGCCCTAAAAAGATAGAAAGCCCAAATAACTTCAACACATTCACTACATGCAGCAGACAATGACTGTCTCTCGACTAAAGGGTCACTCTTTTCAATTTTAATAGATACAATAAAATGAGATCCTTTCCTGCAAGTAGAGATGGAGTTCTTGTGTGTGTCTGACCAGATATGTTAGATTACAGAGAACACCAGCAAAAACAGTCAAATTCTGGAGTGTATTGGATTATGCATATAGTATATAGAACAAAGACAGGAAAGTAGAGGTAAAACAATTAAAATGGGAGGTCGTTATCACTATGTGCATTTGACCAAATATCTATTTCTGTGGCTTTAGTTTAGATTAGAAAGAAAAGATAACTGTTGCCTCCAATACCGCTATACATTTAATTTCCTTGTGAAAGGCATGGAAATTCATTCACAGAGCGGTGAAACCGCTATATGACATTTAGTACTATGCTGATTTTCTCATGAAGGAAGCCATATGATCCACGGGTATTATCAGACTATGAATCACATAAATTTTAAGCTCATCTGAATTTGGCAGATTGTCTTGCTTATCATGTCTGTTGTCCTTGGTATCATCCAAACAATCCTAGTTGCGTACCAAAGCACATATCATGTATCATTTGATTTCCTTCTACATTTCATTTCTTTGTCAAAGCCATGGGAAATGTGTTGATAGAGGTGTGAAACAGCTATGTGATATTTAGTACTGTGCTTATGATTTTAAGGTAAAAAGAGCCATATGATCCATGGGTATCATCAGACAATGAATCACCACAATCTGAGACTGATCTGACTTTGCCGGATTGTCTTGCTCATCATGTCTGCTGCCCTTGGTGTCATCCAAACAATCTTGTCGTGTACTGAAGCGCATAATAGTATAAATAATACTATTTGCTGATGTATCAAATGTCCTTCTTATAAAAAAAAATACACTATTTCAAAGTAAACATAGGCCTGGTCAATATTTATTTCAAGGATTATTGAAGTCACCCCATGTAAGTATGCAGCCAACAAAAAAAAGCTACTAAAAACCTAAAGATGTTCGCTTTAGAAAAGCTGTCAAGATGTGCAGCTAATTGACAGAAAGGACGTAAAGTAGGTTCAAATGGCTCTGTTGTTCATTATACTTTACTAGTGAATATCTGCGTTATTGATTTGCCTGTTGCAGATTCAATTAGCATCTTTGGTATATTAATCCTTATTCCCTCTCCAATATCATATAATGTACATCGCCCTGAGTGACAGAACCAGTTGGAAGAATTAACCACTTGCTTACTGGGCACTTTCACCCCCTTCCTGCCCAGGCCAATTATCAGCTTTCAGCGCTCTCACACTTTGAATGACAATTACGACGTCATGCAACACTGTACCCATATGACATTTTTATCATTTTTTCACACAAATAGAGCCTTCTTTTGGTGGTATTTAATCACCACTGTTTTTTTTTTTTTTCTGTTTTGCTAAACAAACAAAAAAAAATAGTTTTTCATATTTTGTTATACCATTTTGCAAACAGGTAATTGTTCTCCTTCACTGATGTACGCTAATGAGGCTGCACTGATGAGCACTAATAAGATGGCACTGATGGGCACAGATAGGTTGCACTGATGGGCACTAATGAGGCTGCACTGATGGGTGGCACTGATTGGTGGCACGGAGAGGTGGCATGATAGCTGGTACTCATGGGCACTGGTAGGGGAGATCGATAGGCAGCACTGATGATGAGGCACTGGTTGGCAGCACCAATGGGCACTGATATGTGGCACTGGTGGGCACTGATATGTGGCACTGATTAGCAGCACATGCAGGTGCTAAGGGGACCGATGTCCCTCCAATCCCTCTAACAGAAGCCACGGCTTTTTTTTTCCTTCACTTTATGTTTACCCTTTTACCTGACTATGGATTTGCAATGTCTACCAGATATTCTTAAAAATAAAGACACCTGTGGCAGGCAGTAAGATCCCTGATATTGCATGGTTTAGCATTCCTGCTTCCAGGGTCAACTTTACTGCTTACTGGCTGATATGGAGGCAAGAGGTGACACATGAAGTTGAGTTGCTTGAAGCTCTCTGGCATTACTTCTCCTATGGGTCCCATGAGTACACTTAGTTCTGCATTCCTGTGACTGCGACTCCCGTCGACTGAAGTCACTCAGCCAGGCTAGACTCGGAATTTGTCCGATTTTAATGTCGGAATTCACCCAGATCGCTGACCGGCAGTTGGCCCAGCCTCTCAGCATGCCGCTGGGATCCTGAGCCAGCAGCTCTCAGCCCTTGCACAGCCTGGTGCTCCAGTGAGTCCTGGAGGGGCAGAGCAGAGAGCCGGTGACTGTCAGTCACTGTCTCTTTGCTAACTGAAGACTGAGAACTGAGCGATCAGTGGTCTTTGATCGCTCAGTTCTCGGTATTAGAGTCGGCGGGGGACATATGCAGCATCAGACCAATGCTGCTTCCACCTACGAGAGTATAATTATTATTTTTTTAATTCCCAGACTTCTCGTTTAATCAGGAAATATGCGTGTCACCTCTTTGGCTGTTCAGAGTAAAAGTGTGTGTAAATCACAAGACTGACTATACGGAATTAATCAATCCTTTTACAAGTACATCAGTAAACATATATGCATTTGAATGGTGTGTTTAGTGGTTTACCCTGTGCTTAATTTGCCTGTCAACCATCTGCATACAGTATATTTATTTATGCTTTATAGGCCCAGGTAGCACACTGGTTAGTGCAGTAAAGGGTTAAAAAACCCGCAGTGGAGAATGATGGTTTTAATCTGACTCACTGGTAATGCAGACACTTTCAATAATTCCTGTTACAGCCTAGTATGACATGAGTGACATCACCCTACAAAAAAACCACAGTCTTGATGTATGAAATGGCAGCAACAAATCTTTACAATCTCTTACATAATAAGGGGGAACTCGATCTAAACAAAGATCTTCATTAAACTATGCATACAACGTCATTTTTAAAATGTTTTTGGCTTGAAAGGGAAAGGTCAAGACCAATGTTCAGCTATGAATAGGAAATAGAGTCATCTGATAAGCTTGTCCTCCTTAATTTACCATCATCGTTTTTTATTGCATTACAAAAACTGTTTTTGAGACTGGTTTTAAAACCATATGTGTACCAGTGGCGGCTGGTGGCATATTTTTTTGGGGTGTGGCCCCGCACTTACCCCATCTAGTTTGCTGTGGCTCCAGGCGGCAGCTTCCCCTGCATCAAGCCATGCAGTTCCTCCCTCCTCTCCTCCATGCGCCATGCGTCTCCTCCATCCTCCTTCTAGGCGGCCAATCAAATCGCCTCTCCTTTCGGCCAATCGGGTGACGGGTCTCATGATCTACTTCCTGAGTGGCCGGGAGGAGAATCAGTGTGACAATAGCAAATATTAAAGGGGGGGTTGCCATCCGGGGCCCTGGGGACCTCCGGGCCCCTGAGGACCTCTGGGCCCCTTACGAGATAAAAAAAAGGGGGGTTGCCATCCGGGCCCCTGGGGACCTCCGGGCCCCCTACAGGTGTACTGCCTGTACCCCCCTGATGGTGGCCCTGGCTGCGCCCCTTCCCCCTGCATTACGGGCCACCACTGATGTGTACTTTGGAGCAACCATGTACCCTATATATGCATATAGTACCTATAGTGATCTAAAATTGTAAAAATCAGAATGTCTGTTAAAGAGTAGGCACCATAAGGTCTATACATCTCTTGTTAAATATTTCCAGAGCCCCAGAACTGCCCCAGAACTGCCTAAAGCCGGCCATACACTGCTTGATTCCTGCTGGCTCAGCTAAAACTTGATTATTGCAGTGCATGGCTCTGCTGCATCACTCTGTGCATCAGAAACTGATTGTCCAACTGACTTCTGTAGAAGAAGCCTGTCAAAAAACTGTTAGCCCAACAGCATCTGCATCCAATCAGATGCAGGTACTGTTTGGGTATTACATTATATAATAGCTTGGTACACAATAACCTGGCAGGGGGGATTTGTCTATCTGCATGAAGGAATGTGCTAGATTGCTTAGAACCTATATGTGTATAGCCAACTTATGAAGATACAGACTTCCTGAAAGCTAAAGCCTCAATGACATGCAAAGAAGCTCAACATTACCATGCAGGAGGAAAAAGCATGTGTGTGTGTGTGTGTGGTGTGTGGTGTGTGGTGTGTGTGTGTGTGTGTGTGTGTGTAGGGGGCAAGCATTCTTTGGGAAAGTCAGTATTTGACTACACAGTTCCAATGGAAGTTTTTTTATGACTGCAGGTTCTACAATACCTTTTCTATCGTTTTTTTTATTGGTTCATCTCTTCCAAGGGTATCTAACTATACATTAATACAATTCATCCTAACTTCCCCGTCCCCCTTTTTATTCTAGCTATACAAACTTTTAGTCACCTGAGATTAGCAGACTACTTGATCCTGGAGCAGCAGTCCACACCAGCGCTACTTGGCCATATTGTACATGTGTTACTTTTCTCCTTAATACCTAATGGAAAAGCCATCTGTTTAAAACCCTGCACGTTGATGGATTTTCCATTAGGCATGGCTTAAAGTGGAGGTCCACACAAAAATGGAACCTCCGCTGTCCGGATTCCTCCCCCCTTCGGTGTCACATTTGGCACCTTTCAGGGGGGGGGGGGAGCAGATACCTGTCTAAGACAGGTATTTGCACCCACTTCCGGGCATAGACACCCGCATTATCTGCAGGAGTCTACGCCACATCCGGCGCCCCCCGCGCTGTCTTCTGGGAGACACACTGGTCTTCCTGATTCCCTTGCAGAAGATGGTGCCGGCAGCATCCGAGGACCGAGGGCCGCTGGACAGGTATGTGTCCTTATTTTAAAAGTCAGCAGCTGCAGTATTTGTAGCTTCTGACTTTAAAAAAAAAAAAAAACGGCGGACCTCCGCTTTAAAGGAAAATAGGCAGCATATGTACTGTATAGTATGAATTGTCCAAACTTTAAATGCTTGGCAAACACTGCAGCTACCACTGGCTGCTTTACTGCACCCACCAAAAAGAAAAACACCTTAACGAGGAGGTCCACTCTGTACAAATCCTATAGATGCTGACTTTTAATAAATGGACACTTACCTGTCCAAGGATCCAGCGCTGTCCTCATCCAAGCTACTTCTTCACTAGCCTCCGGGTTCCCGGGGCTAGCATTCTAACTGTGGACAGGCTTTCGGCTTCACAGCCAGCTGCCCACTGCGCATATACGAGCCGCGCTGCGCTTTGTGAATGGTCCCGCAGACTTCTGGGACATCTGATATGTCCCAGAAGACTTTAAATAGGGTCTGAACAGCATATCTATAGCATCTTTAAAGACCAGAAACTTCCTCCACTTGGACTGTCAGGGTCTAATTCAACTAGGAAATGGCAACAGCCGGAGAACCCCATTTTTGTAGAATTTGTTCTCCATGGAGTACTGCCGTAGTACTACTATGTAGCCCCAGTGGCTTAGAAGAGGATTGGATTGCCATTTATGTAAATTGAAAAAATGGTGGGTTCAGTCAGCGCAAAAGAAAAAAACTGTGAAAATATGGAACCCCAGAAGAGGTTCCCTAAAGCAGCTGTGCACTCAAGGTCAATATATCACACTCCTTGCAAATAACATGTACAAATAGAATAGTGCAGCGCTAAATAACTTAATAAATTCTAAACAAGTCCAAAAGGAATCAAGGAAAAAATGGTCCCAAAATTCAGTATGAACAATAACAAATAAAAGGAAAAAAGTTGCTAGATGTGGAAAATCCTCAAAAGTGATCAGAGTGCTTGAAAACAATATATATCAATAGTGCTTCAATACATGTGTTCCCGTCACCAACTTCACAGGCCGCTCACCTCAAAGATTGGGTCTCTGAGCTAACAGAAGACCAAGACACACATTCCCCTTGGAGGGGTATAATTATAGATGAATCCTGTCTTCAGATGATCATTAACAAATGGCGATGCTCCTCCAAACATTAATTCTCAGCAGTATTCATGTAAAACATAAAGACAACCATAGTGCTCTCTGTTTCATTTAAAAACGATCACATTTATTTAAAAAATCTCACTTACATAAAAAGCACTGAGCCCAGTGCTAGGAACATGAGCCTCCTGTTTTATAGACACAGCGTCTTTCAGTTGCAAGCTTCTGGGTATTGCTGGATGGAATGTCACATAATGGTCCCCTCCGCACGCGTATCGTTCCTCAGGGCGGAACTTCCTCAGCGTATTATGGGGACCCCGTATGGACAATCCTTTAAATACCCTTTCCCTCCATCTGTTACAAGCCACACCCCCAGTGGTCACATGACCACAGTGAGGAGAATCACCATCACATGACTCACCATAACCTATCAGTGGTCATCATGACATACGGCCTCCTTCAAGAGCTAATACCACGCCCCCTATTTTTTGATGTTTAATCAATAGATCAAAAATCCCTGAGAGTGAAATATATTTCAACAATCTGTACCTCATCCTGAAAGAACTTACACTCCGATAAGTCTAATGTACCCCACATACGTGTTCGAAGGTGACCTGCAGTCGTCCACGGCCGCGATCATGTAAAAACATGACCACAAACACCCTCCCCCTGGGCCATCCTGAGGCGCAAATCGGACACACCCCTTGGAGCGCATCCTTCTCTATTGGTCGGCGCTGCGTTTAACGTGACGGTGTCATACGTGATCACGTGACGCACGCCAGCCATACGCGATCACGTGACATGCGTCGGCCAATCAGTGTGTCTCTGTGCCAGACTCGTCGCCATAGCGACGCTGACGCCTTAATGCCGGAACTGCACTGGGCACCGTTGCGGCCAAATAGCATCAAGGCCCCACATAAGCGTTCAGTGCAACCTACGGCTACAAGGAAACCGAGCTACCAACTCCCCAAGATGTGTTCTTATTGGTAAGCTATTCAATTTAGCAGTGTCACATAACTGATGGCCCACACTATTTCTACCGCAATGTCATCATAAGTGATCGCATGGTGTGCGTCCACCAATCCGTGCACGCACAGCATGAACCAATTGGTTGTCATAACAACCCCAACGCCATAACGCCGAAACTATTAATATAACAGCAATATATATTATATAATACCGTATCACTATCCATAATATTGATTGATAATTACACTCGGGACCTTAATATAATAACACAAGAGGTGTGGCTAAATTTAATATCCATTTTGATATCTAAAATAAAATTAACAAAATGTATGCATCTTTAATTGGTGAACTATAAGGGAAGGTTGGTCCAATCCAATGGACCCAATCATAACAGGGCATCACTACTCATATAGAAATTATTTTTACAACCAACTAGATAATTATAAACAACTGTATACAGTAAGATTCTCACGACCAGAGTAAATATTCCAGATATTAACGGACTCTAATCGTCAGATAATAAATGTGATCGTTTTTAAATGAAACAGAGAGCACTATGGTTGTCTTTATGTTTTACATGAATACTGCTGAGAATTAATGTTTGGAGGAGCATCGCCATTTGTTAATGATCATTTGAAGACAGGATTCATCTATAATTATACCCCTCCAAGGGGAATGTGTGTCTTGGTCTTCTGTTAGCTCAGAGACCCAATCTTTGAGGTGAGCGGCCTGTGAAGTTGGTGACGGGAACACATGTATTGAAGCACTATTGATATATTGTTTTCAAGCACTCTGATCACTTTTGAGGATTTTCCACATCTAGCAACTTTTTTCCTTTCATTTGTTATTGTTCATACTGAATTTTGGGACCATTTTTTCCTTGATTCCTTTTGGACTTGTTTAGAATTTATTAAGTTATTTAGCGCTGCACTATTCTATTTGTACATGTTATTTGCAAGGAGTGTGATATATTGACCTTGAGTGCACAGCTGCTTTAGGGAACCTCTTCTGGGGTTCCATATTTTCACAGTTTTTTTCTTTTGCGCTGACTGAACCCACCATTTTTTCAGTACCATTTCACAATATATTACGGTCTAGCAGCAATTGATTATGGATGTTTTTCAATATTTGGAAAAAAGAGAAATAAAAATAGGAGATGTCTTCTCTAGAAACCCCATTACGGGAGAAGGTAACGATATAGCCCAAACCTTCAGAAAACTGGGGCATGTTTTCGAGAAGAAGGTAAAAACTTGGTGGGATATTGTTTCCTTTGAGCAGTATATAGCAGCCAAATTAATCCCAAGACGCCTTAGATGGGATGTTCCCCCTAATGACGGTCTTGTTGATGATGAAGCTACAAAAGAATGGGGCGATTTCTTTATATGTAAGGGTCTAGAACTCCTAGAACTCTTGCATAGGAGGAAACAAAGAAAAATGAAAAACTTAGAGACCCAAATCCGAGAGCTCAGGAGTTCCCTTGAACCTCACAAGGAATCTGATGAGTTCTTGAGATTATCAACAGAACTAAAAAACAGATTAATTAAATGGGATTCTGAGTCTCAAAATAAAAAACGGAAGAAATACATTAGGGATCTAGAGGATTTCAGTAAGGGCAATGTGTTCAAATGGCAAACCAGCCCAGTTGACGTCACCATGACACAAACACAACCCGAACATTCCACTGTGGAAGCAGTCACTACTCCATTACCCATGACCAGTGGTAATAATGTGTATACATATGACCATTCTGAATATCCCTATGGGGGGACACCTCATGAGGAGAGTCAATATCAGGCCATACGGGGGAAAAAGGGTAAGAATAGGAGAGGGCGGGGAAAGAGAGGTGGTACACACCAATCCCCCCATAGGAATTATGACTATGGTGCATCTACAGGGCATAATGGACAATATAATGATTATAGTCAACAGAATAATTACCAATATGCGCCAGATAGAAACGGGACGTATACTAATAGAGGTAATAATTCAAATTATCACCAGAATGATTATTATCATACCTCGGGGTACGATACATATTCCAACAGAGGGAGAACTCCCCAACAATATGGAAATCATTTAACCACATATAATCGTTTTTCCCCCTTGGCGAATCATGGTGCCAGGGGGGGGGGGGGATTTTCCCAGAGCCCAGAGAGGGGTAGGGAGAGGGGCGCCCTCTATGCCACCCAATCCAGGCGGTTGGCAGGGACCAATCCCCCCGCCATTCACTCAGGAGGGGGGACCTTTCAGAAAAAGAAAAAAATCGAGAGGAAGGAGAGGAGGAAGGCGAAATAAAAAGAAAAAAGCCCCAATCGGTACAGGGATCTATAATCTAAGTGGCACGCCCCTTAATGATAATGAGATAAGGACATTGGATAGAGGTTTAAAATATGCTCCCACCAGGAATTTGAATAAATTTCAAACTTATGTCAGCCTGCAAAAATATGTACGGAGTTTGAACATTAAGAAATATTTTCTGTCCAACCCTGTCATTAAAAACAACGTCCCTACCATTAAGACCCCTTTTAACCAATACTCTAATCTCCGGAATAAGTCAGTGTTTAATCCCCCTAAAGTTGACACAAAAAACATAGATGTCTTCAAAAACATGGTGGCAAAGGATTTAGAATCCCTTAAGGTACGGAAGGTTAATGACCCCGAATATATCAAAAAGGGAATTGACTCTTTACTGGAGAGAAAAGATTTGGTTATCCGCCCTGCAGATAAGGGTGGAGGCTTAGTAGTACTTAGCAAATCTTATTATAGGAACGAGATGGAAAATCTACTCAGCAATTCTAATACATACAGTATTATGAACAAAGACCCATTGTTAGAATACAAAAGCGAGTTACATTTTCATATAGAAAGGGGAAAACACATAGGCGTTCTTAATACCAAAGAAGCATTGTATTTAGACCCTTTATTTTGCCGTACACCTATAATTTATTTTTTACCCAAAATGCACAAAGATAGCATCAATCCACCTGGAAGGCCAATAGTTAACGGGATAGATTCCGTTACCTCCAGGTTAGGTCAATATATCGATACGTTCTTACAGCCTTTAGTCCGAGAAACTGATGCATTTTTGAAAGACACCAAACATGCAATTCAGATCTTGGAATCCCTGATAATATCCCCGTCTACTTTTCTAATTAAAGCAGATGTAAGTTCCCTTTATACTATTATTAGTCATGAGGATGCCATTGCATCGGTAACCTGGGCCTTTAAATCCTTTAATCTTTCAAGACGGCATAAAAACTTCTTGACGGATAGTTTGAGATTCTGCTTAGCCAAGAATTATTTTTGGTATAACAGGCAATTTTATAGCCAAACAAGAGGGGTGGCTATGGGAGCCCGATTTGCTCCCAGTGTAGCTAATCTCTTTATGGCTCATTGGGAGGAAACGACTGTATTTAAGAATAGACCATCGGAACTGGTATGTTACCAGCGCTATATTGATGATATCGTAATGGTTTGGGATGGTGACAGGCCGTCCTTGGATAGGTTCATGAGGAAGTTAGATGCTAATAACCAAAATATAGCTCTGACTTGGAATGTCAGCACAGAGCATATGGTTTTCCTTGATTTGAATATATCTAAGGATGGAGACCATGTAAAAATGATCAACCACTTCAAAGCCACCGATAGAAATGCGTTTATTCCGATAGACAGTTGCTACCATAGCAAATGGCTGTGCAACATTCCCAAGGGGCAGTTTATACGCCTTAGACGGAATTGCACGTATGAAAACGATTTCATATCTCAATCTAAAGTTCTATCTACCCATTTTTTACAGAAGGGGTATGATGAAAATACTTTACAAAAAGAAATGGAAAGTGTACGGAAAATAGATAGAAAAAGCTTGGTTGCCAATATTCCCAAGCCTAATTCAAATACCAGCACGGGTATGAGAATGTTTCTTGAATTTAACGTCCAATTCAGGAAGTTTGAGAAAATTATACAAAAACACTGGCTGATCCTTAAACAGGACAAGGTTTTGGGTCCAGCATTGCCTGAACGCCCCCAATTTGTGTATAAAAAGGCGCCCTCACTATGAGACAAGTTGGCTCCAGGGGTGATTGACCCTCCTGTTCTGTTTGAAAATAGAATTTTTAATTTCCTTACAGGATTTTATTCCTGTGGGAAATGCCCTCCATGTAGGCAGGCCAAGTGTAACGTTAAGAAGAGAAAAGAATTCACCGCATCTGCCACCAATAAGAAATACCAAATTAAGCAATTAATAACATGCAACACAGAAGGTGTGGTATATATGTTGGAGTGTGGATGCGGGTTGCAATATGTGGGAAGAACTTCCAGGCCCCTCCATGTGAGGATAGGGGAACACGTGACAAATATCAAAAAAGGCCTCATTACACATAATGTCTCCAAGCATTTCCGATTGTTTCACAATCGGAGCCCCGCAAAATTAAAATTTTGGGGGATTGAGAAAGTTACCAAGCATTGGAGAGGAGGAAATTTTATAAGACAGCTTAGTAAACGGGAATCATTCTGGGTGTATGAGACGAAGGTGGGGGTCCCTTCGGGGCTTAATGTTGAGTTTGACCTCAACTGCTTCATCTCTGATCGATAAGCGGATTGGATGGTTCCATGTTATTTAGCATTATTTTATTATGTATTGTTTTAATACGGTTGCAGGGTTTTGGGTGCTGATGGATGTGATGTCGGTATCTATTACTGTGTAGGGGGTTATCTGACGATTAGAGTCCGTTAATATCTGGAATATTTACTCTGGTCGTGAAAATCTTACTGTATACAGTTGTTTATAATTATCTAGTTGGTTGTAAAAATAATTTCTATATGGGTAGTGATGCCCTATTATGATTGGGTCCATTGGATTGGACCAACCTTCCCTTATAGTTCACCAATTAAAGATGCATAAATTTTGTTAATTTTATTTTAGATATCAAAATGGATATTAAATTCAGCCACACCTCTTGTGTTATTATATTAAGGTCCCGAGAGTAATTATCAATCAATAATATGGATAGTGATACGGTATTATATAATATATATTGCTGTTGAGGGGCGTGGCCTGGACATGGCTGTGTGAGGTTGTGCTATTCCTGAGCTCCCGGCCTGATCCCCTACATCTCGGCAAATCCACAGCCGTAAACCGGTATGAGCCCGACTAAAAGGCACAGGACACGAGCAGTGACAGGGGGGACCCCGGCAGGCAAGACTTCGGGAGAAATCCGACGTTTCTTTAACCCCACAGGAGCGACCCCCAGAGCGACGGTGGCGGTGGCGCGTGGCTCTGCACGTGGAGGCCTGCAGAAGGCCCAAGCGCCTGGTCTTGAGACGTCTGAACCGGGGACCTCTGGGACTCCAGACCGCTCTCAGGACGTGTTAACCGAGACCCGGGGAGCCGGGATGTCTCCCCCGCATGCTCCGGAAGTAACAATCCTGGACCAGGACATTCGGGAGATGCTGCAGGCCCTACCGACCCGGACAGCTATAGAGGCCCTGATCCTTCGCCTGGAGGAGACCCACAGACGGGACATCCAGGAGGTGAGAGGGGAGGTGTCCACCTTGACGGATCGGGTGGGAACGGGTGAGGCATCATTGACCTCCCTGGAGCATAGGGTCTCGGAATTGGAGCGCTCGAGGGACCAGCACCGGGTCACCGCGATCGATCTTCAGCTTCACTTAGAAGACATCGAGGACCGTAGCCGTCGCAACAATCTGCGGCTCAGAGGTGTCCCAGAGTCAATGGAGGATGTCGGGGCAGCAGTGACGGAGGTGTTCCGGACAGTGCTGGGAGACCCCGATGCGGATGTCATTTTAGACAGAGCGCACAGAGCCCTGGGCCCCAAGTCCCTGGATCCGGATAGGCCGAGAGACGTGATCTGTAGGCTCCACAGATATGCGCAGAAAGAGTTGATCCTGCGGGCGGCCTGGGACCATGGAGAGGTGGAAAGAGGCGATGCACGGATCCGGATTCTGCCAGATCTATCGAGGGCAACCCTACGGAGAAGAGCCCTGCTGCGCCCCGTTCTGGATGTGGCCAAACAAAAGGGCATCACTTACCGCTGAGGATATCCACTATTGGTGATGTTCCGCAGAGACTCTGGAACATTTACCCTCCAGACCATGGCTGACCACCCTGCCCTGTTTCAATTCCTGGAAGTGCTGCCAATTCCAGTTCCAGATTGGCTCCAGATCCTCCATCGCCAGATGGGCAGATCGGGACCAGCGGTACAACACGGCCCGCTGCCGCCCCCCCGGCAGAGAGGCAGACGGAGACGCTGATCTGTATCCAGAGGAGAGGCACGTGAGTAGGCCGTGGGCCGCCCTACCCTGACCACCGCTAGCTAAATGGCCATGATCCCCCTTTGGTGCCTCGCCCGACCGCCCTCCTGTCTTGCCCCGCACCGGGTTCTGTAACTATAGTACAGCGGCTCACTGGATGGCTGCCGTCCCCCGTCTCCACCACGGGCCCTCCCGAGACACTTTGCATGGAGGTGAGAGAGAGGGATGGACTGATTTGGATTCAGACGTCTACCCCCGCCCCTGGAGTGTGTTATTTCCCCCCCGGGTTGCTGAAGTTCCACCGCATCCACATGGAAGGGACGTATCAGGCAATGCCGCTTCACTTTGGCAGCATGTCTTGGGTCCCTGTCCTGCTGCACTGCCCGGGGGGAGGGGGTGGGGGATGGCTACCGGGGGAAACCCCGATGGTGGTCTCTTGTTGTACAACCCGGCGGACTGGTGCTCCCGCTCTTGCACTAACAGCGGAAACACAATGTAAACTCATTCAGGTTCTATGCACCGGACGGCTGCTGTGCCTCTTGGGGACAGACATTTTATTGGGAGGGGGACGGATGGAGGGGAGGTCAAGCTGCTGTGGGTCGGGGAGGTGCTTGGGGCTTATGCCCCAAGCCGTGTTGCACTGTCTGTAATGTTGTTGCTCTGTTTTGCACTTTTTCTGCTCTATATGTTTTACATGATGCATTATGTATTGCCTGTGTAGCTGTACTGGTTTACTAATTACCCTACATTGATAGTTTGCCGAGGGGGGGGCGGAGAGGGCTGGGGGCTCTCACTCTAGCTCTGTCTGTCCACTTCCCCGTTTAGGACTGTGCTCCAATCCCGGGATTGTCCTGGGGAGCACCCAAGCCTTTAGGGCTAATTTAGCTTCTCTTCAGCAGCGGCACCTTCTAGTGCCAGCCTCCTAACTTTCTGTTTCTTCATTTCATAGGGAATACTCTCCCTTTCTTTTCTCTATCTGTACTGCTACCCTCTCATCTCGTTTCCACTTTCTGGCTCTACTTCAACCTCCCACCCACTCCCCCCTACCCCCCTCCCTAACTCCCAATTCCCTCCCTGATTCTATCCCTATTTAAATATGGGGGACATCCATTTTGTGTCTATTAATGCTAAGGGGCTTAATACCCCGGAAAAGAGACGGATGTTGCTACAAGACATGTGGCGCGTGAGGGCGGATATAGTTTTTGTACAGGAGACACACTTCCGGGAGGACAACATCCCAACACTTAAAAATAGACACTTCCCCTTGGTCTACCACTCTAAGTACACAGGGGCTAAATCCAGAGGGGTGTCCATTCTTATCTCGGCCAAGGTCCCATGGAAACATATAGACTCACTGACTGACGCGGAGGGCCGCTACCTATACTTGAAGGGTATACTAGGGGACAGGAAAATTACTCTGGCCAATCTCTATGCCCCGAATGAACACCAGGATGCGTTCATCAGGAGACGCATGGAACACCTCCTGCACTTCACTGAGGGGCAACTGATAGTGGGGGGAGACCTGAATATGCCACTGATCCCGTCTGAAGACACTTCCTCTGGGATATCATCCACCACCCGAGACATACGTAAGCGCATTGGTAATGCGCTACACTCTGCCCAACTGATTGACGCCTGGCGCCTTATGCACCCGGGTGTACGGGATTTCACCTTTTTCTCAAAACCCCACCAGTCCTACTCACGTATCGACTACTTTCTGATACCCCATGGACAGCTACACGCGATTCGGGAGACTTACATCGGATCCATCACGTGGTCGGATCATGCGCCGGTCGGGCTTCGGTACTCGCTATCCGCCACATCGACGGGGCAACGTTCTCCGTGGAGACTGAATGAGAGCCTCCTCCAGGACCCGGTGGTCCTGGCTGACTTAGTCAGGGAATTGGGATTTTATTTTTCCACAAACAAAACGACCGACAGTGACCCTGGGGTGGTGTGGGAGGCCCACAAAGCTGTAATTCGGGGGTCCTTGATAGGGCACGGCTCCAGACTCAAACGCGAGCGGACGGCGCAACTTGACTTGCTCCTCACCAGGCTGAAGGCCCTGGAGGTGGCCCATAAGGCCTCTCCATCCAAACAATTGGGTCTAGACCTAGATACAGTCAGATCGCAGATAAAAGATCTTCAATTTAAGGCCAAGGCGGCGATACAGATATGCCGCAGGAAATCATATGAGTCGGGCAACAAATGTGGGAGACTCCTGGCCCGAACACTGCAGACTCAGCGTTCGGCTGCCTACATACCACACATTCAGACCGCTACTGGGCAGAAGGCTAGCCTTCCCCAACATATTACACAAGAGTTTGGGGCCTTTTACCGCTCCCTTTACAACATACCTGACACGAGACCTATACTGGAGTCCACGCGGGAATATTTGGACCGGTCCCTCATGCCCTCACTTACGGTAGAGACGCGGTCTGTACTGGAGGAACCCATTACGCTGACTGAAATCCAGGTGGCACTTAAGAATACCAAACCAGGCAAGGCCCCCGGCCCGGACGGTCTGACCACCGCCTACTACAGGGCCCTCCTGCCCTCCTTGGGCCAGCATATGGCAGATCTCTTCAACGGCGTTGGATCAGGGAAGCGTTTCCACGACTCCACACTTTTGGCCCAGATCTCGGTGATACCTAAGGAGGGAAAGGATCCGGGGCTATGTGGAAGTTACCGCCCGATATCCCTGCTGAATGCAGATCTCAAGATCTTTACTAAGATTTTGGCCACTAGACTGCAAACATACCTCCCTGACATGATACATCTAGACCAAGTGGGGTTTGTTCCGTTTAGAGAGGCCAGGGATAATACCACTAAAGTCCTTAACTTGTTACATATTGCAATTCAAAGCAAGACGCCTTGCATATTCCTCGGTACCGACGCCGAAAAGGCATTCGACCGGGTTCACTGGGGATTCCTGTTCGCGACATTGAGACACATAGGGCTGGGGGAGACGATGCTGAACTGGGTGACCGCTGCTTATACGGCACCGACGGCCAGGGTGAGGGTGAACGGGGTCTTGTCTGAGGCGTTCCCCATTCGGAATGGGACCAGACAGGGCTGCCCATTGTCCCCTCTGTTGTTCGCCCTGACGTTGGAGCCCTTTCTCTGTCACGTACGCCGGAAACCGGATATCACGGGAGTGGAAAAGAATGGGACACAGTATAAGGTGTCGGCATACGCCGATGACCTTCTGTTCTCCCTCACAAACCCCACGGTATCCCTCCCGAACCTTTGAGAGTTTGAGGTTTTCGGCTCCCTCTCCAATCTTAAGATTAACTTCACCAAATCGGAGGCCATGGGCGTGGGGATAGCGGCGGCCCAACTTAAACAACTTAAAGACGGATTTAGGTTAAAGTGGACCGACATGGCATTGAGATATCTGGGGACATTCATACCCATGACATTAACCAAACTATTCGCATTAAATTTCCCCCCTTTACTAAAGACAGTTCGGGAGCTTCTAGACGGGTGGGACAGCGGCCTCCATTCGTGGTTTGGCCGATGCGCCATCCTCAAAATGTCAATACTACCTAAGTTCCTATATCTCCTACAGGCCCTCCCGATAGCCATCCCTGGGACCTATTTTAGGCAAGTCCATGCGGCCTTCACCAGCTTCCTTTGGGCTGGGAAACGCCCACGCCTTACCAGGACTTTACTCTGCCTCCCAAAATCACATGGGGGCCTTGCAATGCCGGATATCCGTGCATACTACAGGGCGACCCACCTCGGCCGGCTCCTGGATTGGTGCAGACATAGGGGCACCAAACTGTGGACAAGCCTCGAACAAGAGCAGAGTGACATACCCCTAGACAGAGCCCCCTGGTGCCATTCGGATTTGCCACCCACACTGAAAAGACACCCACTGATAGGCAACACCCTGGGTGTGTGCTCATCCCTACTGAAGCGACCCTCGCTCTCGTCCCCAGTCTCCCCTCTGCGCCCGGTGCTGGGTCACCCCCGGTTCTCCCCGGGACTGCAAGACAGGAGATTTCTCGCACTTAGAGAGGCGGGATTCCACCAGGCATCCCACTTTAGTGTACGGGGGCAATGGAGGTCGTATGCAGAGCTGTCGGATCCGAGGGGCTCGTACGGCCTAGATTTTATGAGAGCCATGCAGCTCAGCCACTTCCTTTCGACCATACCGCCCCCGCCCAGCGACTCAACACACCCCCTTACACCACTCGAGGAGTTATGTACGGAGTCGGGTAGGATTCAGCACACGCTCTCGTGGTGTTATGGCAAGTTGATAGAGCCGCCGGGGCCCCTCCGGGTCCCCTGTCTTACTAGGTGGGAGCGGGAGCTCAGCTGCCAATTTTCCGATGACATGAAGCGGCACATACTCCGTTTCACTCACAAGTCGTCTCTTTGCATTAGGACCCAGGAGGCGAACTACAAATTGCTCACACACTGGTATAGGACCCCTTCCCTTCTACACAAAATGTTCCCTGATACTTCTGACCGTTGCTGGAGGGGTGGGGGAGAGGAGGGGACCCTCCTGCATGTCTTCTGGTCCTGCCGACGGCTGCGGAGATTTTGGGAGGAGGTAAGGAGGGTGACCCAAGAGTTTACTGATCGTACCGTGCCTGAAACGCCGGCCTACTTCCTCTTGCAGGTGACTGACATGCCTGCAAAAGTCTATAAGAGATCGGTGGTCCGCCACCTTCTGGACGCAGCTAGGGCCTGCATACCCCTCAACTGGAAATCCACATCCCCCCATCCATTGCTCAGTGGCTCCGCAGAGTTGACGACATCAGCCTCATGGAAGACCTGATCCTCTCTAGCCAGCATAGACACGAGACATACTCCAGGACCTGGCAGTTATGGAACATTTTTAAATATTCTGATGAAGGGCAGACCCTTAGAGGGGTTGAGCTGCCCACATGAGTCTGTGCCCGGACTACTCATCCCACGGAGGTGTGTCTCGTTTGCAACCAGCCCTCAAACGCGCAGGCGACACGCCGGGGTCACGACATTCTGATAGGTTAGTCACCATCACCTAGATGTATGTCTACCTGGTCCCCACCCCTCCTCCTCCTCCTACCCTTCCCTTTTGCCCTTCCCTGTCTAATTCCCTACCCCCTCCTTCTATCGCTGTCTATGTTCCTTCCTTTTTCTTTCCTTTTCCTTTTTTCTGGGTTCGACCCAATTCTTCTCTATCTGAGGTACTATACCTCCTGTTTCTATACTATTTGGATAAAACTAGAAGGGAGGCGATCTCCACAGGACCCGGGCATTCTGACGTCAACGGTATTCTGACGAACATGTTCAGGTTGGCGGCGGAGGGATGCACTGGAGACCAGTGGGAGCTTCACCCCCTCATTGGGGAATTTAATTATATGATCGACCACTAGGAGATCTGAGCTCCGAGGGGGTCCCCCTGTACTGCTGTGCCATATTTTATTTTGGATGTATATGTCTGTTATTCACTATTGGGGTTCGTGTGGATCGACTCCTTTGTTATAAATAAAAAAAATTAAAAATATATATATATATTGCTGTTATATTAATAGTTTCGGCGTTATGGCGTTGGGGTTGTTATGACAACCAATTGGTTCATGCTGTGCGTGCACGGATTGGTGGACGCACACCATGCGATCACTTATGATGACATTGTGGTAGAAATAGTGTGGGCCATCAGTTATGTGACACTGCTAAATTGAATAGCTTGCCAATAAGAACACATCTTGGGGAGTTGGTAGCTCGGTTTCCCTGTAGCCGTAGGTTGCACTGAACGCTTATGTGGGGCCTTGATGCTATTTGGCCGCAACGGTGCCCAGTGCAGTTCCCGGCATTAAGGCGTCAGCGTCGCTATGGCGACGAGTCTGGCACAGAGACACACTGATTGGCCGACGCATGTCACGTGATCGCGTATGGCTGGCGTGCGTCACGTGATCACGTATGACACCGTCACGTTAAACACAGCGCCGACCAATAGAGAAGGATGCGCTCCAAGGGGTGTGTCCGATTTGCGGCTCAGGATGGCCCGGGGGGAGGGTGTTTGTGGTCATGTTTTTACATGATCGCGGCCGTGGACGACTGCAGGTCACCTTCGAACACGTATGTGGGGTACATTAGACTTATCGGAGTGTAAGTTCTTTCAGGATGAGGTACAGATTGTTGAAATATATTTCACTCTCAGGGATTTTTGATCTATTGATTAAACATCAAAAAATAGGGGGCGTGGTATTAGCTCTTGAAGGAGGCCGTATGTCATGATGACCACTGATAGGTTATGGTGAGTCATGTGATGGTGATTCTCCTCACTGTGGTCATGTGACCACTGGGGGTGTGGCTTGTAACAGATGGAGGGAAAGGGTATTTAAAGGATTGTCCATACGGGGTCCCCATAATACGCTGAGGAAGTTCCGCCCTGAGGAACGATACGCGTGCGGAGGGGACCATTATGTGACATTCCATCCAGCAATACCCAGAGGCTTGCAACCGAAAGACGCTGTGTCTATAAAACAGGAGGCTCATGTTCCTAGCACTGGGCTCAGTGCTTTTTATGTAAGTGAGATTTTTTTAATAAATGTGATCGTTTTTAAATGAAACAGAGAGCACTATGGTTGTCTTTATGTTTTACATGATTACTGCTGAGAATTAATGTTTGGAGGAGAATCGCCATTTGTTAATGATCATCTGAAGACAGGATTCATCTATAATTATACCCCTCCAAGGGGAATGTGTGTCTTGGTCTTCTGTTAGCTCAGAGACCCAATCTTTGAGGTGAGCGGCCTGTGAAGTTGGTGACGGGAACACATGTATTGAAGCACTATTGATATATTGTTTTCAAGCACTCTGATCACTTTTGAGGATTTTCCACATCTAGCAACTTTTTTCCTTTCATTTGTTATTGTTCATACTGAATTTTGGGACCATTTTTTCCTTGATTCCTTTTGGACTTGTTTAGAATTTATTAAGTTATTTAGCGCTGCACTATTCTATTTGTACATTTATGTAAATTGCAGCTCCTAGACCAAGCCACCTGCTGCTCAGAAGATAGCAGAAGGTGGAATGATTAGAACGGGACTAGGAGGCAGTTGGGCATATGTATAACCAGAGATCACCAGCAAACTGCCTGTAAAAGTAAAGTCTTTTTGGTCTCTCAAAACAAACACAAATAACTTCCTTCAGCAAAAGTACAGCAAACAGTTCATAATCCCAGTATACAGGAAACCATACAACAGGCTCACCACCAGACTCTCAGTCCCACAGGGGGGTTTAGGGTTCACACTTGTTTCAGGGTGCCGCAAAGCCGCAGGGGGTTCAGCAACAAGCGTCTCAGTTGCCAGGGAGTTCATACTTGCTCACAGCTTGTAAACCACTCCACTCTGCTTCACGGACACAGAATCTGATTCCATCATGCTGCCTTTCAAGACTCCCCTTGCAGTGACCAGAGTCACTGTAATCTGGGTTTGGAGGTTCTTCCCCACCCAAAACTTTTTGAACATCCAAAAGTCTGTGTCCCCAATAAGGACCTAGCAATCCAGAGAGTACTGAAAATCAGTCCTCTTCTTTTCAGCCAGATTAACCCAGAAAACTTTACCCTGCATGGGTGAGAAGAGAACCCCTGGGTACTCCACATTATTATAAGAAAAATCGAATAAACTTAATTTTAGTCATACATTTAGGCCAAAATGTATTCAGCCACATGTCTTTAGTAAAAAAAATGTCAATAAGCGTATATTTATTGGTTTGCGCAAAAGTTATAGCGTCTACAAACTAGGGTACATTTTCTGGAATTTACACAGCTTTTAATTTATGACTGCCTATCTCATTTCTTGAGGTGCTAAAATGGCAGGGCAGTACAAAACCCCCCAAATGACCCAATTTTGGAAAGTAGACACCCCAAGGAAATTGCTGAGAGGCCTGTTGAGCCCATTGAATATTTTTTTTTTGTCCCAAGTGATTGAATAATGACAAAAAAAAAAAAAATTACAAAAAGTTGTCACTAAATGATATATTGCTCACACATGCCATGGTTATATATGGAATTACACCCCAAAATAAATTTTGCTGCTTCTCCTGAGTACGGGGATACCACATGTGTGGGACTTTTTGGGAGCCTAGCCGCGTACGGGACCCCGAAAACCAAGCACCGCCTTCAGGATTTCTAGGCACAAATTTTTGATTTCACTCCTCACTACCTATCACAGTTTCGAAGGCCATAAAATGCCAAAATAGCACAAAACCCCCCCAAATGACCCCATTTTGGAAAGTAGACACCCCAAGCTATTTGCTTAGAGGCATGGTGAGTATTTTACAGCTCTCATTTGTTTTTGAAAATGAAGAAAGAAAATATATATATTTTTTTTTTTTTTCAATTTTCAAAACTTGGTGACAAAAAGCGAGATCTGCAAAATACTCACCATACCTCTCAGCAAATAGCTTGGGGTGTCTACTTTCCAAAATGGGGTCATTTGGGGGGGTTTGTGCCATCTGGGCATTCCATGGCCTCCGAAACTGTGATAGGCAGTGAGAAGTGAAATCAAAAATTTACACCCTTAGAAAGCCTGAAGGCGGTGCTTGGTTTTGGGGTCCCGTACGCGGCTAGGCTCCCAAAAAGTCTCACACATGTGGTATCCCCGTACTCAGGAGAAGCAACAGAATGTATTTTGGGGTGTAATTCCACATATGCCCATGACATGTTTGAGCAATATATCATTTAGTGACAACTTTGTGCAAAAAAAAAAAAAAAAATTGTCTTTTTTTCCGCAACTTGTGTCAACATATAAAATATTCCATGGACTCGACATGCCTCTCAGTATATAGCTTGGGGTGTCTACTTTCCAAAATGGGGTCATTTGGGGGGGTTTTGAACTATTCTGGCATTTTATACACAACATTAGGAAGCTTACATCCACTCTTCTAACCACTTGAAGACAAAGTCCTTTTTGACACTTTTTGTTTACATGAAAACATTTTTTTTTTTGCAAGAAAATTATGTTGAACCCCCAAACATTATATATATTTTTAAAGCAAAGGCCCTACAGATTAAAATGGTGGGTGTTGCATTTTTTTCTACACAGTATTTGCGCAGCGATTTTTCAAACGCATTTTTTGGGGAAAAAATACACTTTTTTTAATTTTAATGCACTAAAACACACTATATTGCCCAAATGTTTGATGAAATAAAAAAGATTATCTTAGGCCGAGTACATAGATACCAAACACGACAAGCTTTCAAATTTCGCACAAACGCGCATTGGCGACAAACTACATACATTTTTAAAAGCCTTTAAAAGCCTTTACAGGTTACGCCGTTAGATTTACAGAGGAGGTCTACTGCTAAAATTACTGCCCTCGATCTGACCTTTGTGGTGATACCTCACATGCATGGTGCAATTGCTGTTTACATATGACGCCAGACCGACGGGTGCTTTTTTTTTTATTTTTTTTTTATTATTATTAATTTTGCTTTTTTATTTTATTTTTAAACTGTTGCTTCCATATTTATTTATTTTTTATCATTTTTATTGTTATCTCAGGGAATGTAAATATCCCCTATGATAGCAATAGGTAGTGACAGGTACTCTTTTTTTGAAAAAACTGGGGTCTATTGGACCCTAGATCTTTCCTCTGCCCTCAAAGCACATCTGACCACACCAAGATCGGTGTGATAAAATGCTTTCCCAATGGCGCTTTTTATATCCGGGGGGGGGAACATTCCCTCCCACTGCTTGTAAAAGCAGTCCAGAGGCTAATTAGCCACTAGGATTGCTTTTACATGAAAGCCGGCCGCTGGCTGAAAAGAATGATACCAAGATGATACCTAAACCCGCAGGCATCATTCTGGTATAAACATTCAAAGTCCAGCAACATACCAGTACGTTGCTGGTCCTTGTTGGACATGTATTGTAATCTTTTTTTTCATGCAGCCTGTTGGCTGAACGAAAAAAAAAGATTGATCGGTGGGTATGCCCACCATTAGAATACCGCCCTTCATCCACCCACTTCTAATGATGGGCATACATGCACCATTTATATATGCCGAAGCATGGGGGCATCTTCCCGCATAAGTTATGCCGTGTACACATGGTCAGACTTTTCCACGGGCAAGCCTCCGTCGGAATTTAGACCGTATGTACGCGGCATTAGGAGCAAAATCACTCCTCCGCCCCTGCTGCCCCAATGCTTCGGCATATATGCTTTTTTTTTTTAACTGTGGTGGTGAAATCACCTCCTACAGCACTGGAGTCGCAGGGATCAGGCCTGTCTCTGCGAACGTTGCAGTTATGTGTGTTGTGTTTTGCAAGTGACAGTGATCGATCGATACTGCACTTGGGTGGCCTGGGCTGGACGGAGGGGCAAAACGCAGGTGCTAGCAGGTATCTGGGCTGATCCCGCTAACACTGCGTTTTTGGGAACCCTAAACTGCTGGGGACGCTAGTATAGATCTGATCAGATATTGATCTGTTCAGATACTATACCACTAAGGGGGGTGTATGCTTCACGCGTGGGTGTTAGCGCTACTGGCACTAACCTGATGCTGCCTGGGGTGTGACGCAGACCCTCTCTGATGCTAAAACCTAATTGATATCACCCGCCGGGCGATCAGGGGGTCAAACCTTTATTGGGTTATATACGGCGGGAGCCCTGACACTATAAAAAGCAAACTAACTAACCAGCGTCACCCGTAACACTTATATGGTGATCACTGGTGAAATGGTTAACTAGGGGCAATTAGGGGGTTAAAACCTTTATTAGGTTATATAGGTGGGTACCTCACGCTATATAAAAACCTGACGGCGAACCTAAAAAAAAAAAAAAATTACTGGCTACCTATCGGCATCACCGACACTAAGACAGCGATCAGAAAAATGATCGCTTAGCGACAGTGGTGATAGGGGGTGAAAGGGTTACCTGGGGGGCGATCAAGGGGGGTTAAACCTTTATTAGGTAATATATGGGGGTACCTGACGCTATAAAAACCTGCGGCGAACCTAAAAAAAATAACTGGCTACCGATCGGCATCACCAACGCTAAGACAGCGATCAGAAAAATGATCGCTTAGCGACGGCGGTGCTAGGGGGTGAAAGGGTTATCTGGGGGGCGATCAGGGGGGTTAAACCTTTATTAGGGGGGTTAGGGGGCTACACTGGACCTAAAACTAACTTTAGTGACACTTTTACAGTCACAAATGTCACTGATTGCAGTGATCAGTAAATAAATGGTCACTGCAATCAGTGACACTGTGACTGGGGCCTGGGGGGGCGATTTATGTGCCTATGTGTCCTGGTGTCAGTGTAGTGTTTTGTGCACTAACCTGCATCTTCTCTTGTGCGGCACTCTGTATATGTGAGCGCCGCAGGAGAGATGACATCACTTCCTCTGCCTGTGTAAACATTACACAGGCAGGGGAAGGATTCGATTCGCTGGGAGCGATCGAGAGGGGGTGGCCGGAATCGAACGGCCGTCCCCTCATCCCTGATCGCTCCCAAACGAATAACGGCCACTCACTGTAAAGAAGGGGGGTCCGATCGGACCCCCCCAACTATACAAAGGCGATCACGTAGATATATGTGATTCTGCCTGTCGGTGCCATTCTGCCGACGTATATTTACAGTGGGCGGTCCTTAAGTGGTTAATCAACCATGTGACTTGCTAAATGTTGTACCTTCATTAAATGTAACCATATTGCTACACTTAGAGGCGCCTCTCTTCTCTTTTATACTCAATTGTGACATGACCAGGGGCGGCCCGTCCATTAAGGGCGCACGGGCGCCGCCCCCTCTCTCCAGAATGCAGAATGGATAGATTCATGCATTGCATGAATCTATCCATGGCCGCCGCCGCCACCCTCTATTCAGGCGTTCGGTCCCTTTTAGGACGCCAAATGCCTGAATTACAATGGCGGAGGTGTTTAAAGCACCTGGGCTTCAAAAAAGGTGGACTTGATCTTATAGTGTTTTATCTATTTCTTCATAAGAGCTATGCATTGTCTACTATTATTGGGGGGGGGGGAGTGCATTCGAAGCGCAGAGCATTCGCTCGGAGCCCACCCAGGTGTGTTAGAAAAGCAAATGGATATTTGCTTTTCTAACACTGAACCGCCTCTCCGCCAATCAGGTAGCGTGGGTCTGATACCCATCACCTGACTGGCTGAAAGGACAGGCGCTGCTATTGGACACCTAGCAGGAAGACGAGACACATGGAGGACACAGCACGCTGCTGCCTGACCCTCCACAAAGATAAGTGCCGGTCAGACAGCAGGCGGGTGGGGGTCTCAGTGGCTGCATTTAATGGGGCACAATGGTGGCATTTGATGGGTCACAGTGACTGCATTCGATGGGCCACAATGGCGGCATTTGATGGACATAGAGGCAGCATTTAATGGGCATAGTGGTGGTATTTGATGGGCACAGTGGTGGTATTTGATGGGCACAATGGCGGCATTTGATGGCATAGTAACTGCATGTGATGGGCACAGTGGCTGCAATTGATGGCACAGTGGCTGCAATTGATGGCACAGTGGCTGCAATTGATGGCACAGTGGCTGCGTTTGATGGCACAGTGGCTGCGTTTGATGGCACAGTGGCTGCGTTTGATGGCACAGTAGCTGCGTTTGATGGCACAGTAGCTGCGTTTGATGGCACAGTAGCTGCGTTTGATGGCACAGTAGCTGCGTTTGATGGCACAGTAGCTGCGTTTGATGGCACAGTAGCTGCGTTTGATGGCACAGTAGCTGCAATTGATTGAATTTTTCAGTTTGTTTGCACACCAGCCGCCCCTGGACATGACGCTACTTGTATACCAGGACATCGCTTGTATATCAAGTCAACATTTATTACAAAAATTTGCTTGTCTTGCAAAACGCTCTCAAAACAAAGGTTTTACTGTACATGGGTTATATGGCAGTTTAATGTCTAAAGAGAAATTCTAGTGTGAACTTTCACTTTGGATGATATTTATTTTTTTGTTTTTCTGACACTGCATTCATATGGTCACTTGAAATGTAATCAGTACTAACGCAATTCTTCTTTAAGGCCACCTAAAGTAACAGTGACCCGAATGCATATAAAACAGGACATAATTAATATTTTTTGGACTATTTTGTAAACAAAGATGAAAAAACATGGGAGAGGTCTGTTTCCTCCTGCTTTGCCTTCCTGCCTGATGCAAATCTTCCTCGGCAAACATGGATAAAAACAAAGAGCAACATAATGAGAACTCTTCCTCTGAGTAAACTCGTGAAAAAGGGACATTATTGAATTTAGTTTTTTTTTCTCCAGCTGCTTGAAGCATATGCACTTGCAAAGTTCCATAAGCAGCATGCATGTGGGTCGTTTTGTAAATGGCGCCAAAACGTGTCACATGACAACAGAGAGGTAGTCACCTCGCTACCTCTGTGACTGTACACCTCTGCACTGGCAGCCTCACTTCAGCTTTATTTGAATTTCAGAATTAATCTTTAAAAAGAAACAGGAAGTACATGTTTGATACAATCCTGTCATCATCCAGCATTCACCACAAATAGAACTTCCTCTTTACAGTCTTCATGTGTGTGAAACAGCAATTTTACAAAAAGGCTGCACAGGAAAGCGAATGTGCTGACAGAATGCTGAGAATTCTTTACAGGCCCCCCCAACACCCAAACTTTTTATTTAAATAGGTGTTAACATTTCTTTGGGGCTTCTCGATATAGGAAACACATTTATCCTGATTTATTTCATAAAAAAAAAAAAAAAAAAAAAGAAATGGTTTGACTCAGCTGACATCACTTTGCCTAAAGAAAAATGAAATATTGATTCAGAATAGTAGGAAACTGGACTGTGATCTGATCCTGAGGTAATATTTATCAGTCCAATAGCCTACAACAACCCTTCAGACTTCTTTTCTAAAACCAGATTGGAACTAGGTGAATAACTGCTATAGTTTACTACATTTAATATAAAAACGTGTCATTGAGGATGAAAGCAAAAATCAATGAGTTTAGGATAAGTAAAAAGCAGAGTAGATTCTAAACACATTAGGGGGAAAAATGGCACGTGTTTACAAAAATATATAATTGCAAAATATGATAAACAACACTTACCACAAATTATGAGGGATGTAGGTTTAATAAAAGAAACAAATGCAAATCCCCACATCTTGCAAGATTTGTGGTGGCACAACAACTGGAAGTGACAGTCACTGGACATCTATCCAGCTATTCCTAGAGATAGACACTGAGCATATTCATAGAACTTGCTAGCAACAGGTCCTCTATCCAACCCTTGCTAGCAATAGTCACTGCTACCTTTCTAGACTTGCTAGCAATAGTCACTGATCATCTATCCAGCCCTGGCTAGCAATAGTCACTGGTTATCTTCCCAGCCCTTATGCCGTGTACACACGACCGTTTTTCTCGTCGAGAAAAATGAAATTTTTTCCTTTTGACGAGAAAAACGATCGTCTGTGGGCATTTTGTCATTTTTACAGACAGGAAAAAACGGAATTAAAAACGACGAGAAAAATTAGAACATGCTCTAATTTTTCTCGTCGTTTTTCTCGACATTTTGTTCCGCGGCAGTTTTCCCATAGGTTTTTTAACCGCCGTGAATAATGACCATGTGTACGCGGCATTACTAGCAATAGTTACTGATCACCTTCCCAGACTTGCTTGCGTAGTCACTGATCATCTTTGTAGCAGTGGCTAGCAATAGTCACTGGTTACCTTTCCATACTTGCAAGCAATAATCACTGGTCACCTTCCCAGATATGCAAGCAATAATCACTGGTCACCTTCCCAGATATGCAAGCAATAATCACTGGTCACCTTCCCAGATATGAAAACAATAGTCACTGGTCACTTTTCCAGACTTGCTAGCAGGGCCGGGACAAAGGGTGGGCAGGAGGGACGGTTGCCCCTGGCACAATGGTTTATTGCAGGGATGGGGGGCACTCTGACCCTAACCCTAAAGGAAAGGAGGGCGCAGTTTGGCATCTGTGCCCTAGGCGCTGTATGACCTTGTCCCGGCACTGCTTGCTAGCATTAGTCACTGGTTATCTTCCTAGTACTTGCTACCTACCGTGTTTCCCCGAAAATAAGACCTACCCCAAAAATAAGACCTAGCGCTATTTTCCAGGAGGGCTGCAATATAAGCCCTACCCCAAAAATAAGCCCTAGTTTTAAAATGCTTGTAAAATCCTATAATCCACTCTATTACAGTAATATATAATGTACAATGTGTGCGTTTCTGTAATATAATTGCGGGGAAGAGAGCTCTGGCGGGTCACAGAAGCGCAGAGCAGCGCTATAACGAAGGTATTTGGCACAATTATATTACAGAAACACACACATTGTACATTATATACACTACTGTAATAGAGTGGATTATAGGATTTAACAAGCATTTTAACTCAGTTCACACTGGGGATTCCTGACAGGCAGGGAGAGAGAGGGGGAGAGAAGACAGCACATTACATGGTAAGACCTACCCCGAAAATAAGCGCTACTGTGTCTTTTGTTGCCAAAATTAATATAAGACCCGGGCTTATTTTCAGGGAAACACGGTAGCAACAGGTCCTTTTTCCAGCTCTTGCTAGCATTAGTAACTGGATACCCTTCCAGACTTGCTAGCAATAGTCACTGATCATCATTACAGCCCTGGCTGGCAATAATCACCGGTCACATTCCCAGCCCTGGCTAGCAATAGTTACTGATCACCTTCCCAGACTTGCTTGCATAGTCATTGATCATCTTTGTAGCAGTGGCTAGCAATAATCACTGGTCACATTCCCAGATATGCTAGCAATAGTCACGGGTCGCTTTCCCAGACTTGCTTGCGTAGTCACTGATCATCTTTGCAGCCCTGGCTACCAATAGTCACCGATCACTTTTCCAGACAGGCTAGCAATAGTCACTGATCACTTCCCCAGTCCTTGCTAGCAAAAGGTCCTCTTTCCAGCTCTTGCTAGCATTAATAATTGGCTACCCTTCCAGACTTCCTAGCAATAATCACAGGTCACCTTCGCAGACTTGCTAGCAATAGTCACTGGCTACCCTTCCAGAATTGCTAGCAATAGTCACTGATCATCTTTGCAGCTCTGGCTAGCAATAGTCACCGGTCACATTCCCAGACTTGGTAGAAGATAATAGCTTAGCAGTGTGCATGGCACAATCATCCATCCCTGCTTCTGCAGTCTGATAATACTATCCTGGTTCTCTCTATCACTCAGTATTAATCCCAGTAAAGTTACCATTTAGCAAAAATGTTGCAAAGAAAAACCTCCCCAGTGTCTATGAAGGTGACACATGAGTGAATGTCGCACATTAGGTGCCCTGGGGACACAGACATGTACATTGTAGTGCAGGAATGGACAGACAGTGCAATGTTTCTTACCTGTACAGGTGACATACAGATCAGCACAGTCTGCTCCTATCTCAGCACTTTAGTTGGGCATTGCCGTCTACACTCTACATTCTCGAACTGCACATGAGTGTCACTTTTTTTCCTGTGAAGTGTTCCTCCCCAGGCAGCTGTTGCTGCGGATTTCTATGCAGAACTGTCACCAGGCAGCCTGGAGCTGTCACAAGAGCTCCGCACACCCACTTGCGCGCTCCCGACTCATCCTCGAACGGTGTGCGTACCTTCCCGTACTGCGCATGTGCAGCTTTGTGCTGCGCTCGCTCATGATCTGCGGCTCACCGATGACAGCTCACAGCCACGCCCCCCCAGCCATTAACACCTTCATTACCACCTGTCATCACATCACCCCCTGATTACTCTAAATAGTGCTTTTTCTAATAACACTTTCATCACCAGGAAGACACCTTCTCAGCAGCATCAACAGCAGTAGAAGTTTTTATATTAGGGGGTGATATCATTTATTAGTTAGCCTATAAATAATATTAATCTAAATCCAGGGCTTTTATAGCCAGGGAATAGGTGCAGGAAATCCCCTTTTCAGAGTCACCCATTGTTTCCGCCCTCTACCTACCTCTGAGCACTGTCCCTAGGTTCCACCCCCTAACCACCTCCCAGTACCGACCCAGAACGGAATTTGTGAATGATAACAAGAAAATCAGTAAAATAGATCCCCTGTCATCAGCAAGAAGAGACTCCCCTCCCCAGCAACAATAGATCCCACCAGCAACAATGGACCACCTGCAACACAATACCCCCAGCAACAATAGACACCCCCCCCCCAAAAACAATAGATCCCACCAGCAACACAATACCCCCAGCAACAATAGATCCCACGAGCAACAATGGACCACCAGCAACGCAATATCCCCCAGCAACAATAGACACCCCCCAACAACAATAGATACCACCAGCAACACAATACCCCCAACAGCAATAGACCTCCCCCAGGCAACAATAGATCCCACCAACAACAATATACCACCTGCAACACAATACCCAACAGCAACAACAGATCACCCCTCAGACAGCACCAATAGATCCTACAGCAGCCAGCAACAATAGACCCATCACTCAACAGTAGATCCCTCCCAGCAACAACTGACCCCCCAACAACATAAGACCCCTCCAGCAACAATACATCCCCCTACAGCAACAACAGACCTCCACAGCAATGATAGATAACAAAGACCCCCAACTACCACCCATCTACCCAGCAGCACCCCCCCTGCAAAATTACATACCCTCCAGCGACAATAGATCCACAGCAGCAACAATAGACCTCCACAACAACAATAACCCCTCCTCCCCCGCAAAAATAGATCCCCTTCAGCGACAATAGATCCCTCTGCAGCCAGCATCACTAGACTCTGCAGCACAACCCAGCACTCCTTGCCATTACATGCATTCAGTGCATTCTGGAGTTGACGGAACTGCATTCAACTGCATTGCCGCTGAAAAAAAGCCCTGCCTAAATCCAAACTTCTACTCTTAAGGCCCATTCACACCAGAAACTGCACATAACTGGGCGTTTTTTGCTATAATTTTACATGCAATTGAAACGAGTTTGAAGCGAGCTCGACGTGTGCTTGACGCAGGCTTGAATATGTTTTACATGTGTTTAGCGCTGCAATTGCAGTGCATTTTTATATACGTTTTTGGGTTTGGCTTTCTTGGCTTAGCCGCTTCTGGACCGCCCACCGAATATATACTGTGGCAGGGCGGCTCGGCTTTCGCAAAATCACGTACCTGTACTGTGATTTTGTGCACGTGGTGTAGGGGGTGCGTGCGCACCGCCGGAAGCACCGCTCCCGCTGTGATTGGACACAGCGGGTCTGGTGGCCGTGATGGCCGCAGCGACCCGCTAATCGTTCTGTGGAGAGGCGGAGCATTGGTGTACCTATGTAATCAAAGCAAATCGCTGATCTGTCAGCGAGCAAAAGAGAGATCTTGTGTTTCAGCTATAGGATGCATTAGGGTGAAAAAACACAAGGGTTTACAACCCCTTTAACCCGTTGATCGCACCATGTGTTAACCCCTTCCCTGCCAGTGTAATTTATACAGTGTCAGTGCATATTTTTTTAGCACTGATCACAGTATTGGTGTCACTGGTCCCCAAAAAGTACACACGATCGGAAATTCCGACAAGAAAAGTCCGATGTGAGCTTTTGGTCACAAATTCCGACCGTGTGTAGGCTCCGTCGAAATTTTTCTGTTGGAATTTCCGACCAAGAAAAATTTGAGAGCTGGTTCTCAAATTTTCAGACGGGAAAAGTTCCCATCAGAAATTCCGACGCGCAAAAAAAACACGCATGCTCAGAATCAAGCAGAAGAGCTGAACTGCCTATTGAACTTCATTGATCTTGGCTCGTCGTACGTGTTGTACGTCACCGCCGTTCTCGACGGTCGGAATTTCCGACAGGATTTGTGTGACCGTGTGTATGCAAGCCAAGTTTGAGCAAAATTCCGTCGGAAAAACCATCAAAGTTTTTTCCGACAGAAATTTACGATCGTGTGTACGCGGCATAAGTGTCCAATTTGTCCGGCGCAATGTTGCAGTCCTGCTAAAAATCGCTGATCGCCGGCATGACTAGTAAAATCAATAAAAAACATAAAAAGTCCCTAAATATATCCCATAGTTTTTGGACGCTATAACTTTTGTGCAAACGAATCAATATACGCTTATTGGGATTTTTTTTACCCCAAATTTGTAGCAGAATACATATTGGCCTAAATTGATGAAGAATTCGATTTTTATTTTATTTTTTATTGGGAATGTTTTATAGCAGTATAAAATGTTGTGGTTTTTTTTTTTCAAATTTTTTTTTGGTTTATAGCGCAAAAAATACAAACGCAAAGGTGATCAAGTAACACCAAAACAAAGTTCTATTTGTGGGGAAAAAAAGGACATAAATCTTATTTGGGTACAGTGTCGCAAGACCGCGCAATTGTCAGTTAAATTAACACATTGCCATATCGTAAAAAATGGTCTTGTTATGAAGGTGGGTACATTTTCCAGAGGTCAAGTGGTTAACCACTTCCCGCCCGGTCAATAGCATATTGACGTCCGGGAAGTGGTTTTGTTATCCTGACTGAGCGTCATATGACGTCCAGCAGGATAACATGCCGCCACGCGCACGTGTCAGTCTGACACCCTGCATCTCCGATCGTGATAAGAAGCCTCTGTCAGAGGCTTCTTACCACGTGATCAGCTGTGACCAATCACAGCTGATCATCGCGTGAACCAGTAAGTGCCGGTAAACGGCATTCCTCGGTTCGCGATGACAGGGAGAGCCAATCAGGGGCTCTCTCTGTCAGAGGGGGGGATCTGTGCTAATAATCAGCACATTGATTATCAGCACAGCCCCCTGAAATGTAGCAATCACCTGCCAACCAGTGCCCACCACAGTGCAAAAATACAATTCTGCCAGTGCCCACCACAGTGTCAATCACTGCCCACCACAGTGCCAATCACTGCCCAGCAGTAACACCTGTCAGTACTTATCAGTACCTCATCATCAGTGCTGCCCATCAGTGCCACCTGTCAGTGCCAATCAGTACCACCTATCAGTGCCAATCAGTGCTGCCTGTCAGTGCCCATCACAGCCGCCTGTCAGTGCCCATCACAGCCGCCTGTCAGTGCCCATCAGTGCCGCCTGTCAGTGCCCATCCGTGCCACCTATCAGTGCCCATCAGTGACGCCTATCAGTGCCAATCAGTGCTGCATATCAGTGCTGCCTATTGGTGCCCATCAGTGCTGCCTATCAGTGTCCATCAATTCTACATATCAGTGCCTCCTCATCAGTGCCCATCAGTGCCACTTTATCAGTGCCAACTCATCAGTGCCCATCAGTGAAGGGGAAAACAAAATTTTATGACAGAATCTAAAGAAAAATCAGGATGCTAGATTTCATAGTCAGCCTTTTACACAATGTAACCACTTTACGCCTTTACGCCTTTATATATTAATATCCCAGCATTACAGAATACCTCATAGTGTAAAGGGGAGATCATAAACGAATGGAGCCAAATACTCTGTAGGAGGCACGCAAGAGACCGCAGGAAATCACTCAGTAGCTGCTTGATAGAGCTGTCCTCTGCTCACCACCGTCCTCTGCTCACTATCATCTATCCATTCACTTCCATTGTCACTCACAGGTTCTGACAGTGATGGTGGGGTGAAGGTCCCAGGCCACAGTATCAGGGCCGTTCACTCTTCTAATGGCCATTACTTAGCAGTCACCTCACCTCAGGAAGAAAGTCTGCTGATCTTCATACGCTGTTCTTTCATAGAATAGCAATGTTGAATTGCATAAAATACATACCTCCCAACCGTCCCTGAATGGGCGGGATTTTCCCGCAAAGGGAGGGCTTTCCTGCTGTCCCGCAAGTGCACATAGAATCCCGCAGCCTGAGGGTGGTTTTTCTCACTGTGCGTGTGAAAATCTTATTTGATTGGACCTTTCTGCTGCTTGTCCTCATGGTGATTGGCTGCAGCTCATAGCAATCATCCTCCTGTACTTACACCATCCGTGACTCACTCTGTGCGTGGGGGCGGGGTCAATTGCCGATCTGTACTGAAGACCAGGAGGTGCTTTCCAATGGAGGAGGGCAGGTCAGTGCGAGCCTGATAGAAAAGTTGCTGCAGTTAAGCTGTGGCAGTGTCCTGACAGATGACAGACGAATTTCTCAGGTTGCAGACACAGTGCACCACTCGTTCTATCTGCTTCATCTGTATAGGACTCTGCAGGAGATAAGGAGAGTGTGTGCTGAGAACGGGGGGGGGGGGGGGGGGGGCCGCCGGACTGCATGTCACTTTTTCCCCATCATCTCCAATGTCTCCGGAGGCGGCCGGAGTTGGTGGGCGGAGCTGGGGGTGTGGCTGCCCCCTCCACTCCTCCCACAGACTCGTTCACTCTGGCTCAGTGGCGGTGCTTCCATAGTGGGTGCAGGAGCGCCGCCCCCTCTCGCTCCTGCGCCCGTCACTCACAACAATACATAGGTTCATGCATTGCATGAACCTATGAATTGTCGCCACCGCTGCCGCCCACTATTAAGATGGCCGGCCCCCTGTTGAGCGCCGGCCATCTGAACAACAGCGGCTGGTTGGTGTTTGGAAGTGTCTATCAAAGCCAGCGGCTCTGATAGGCTTCCCGATTACAGCCTGAGGGCTGTAATCGGCTTCCATATAGCTAACCAGAGGATGCACAGGGGGTGCATTCCCTGGTTAACACTGACAGGCGTTTCAGCCAATCAGGTTTACCGGGTCTGGTTACCGGTAACCTGATTGGCTGAAGCGACATCGAGGGCGGGAGAAGACATCGAGGACGGAAGAAGGACGGTGCTGACCCGAGGAAGGTAAGTGCAGGGCTGGGGGGGACAAACTGTCTGCATTTGGGGACAAACTGGCTGTATTTGGGGGGGAAACTGGCTGTATATGGGGACAAACTGGCTGCATTTGGGGACAAACTGGCTGAATTTGGGGACAAACTGGCTGTACATGGGGACAAACTGGCTGTACATGGGGACAAACTGGCTGTACTTGGGGACAAACTGGCTGTACATGGGGACAAACTGGCTGTACATGGGGACAAACTGGCTGTACTTGGGGACAAACTGGCTGTACTTGGGGACAAACTGGCTGTATATGGTGTGACAGCAGGAAGGTAAAGTCACCTGGTTGCATCCAGGGGGGTAGATATATTTCGCCCAGATTCAGGCTTTACGCCGACTTATACAACTAGGTGGAGAGTTGTATAAGGCTAGTGGGCTCATGGATGACTCATACCTCTAGGGAGAGGGCTGGGTGTCGTGCAGACAGGGAGTTGATGAGGCCAGCTGAAGCTTGTCAGCTCATTTAGGCCTCTATAAGAACTCCCAGATTCATTAGGTGTTAGCTCATGCCTGGAACCAGACCTGTGTGGACTGTCTAGGGAGAGTGAACCCCTGTGCGGTGAGAAAAAGCCTGTGTGGCTATTTGCTTGGACATTTAAAACCAGGGACTTAGGGACTAGGACAGCACTAGGCTGATCCCAGTTGTTAGTTAGGAAACCTGTATGTTTAGTCAGAGGTCAACTTGACCAGGATTTATTTTGGTTATGTTTCTTTTGCTTTGCTGTGTTTTGTCACTGTAAATAGAAAATAAACCGCACCTTTTTTGATTTTGAAAACCACAACCTCCGTTTGCTGGGCCTGTTTTGTGTGGGGAGCCCATCCCGGGGGTCACACACACCCGCTGCCGAGCTAACCCCCTCACAGTTGGTGGAGAATACAGGCAGTTTTTTTTAAGCCAGCATGGAGGAGATACTGAAACAGCTGGCTCTAGCAAATGCCAATCAACAGCAGACAAATGCAGGTTTGCAAAGGAGCCTTGCAGCCCAGCAGCAAGCTCATCAACAAGCCCAGCAGCAATCTGAGGCCCGCTTCATAGACCTGTTACAGAAGCAAGAGCAGAGACTACAACAAATGGAAGCAGTAATGCAGCAACGTCCGCAGACCAGTGAGGAAAGCCGTCCCACTAATACCGCGTCCTTTGGGGTGAGTCGTTTATTGACAAAAATGACTGGAGAGGATGATCCAGAGGTATTTTTGACCACATTTGAAAGGACTGCTGAAAGAGAAAAGTGGCCTGAGGAGCAGTGGGCTGGACTGGTGGCTCCTCTGTTAACTGGTGAATCGCAGAAGGCTTACTATGACCTAGAGCCTGACCAAGCAAAAGACTATGTGATGCTAAAAGCTGAAATATTGGCAAGGCTGGGTGTCACCCAGGCTGTCCGGGCTCAGCGTGTGCATAACTGGACTTTCCAGCTTGGAAAACCCCCCAGGTCTCAAATGTATGATCTCATTCACCTGAGTAGAAAGTGGCTACAGCCAGAGACTTTGTCCGCACCAAAGATTGTGGAACGTGTTGTAATGGATCGGTTTTTGAGAGCTCTTCCTACTGCCATCCAAAAGTGGGTAAGCCATGGAGACCCAGAGACGGCCGATGGTCTTGTGGATCGTGTGGAGAAATACTTGGCTACAGAGAACCTGACGGCCTCTTCCAGAGACACTCGGACTTTCCACCCTAAGACCAGACCATCCCCAGGGGCGGATAAGAGGATTCCAAGGGGTAAGGGTGGAGAGAGTGAGAGGGTGGGAGCTCTACCCCAAGTTTGGCGAGAACAGCCTGGGAAATCAGCGGCTCAAGAGGCGGCAAGAAGGATCGTTTGCTACCGCTGCCGGCAAGCGGGACATATTGCAGCCAATTGCCCGGTTGTGGAGGAACCCATGCAATGTGACTTTCTGACGGACAGACGTCAGTCGCTGTGTGCGACAGTCGCATGCACTGCCATTCGAGGAACTGAGAAACATTTATGCAAAATGTGTGTTAATGGTAGAAATGTTGTGGTATTGCTGGATTCAGGTAGCCTTGTGACCCTGATAAAGGCTGAGTTAGTTAAAACAGAGGTCTCTGGGAATAGCAAGGTAGCTGTTATTTGTGTGCATGGGGACACCCGAGAGTATCCAGTGACTACAGTGTGTTTCGAGACCCCCAAAGGTACCCTCTCTCATCCAGTGGGCTTAGTATCTCAGTTACGGTATGACGCCATTGTGGGAAGGGATTTTCCGAAGTTCTGGGAACTGTGGGATGATCCTGAGCCCCTCACTGGTGCCCCTATGTACCAGGAATGTGATAGCCAGAACTCCCCTGAGAGTGGTGAGGACTCTCCGGAATTTCCCTTATCAGTATTGGCAGGGGAGACTCAAGAAACTGGAGAGGAGCCCACCTCCTCAGACGAAAACCTACCGTCTGTGGAGTTTTCTGATCTTGAGGTTCACAGGGAAAACTTTGCCACAGAACAGTTGAAAGACCCCGCCCTAATAAAGGCACGGGAAAACGTAGTGAAAATAGATGGCGAGTTAGTGAACCCAGATAATACCTGCACTTACCCATACTTCAGCGTAGAGAAGGACCTACTGTATCGGGTGGCAAAAAGGGCAGAAGAAACCGTTGAGCAGCTTGTGGTGCCCAAACCTTACAGGAAGTTGGTGTTGGAGTTGGCCCATGGGCACATTCTTGGAGGTCATCTGGGGACAGAGAAAACCCGAGAGAGGGTATTACAGAGATTCTATTGGCCGGGGGTGATGAAGGACGTAGAAAATTATTGTTCCTCCTGCCCTGTGTGTCAGAGGTTGGCCCCGATGCCACATTTCCGTAGCCCGCTGGTCCCTCTACCCATCATTGAGGTCCCGTTTGAGAGGATCACCATGGATTTGGTAGGTCCTATAATCAAGTCCGCTAGGGGGCACCAGTGCATATTAGTTATAATGGACTATGCCACCCGTTATCCAGAAGCGATCCCTCTCCGAAATACCTCGGCCAAAACCATAGCCAAAGAGCTATCTCTTGTTTTTAGCCGGGTGGGTATTTGTAAAGAACTGCTTACGGACCAAGGTACACCCTTTATGTCCCGGGTTATGAAAGAGCTGTGTAAATTGTTCAAAGTGACGCAATTGCGTACGTCTGTGTATCACCCCCTACGAGATAATGGAAAAAGTGAGCGAAGTGAATTACAAGGTCAGACAACCAGGAAGGCGAAAGCCCGAACAGATCTATCACGTTAATCTGTTGAAAGCCTGGAGGGATAGAGAGTCCCTAGTCGCAGACACTTGGTCACCAGCTCAAACTGGTTGCGTGATTCCTGAGGTTGGAATAGCAGCCACCTTGTCACAACCCCAACAACAGGAGGTTAAGGAGTTTGTGCTTCGCAACAAGGAGGTATTCTCTGAGCTGCCGGGACAAACATCTGGGGTAGAGCATGACATCATTACCCCGCCCGGTGAAAGGGTGAAGTTAAAACCCTATCGGATCCCAGAGGCTCGACGGGAGGCAATACGGGAGGAAGTACAGAAAATGCTGAACTTAGGGGTGATAGAGGAGTCCCAAAGTGATTGGTCTAGTCCCATCGTGTTGGTGCCTAAACCGGATGGGAGCTGGCGATTTTGTAACGATTTTCGTCAGTTGAACAAAGTTACAAAATTTGACACCTACCCCATGCCACGTATAGATGAGTTGATCGACCGGCTGGGAACAGCCCGATACATGACGACTCTTGACCTCACAAAAGGGTATTGGCAAATCCCCCTGGCCAAGTCGGCCAAAGAGAAAACCGCATTTGTAACCCCAGACGGGGCGTTCCAATATAAAAGAATGCCGTTCGGGTTACAGAATGCGCCGGCCACATTCCAGCGGAAAATGGACCAGATGCTGAGGCCCCATCGGAAGTATGCTGCGGCTTACCTGGATGACGTAATTGTCCATAGCACAGATTGGGCCTCACATCTGCCAAAAGTGCAAGCAGTCCTGGACTCTGTTCGGGAAGCGGGGTTTACGGCTAACCCCAAGAAGTGTACCATTGGGCAGGAGGAGGCCAAATATCTTGGGTACACCATTGGGAGGGGAGTAATAAAACCCCAACTCAACAAAGTCGAGGCCATCCAGAGTTGGCCACGTCCCAACAGCAAGAAGCAGGTACGAGCCTTTCTGGGAATCGCTGGGTATTATCGGCGATTCATTCCCCACTTTGCTTCTAAGGCTGTGCCCCTAACCAACCTGACGAAGGGGAAAGGGTCGGTCATGATTAAATGGACCCCCGAGGCTGAGGCAGCATTCCAATTCTTGAAACAAGCCTTATGTAGCCAGCCAGTGTTGTACTCACCCGACTTCTCTAAAGACTTTGTCGTACAAAGTGATGCGTCAGATGTGGGGTTAGGAGCAGTATTGTCCCAGGTCTGGAACGGGGAAGAGCACCCAGTCATTTACCTCAGCAGGAAGTTGAAGTCCCATGAGGTAAATTACGCCACCGTTGAAAAGGAGTGTTTAGCGGTGAAGTGGGCTCTAGATTCCCTTCGGTACTACCTGCTAGGTAGGCACTTTGACATGGTTACGGATCACGCTCCGTTAAAGTGGATGGCTCAAAACAAGGAAACAAATAGAAGAGTGAATAGGTGGTTCCTGGCCCTCCAGGAATTCAACTTCACAGTAAAGCATCGCCCTGGCGTTCAAATGGGGAATGTGGATGCTTTGTCTCGAGTACATGAATGCCTGATTGCTGGTGTTCCAACCCCGAGGTTAAAACAAGAGGGGGGGGTATGTGACAGCAGGAAGGTAAAGTCACCTGGTTGCATCCAGGGGGGTAGATATATTTCGCCCAGATTCAGGCTTTACGCCGACTTATACAACTAGGTGGAGAGTTGTATAAGGCTAGTGGGCTCATGGATGACTCATACCTCTAGGGAGAGGGCTGGGCGTCGTGCAGACAGGGAGTTGATGAGGCCAGCTGAAGCTTGTCAGCTCATTTAGGCCTCTATAAGAACTCCCAGATTCATTAGGTGTTAGCTCATGCCTGGAACCAGACCTGTGTGGACTGTCTAGGGAGAGTGAACCCCTGTGCGGTGAGAAAAAGCCTGTGTGGCTATTTGCTTGGACATTTAAAACCAGGGACTTAGGGACTAGGACAGCACTAGGCTGATCCCAGTTGTTAGTTAGGAAACCTGTATGTTTAGTCAGAGGTCAACTTGACCAGGATTTATTTTGGTTATGTTTCTTTTGCTTTGCTGTGTTTTGTCACTGTAAATAGAAAATAAACCGCACCTTTTTTGATTTTGAAAACCACAACCTCCGTTTGCTGGGCCTGTTTTGTGTGGGGAGCCCATCCCGGGGGTCACACACACCCGCTGCCGAGCTAACCCCCTCACAATGGGGACAAACTGGCTGTATTGGGGGAGAAACTGGCTGCATTTGGCGACAAACTGGCTGCATTTGGGGGGAAACTGGCTGCATTTGAGAGGGCAAACTGGTGGCGTTTGGGCACAGTGGCTGCGTTTAATGGGCACAGTGGCGGCAATTGATGTTTTTTTTTTCAGTTTGTTTGTGCCCCCCCCAAAAAAAATTTTGAGCACCAGCCGCCACTGCTCTGGCTGATCCCACAGCTGAAGGAGAAAGAAACGAGGACACAGCAGCCAGAGTGTCTTCATCTCCAGGCATGCTGTAAGTTACTGCACTGCTGCACATGTCACTACATAGATTCCTAACCTGGCACCATACCACCCCAGCCTGCCCTATGCCACTGCACCCTGCCCTATGCGTGCCACCGCACCCTGCCTTTTGCCACCGCACCCTACCCTATGCCACCGCAACCTGCCCTATGCAGCCGCAACCTGCCCCATGCCACCGCAAACTGCTCTATACCACCCCAACCTGCCCTATGCCAACGCAAACTGCTCTATACCACCCCAACCTGCCCTATGCCACCACAACCTGCCCTATACCACCGCAAACTGCCCTATACCACCCCAGCCTGCCCTATGCCACTGCAACCTGCCCTATGCCACGCAAACTGCTCTATACCACCCCAAACTGCTCTATACCACCCCAACTTGCCCTATGCCACCCAAGCCTGCCCTATACAACCCCAACCTGCCTATGCCACCGCAACCTGCCCTATACCACCGCAAACTGCCCTATACCACCCCAGCCTGCCCTATGCCACTGCAACCTGCCCTATGCCACCGCAAACTGCTCTATACCACCCCAACCTGCCATATACCACCGCAAACTGCCCTATACCACCCAAACCTGCTCTATACCACCCAAGCCTGCCCTATACAACCCCAACCTGCCTATGCCACCCCAGCCTGCCCTATATCACCACAACCTGCCCTATATTACCCCAACCTGCCCTATATCGCCCCAGCCAGCCCAATACCACCCTATACTTTAATTTACAGGGGTCATTTGGGGGTGTGCCTCGTGACGTGCGCTGCCTGCAGGGCGCTGGGCAGGATAGACAGGAGGGGGTGACACCATGTTTTGCCGCACCAGGTGACACCAACCCTAGTTACGCCACTGCCCCAGTGCACTCTCAGCTGCGAGTTGGAGCTGCACTCGAGTGACAGTGACAACCGTCGGCACATCAGGGGGCCGGGACCCGCAATGATCCCCTTCTCTCTGGCAAGGTGGCTGCGGCACTGATGATCTGATCAGTCTCGGCTCGGCTGTCTCACACAGCCGAGCAGAGTGAAGCCGCCTCCCCCTCCTCCTTTATGTCCTGTGACAGAGCATCCCAGAGAGAGCCTGGGAAAGTCCTATTCGGGGTTTATACATCTCCCAGGCTCCTCTCATATACATTCAGGGATCTCTGAGCCAGGATCCACTTCAGGTGTTGGTTTTCTCCCCCAGGTTAATTAAAAGCTCACCTGAGCAGACAGCCTTTGCTCAGCCTGGGAAACACAGACAGCATTGGTCTGTGAGAGCAAGAAGGTGCGTAAAAACTTGTTTCTCTGTTGGATGTGGAAGCTGACAAGCGTTAGGCTTGTCCAGCCTGGTAGTGAGGGCCTGTACATACTGTGTAGTTAGAGCCGAGACACGGCTAGGCTTTTGTTTAGATATTTTTTCTTCTGTTTGTTTTCAGCACACTGTACAACACCTGTCATTGACATTGTATATAGCACCAATAAACCACACTGTGTTTTCACTGATCCAATGGACTTGGTATCTGTGCCTGCTCATCCCAGGGAGCTTTTGTACCTACTACCTGTCCCCCAGGTTACAGTCCACACAGGGGGAGGGGACCCAACATGCAGTCCCGTGCTGATCTGAGGTACATTATAGGTCTGAAGAGGGTTTGTATTGTAGGGGTGGTCTGAAATGTAGGGGGGGTTCTGTATTGTAGGGGAGTCTGTAATGTAGGGGGGTCTGTACTGTAGGGAGGGGGTCTGTACTGTAGGGGGGTCTGTACTGTAGGGAGGGGGTCTGTACTGTAGGGAGGGGGTCTGTACTGTAGGGAGGTCTGTGTAACATGCAGGGGGTCCAGAACTGTTAGGGGGTGTCTGTGTAACAAACTGTGGGGGGCTGTGTCATGTAAAGGGGTCCAGAGGGGCAGTGCCATGTAATGTAAAGGGGTCCAGAGGTGCAGGGTGCTGTGTAATGTAAAGGGGCCCAGAGGTGCAGGGTGCTGTGTAATGTAAAAAGGTCCAGAGGTACAAGGTGCTGGAACTCCACATCCCATCATTAACCGTCGCTGCAAAGCGCCGCCGCCACGCCCCCCCCCCCCCGGGCTGCTCAGTCTAAAATGCCCGGGCCTATTTTTTGTCCCAGTCCGGGCCTGGTAAAGTATAGCTAAAGGCAAAACTTTTTTTTTACTTTTGAAAAGAGTGGAGAGGGATTAGAACACCTGTCAATTTTTATTGCTATCTGTGCCTAGGATTGTCACCTCATGCCTTTAGGGCCGGTGTTCTGACGAGAAATGCCCCCTGTTGAATAATGGCCGCCCTGTACTGCGCATGCGCACAAATATATCTCTGCTATTCTTCCTACACGTGTTAAGGGCAACAAGTGTAGGAAGAATAGCAGAGATATATTTGTTTAGGAGATGTGTTTGAGTTTCTTGACAAATTCCGCCCCCATCTTAACAGCACTGCCCATCATTACAACATTCGCCCCCTTCTGTTGCCATCCGCCCCTCACACGCGGCCATCATGAACAAGTTCGCCCCTTGCAGACTTGCACGAGCATCGGCAGTGTGTTCCAATGTTCGGCGGCTTTCGCCAGCTCCGTACTAGGCAAGCGCTGTGCATGCGCAGTACAGGGCGGGCATTATTCGACAGGGGGCATTTCTCATCAGAACACTGGCCCTAAAGGCATGAGGTGACAATCCTAGACACAGATAGCAATAAAAATTAACAGGTGTTCTAATCCCTCTCCACTCTTTTCAAAAGTAAAAAAAAGTTTTGCCTTTAGTTATACTTTAACCACTTCAATACCCAGCCATAGTCATATGACGTCCACAGATGGGATCTCCCATCCTGGGTGGACGTCATATGACATCCTGGGCTTTGAGGGGGGATATCTGAATGATGCCTGCAGCTAGAGGCATCATTCAGATATCCTTCTCTTCTGCCGGCGATTCTGTGCACGATAAGAAAGATCATAGCGGCAGTTCCACCACTTGATCGTTCTTATAGGCGGCGGGAGCGGACATCCCCCCCCTCGCGCCGCTATCCGGTGCTTCTCCGGGCTCTCCCGTGCCATCGGGGGCCCAGGGAATGAATCGGCCAGCGTCGCATGAGGATCATAGAGATTTCAGTCATCTCTATGACGTCACGCCCGGGTACCCGGAAGTAAACAAAGCCGCGATTACGGCTAGTAAGCATGAGATAGGGGATTTATTTTTCCAGATCTCATGCTTTCCAGCCTGGAGGAGAGATGTGGGGTCTTATTGACCCTGCATCTCTCCATAAAGAGGACCTGTCACACACCATTCCTATTACAAGGGATGTTTACATTCCTTGTAATAGGAATAAAAGTGATCAAAAAAAAAAAAGTGTTAAAAATAAAAAAACATAGGTGAAAAAATAAATAAATAATAATAATAAAAAATTTAAAACGCCCCTGTCCCCGGTCGCTTGCGCTCAGAAGCGAACGCACACGTCAGTCCCGCCCACATATGTAAACGCCGTTCAAACCACATATGTGAGGTATCGCCACGTGCGTTAGAGCGCATGCAACAATTCTAGCACTAGACCTCCTCTGTAACTCTAAACTGGTAACCTGTAAAAAATTTCAAAGCGTCGCCTATGGAGATTTTTAAGTACCGAAGTTTGGCGCCATTCCATGAGTGTGCGCAATTTTAAAGCATGACATGTTAGGTATCTATTTACTCGGCGTAACTTCATCTTTCATATTTTACAAAAAAATTGGGCTTACTTTACTGTTTTGTTATTTTTTCATTTATGAAACCATTTATTAAAAAAAAAAAAGGCGTTTGAAAAATGATTGCGCAAATACCTTGCAAGATAAAAAGTTGCAATGACTGTCATTTTATTCCCTAGGGTGTCTGCTAAAAAAAACATATATAATATTTGGGGGTTCTGAGTAATTTTCTAGCAAATTATGATTTGTACATGTAGGAGAGAAGTGCCAGAATTGGCTCGGTATTGAGGTGATATAAAAGCCCTGTATTGAAGTGGTTAAACTAAAGGGACCAGAATTTCAAAAGGAAATCCGGAGACATCCTACTGAACAGGCCCATGTTTAACACTTTCAGTGCTGGATTTTTATTTTTTGCATACATGCTTAAATGCACTTTTTAGGCCCAAAAATACAATAAAATAAATTTTAGTGTGCACAAACACAATATAAAACTTAATCTTATGGCCAGGCCTCATACACATTGGGCATAAAAAATGTTGCAGCAGAATTCTCCGATTCCTGACGCTAAATTTCACAGCGGCCTAAATCACCAGTGTGAATATAGCCTTACATACAGATCATGTGTGGCCATATCTAATATGTGTGCTGCAATCGTCGTTTTTGTATGTAAGCACCCCCTAAGCACGTGCTTGCAATCGAATGTGTGTGTATGTGGGGGCAGGGGGAATTTTAGGAATTTTTGGGGTAATTTTTTTTAACTTGGCATTATTGCTTTGACAATGGGAATTTTTTTTTCATCCAGGGACTGTAAACAGAAACCAGGGATATCTGGTTGCCCTTTTTTTTTTTTTTTTCAATGATTTTATTAAAGATTTTAAGCAATAACAATGTTTACAAACATTTGGATAGGACAAAATCAATTTCCTGGTCTGGTTGCCCTTTTTTTACTGTAGCGCCCCCCCCCAATATTTGGGGGCGCTATGTGGAAATTTAGGTGTAGTCTGAGCCGGTAGTTGGGCTCAGACCAATTAATGTTTCATTATTGCTTCTGCTCTGGGTGTGATACTGCCTGGCAGTAGTGTTCTCTGTTGCCTGTAGGTGGCACTGTCACCGCCGGCATAGGTTGAACTACGGGGGGTATCACAACACCTAGGTGTCCCCTCTCGGCAGCTGTGCAGTGGGCGTGGTTGACCCGCTGTGCATTCTGGGAGAGGGTACATAAGGGGCAGACACCATTAGGTGTGAGGCGTTCCAGGGGACCCCTTGGTCCTGTAAGTGTGCCTCGTGGCCCGCATGGCAGAAGGTGCGTGAGCGTGTTTGGGCCTCGGGCACCTTCAGCCCGAGGCTTCGATGCTGCAATGTAGGCCCAGCTCTGCTGGCAAGGGCCTACACCTCACAGAAGAATCCCAGGCTGCCCACTTTAGGGGGCCCACCTTTAGGAAAGGAGTCCATTGGAGGATCAGTCCCAGAGGAGATTAGCGACGGTACTGCTGTCTCGGGAAGAGTCCTGGAAACTCGCCTAAAGAGGGAAATCCCAGACACAGAGGAGAAAGTTGTATCTGCCCCAAGTGAGAAACTTTTACCAGGGCCTGTTACGGGTTTGGTATGGACTCTTATGTTTTGCTTGGAGCAGGAAACCCTGCAACCTTGCCTAAAATGGCTCATCTGCAGCGGATCCTCATGAAGAGAGTGGCTGATGAGTATGGCTTGGAGTACCCCTACGTACCCAAAGAACTGTTGTTTGAAATAGAGGCCTATCGTGAAAGGTGGTACGCGGAAGCTATATGGGACTGTCTCAAAGTGCCCAAGCCGTACAGGTACTTTGCCCACTCAGCTGCCATGACCGACCACTTCAAGTGTTGCCGCCGGGACTGGAGATATGGTCGGCATATTCACGCCGATCGCATTGTAATTTGTTATCCAGGGAGAGAGGATGTCACTTATTTCATAGAGACCCTTGACAAACAATGGAAGTCAATTACCCTTCCGGATCCAACATTTTATCTTTAAAACTTAAAGACAGGATCTTGTTTTTGCCTTTTATATCCTGTCTCTGCACGGACAAACCGTGCCTTGGATCAAGATGACTTTGCCCCTGCTGAAAAGGGGATGTCTGCTTATAAAGAGGAAAAGGCGGAGAGCTTGTTGTTTTTTTTTTTTCTCTCTCTCTCCAAACAAAGGACAGTTTTCCTCTAACTGAACTTGGGGTAGTTAGTCAGTATGTCATGGTGAAAAGACGCAGTGGTCAAGAGTGAGATGTTTAATCCCATGCGTAACTAGTACAGAATGTTGAAGTTCTGCCAACACTAGGTTGCAGTGGTCTGCAAGGAAAAATAGGATTTTTATAACAGCTTACCTGTAAAATCCTTTTCTTGGAGTACATCACGGGACACAGAGCGACATAGTCATTACTAATGGGTTATATAGATACCGTCAGGTGCTGGCACTGGCAACTTCCAAAAACCGGAAGTACCCTCCCCTATATAAGCCCCTCCCATCCGGGAGCACCTCAGTTTTGTAGCAAAGCAATAAGTGTCCCTAAAGAGGGGCGGGAGCTCTGTGTCCCGTGATGTACTCCAAGAAAAGGATTTTACAGGTAAGCTGTTATAAAAATCCTATTTTCTTTCTCGTACATCACGGGACACAGAGCGACATAGTCATTACTAATGGGATGTCCTAAAGCAATGCCAAATGAGGGGGGGGATACACCATATATAAGCTGAGCGCTATCAGACATGAGGATCTTTTGCGGCCTGCAACACACTGCGCCCAAAGGCGACATCCTCCTGACTTCTAACGTCCACCTGGTAGAACCTAGTAAACGTGTGAACTGAAGACCATGTTGCGGCCTTACAGATTTGAGCCAGGGAGGCCTGGTGATGCACTGCCCATGAAGTTCCAACTGCTCTCGTGGAGTGCGCTCTAACTTTGAACGGAGGCGGTCTCCTTCTCAAGCCATAGGCTTGTATTATGACCTGTCGAATCCACTTGTCTAAAGTAGATTTTGACGCTGCCTGACCCTTTCTGGGGCCTTCCGGCAGAATAAACAAAGTATCCGTTCTGCGAATCTGAGCAGTGGCTTTTAGATAAGCTTTAACTGCTCTTACTACATCCAAAGAATGCAATAACTTTTCCTCTACCGAACTAGGTTTGGGGAAAAAAGAAGGAAGAACCACATCTTGGTTCAAATGAAACCTCGATACCACCTTAGGAAGAAAGGCTGGATGAGGACGTAACACTACTCTGTCCTTATGGATAACCAGATATGGCTCCTTACAGGACATAGCTGCTAATTCCGATACTCTTTTAGCCGAACAATTGGCTACTAGAAAAATCAATTTCCTGGTGAGAAGCACCAAGGAAATATACTGTAATGGTTCAAATGGTTGTTTCTGTAGAACCGACAGAACCAAGTTTAGATCCCATGGACATATGGGAATATTAACCGGAGGACTAATACGCATCACTCCTTGTATAAAGGCTTTGACTAGTGAATGCGAAGCCAAGGGCCTTTGAAAAAATATTGACAAGGCCGAAATCTGACCCTTGATAGTACTCAAGGGAAGCTTCCTATCTACAGCCCACTGTAGGAAGTCCAGAATCCTACCTATTACGTACTTATGTGGATGCCATTTCCTGGCCTCACACCACGCGATGTACGCCTTCCAGATTCTATAGTAGATCTGCCTGGATACCGGCTTCCTGGCATTGATCATGGTAAATACCACAGCATTAGAGAGCCCTCTCTTTTTTAGAATGTGGGCTTCAATAGCCAGGCCGTCAAACCTAGGGCTGGTAAGGAAGGGTGGTATATCGGTCCTTGCGAAAGCAGGTCCGGACGACGTGGGAGAGTCCAAGGACTCCCCACTGAAATTTTACAATCTCCGCGTACCACGCTCTTCGGGGCCACGCTGGAGCCACCGGAATCACTGTTTCTTTTCTACCCTGATTCTGCGGAGTAATCGAGGTAACCATTGTGGCGGTGTGAATGCATATATCAGCTTGAACTGATCCCAAGGGAACACTAGGGCATCCGAGCCGCAAGCTAGGGGATCCCTTGTCCGAGAGACAAACCTGTCCCCCTTTGCGTTGAATCTGGATGCTAGAAGATCTACATCCGATGTTCCCCACCGCTGACATATTGTCCAGAAAACCTCGGGGTGAAGGGACCCTTCCTCTGGGCCTAATTGCTGGCGACTTAGAAAGTCCGCCTTCCAATTCTCCACTCCTGGAATGAATACCGCAGATATGGCTGGGACATATTTTTCTGCCCATTTCAGGATGTAATTTACTTCCCTCTGGGCTGCACGACTCCTGGTGCCCCCCTGATGATTGATATATGCCACTGCTGTGGCATTGTCTGATTGAATTCTGACAGGGGACCCTTGGAGTTTGGATGTCCATGCTACTAGGGCATACCGGGCTGCTCGTATCTCTAAGAGATTGATGGGCAGGGCCTTTTCTGCATCCGACCATCTGCCCTGGAGAGACTATTGCTCCAGTACTGCTCCCCAGCCTATAAGGCTGGCATCTGTAGTGACCACCTTCCAAGAAATCGGACTGAAGGATTTCCTTTTTTCCAGATTCTGGGGAACCAACCACCAACGGAGGCTCTTGCGAACGGAAGGGGACAAGGACATTGTAAGTCTAGGGCCTGAACTTTTTTGTTCCAGGCTGACAGTATGGCCCCTTGCAAATTCCTTGAATGGAATTGACCGTAGGGTACTGCTTCGAATGATGCCACCATTTTTCCCAGCAGCCTCATATACAGGCGTATGGACGGCTGTCTTTTTTGTACCCACTAAGTGGATCAAATCTTTCAAAGACAACACCTTTCCTCGAGGCAAGAATATTTTTCTCTGGCCTGAATCCAACCTTAGCCCCAAGTATTCCAGACTTTTGACTGGTTTTTAGGGCTGACTTGTCTCGGTTGATAATCCAACCGTGAGATTCCAGATACTTAATTGTCTTGTGAACGACCACGTCTAGTTTTTTCACTGAGTGGTCTATCCGCAATAAGTCATCCAGATATGCCATTATCATTACACCTTGTGTTCTTAGATTGGCCAATAAAGGGCCAGAATTTTTGTAAACACTCGTGGTGCTGTGGCCAAACCGAAGGGTAAGGCTCTGAACTGAAAATGGCGCCCTTCTACTGCAAAGCGTAGAAATTTTTGGTGGACTGGAAAGATGGGAATGTGCAAATAAGCATCTTTGATGTCGATCGCGGCTAACCAATCCTCCCCTTGTAGGGCAGTGGCCACCGATCGGATCGACTCCATCGGAAAGTCCTGATATACAGGAATTTGTATAGCCCTTTTAGAATTAATATGGGCCTCCCGTCCGCGTTTGCTTCGGGACTGTAAAGAGGTTTGAGTAAAACCCGAACCCTCATTCTTCCAGGGGAACCTCCATAATTACTCCTTGGAGCAATAGTTGTTCTAGTGCCAACAGGAGGGACTCTCTCTTCCGGGGATCCCTTGGCACGTTTGACCTCAAAAATGGGAAGGAGGAGAGTCTTTTAACTCCAAACTGTATCCCAAACCTACTGCGGAGAGCACCTATCTGTCTTGATCGTGTCCCGCCAGGTCTCTTGCGAACAACCGGAGTCCTCCCCCCACCCGACTGAGTGGGGGCTTCAATGAATTTAACTTTGGGGGAGGTTTTGTACCTCCCCTGACCCAGGGTTTCTCATTACCCTGCTACTGTCCCTGTTTTTTACCCCCGGAATTTGACCGAGGAGGCCGTCGGAACTGTTACACAGCCGATGCCCCAGGGACTGGAGAAGCAGGCCTCTCAAAGAGGGACCTCTAACTCTGTTTTTAACCGGCAAGAGCGTATTTTTACCGCTGGAAATTTTCTGGATATATTTGTCCAGGTTTTCCCTGAATAAGCGTTCACCATGACGCTAACCAGCCATTCTTTACAGGGAGCTTCAGCAGACCAGTTTTTGAGCCATAGGAGCCTACGCATATGTACTATAGACAGCGTAAGGCGGGAGGCCTGATGGACTGAATCCTCTATGGCGTCAACCGCAAAGCCTAAGGCTCTAGGTAGATCAGCTAGGGCAAAGCCTGCTGATCTGTCAAGTCCCTCAAGACCTGTTTCAACTGATCCTTCACTGCTTAGCAGACCCCAATAGCTGCTACTGCTGGTTGTATCACCAAGCAGATTTTCATAAGGACTCCAATCTTTTATCTATTGGGTTCTTGAACATTTGGACATTATCCACTGGACATGTCAGTGATTTATACATACAAGAGATGGCTGCGTCCACTGTAGGGACCTTCCATTTTTTTTTTTTTGATGAACTTATCCTCCATGGGATAGACCACCGGAAATCTCTTGGGGGAATAAATATTTTCTCAGGACGTTCCCAATCCTGGTAAATGAGCCCTTTCAGTAAAGGGTGAAGTGGAAAAGAACAAACAGTCTGGGGGCTTCCAGCGACCCCAACGAGGATACAGTAGTGGTTGATGGTTCCGCAAGGTGCATTTTTAAATGCTGATCGGACCATGTTAGTCAGAGACTGAACCCATAATCTTTCAGCTTGAGATGCTGAGAAAAGGTTCCCCCACTGTTGATTCCTCTAACAGAATCAACCTCATCCTGATCCCCTTCAGGCAGGTCGATCCCTGTATGGGACTGTTGCTCTGCTAACAGGCACTCTGAAGGAGGAGACGGAGATCGGGCGTGCTTTCCCTGACAGGGAGGCAGCCTCTCTAATCCTCCCAGAGCTGAGGAAAAAACCTCCTCTGTTACATACACAGGAGCAGGTGACTGAGGACAGCCACAGTACCAAGTACCCCTGCGGGGTCTCTACGGTCACTTACCTCTGAACTTCAGGGGAGACTGGTGCAGCAGAAGTATGCCCAAGATCCTCCGAGCCCGATGAGACCCCCTTCGCTTCCTGGAAGATTCAGTTCCGGAGCTTCTGGACGGCATATTCCTAAGCCTAAAGCTGAGGTATTCCAGCCGTAATACACCACTTTTACTGAGAATAGTCTAGCACAATTGCTGCTATATCACAGTTGGTGTCTACTAATGTGCCTTTCTAGGGGATGCCTGTATCAACCGCTTGCTGTATGCCTTTAAATGTTGCCAGCTCTGTCTCTGTACTTCATAGCCAGCTCACTACAATATTGTGGTTTTTTTAAACTGCTGGGACGCCCGCACATGCGCTGCGGCGCGCACAGAGCGTCATCCCCCAGGCTCCGCCCCCTTTCCCGGCTCACCTCTATATATAGAGGCGCGTGCACGCGCACGCGCGCGGCCACGTGCGCCTTCGGCGCTAATTTCAAAATATGGTAACAAGGGACAGGAGCCAGGGCCCCTCTTTGCCGCAGGCCGGGGGATGGACGAGCACTGCAACATGGCAGAGGAAGCAGTTTCCTATAAGAGAACTCACCATCTGCCTGGACTTTGCTCTGCTGAGAAGAAGCTAGTCCACATGACAAGAAAACATTCCACAGCGGCCTCTAGTGGACAAACACAGGTACCGCAGTCTAATATATTAAATATATATATAAAAAATTTTTTTTTTTTTTTCTTGACCACCATTAAAAATTATTACATTTTTTTAGTAGTTACAGGCATGCACAGAATTTTGCGGGAATACCATTAGGTAACAGACAGACAAATTAGGCTTGGGGGTCCCCCAATAGAACCAAGTTCCTGGGGGCCCCCACTTACCTGTTCCCCGCCGCAGGACTTTGTTTGGTCCACAAAAGCCCAAACTTCACCTATCACGGCAGGCATTGTAATCAAACCTTCAGGGACCGGGTTCCCAAGGATTCCACTCCCCTGGACCTGTATAGCACCCTGCACAGAAAACATCTTGGTCGTGGGTATGACCAGAGCTCTGGATCCCAGGGTCCAGCTCTCCTAAGAGAAGCATTACAGGCAAAACCTTGCTCTTCTCTGCAAGGCCCGGGTACCGACCGTTTAGCTATGAAGCTTTTTTGGTCGGATCCGGAATAGCTTACTGAGGCCCAAAAGAACCTGTACGCAAGCTCAGTGAAAAACACATGTTTCTTCTTGGCCAACACCTTAGACACTGGCAAAAAACTGAGGTGCTCCCGGATGGGAGGGGCTTATATAGGGGAGGGTACTTCCGGTTTTTGGAAGTTGCCAGTGCCAGCACCTGACGGTATCTATATAACCCATTAGTAATGACTATGTCGCTCTGTGTCCCGTGATGTACGAGAAAGAAAAGAGACTGCACTAATAGTAAAAGTACTTAGGATTAGAATTGTATTTTTTATTTTATGCTAGGCTTAGCATAATAAAACTTAAAGAATGAAACTGTTTCCTCTTGGGGAAATAGTCTGCTTCTTTTGTAGGATAGAATGTGAATAGTGATAGGATGTTGTGATTTCTTGCAGGTATTGGAGCAACTATCAACACCACTGGAGAATGGGGTGGGATAGATAGTTAGTAATGGATGGAATGTATATTTAAAATTGTCAGTATCTGGAGATGTAATGTTATATGTGTGCTTCTTTTTCTCTTCTTTCTCCCTTCCCAAAAATATTGGTTCAGGCACCAGTTCAAAGTTTTGTAGTTTGTTGAGTAAATCAACAGCCTTCAGGATTGAAGGATTTTTGATTTCCCTAGCCACTGGGGACAGTGTCTCTTCTAGGAGGGGGTGTGTGTAGCGCCCTCAGACCAATTAATGTTTCATTATTGCTTCTGCTCTGGGTGTGATACTGCCTGGCAGTAGTGTTCTCTGTTGCCTGTAGGTGGCACTGTCACCGCCGGCATAGGTTAAACTACGGGGGGTATCACAACACCTGGGTGTCCCCTCTCGGCGGCTGTGCAGTGGGCGTGGTTGACCCGCTGTGCATGCTGGGAGAGGGTACATTAGGTGTGAGGCATTCCAGGGGACCCCTGGGTCCTGTAAGTGTGCTTCGTGGCCCGCATGGCACGAGGTGCGCAAGCATGTTTGGGCCTCGGGCACCTTCAGCCCGAGGCTTCGATGCTGCAATGTAGGCCCAGCTCTGCTGGCAAGGGCCTACACCTCAGAGAAGAATCCCAGGCTGCCCACTTGTAGGGGGCCCACCTTTAGGAAAGAAGTCCAGGGGAGGATCAGTCCCAGAGGAGATTAGCGACGGTACTACTGTCTCGGGAAGAGGCCTGGAAACTCGCCTAAAGAGGGATTCATCGTCACTGTTATCTGTGCTCTATCCCGGCTGCTAGGACCGCTCTCTAGGGACTATCTGGGTGAGCAATACCGACTCAGGCTGGAGTGGCAACAAGAGACTGACACTGAGCTTTAAGTGTTGCGTGCCTGAACCTTCCCCTATTTTTCTCAACTTCCTACTCTCTCTCTCTCTCTTCAAGTTTACCTCAAGTATAAAGAATAAAACCTTGCTGATTGGGGTATACTCCTGTGTGGACATTGGCCTTATTCTGAAAGATTTCTGCCTAGACAACAGAGAGAAGGGATCCACTCTAGAGAGGTAATTGCTGCAGACCCAACAAATAACACGCTCGCTCCTCTCTATACACAGGGAGGGGATATCGGGCAAGTAGCAGTCTGGTATGCCCCACTGAAGGCGGTAGAAGAGTGGGGTGGTAAAGGTGCTACATTACTATACATGCACATTTATCCAGGGGATATGGTCATATAATCTGCACCTTTTTTTGGGTACCTATTCTTGTTTGTCTGAATAAATATATATGTGCTCTTCCACTCAACCACATATGTTTGGTATTCTATTAATTTTATTTTATTCAATCAATTAACATCAATTAATCACCATAATTGATCACATGATTTAGGATTTATTATTATATATTTGTAGCAAAACTTTGTGGTTGTGTAGCTATGACTAAGCACTGTTGAAAGTGTGAAACACGTCAGTAACCTATCCTGTACCCTGCTGTGGCGTGTACTTTTGTTATTTTATACAATAATGGTGTTTTTATTGGAGTGTGGCTGTCCAGACCTTCCCACTTCTAATTGCTATATGCTTAGCCTGCACCTGATGCTTCCACCTTAAGGAGAGTGCTATTTCAATACACCTACCTGGAGCGGTGATCCCTTCCCCACCCTTTTTTATGCCCATTACAATTGCCCCCTACTCTCATAGATAACCTATTGAGACAGTATCTATCAACAATCTCTGGTATGTACTTTGTCATGATTAAAACCCCGGCCCTCCTTTCTTACAATATTCCTGCAACATACAGGATGAAACTTAAAATTAATTTATCTTTTTTTACTTGTCCACACAGCCCTAATTGGACTGGGAACTATACATATTCTGCTATATAGCCACCCCTGAGTTGCCCTGAGACAATCCATTGGGATATCATGGGACAGTAGATGTTTGGTAGGTGTCTTGTTTAAAACCACATATATTTTTCTGACTCTTTTTTAGTGATACACTGTTCTATAGTATGATCATGTACATATACTCTCTGCTCACCATACCTCTTTCTTTGTTGGCGCCAGGTGGTCCCAGTGCGCTTTGGCCTGGGCCTCCCCGGGCCTCACCCCCCCGTTGCTGCTGAGGCCTTTGTCGATAATCTATGGGATTTTGCCTGCCACCTACTGGATTGGTACTTCTCTATCTTCCTTTTTGTTTTTATTTACGTGACCTTTTATAGCCAATGGTTTTGAAGACACTGTAAGTACTGCATATCAACCCACTCCTGCTCAAAAAATATGCCTATACATATGAATATTGATGTATGTTTTGATATGACTTTCATCTTGTAGACCACACTTACAGTGATTGCAAAACCACCCTGAGGAAGGAGCTCAAGTACTCCAAAACGCATCAGTTTAGTTGATGAATGCTTTTATATGTAGATGTCAAAAAAGTTATTTCTGTTAAACAACAATGTGTGGTAATGTGTACCCCCCATTTTTTATCTGCACTACTTTTTGATATTTGTGTATTTTCCAGTTTGCATACTCTTTTGATACCAAATAAAAAAAAAAAATCAACAAGTATAAATGCACATTCTTTGAGCCTTTAAAGTCCCATTTTTATAACAAGGAGGAAACTTTTCTTTCCATATATTTAAGGGATGTGGCCATATCAAGCAGACATGTTTAACCTCTATTTTTCTCTACTCTCACAGATAATGCACCAACTCCACAACATTCCAGGGTACCCCTAACTACTTAGTGCCTGCAAACCCACAACAAACCTTCCTGCTTGGCCACTTTTCTGTGTACTGTAGCCATTTCACACAGAGAATACCACGTTTTATGACTAGATTTTACACTGTAGAAATGCATTCTCAGTTGCAAAATAATGTGTTAATAAAGCCTACTGTACAATCCAACCATAAAACTGAATTACTAGTCAACTTTATTACCTCAAACTAGTATGTCAAGTAGACACACTGTAAACACACTCCTTGTGTAACCCAGCTGCTTAGAGTCTAACTCCGATCAATTTTTTTTTTTTTTCGTTTTGAATAAAGTGGGGATGGGTTAAAATTCCTGCCATGTTTTTATTGGAGTTGAGCTTTATTTCAAATATGTACATGTGTCAGTGCAGCAGTGTACACTCCTGATAACTATTGTTCACTTTCACTCTTCTGCTTTTATAGTACAGTCTATAGATTGTAAACTTCCCCCAAAGCTAAAGAGAGAGAAGTGCTGGCTGGAAATGTTGTATGTTTATGTATGCATTCCATAAGGGCATTGTACTCACTGACTGAAAGTTAGGTCTTTTTATTTTATTTTTATTTTATATTATTATGTATGGGTGTGTAAATACATATACAGTATATTGTAAAAGGGAACAGGCTCAATTGGTATTGGCAGCCCTAAACCATACACAAGACCGGGACATCCAGGAATAGTTCAAGCAGGATTGTACTGCACTTTTATTCAGCAAATAATAAATTAACCTCTTGGCGCCAAGCGCGTGCAAATATACGGCCTCTCAATGGGCGGGCCTTGGCAGCCGCGTATTTGCGCGCTCCCGACTCAGTTACTGATGGCTAATGGAAAGCTCCCGATCGCTGCTTGTGATCAGGACCTTTCCGATCGTGTCACAGCCAGTCACGGCGGTCACATGATCATAAACCCTGCCCCACCTCTCGGCACCCTAAACCCCTTAAAGGGCTGGGAGGCTCCAATGGATTAAATTAACAAAGCTTCAATGCAGGGGGGCTTTGTACAGCAAATTCATAGCATAAAACAAACACGCTCATCCAAGTGACTAACTAAACTTAAACTAGAATTTGAATATAAACCTAACTAGTCTTAAACCCCCCCCTCCTAAAGCCTATGCTGACAAACCTGTATAAAACATGTATATACAGTACTTCCCTATTTTAACCACTAGCTTCCCTAACCAATTCTGACAATTCTACCACACATGTAAAAATCTGCATTTTTTTGCTAGAAAACTATTTAGAATCCCCAAATATTATATATAGTATATTTTTAAAGTGGAGTTCCACCCTAAAGTGGAACTTCCGCTTATCGGATTCCCCTCTCAGGGGGGAGGGGGGGATACCTGTCTTTGACAGGTATCCTTTCCCACTTCCGGGAGTCCAGGTCGTGGCCCGCGGGACTTCCTCCTCCTCTCCCGGCCGCCGGCCCAATAGGAGAGAGGAGCGGGACCTTGCGCATGCACAGTAGGGTTCCCGGCGTAAAGCCAAAAGGCTACACTGCCGTGTATTTCCATATCATCCCCATAGAAGGTTACTGAAAGAAACTCAAACAATGAGGGAGGGAAATTTAAGCATATAGCTAAGAGGGGAGATTAAGGCGGAGAGAGTGTTTTAGGGGGCTGAAGAAGGGGATGGGGGGAAAGGGGAGGGGAAATCTCTCCAGTCCCGACACAGCGCTCTAAGGCTCAAGGAAGACCTTCAGGCTCAGTTCATTATTCAAGCCTTTTGGCTGGAGATTCTTGAGCCTGAAGATCCAGTTTTTTTCTTTCAGTAACCGTCTTTGGGGATGATATGGAAATATAAAATGGCCTCTTTCTGGTGCTGGGACTGTAGCCAGAACAGGGTATGAAGTGTCATTTACCACGTGACGGGATGAATAAATTAAATATTGTGCTTTTACTTGGATTTAAAACGAATGATATTAGGAAACTAATGTCAATGATTTTTTTCTCTGTTTTTGTTTCTGTTTCGTTTTTTCAAAAAATTGTCCAAGGAGTACATAATGGGCACCTTTTTTCCTTTAAAGATTGCAGTATTTAATGTGGCTACAAGCTGGCATAATACAGCTACTTGGCGTTGGTCGATCTGATTGGACACTGCTCTCTATTTAATCAAGACTTTAGCCAACGCCAAAACATTCTGACGAAGTGCACTGACGTGCACGAAATGCGTCAACGCAGCCCATGCAGGGCCCGGCAGCAGGCTTCAACATGTCCCCCAATCCAGAAATGTGAGGGTTCTCCCTTGCAACTAACAGCTTTTCTGGCACCGTAGGATACTGTCTACTTCCGCATACCAACTGAGTGCTGCGCTCCACACGTCTACCTGAGCACCTGACTAGTCATGTGACCATCCACCACCAGGAACTATCCTTCGGACGGCTCATCAGTGAGCGGAGCCACCGGCTGCTGCTACAAACGGCGTTCAGCTTATAGCCGCCACAAAGCAGCCCCAGGACTAGGGATGAGCTCGGTGTTCGAGTCGAACATAGGTTCGACTCAAACATCGGCTGTTCGCGCGTTCGGCGAACAACGAACGATTTGGGCTGTTCGCGCCAAATTCAAGTGACGCGAATGGCCCACAATACACTGCGCCATCGCAGTGTAATCCCGGCGCTGTGATTGGCCAAGCATGCACTGTGACCCTGCATGCTTGGCCAATCACAGCGCCGGCAGCGAGGAGAGCAATGATTGGCCACAGGCAGGATGCCTGTGGCCAATTATAGCTGAGGGGGTTTAGTACACGCCCCACACTATAAAAGGCCGCCAGCGCGGCGGCCTTGTGTAGTGTGTTCCGGAGCAGGGAAAGTGAAGGATAGGCAGGGACAGTGTCAAATCTTGTCAAATCTATTCTTTGCTAAACCTTGTGTGTAGGGACAGAGAAGGATAGGCAGGGAGAGTGTCAGTGTCATATTCTTTGCTAAACCTTGTGTGTAGGGAGAGAGAAGGATAGGCAGGGAGAGTGTCAGTGTCATATACTTTGATAAACCTTGTGTGCAGGGAGAGAGAAGGATAGGCAGGGGACATGGTCAGTGTCATTGTTGCTAAGCCTCCTGCACATTATACACCTTAACTTAGCCTGTATTGCTGCTTTTTCCTGGTGTGTTACACCAACAGGATTTTGCGGCACTTACAGCGGGCGGAGTGTACCTCCTGACCATATTACACCTTAACTTAGCCTGTATTGCTGCTTTTTCCTGGTGTGTTACACCAACAGGATTTTGCGGCACTTACAGCGGGCGGAGTGTGCCTCCTGACCATATTACACCTTAACTTAGCCTGTATTGCTGCTTTTTCCTGGTGGGTTACACCAACAGGATTTTGCGGCACTTACAGCGGGCGGAGTGTGCCTCCTGACCATATTACACCTTAACTTAGCCTGTATTGCTGCTTTTTCCTGGTGTGTTACACCAACAGGATTTTGCGGCACTTACAGCGGGCGGAGTGTACCTCCTGACCATATTACACCTTAACTTAGCCTGTATTGCTGCTTTTTCCTGGTGTGTTACACCAACAGGATTTTGCGGCACTTACAGCGGGCGGAGTGTGCCTCCTGACCATATTACACCTTAACTTAGCCTGTATTGCTGCTTTTTCCTGGTGTGTTACACCAACAGGATTTTGCGGCACTTACAGTGGGCGGAGTGTACCTCCTGACCATATTACACCTTAAATTAGCCTGTATTGCTGCTTTTTCCTGGTGTGTTACACCAACAGGATTTTGCGGAACTTACAGCGGGCGGAGTGTCCTGACCATATTACACCTTAACTTAGCCTGTATTGCTGCTTTTTCCTGGTGTGTTACACCAACAGGATTTTTCGGCACTTACAGCGGGCGGAGTGTACCTCCTGACCATATTACACCTTAACTTAGCCTGTATTGCTGCTTTTTCCTGGTGTGTTACACCAACAGGATTTTGCGGCACTTACAGCGGGCGGAGTGTGCCTCCTGACCATATTACACCTTAACTTAGCCTGTATTGCTGCTTTTTCCTGGTGTGTTACACCAACAGGATTTTGCGGCACTTACAGCGGGCGGAGTGTACCTCCTGACCATATTACACCTTAACTTAGCCTGTATTGCTGCTTTTTCCTGGTGTGTTACACCAACAGGATTTTGCGGCACTTACAGCGGGCGGAGTGTACCTCCTGACCATATTACACCTTAACTTAGCCTGTATTGCTGCTTTTTCCTGGTGTGTTACACCAACAGGATTTTGCGGCACTTACAGCGCGCGGAGTGTACCTCCTGACCATATTACACCTTAACTTAGCCTGTATTGCTGCTTTTTCCTGGTGTGTTACAACAACAGGATTTTGCGGCACTTACAGCGGGCGGAGTGTGCCTCCTGACCATATTACACCTTAACTTAGCCTGTATTGCTGCTTTTTCCTGGTGTGTTACACCAACAGTATTTTGCGGCACTTACAGCGCGCGGAGTGTACCTCCTGACCATATTACACCTTAACTTAGCCTGTATTGCTGCTTTTTCCTGGTGTGTTACAACAACAGGATTTTGCGGCACTTACAGCGGGCGGAGTGTGCCTCCTGACCATATTACACCTTAACTTAGCCTGTATTGCTGCTTTTCCCATTTCCCTGCAGGCCATTAGAATGTCTGGAAGGCAAACAAGGAGAGGCAAATAACAGACAGTCAGGAGCCAATAAAAGAGGGCAAGCAGGCTCTGTGTCTAGAGACAACAGTGCTGGTCGTGGACGCGGTGCATCGCCATCAGCACGTGGCCATGGGACACGCTTGTCCTTCTTTTCGGCAGCTGGATGTGTTGAGCCGCATCATGCCGAAGACTTGGTAGAGTGGATGACCAAGCCCTCCTCATCCTCCTCATCCTCTCTCATCCAGGCTCAGGGTACTGGCAAAGCAGCTGCCAAAGCGTCCTCTTCCCTGGTATCAATGTCATCATCAGTCACTCCTTCCCTAGACCAACCATGTCCTCCTGAGAAGTCCCCCGAACTGTTTGAGCACAGTGTTGGGTACATGCTCCAGGAGGATGCCCAGCGTTTCGAAGGGTCTGATGATGATACCCAGCTAGAGGAAGGCAGTAGCGTGAGAGCAGAGAGAGGGGATGCTCAAGAGGGACACCAATCTGGCAGTCATGTTCCAGCAGCTGCAGCATACTGCCAGATTGGCTCCAGTGATGAGGAGGGAGGGGATGATGAGGTCACTGACTCCACGTGGGTGCCTAATAGGAGAGAGAAGGAGGAGGAGGATGAGGAGGAGGCACATCTCCAATGAGGCAGGATGCCCTCGGGGGGCCAGCGTAAGGGCAGCACACCGACGGAATCACACCGCAGAGCTCCGCCTGTGCAGGGCGCTGCCTCTGCCCGTTATTCAAAAAGTTCTTTGGTGTGGGCCTTTTTTGAGTCGAGTGCATCAGATCGCAGAGCTGCTGTTTGCAACATATGTCTCAAGCGTATATCGCGTGGCCAAAACATCACCCGCTTGGGCACCACATGCTTGACCAGACATATGTTGACCTGCCATACAGCTCGTTGGCAAGCCTACCTTAAAGACCCACACCAAAGAACAAAGCTGACCTCTTCTTGCACCGCATCAGCTGGGATCTCCAACCCCACTATACGTTCAGTCCTCTCTGAAACCTGCTCTGAGAGGAATGAAGGTGTAGAATTAGGTGTGTCACAGCCAAGTACTTGCGGGCACTCTGCTAGCAGTACACCGACGTCCGATTCTAGCAGGCAAATTTCCCTGCCCCAGCTGCTGGACCGTCGAAAGAAGTTCACTCCCAGCAATCCACATGCCCAGCGGTTGAATGCTAGCTTGGCTAAATTGCTAGCGCTTCAACTGCTGCCTTTTCAGTTGGTAGACTCGGCCCCCTTCCGTGAGTTTGTGCAATGTGCGGTTCCTCAGTGGCAGGTTCCCAAACGCCACTTTTTCTCACGGAAGGCGATTCCGGCTCTCTACCGGCATGTGGAAGGCAATGTCTTGGCCTCGCTGGACAGGGCGGTCAGCGGTAAGGTGCATATTACCGCTGACTCATGGTCCAGCAGGCATGGACAGGGATGTTACCTTTCTTTCACGGCCCATTGGGTCACTTTTTGGCAGCTGGGAAGGATGCAGGACAAGGTGCAGTAGTGTTGGAGGTTGTTCCACCGCCACGCCTCCAAAATGCTACTACTGGTTGTGACACACCTCTGTCCTCCACCCCCTCCTCTTCTTCTTCCTCCGTGGCCTCTTCCTGTGCTTTGTCCTCGGAACCAGCGGTGCTCCGTAGGCGTTCAAGAGGCTACGCAAGTACGCAGGCAAAAAGATGCCATGCCGTGATTGCGCTGGTGTGTTTGGGGGACAGGAGCCACACTGGGGCAGAGGTTCTGTCTGCTCTGCAGGGGCAGGCCGAGAGGTGGTTGACGCCATGCCAGCTTAAGCCAGGAATGGTAGTTTGCGACAATGGCACCAACCTCCTCTCCGCTCTCCGTCAGGGACAACTGACCCATGTGCCCTGTGTGGCTCACTTCCTTAACCTGGTGGTGCAGCGGTTCTTGGGCAGGTACCCGGGCTTACAGGATGTCCTGAGGCAGGCCAGGAAAGTCTGTGTGCATTTCCGCAGATCTTATAATGCCAGTGCTCGCCTGGCTGAGCTGCAAAAGGAGTTGAACCTGCCCAAGAACCGCCTTATATGTGACATGCCCACCATGTGGAATTCAACGTTGGCCATGCTGCAGCGGCTGCACACGCAGCAGAGGGCCATCAATGAGTACCTGTGCGACTACGGCACCAGGACAGGGTCAGGGGAGCTTGGGTTTTTTTCACCACGCCAGTGGGGCATGATCAGGGATGCATGCACTGTCCTGGCACCATTTGAGGAGGCCACGAGGATGGTGAGCAGTGACAGTGCATGCATCAGTGACACTGTACCTCTTGTCCACCTGTTGGAACATACGCTGCGCGGAATAATGGACAGGGCACTTGAGGCAGAACAGAGGCAGGAAGAGGAGGACTTCCTTGCCTCTCAAGGCCCCCCTTACCCAGACAGTGTTCCTTCTGTCCCACCCATCGCACAGGAAGAAGAGGAGGAGGAGGAGGAGGAGGAGGATTGTGTCAGCATGGAGGTGGAGCCTGGCACTCAGCATCATCAGCAGCAGTCTTTTAGGGATGATTTACAGTCCCAAGAAACCAGTGGACTTGTACGTGGCTGGGAGGAGGGGGCTGCGGATCATGTCGTCCTCAGTGACCCAGAGGACTCCGGACCGAATGCCTCAGCTAACCTACGCTGCATGGCCTCCCTGATCCTGCAAAGTCTGCGGAAGGATCCTTGTATTCTTCGGATCAAGGAGAGGGACCATTACTGGCTGGCCACTCTCCTTGATCCACGGTACAAGGGTAAGGTTGCGGACCTTATCTTACCGTCGCAGAGGGAACAGAGGATGAGACAACTCCGGGAGGCCTTGCAGAAAGGTCTGTGCAACGCGTTCCCAGAGACTGGGAGGTTACAAACTCCTGGTCCTGGACAATGAGTTGCTGAGGCTTCGGTCAGTCAAAGAAGGAGCGGTGGGGAAGGTGGCCGTCTGACCGAAGCGTTCAGACAATTCTTTAGTCCGCAGCCCCAAGGTATGATCGGTTCCAGCAACCATCGCCAGCATCTGATATACATGGTGCAGGAATACCTAGGGGCAAGGTCAGACTTGGACACCTTCCCCACCGAAAATCCTCTGGCTTACTGGGTCTTGAGGATGGATCACTGGCCAGAGCTTGCACAGTATGCAATTGAGCTACTGGCCTTTCCGGCATCCAGCGTTCTTTCAAAACGCACATTCAGTGCTGCTGGAGGATTTGTCACGGATCACAGGGTGCGCCTGTCCACCGACTCTGTTGATCGACTGACTATCATAAAGATGAACCAGTCTTGGATCACCACCAGCTACCAAACACCTGAAGCTGATATAACAGACTAATTTATTTTCAAATTTCACATCCCTTCAAGACTGATGCTGATGCTGAGAGACTGTCCTGTTATGTTGACTGACTATCCTCCTCCTCTTCAATGATCCGATTGACGATGATAGCTTGGAAGAACATTTTTGTTTCTGGGTGCCGCCACCAGTGGCTAAGGCCCAATTTTTCAGCCCCTGTTTAACAGGGGTGTGTTATTACCATTTTTTATGCAATGCTTTGCAGCAGGGCTCATTCCTGCACTCCAACTAGAGTATCTGGGAGTGGTTGCAGTGTCGTGGCACCAGCACCAGTGGCTAAGGCCCAATTTTTCAGCCCCTGTTTAACAGGGGCGTGTAATTACAATTTTTGATGCAATACTTTGCAACAGGGCTCATTGCTGTGCTCCAAGTACAGTATCTGTGAGGGGTTGCAGTGTTGTGGCACCAGTGGCTAAGGCCCAATTTTTCAGCCCCTGTTTAACAGGGGCATGTAATTACAATTTTTATGCAATGCTTTGCAGCAGGGCTCATTCCTGCACTCCAACTAAAGTATCTGGGAGAGGTTGCAGTGTCGTGGCACCAGCACCAGTGGCTAAGGCCCAATTTTTCAGCTCCTGTTTAACAGGGGCGTGTAATTAAAATTTTTGATGCAATACTTTGCAACAGGGCTCATTGCTGTGCTCCAAGTACAGTATCTGTGAGGGGTTGCAGTGTTGTGGCACCAGTGCCTAAGGCCCAATTTTTCAGCCCCTGTTCAACAGGGGCATGCAATTACAATTCTTGATCTAATAATTCACAGCAGGGCCCATTCATGCGCCCACCAAGAGTAACTGTGAGGGCTCACAGTGTTGTGGCAACACCAACATGTGAGGGGCAAATTTCAGCTGAATATATAGGGCAGGCCCCTACTTTCAAACATCCAACTTACAAACGACTCCTCCTTGCAAACGGAAGGATACAACAGGAAGCGAGAGGAAATCTACCCCAAGGAAGGCAAATTCTCTCCTGTAAGAGTTAATATGGGAAAAAAAGTGTCTCCTCTCCACTGATGCTTTATCACCAATTCTTGTTTCAATAAAAACACCAAATTTTCAAAAAACATTTGTCATTAGGACGGAAAGTGAGGTGAACTGTTCTGAACAGGTGCACACTGCACAGACAGCAAAACAAATGTTACAGGGGTGATAACCCTTCCCTATGTTTTCCAAAAAGCTTAAAAATAGATTTTTTGCCTGGAGCTACACTTAAACAATGTACCTGTTCAAAATTACAAACAGATTCTACATAAGAACAAACCTACAGTCCCTGTCTTGTATGCACCGCCTGTATACGGCTGTTCAGAGTATATAGGGCCTTTTTTTATTTTGTGTGCGGGGTTCCCCTTAGTATCCATACAAGACCCAAAGGGGCTGGTAATGGGCTGGGGTAGGGGAGGTGGGGGGGGGGTGTGATGGGGTAGCTATGCCATTTTTCTTAAAGATTTTCATCCATATTACCGGTACCAGACATTACATTAAAGCCGCAAGCAGTTTTAAATGGCTTTTTTTCCTTTAGAAATGTAATTTTGTGCAGGGACAGTTCTAAACACGGGAAACACGTGGCACTTCACAGGCATACTTTAGACACCCCCCAGGTACGATATTTAAAGGAATATTTGACTTTTTTTTTTCACTTTATGCATCATTAACCACTTAACGACCGCTCACTGTATATATACGTCGGCAGAATGGCACCGACAGGCACAATCACGTAGAGCATACGTGATTGCCTTTGTACAGTTGGGGGGTCCGATCGGACCCCCCTCCTATACAGTGAGCGGTGGCTAAGTGTCCGGGAGCGTTCCGGGATGAGGGGGCAGCCATTCGTTTCTGGCCACCCCCTCGCGATCGCTCCCGGCGAATGGAAATGCCCCCTCTGTCTGTGTCAGACAGAGGGAGCAGGAGGAAGTGATGTCATCTCTGGTGCGGCGCTCACATATACCGAGCGCCGTACAAGAGAAGATATCAGGTTAGTGCACACAACACTACACTGACACCAGGACACATAGGGACATAAATCGCCCCCCCAGGCCCCCCAGATCACCCCAGATCACCCCCCAGATCACCCCCCCAGCCCCCAGTCACAGTGTCACTGATTGCAGTGACCATTTATTTAGTGATCACTGCAATCAGTGACATTTGTGACTGTAAAAGTGTCACCAAAGTTTAGTCTTAGGTCCACTGTAGCCCCCTAACCCCCCCTAATAAAGGTTTAACCCCCTGATCACCCCCCAGATAACCCTTTCACCGCCTATCACCACTGTCGCTTAGCGATCATTTTTCTGATCGCTGTCTTAGCGTCAGTGATGCCGATCGGCAGCCAGTAATTTTTTTTAGGTTCGCCGCAGGTTTTTATAGCGTCAGGTACCCCAATATATTATCTAATAAAGGTTTAACCCCCTTGATCGCCCCCCAGGTAACCCTTTCACCCCCTATCACCACTGTCACTAAGCGATCGTTTTTCTAAACGCTGTCTTAGTGTCTGTGATGCAGATCGGTAGCCGGTAATTTTTTTTAGGTTCGCCGCAGGTTTTTATAGCGTCAGGTACCCCAATATATTATCTAATAAAGGTTTAACCCCCTTGATCGCCCCCCAGGTAACCCTTTCACCCCCTATCACCACTGTCGCTAAGCAATTGTTTTTCTAAACGCTGTCTTAGTGTCGGTGATGCAGATCGTAGCCAGTAATTTTTTTTAGGTTCGCCGCAGGTTTTTATAGCGTCAGGTACCCCAATATATTATCTAATAAAGGTTTAACCCCCTTGATCGCCCCCCAGGTAACCCTTTCACCCCCTATCACCACTGTCACTAAGCGATCGTTTTTCTAAACGCTGTCTTAGTGTCTGTGATGCAGATCGGTAGCCGGTAATTTTTTTTAGGTTCGCCGCAGGTTTTTATAGCGTCAGGTACCCCAATATATTATCTAATAAAGGTTTAACCCCCTTGATCGCCCCCCAGGTAACCCTTTCACCCCCTATCACCACTGTCGCTAAGCAATTGTTTTTCTAAACGCTGTCTTAGTGTCGGTGATGCAGATCGTAGCCAGTAATTGTTTTTTAGGTTCGCCGCATGTTTTTATAGCGTCAGATACCCCAATATATTATCTAATAAAGGTTTAACCCCCTTGATCGCCCCCCCAGGTAACCCTTTCACCCCCATCACCACTGTCGCTAAGCAATCGTTTTTCTAAACGCTGTCTTAGTGTCGGTGATGCAGATCGGTAGCTGGTAATTTTTTTTAGGTTCGCCGCAGGTTTTTATAGCGTCAGGTACCCCCATATATTATCTAATAAAGGTTTTAACCCCCTGATTGCCCCTAGTTAACCCTTTCACCAGTGATCACCATACAAGTGTTACGGGTGACGCTGGTTAGTTAGTTTGCTTTTTATAGTGTCAGGGCACCCGCCGTGTATATAACCCAATAAAGGTTTAACCCCCTGATCGCCCGGCGGGTGATATCAATTAGGTTTTAGCGTCAGAGAGGGTCTGAGTCACACCCCAGGCAGCGTCAGGTTAGTGCCAGTAACGCTAACACCCACGCGTGAAGCATACACCCCCCTTAGTGGTATAGTATCTGAACAGATCAATATCTGATCTGATCAGATCTATACTAGCGTCCCCAGCAGTTTAGGGTTCCCAAAAACGCAGTGTTAGCGGGATCAGCCCAGATACCTGCTGGCACCTGCGTTTTGCCCCTCCGTCCAGCCCAGGCCACCCAAGTGCAGTATCGATCGATCACTGTCACTTACAAAACAAAAACACACATAACTGCAGCATTCGCAGAGACGGGCCTGATCCCTGCGACTCCAGTGCTGTAGGAGGTGATTTCACCACCACAGTTAAAACAAAAAAGGAAATATGCCGAAGCATTGGGGCAGCAGGGGCGGAGGAGCGATTTTGCTCCTAATGCCGCGTACATACGGTCGAAATTCCGACGGAGGCTTGCCCGTGGAAAAGTCCGACCATGTGTGTGCGGCATAACTTTTTTGCGGGAGGATGCCCCCATGCTTCGGGATATATAAATGGTGCGTGTATGCCCATCATTGGAAGTGGGTGGATGAAGGGCGGTATTCTAATGGTGGGCATACCCACCGATCAATCTCTTTTTTCGTTCAGCCAACTGGCTGCATGAAATAAAAAGATTACAATACATGTCCAACAAGGACCAGCAACGTACTGGTATGTTGCTGGACTTTGAATGTTTATACCAGAATGATGCCTGTGGGTTTAGGTATCATGTTGGTATCATTCTTTTCAGCCTGTGGCCGGCTTTCATGTAAAAGCAATCCTAGCGGCTAATTAGCCTCTGGACTGCTTTTACAAGCAGTGGGAGGGAATGCCCCCCCCGGATATAAAAAGCGCCATTGGGAAATTGGGAAAGCATTTTATCACACCGATCTTGGTGTGGTCAGATGCTTTGAGGGCAGAGGAAAAATCTAGGGTCTAGAAGACCCCAGTTTTTTCAAAAAAAGAGTACCTGTCACTACCTATTGCTATCATAGGGGATATTTACATTCCCTGAGATAACAATAAAAATGATTAAAAAAAAAAATACTTGGAAGGAACAATTTAAAAATAAAATAAAAAAGCAAAATTAATAATAAAAAAAAAAAGAAAAAAAAAAAGCACCCCTGTCCTGCCCTGCTCTTGCCCAATGGCGAACGCAAGCGTCGGTCTGGCGTCATATGTAAACAGCAATTGCACCATGCATGTGAGGTATCACCGCGAAGGTCAGATCGAGGGCAATCATTTTAGCAGTAGACCTCCTCTGTAAATCTACTGGGGTAACCTGTAAAGGCTTTTAAAGGCTTTTAAAAATGTATGTAGTTTGTCGCCAATGCGCGTTTGTGCGAAATTTTAAAGCATGTCGTTTTTGGTATCTATGTACTCGGCCTAAGATCATCTTTTTTATTTTATCAAACATTTGGGCAATATAGTGTGTTTTAGTGCATTAAAATTAAAAAAAGTGTATTTTTTAACCCAAAAAATGCGTTTGAAAAATCGCTGCGCAAATACTGTGTAGAAAAAAAAAATGCAACACCCACCATTTTAATCTGTAGGGCCTTTGCTTTAAAAATATATATAATGTTTGGGGGTTCAACATAATTTTCTTGCAAAAAAAAAAAATGTTTTCATGTAAACAAAAAGTGTCAAAAAGGGCTTTGTCTTCAAGTGGTTAGAAGAGTGGATGTAAGCTTCCTAATGTTGTGTATAAAATGCCAGAACAGTTCAAAACCCCCCCCCCCCAAATGACCCCATTTTGGAAAGTAGACACCCCAAGATATATACTGAGAGGCATGTCGAGTCCATGGAATATTTTATATGTTGACACAAGTTGCGGAAAAACGACAATTTTTTTTTTTTTTTTTTTTTTTGCACAAAGTTGTCACTAAATGATATATTGCTCAAACATGCCATGGGCATATGTGGAATTACACCCCAAAATACATTCTGTTGCTTCTCCTGAGTACGGGGATACCACATGTGTGAGACTTTTTGGGAGCCTAGCCACGTACGGGACCCCAAAAACAAAGCACCGCCTTCAGGCTTTCTAAGGGTGTAAATTTTTGATTTCACTTCTCACTGCCTATCACAGTTTCGGAGGCCATGGAATGCCCAGATAGCACAAAACCCCCCCAAATGACCCCATTTTGGAAAGTAGACACCCAAGCTATTTGCTGAGAGGTATTGTGAGTATTTTGCAGATCTCGCTTTTTGTCACAAAGTTTTGAAAATTGAAAAAATATATATATATATATATATATATATATATATATATATATTTTCTTTCTTCATTTTCAAAAACAAATGAGAGCTGTAAAATACTCGCCATTCCTCTCAGCAAATAGCTTGGGGTGTCTATATTCCAAAATGGGGTCATTTGGGGGGGTTTTGTGCGATTTTGGCATTTTATGGCCTTCGAAACTGTGATAGGTAGTGAGGAGTGAAATCAAAAATTTGTGCCTAGAAATCCTGAAGGCGGTGCTTGGTTTTCGGGGTCCCGTACGCGGCTAGGCTCCTAAAAAGTCCCACACATGTGGTATCCCCGTACTCAGGAGAAGCAGAAAAATGTATTTTGGGGTGTAATTCCACATATAACCATGGCATGTGTGAGCAATATATCATTTAGTGACAACTTTTTGTAATTTTTTTTTTTTTGTTTTTTTTTTTGTCATTATTCAATCACTTGGGACAAAAAAAAATATATTCAATGGGCTCAACAGGCCTCTCAGCAATTTCCTTGGGGTGTCTACTTTCTAAAATGGGGTCATTTGGGGGGGTTTTGTGCTATTTTGGCATTTTATGGCCTTCGAAACTGTGATAGGTAGTGAGGAGTGAAATCAAAAATTTGTGCCCTTAGAAATCCTGAAGGTGGTGCTTGGTTTCCGGGGTCCCGTACGCGGCTAGGCTCCTAAAAAGTCCCACACATGTGGTATCCCCGTACTCAGGAGAAGCAGCAAAATGTATTTTGGGGTGAAATTCCACATATAACCATGGCATGTGTGAGCAATATATCATTTAGTGACAACTTTTTGTAATTTTTTTTTTTTTTTTAGTCATTATTCAATCACTTGGGACAAAAAAATAAAAAATTCAATGGGCTCAACATGCCTCTCAGCAATTTCCTTGGGGTGTCTACTTTCCAAAATGGGGTCATTTGGGGGGGTTTTGTACTGCCCTGTCATTTTAGCACCTCAAGAAATGAGAGCAGTCATAAATTTAAAGCTGTGTAAATTTCAGAAAATGTACCCTAGTTTGTAAACTCTATAACTTTTGCGCAAACCAATAAATATACGCTTATTGACATTTTTTTTACTAAAAACATGTGGCTGAATACATTTTGGCCTAAATGTATGACTACAATTGAGTTTATTCGATTTTTCTTATAACAAAAAGTAGAAAATATCATTTTTTTTCAAAATTTTCGGTCTTTTTCCGTTTATATCGCAAAAAATAAAAATCGCAGAGGCAATCAAATACCATTAAAAGAAAGCTCTATTTGTGGGAAGAAAAGGACGCAAATTTCGTTTGGGTACAACATTGCATGTCCGCACAATTTACAGTTAAAGCAGCGCAGTGCTAAATTCTGAATTCACCTCTGGTCCTCTAGCTACCAAATGGTCCGGGGCTTAAGTGGTTAAAATGACTGCTCCAGAAAAACGGCCGTTTTTAAAACTTCTTTTTGCATTGATACATGTCCCCTGGTGCAGAACCCGGGTTCCCAAACCCTTTTTAGGACAAAAACATGCATAATAGTCGTTATAATTAGCACTTTAGATTTCGAACGTTCGCATCCATTGTATTTAATAGGGTTCTAAAGTTCGTGCGAACTTTCGGTCCGTTCGCGGGTTCTGGTGCGAACCGAACCCGGGGGTGTTCGGCTCATCACTACCCAGGACCTACCAAGCGGAGAGACTATTAGGACTGCAGAGTTGACACTTACTCTTGGCTAGGGATGAGCCAAACACCCCCCTGTTCGGTTCGCACCAGAACCTGCGAACGGACCGAAAGTTTGCGCAAACTTTAGAACCCTATTAAATACAATGGACACGAACATTCGAAATCAAAAGTGCTAATTATAACGGCTAATATGCAAGTTATTGTCCTAAAAATGGTTTGGGGACCCGGGTCCTGCCCCAGGGGACATGTATCAATGCAAAAAGAAGTTTTAAAAACTGCAGTTTTTTCGGCAGCAGTGATTTTAATGATACATGAAGTGAAAAAAAAAAGTGAAATGTTCCTTTAACCACTTCCCTACCCAGCCATAGACAAATGACGTCCACAGATGGGATCTCCCATCCTGGGTGGACGTCATATGACGTCCTCGACTTTGTAGGGGGATATCTGAATGATGCCTGCAGCTAGAGGCATCATTCAGATATCCTTTTGAAGTGCCGGCGATTCTGTGCACCATAAGAATGATCATAGCGGTGGTTCCGCCGCTTGATCGTTCTTATAGGCAGCGGGAGGGGACCTCCCGCCGCCATCCGGTGCTTCTCCGGACTCCCCCGTGCGATCGGGGACCCGGAGTGAATGTTCCGGCATCGTTGGTGGAGTCACGTGATGAGCATAGAGCATGGTCACCAGTCATCTCTATGATCGTCGGAGGCCCGGGCGCGATGTGATGACGTCACGCCCGGGTCTCAAATGTAAACAAAGCCGCCATTGCGGCTGTAAGTATGAAATCAGTGAAAAAATGTTCACTGATCTCATGCTTTCCAGCCTGGAGGAGAGATGTGGGGTCTTATTGATCCCGCATCTCTCAATAAAGAGAACCTGTCACACACATTCCTATTACAAGGGATGTTTACATTCCTTGTAATAGGAATAAAAGTGATCAAAAAAAAAAAAAAAGTAAAATCATTGTAAAAAAATAAATAAATAAGTAAAAAAAAAAAACTAGACCTCCTCTGTAATTCTAACCTGGTAACCTGTAAAAAAAATTAAAGCGTCGCCTATGGAGATTTTTAAGTACCGAAGTTTGGCGCCATTCCATGAGTGTGCGCAATTTTAAAGCGTGACATGTTAGGTATCTATTTACTCGGCGTAACATTATCTTTCATATTTTCCCAAAAAATTGGGCTAACTTTACTGTTTTGTTATTTTTTCATTCATGAAACCATTTATTTTAAAAAAAAAGGCGTTTGAAAAATTATTGCGCAAATATTGTGCAAGAAAAAATGTTGCAATGACCGTCATTTTATTCCCTAGGGTGTCTGCTAAAAAAACATGTATAATGTTTGGGGGTTCTGAGTAATTTTCTAGCAAAAGAATGATGATTTGTACATGTAGGAGAGAAGTGCCAAAATAGGCCCGGTATTGAATAGGTACAAAAAGCCCTGTATTGAAGTGGTTAAATATCGTACCTGGGGGGTGTCTAAAGTATGCCTGTGAAGTGGCACGTGTTTCCCGTGTTTAGAACTGTCCCTGCACAAAATGACATTTCTAAAGGAAAAAAAGTCATTTAAAACTGCTTGCGGCTTTAATGTAATGTTTGGTCCCGGCAATATGGATGAAAATCATTGAGAAAAATGGCCTGGGTACCCCCCCACCCCAGCCCACTACCAGCCCCTTTGGATCTTGTATGGATATTAAGGAGAACCCCGCACCCAAAATAAAAAAAGGCCCTATATACTGTATATACTCTGAACAGCAGTATACAGGCGATGCAAACAAGGCAGGGACTGTAGGTTTGTTCTTAAGTACAATCTGTTTGTAATTTGGAACAGGTACATTTTTAAGTGTAGCTCCAGCCAAAAAATCTATTTTTAAGCTTTTTGGAGAACATAGGGAAGGGTTATCACCCCTGTAACATTTGTTTTGCTGTCTGTGCACCTGTTGAGAACATTTCACCTCACTTTCAGTCCCAATGTCAAATGTTTTTGGAAAATTTGGGGTTTTTATTGAAACAAGGATTGGTGATAAAGCATCAGTAGAGAGGAGACACCTTTTTCCCATATTAACTCTTACAGGAGAGAATTTCCCTTCCTAGGGGTAGATTTCCTCTCACTTCCTGTTGTCTCCTTCCGTTTGCAAGTAGGAGTCATTTGTAAGTTGGATGTTTGAAAGTAGGGGACTGCCGTATATACTCTGCAGAAATTTGCCCCTAAGGTGTTGGTGTTGCCACAACACTGTAAGCCCTCACAGTTACTCTTGGTGGGCGCTGGAACGCCCTGCTGTGAACTATTATATCAGGAATTGTAATTACATGCCATTGTTGAACAGTGGTAGGAAAAATTGGGCCTTCGGTGGTGGTGCTGGTGCCACAACACTGCAAGCCCTCACAGTTACTCTTAGTGGGCGCATGAATGGTCCCTGCTGTGAATTATTAGATCAAGAATTGTTATTACATGCCCCTGTTAAACAGGGGCAGAAAAATTGGGCCTTAGGCGCTGGTTCCACAACACTGCAACCCCTCACAGATGCTGTACTTGGAGCGCAGCAATGAGCCCTGTTGCAAATTATTGCATCAAAAATTGTAATTACACGCCCCTGTTAAACAGGGGCAGAAAAATTGGGCCTTAGGCACTGGTGCTGGTGCAACCCCTCACGGATACTGTACTTGGAGTACAGCAATGAGCCCTGCTGCAAAGCATTGCATCAAAATTTGTAAATGCACGCCCCTGTTAAACAGGGGCTGAAAAATTGGGCCTTAGCCACTGGTGGCGGTGCCCAGAACCAAAATGTTCTTTCAAGCTATCAGCATGATTATTGAGGAGGAAGAGGATAGTCACTCAGCATAACAGGATAGTCACTCTGCATCAGCATAGGCAGTCTTGAAGGGATCTGACATTTAAAAGAAAATAATTCTGTTACATCAGCATCAGGTGCTTGGTAGCTGGTGGTGATCCAAGACTGATTCATTTTTATGAAGGTCAGTCGATCGACCGAGTCAGTTGACAGGCGCACCCTGTGATCGGTTACAAAGCCTCCAGCAGCACTGAATGTGCGTTCCGAAAGAACGCTGGATGCAGGACAGGCCAGTATCTCAATTGCATACTGTGCAAGCTCTGGCCAGTGATCCATCCTCAAGACCCAGTAACCCAGAGGATTTTCGGTGGGAAAGGTGTCCAAGTCTGATCTTGCCCCTAGGTATTCCTGCACCATGTAAACCAGACGCTGGCGATGGTTGCTGGAACCGATAATACCTTGGGGCTGCGGACTAAAAAATTGTCTGAACGCATCGGTCAGATGGCCACCTTCTCCACCGCTCCTTCTTTGACTGACCGAAGCCACAGCAACACGTTGTCCAGGACCAGGAATTTGTAACCTCCCAGTCTCTGGGAACGCGCTGCACAGACCTTTCTGCAAGGCCTCCCGAAGATGCCTCATCCTCTGCTCCCTCTGCGACGGCAAGATAAGGTCCCCAACCTTACCCTTGTAACGTGGATCAAGGAGAGTTGTCAGCCAGTAATGACCCCTCTCCTTGATCGCACGAATACGAGGATCCTTCCGCAGGCTTTTCAGGATCAGGGAGGCCATGCAGCGTAGGTTAGCTGAGGCATTCGGTGCAGAGTCCTCTGGGTCACTGAGGACGACATGATCCGCAGCCACCTCCTCCCAGCCATGTACAAGTCCATGGGTGTCTTGGGACTGTAATTGATCCCTTGAAGACTGCTGCTGATGCTGAGTGCTAGTCTCCACCTCCATGCTGAAACAATCCTCCTCCTCCTCCTCGTCCTCTTCCTGTGTTATAGCCGGGCCAGCAGAAACACTGTCTGGATAAAGGGGGCCTTGAGAGGTAAGGAAGTCCTCCTCTTCCTGCCTCTGTTCTGCCTCAAGTGCCCTGTCCATTATTCCACGCAGCGTGTGCTCCAACAGGTGGACAAGAGGGACAGTGTCACTGATGCATGCACTGTCACTGCTCACCATCCTCGTGGCCTGCTCAAATGGTGCCAGAACAGTGCATGCATCCCTGATCATGGCCCACTGGCGTGGGTAAAAAATCCAACCTCCCCTGACACTGTCCTGTTGCCATATTGCAACAGATACTCATTGATGGTCCTCTGCTGCACGTGTAGCCGCTGCAGCATGGCCAACGTAGAGTTCCACCTGGTGGGCATGTCACAGATTAGGCGGTTTTTGGGCAAGTTGTAATCCTTTTGCAGGTCAGACAGCCGAGCACTGGCATTATATGACCAGCGGAAATGCCCACAGAGTTTCCTGGCCTGCTTCAGGACCTCCTGTAAGCCCGGGTACCTGTCCAAGAATTGCTGCACCACCAAGTTAAGGACGTGAGCCAAACAGGGCACATGGATCAGTTGTCCCTGTCGGAGGGCGGAGAGGAGGTTGGTGCCATTTCGGAAACCACCTTTTCTGGCTTAAGCTGGCGTGGTGTCAACCATCTCTGAGCCTGCCCCTGCAGAGCTGACAGAATCTCTGCCCCAGTGTGGCTCCTGTCCCCCAAGCACACCAGCTCAAGCACTGCATGGCATCTTTTTGCCTGCGTACTTGCGTAGCCCCTTGAACGCCTACGGAGCACCTTTGGTTCAGAGGACAAATCAGTAGAGGAAGAGGCCATGGAGGAAGAAGAAGAGGAGGGGGTGGAGGAGAGAGGTGTGTCAGAATCACCAGTAGTAACATTTTGGAGGCGTGGTGGTGGAACAACCTCCAACACTACTGCACCTTGTCCTGCATCCTTCCCAGCTGCCAGCAGAGTCACCCAATGCGCCGTAAAAAGATAGGCAACGTCCCTGTCCATGCCTGCTGGACCATGAGTCAGCGGCAATATGCATCTTACCGCTGACCGCTCTGCCCAGCGAGGCCAAGACATTGCCTCCCACATGCTGATAGAGAGCCGGAATCGCCTTCCGTGAGAAAAAGTGGCGTTTGGGAACCTGCCACTGAGGAACCGCACATACCACAAACTCACGTAAGGGGGTAGAGTATACCAACTGAAAAGGCAGCAGTTGAAGTGCTAGCAATTTAGCCAAGCTAGCACTCAACCGCTGGGCATGTGGATGGCTGGGAGCGAACTTCTTTCGGCGGTGCAGCAGCTGGGGCAGGGAAATTTGCCTGGTACAATCAGACGTCGGTGTACAGATAGCAGATTGCCCGCAAGTACTTGGCTGTGACACACCTAATTCTACACCTTCATTCCTCTCAGTGCAGGTTTCTGAGAGGACTGAAGGTAAAGTGGGGTTGGAGATCCCAGCTTATGAGGAGCAAGGAGAGGTCCGCTTTGTTCTTTGGTGTGGGTCTTTTAGGTAAGCTTGCCAACGGACTGCATGGCAGGTCGACATATGTCTGGTCAAGCACGTGGTGCCCAAGCGGCTGATGTTTTGGCCATGCGAGATACGCTTTAGACATATGTTGCAAATGGCAACGGTGCGATCTGCTGCACACGTCTGAAATGAAAAAAGGCCCACACCAAAGAACTTTTTGAATAACGCGCAGAGACAGCAGCGCCCTGCACATGCGGAGCTCTGCGGTGTGATGCAGTCGGTATGCTGCCCTTAAGCTGGCTCCTGGAGAGCATCCTGCCTCATTGGAGATGTGCCTCCTCCTCCTCCTCCTCTCTCCTATCAGGCACCCACGTGGAGTCAGTGACCTCATCATCCCCTCCCTCCTCATCACTGGAGCCAATCTGGCAGTATGCTGCAGCTGGGGGAACATGACTGCCAGATAGCTGACCTTGTTGGGCACCCCCTCTCTCTGGGCTCATGTTACTACCCCCTCTCTCTGAGCTCACGTTACTGCCTTCCTCCAGCTGGGTTCCAACATCGGAGCCTTCAAAACGCTGGGCATCCTCCTAGAGCATGTACCCAACACTGTGCTCAAACAGTTCGGGGGACTCCTCAGGAGGACATGGTGGGGCTAGGGAAGGAGTGACTGATGCCATTGAGCCGAGGGAAGAGGCCGCTTTGGCAGCTGCTTTGCCAGACAAAGTATCCTGAGCCTGGGTGAGAGAGGATGAGGAGGAGGAGGACGGCTTGGTCATCCACTCTACCAAGTCTTGGGCATGTTGCGGCTCAACATGGCCAGCTGCCGAAAAGAAGGACAAGCATGTCCCACCACCACGTGCTGATGAGGATGCACCATGTCCACGACCAGTAGCACTGTTGCCTCTAGACACAGAGCCTGCTTGCCCTCTTTTATTGCCTCGTGACTGTCTGCCTCTCATTGTTTGCCTTCCAGACATACTAATGGCCTGCAGTGAGATGTAGCTGCACAAAGGTGGGATGTATCTATATATATATATATATATATATATATATATATATATATATATATATTGTGTGAAAGACTAGCATCAAAAGGTAGAGCTTGAAGGACACCGCCACTCGCTGGGTCTTCTTTTTAAGGGCTTTGTTTGCCCATTTTTATTAAAAGAAGTTTAAACAAAATCAAAGGTTTCCCTCGCAGGGGTTTCAACACTCCTTTTCATCAATAACATGACATTAAGCCTCCTGGCTTATACATACAGCAGTGTTGCTCAGGCCTTCCACTTCAGGCTCTTGTCTGTCTCCTACAGACTATTCCCTTGGCAACACCGTCCATTTAGATAGCAGCCCCTCACTGCTCTGACCCTCAGACCTGGGTCTCTGGCTTTCAGTGAGCAGACAACCACTCTCTGGCTTCTCCAGTGCACACTTGCACTCTATGGCTTCCCCAGTGCACACCTGCACTCGTCAGGAGGGTGGAGCTCAGGTTGCTGGGCCTGACTCTACTATCAGGACACAGTACACTGAAAATACTTGCAGCTCTCTGCTTGTGGTTTTATTATGAGAACACCACTATAATAGTCACTAACTGTATTCAGGTAAGCCTTAGGTGAATGCTATGCAAAGCAACAATCACCTGCCTGCCTGTCACAGTATAGAGACTAACTTTATTCTAGTGAGCTTTAGGTGAACGCTATGCAAAGCACACAGTAGTACACTAAGTGAAACACTGACTGTCTGCAGCTAGCACAATCACCTGCCTGCCCTTCACAGTATAGAGACTAACTATTCAGGCAAGCTTTAGGTGAACGCTACGCAAAGCACACAGTAGTACACTAAGTGAAACACTGACTGTCTGCAGCTAGCACAATCACCTGCCTGCCCTTCACAGTATAGAGACCAACTGTATTCAGATGAGCTTTAGGTGAACGCTATGCAAAGCACACAGTAGTACACTAAGGGAAACACTGATTGTCTGCAGCTAGCACAATCACCTGCCTGCCTGTCACAGTATAGAGACTAACTGTATTCAGGTGAGCTTTAGGTGAACAGTATGCAAAGCACACAGTACACTAAGTGAAACACTGACTGTCTGCAGCTAGCACAATCACCTGCCTGCCTGTCACAGTATAGAGACTAATAATGGGGTGTGTATACTGCGCTGTCTGTATAACAATAATTAATATTTATCTGTGCTGCAACAAAAAATGTGAGACACACACAACAATGCAAATAATAAAAAAATATGCTGCGCAAAGATAAAAACGTGATAGTGAAAATGAATGCTAAAATGAACAGAACTTCCAATAATCTCTGTAGGTTTGATCCCACGTCTAAAAGGAAAAAAGGTTAGGTCCAAAATAATGTCCACAATATACTTCTCCTGTAGGGCTATCTAAAAAATGACTGGTGTGGATAGCATAGAAAGTCTTATAATACAAATAATATAAAACATGTATGATAAAAACGCATGTCCAATCTTCTAAACATGCATCCGTGACATCAAACTGGAACACCACAGAACAATGCTGATTTGGAATAGTGAAGAATCCACCACCTCTATTTAAACTGGCCGCTTACCGAAAGTACTGATCCCGGTATGAGATCAGTGCACGCATGCGACTGTTATCCCTGCCAAGGGCTCTTTAAATCAGCTCTCCTGGTTCCTCTGATGTTTAAATAGGTGAACTCCCGGTGTCCCAACGGACCATGATAAGACAGAAAAGACATTCCATAGAGTAATCTAGTATAGGACTTTTTATTCAAATAATTTAAAAAATGCACTTACAATGTACATCAGGTATATAAGCGGGTGGTATGCTCTCACTGCCCGTCGCTTCTGGGACTTGTGCGATAGTAAAGTGTGGTGACTTCAGTACGCCGCTCCTCCCTACATCGTTTCGACAAAGGTGCCCCTGGATGACGACACCTTTGTCGAAACGACGTAGGGAGGAGCGGCGTGCTGACGTCACCACACTTTACTATCGCACAAGTCCCGGAAGCGACGGGCAGTGAGAGCCGGCCAGCTTTGTAACATACCACCCGCTTATATACCTGATGTACATTGTAAGTGCATTTTTCACAACTCCAACACACTACACAAGACCGCAGAGTCGGCGGCCTTATATACTGTGGGGCGTGTACTAAACCCCCTGAGCCATAATTGGCCAAAGCCACCCTGGTTTTGGCCAAATACGGCTCTCTGTTCAGACGGCGCTGTGATTGGCCAAGCATGCGGGTCATAGTGCATGCTTGGCCAATCAACAGCCAGCAATGCACTGCGATGCCACAGTGAATTATGGGCCGTGACGCGCCACTCGAATTTGGCGCGAACGGCCCATAATGTTCGATCTTCGTCGAACGGTCGAACAGCCGATGTTCGAGTTAAACATGGGTTCGACTCGAACTCGAAGCTCATCCCTACTCCTGGCATCCAGCGACTGAAGTGGCAAGAGCCCTGCTGGGCAGCCTTTCGCTGTGTATTTCCAGTCTCCATACTTGTCTCTTGTTTTTCCCACCGTGGAGGTCTGATTGATGTATGCGGTATTAGTGAACTGCTAAATTACGCTACTGATCCTGGTCAGCACTCAGGTTCAGCTTATGCTCTCAGAAACCTATTTTGCTATTTAAAGGGTCCTATATATGCAGGACTATATGACTTCAATGTACCTACTACACGGTATGTGACATTTTAACTCCAGTTAGCTGGAAAATGAACATGCTTCAGTGTCTGGTGCTACCAAATGAGCTATAGCGGTCCTGCCTTCATGTCTGTGGATATGGGATGTACTGACTGAATCCTTCTTGTCAAGATTATTCCCGTGGTGGACATATCTTGCAACACTGTCTCACTCTTACTATGGATGCCCATCCATTCTGATATCATCGGGTCTCATACCCTAATCAGCTTAATTAGTCATCACCACGGTGCCTACTTTTTTCTGGATAACGGGGACTGTTACCTGCCTGCTGATGAGCTCTGTATTTTATTAATAACGTTATTTATTACTGCAGTATGTTTTTAATCTATGGTTGAGTATAGTGAGATGATTTGTCCAGACTAGGATAGATTGCTTCCTTGCATATACTAAAACCTACAGTGTGTGTATTTCCCTTCCCTCTTAGTTTCAATAAAGCCTATTATATATTTTTGTACCTACAAGCCGTGGTTGACCCGTCCATTATTTTTTGCTTTCTGGGGACAATTCTTGTCCCACCCAAACTTTTTTTTGCATGTAGTCCTTCTGCTTAATTGGGAAGGTATCCCATCCACCATTGATGAATCGTCCGGTACTTTACTAATTTAAATTCACTTTTTGGTGAGAGTGGATTCTGGGATTCTTTTATTTTCTTTTAGGGCAATATGGTCAGACCTTGAACATAAATTGCTGATGAGCTGGATACAGCAGGCAGCTAAAATTATATTCCAATTTACTACAAATGTAAATGTTCAGCTTGATGCTACTGCTCAGCCTCCCAATTGGTACTTTAAAGAATTCTCACTTCCATGTTTATTAAAGTGTTCTGTTCACCAAGGAACAAAGTACATTTAATACTTTGTCCCATAAGGCTAAGTTAGATAGGGCACCGCCCACAGCCCTCCGACAATGTAGCTAGGAAGGAGATGGATTCTTTGACGATTGCTTCTTTTCTCCATCTCCAATCTCTAAGCAGGTTCTCACTTGCCTAGAACATTTTAGCTCACAAGTTACCCTCTTCCTGCATTCCTTCTTTGTTTTCCTTGTGCCCTTTAAGAGACCTGCATTGGAAAAACACAAGTCTCTGCACATGGTGTAAACAAGCCTAAAATATTTTATGCAGAAAAGACTACAGCGCACACTTCCATCCGTTTTTCTTGACTACCTGGTGTCCACGGGCGGAGCAGATGTAAAATCATTTGGCACAGTAACACTGAAATACCATCTATAGTGGGGTGTCTTTTGATGCAAGTGACATTTATTTACATACATTTATTCATACGCTCAATAAAGATGATAATTAATTTTCACATCTTGAACTCATTGGTATATGTGGACTAGCCTCTTGAGTTCTTCTCAAATCCCAGTAGGACTAGTCTTCCACAAAGGTGATTGCAGACTACTGCAGACTTTTCCATTAATACTTGAGTACTATTGATTCACTGTACTATATATTGTTTATGCTGGCTTCTCATTGGACTTTATACATGGCGTAACCCAGAAGTCACTTTATCTCCAACATCTATACAGTGAGTGTACAGTTTCCACCACATTGAGTGTGCTGAAGTCTTTTGTGCATGTTTTATACTTCAGGACTTCTTGGTAGTTTGGTGACACCAGTCTTTTTTGGGTAACCTTCCATCACTTTGGACCACTATGTCTGGTTATCATTCATTGTACATTGCTGGTTTGTCAGTTTATACTTTATGTTTTCCATTACAGTCTATACACCTATTTCTGGCGCCATCACATTTGTGTTTGTCAAATCTATATTTTTTTCAGTTTTTAAACAGATATGATGTGTGAGTTTAAGAAACTGGTACAGATAAAACTTATTGTAGTGGGATTTTTGATTCATCAGCATAAAAACTATTTTTAATAGTATTATTACTATAGTTACATTACCTATGTTTTAGCCTTGCAGAGAATTTCACATCCTATACTTCGATATTTTAGTAAGCTTCTTAAGATAAAAAGAGAAAAAAATGTGCTAATCGGTAGAGTGTCCTTCATAGAAATACAATCTTTTTACAACTTATGTGCTGAAGCAAATAGACACAAAACAACAATGTGCCTATTTAACTAAAGGGTTGGTTGACCTTGTAGAAGAAAACATATTTTGAGAATATATTTAACATTGGTATTTGGTGATGTATTAAAGAAAGATAAATAATGAGTGAGTAAAAATTATTCTGGATCTATGTACTATATCATCACTAGTACATGTTTGTATAATACAACTAATGATAAACCGAACCTACCTAGGTTTGGTTCGAAGCAGGTCCACAGAACATGACGAAAGTTGGAGTGCCGAACCCTATTGAAGTTAATAGGATCAAAACGTTAAAGAAAAAGTAATGGCGATGGTCTAGGCCATGGATATGCAATTAGCGGACCTCCAGCTGTTGCAAAACTACAAGTCCCATCATGCCTCTGCCTCTGGGTGTCATGCTTGCTGCTGTCAGAGTCTCGCTATGCCTCATGGGACTTGTAGTTTGGCAACAGCTGGAGGTCCGCTAATTGCATATCCCTGGTCTAGGCTAATAGGCATACGTCCAAAGCAAAAAAAAAATTTTAAAATTAAATATTCCATTTGGCAGGAGCAACCTTAGTAATAAAATTGTCCTTTAAATAACATGCCTGAACCTGCCTGGGAAGTGCCACATCTGTATGATGTATTCATCCCTCCACAGCAAAACTGATATTTAGAAAGGAAAAAATGCAGTTTAACTACTTGCTGCCTGCTCAAAGTAGTTTTACTGCAGGGAGCGGCACAGGCAGGCCGGACGGACAATGTACCTGTGCGTCACTGGCTTGCTTCTGGGTTGGACACAACACAAGTTTGACAGCTGATTTTAGCCGATGTTTTTGGCTGAAGTCAGCTGATCGGTTGTGTCCAATCACACACTTCTCTCTACAAAGCAGGAAGAAAAAACAGGCACATAGTAAAAGTAAAAGCAGCACACATTACACATTGTTTGGCACACAATTAACCCCAGTCAGTTAGTGACCCTCCCAGATAGTGTCTGTGGGTGCCAGATTTCTCGCCACCCTATCAGTCACACTAAAGTCGCTGATCCCTGCCATTACAGCATAGCGTCTATAGCTGCGTAAATTCCACTATATATGCCATCGTTTGTAGACGCTATAATTTTCACACAAACCAATTAATATACACCTATTGGGATTTTTTTTGTACTATAGACACAATAGATTTTGGCCTAAATTCACGAAGAACTTTGATTTTAGCATTTTTTAATAGATATGTTTTATAACAGAAAGTAGAAAATATAATTTTTCTTAGCAAAATTTTGGGTACTTTTTCATTCATATAATTAAAAATAAAAAACAGTGTGGTGATCAAATACCACCAACAAAAATGTTTTTAATTTAATTTGCGTACAGTGTTGCATGGCCACGCAATTGGAAAATAAAGCAGCGCAGTACTGAGGTCAAGTGGTTACATTTTTGGCAAATGACAGCTCCTGGCCCCTGTTTGGAAACAGAGAGTCAAACTATGCAGATTTGTGGTAAGTCAGCAACAGGATTGGATGTTTTTTGTGCGTATTTTTTTCTTTCAACAAGTATCATTCATTGCGATTGGCATCACAATGAATGATGTCATATTATCCCCTTCCCTTTGTTTACATGGCTGAGGATTCCCAGCCAGTAAGTGAATGAGGACAGGATGCGTCACTGGTTGCTGCATGCTCCTACTGCGTCCTTAGCAACCATTGACAGAAAGGGAACCATCATATATAGTAGTGGTATAAATACCTCTACTGTATATATCATGTTGGCCTCTGGCTTAAAGAGCAAAAAGTCTGGTGTTTGGACAAATGCCCAAACAATCAAAGTTCTGAATCTTGAGCTCATTCCTAATTGCAACCTTATAATGCATTTTAGTAAGTATCCCTGCAGATGGCTGAGAGTCACATGAGTTCATGGGGGGCTAAATGTAAACAAGCTATTTGTCCTTGGGATGAAGTCTTTATCAGGATAAAGGGAGTTTGGATGGAGAACAGCCAAGGGTGATAAATAAAGGGATTTTTATAACAGCTTACCTGTAAAATCCTTTTCTTGGAGTACATCACGGGACACAGAGCGGCATAGTCATTACTAATGGGTTATATAGTTTACCTTCAGGTGCTGGCACTGGCAACTTCCAAACCGGAAGTACCCTCCCCTATATAAGCCCCTCCCATCCGGGAGCACCTCAGTTTTGTAGCAAAGCAATAAGTGTCCCAAAAAGAGGGGTGGGAGCTCTGTGTCCCGTGATGTACTCCAAGAAAAGGATTTTACAGGTAAGCTGTTATAAAAATCCCTTTTTCTTTTTCGTACATCACGGGACACAGAGCGGCATAGTCATTACTAATGGGACGTCCCAAAGCAATGCCAAATGAGGGGAGGGATACACTATACATAAGCTGGGCGCCATCAGGCATGAGGCTCTTTTGCGGCCTGCAACACACTGCGCCCAAAGGCGACATCCTCCTGACTTCTGACGTCTACCTGGTAGAATCTAGTAAACGTGTGTACTGAAGACCATGTTGTGGCCTTACAGACTTGAGCCAGGGAGGCCTGGTGATGCACTGCCCATGAGGTTCCAACTGCTCTTGTGGAGTGCGCCCTAACTTTGAACGGAGGCGGTCTCCTTTTCAAGCCATAAGCTTGCATAATGACCTGTCGAATCCACTTGGCTAAAGTAGATTTTGATGCTGCCTGACCCTTTCTGGGGCCTTCCGGCAGAACAAACAAAGTATCCGTTCTACGAATCTGAGCAGTGGCTTTTAGATAAGCTTTAACTGCTCTTACTACATCCAAAGAATGCAATAACTTTTCCTCTACCGAACTAGGTTTGGGGAAAAAGGAAGGAAGAACCACATCTTGGTTTAAATGGAACCTCGATACCACCTTAGGAAGAAGGCTGGATGAGGACGTAATACTACTCTGTCCTTATGGACAACCAGATATGGCTCCTTACAGGACAAGGCGGCTAATTCCGATACTCTTTTAGCCGAACAAATGGCTACTAAGAAAATCAATTTCCTGGTGAAAAGAACCAAGGAAATGTGCCGCAATGGTTCAAATGGTTGTTTCTGTAGAACCGACAGAACCAGGTTTAAGTCCCATGGACATATGGGAATACTAACCGGATGGCTAATACGCATCACTCCTTGTATGAAAGCTTTGACTAATGAATGCAAAGCCAAGGGCCTTTGAAAAAATATTGACAAGGCCGTCTGACCCTTGATAGTACTCAAGGCAAGCTTCCTATGTACAGCCCACTGTAGGAAGTCCAGAATCCTACCTATTACGTACTTACAAGGATGCCATTTCTTGGCCTCACACCACGTGATGTACGCCTTCTAGATCCTCTAATAGATCTGCCTGGATACCGGCTTCCTGGCATTGATCATGGTAGATACCACAGGATTAGAGAGCCCTCTCTTTTTTAGAATGTGGGCTTCAATAGCCAGGCCGTCAAACCTAGGGCTGGTAAGGAAGGGTAGTATATCGGTCCTTGCGAAAGCAGGTCCGGACGATGTGGGAGGGTCCAAGGACTTCCCACTGACATTTTTACAATCTCTGCGTACCATGCCTTTCGGGGCCACGCTGGAGCCACCAGAATCACTGGTTTCTTTTCTACCCTGATTCTGCGGATTAATCGCGGTGGGAATGCATATATCAGCTTGAACTGATCCCAAGGGAACACGAGGGCATCCAAACCGCAAGCTAGGGGATCCTTTGTGCGAGACACAAATCTGTCCACCTTTGCGTTGAATCTGGATGCTAGCAGATCTACATCCGGTGTTCCCCACCGCTGGCATATTGCCTGGAAAACCTTGGGGTGAAGAGACCATTCCCCGGGCATAATTGCTGGCGACTTAAAAAGTCCGCTCTCCAATTTTCCACTCCTGGGGTGAAAACCGCGGATATGGCTGTGACATATCTTTCTGCCCATTCCAGGATGCAATTCGCTTCCCTCTGGGCTGCACGACTCCTGGTGCCACCCTGGTGATTGATATATGCCACTGCTGTGGCATTGTCTGATTGAATTCTGACAGGTGACCCTTGGAGTTTGGATGTCCATGCTACTAGGGCATACCGGGCTGCTCGTATCTCTAAGAGATTGGTGGGCAGGGCCTTCTCTGCTTCTGACCACTTGCCCTGGAGAGACCATTGCTCCAGTACTGCCCCCCAGCCTATGAGGCTGGCATCTGTAGTGACCACCTTCCAAGAAACCGGACTGAAGGGTTTCCCTTTTTCCAGATTCTGGGGCACCAACCACCAATGGAGGCTCTTGCGAACGGAAGGGTACAGGGACATTGGTAAGTCTAAAGCCTGAACTTTTTTGTTCCAGGCTGACAGTATGGCCCTCTGCAAGTTCCTTGATTGGAATTGACCGTAGGGTACTGCTTCGAATGAAGCCACCATTTTTTCCAGCAGCCTCATACACAGGCGTATGGATGGTTTTCCTTTTTTGTACCCACTAAGTGGGTCAAATCTTTCAAAGACGACACCTTCTCTGGAGGTAAGAAAATCTTTCTCTGATTTGAATCCAGTCTTAGCCCCCAAGTATTCCAGACTTTTGACTGGTTTTAGGGCTGACTTGTCTCGGTTGATAATGCCAACCGTGAGATTCCAGATACTTGATTATCTTGTGAACGACCACTTCTAGTTTTTTTCACTGAGTGGTCTATCAGCAACAAGTCGTCTAGATATGCCATTATCGTTACACCTTGTGTTCCTAGTTTGGCCAATCGTAGGGCCAGAATTTTTGTGAACACTCGTGGTGCTGTGGCCAGACCGAAAGGTAAGGCTCTGAACTGAAAATGGTGCCCTTCTACTGCAAAGCGTAGAAATTTCTGGTGGGCCGGACAGATGGGAATATGCAAATAAGCATCGCTTATGTCGATCGAGGCTAACCATTCCTGCCCTTGTAGGGCGGTGGCCACCGATCGGATCAACTCCATCCGAAAAAGTCCTGATATGTAGGAACTTGTTTAGCCCTTTTATATTTAATATGGGCCTCACGTCCCCATTTGGTTTGGGGACTGTGACAAGGTTCGAGTAAAACCCGAACCCGCTTTCTTCCAAGGGAACCTTCATGATTACCCTTGGAGCAATAGTTGTTCTAGTGCCAGAAGGAGGGATCCACTCTTCTGGGGATCGCTTGGCACGTTTGACCTTATAAAATGGGCAGGAGGAATGTCTTTTAACTCCAGCCTGTATCCCAGACTTACTGCGGAGATCACCCATCTGTCTCTGATGGTGTCCCGCCAGGTCTCTGTGAACAACTGAAGTCTTCCCCTCACCCGATTGAGTGGGGGCAACCCGTGCACCATTGGCGCCCTTTTTTGAAACCAAGCAGGGACTAGGAGCCAGGGCCCTTTTTGCCGGAGGGCCTGTGCGGTGGATGAGCGCAGCAACAGGGCAGAGGAACTGGATTCCCACAGAGAAACTTACCAACTGCCTGGATCTTTTGACTTGAGAAAACCAAAGAGCCACATGACAAGAAAAATGGACCACAGCGGCCTCTAGTGGTTTAACACAGGTACCGCGGTCCTCTTTTTTTTTTTTTTTTTTTCTTGACTACTATTAAAATTTTACATTTTCCAGTAGTTATAGGCATACACAGATATTAGCGGGAATACCGTTAGGTAACAGACAGAAAGACAAATTAGGCTTGGGGGTCCCCCAATAGAACCAAGTTCCTGGGGGCCCCCACTTACCTCTTCCCCGCCGCAGGACTCTGTTTGGTCCACAGAAGCCCAAACTTCACCTATCACGGCAGGCATTGTAATTAAACCTTCAGGGACCGGGTTCCCAAGGATTCCACTCCCCTGGACCTGTATAGCACCCTGCACAGAAAACATCTTGGTCGTGGGTATGACCAGAGCTCTGGATCCCAGGGTCCAGCCCTCCTAAGAGAGGCATTACAGGCAAAACCTTGCTCTTCTGTTGCAAGGCCCGGGTACCGACCGTTTAGCTATGAAGCTTTTTTGGTGGGATCCGGAACAGCTTACTAAGGCCCGTAAAAGAACCTGTACGCAAGCCCAGGAAAACACATGTTACTCTTTGGCCAACACCTTAGACACTGGCAAAAAACTGAGGTGCTCCCGGATGGGAGGGGCTTATATAGGGGAGGGTACTTCCGGTTTGGAAGTTGCCAGTGCCAGCACCTGAAGGTAAACTATATAACCCATTAGTAATGACTATGCCGCTCTGTGTCCCGTGATGTACGAAAAAGAAAAATAAATTATTGACACCCGGTCATATTGGAGTTGATTTACCGGTGAGTGCAAAATCTGGTGCAGCTCTGCATAGAAAACAAACAACTAATTTTTTTTTTTTTTTGTCAAAGCCTAATTGAGCAAGCTGATGTTAGAAGCTGACTGGTTGCACCAGATTTTGCACACTCTTGTTTTAGTAAATCAACACCAATGTGTCCCATATAGTTCTATTGTAAGGGCTCCATTGTTTGAACTAGCCTTATTGCTTGTTCCCAGCTGTTATAGTTAAAGTCTGTATCATCTGAAGCCTGCCTGGTTCAATATCCTTTGCCTATTCTTCATCAGCATACATACATATATTTCCATTTGAAAGTGCAGAAAGCATGAGTAAAGAGGCCTTATGACAAAAAGAGATTTTGATGCTTGTAAACATCAGAGAAAAAAAAGAATTCATGTGTGTGTAATCTAGATTGTAGCTAAAAACTGTTGTGGAACTTCTTTCTCTGTTATGGCTGTATTATTCTTCTGCAGTGTGGACAGGGTTGAAATAAATGTTTAGCAGCCACTTTACAATGCTTGCCTATGGAGTATCTCTAGTGTAGGGGGCAGCCATCTTGGCTGGGTCTGGATCGATTCTTGAGGATGGTGATTGGCCGATGCAACAAAGCAAGAGGAATGTGTCTGCCAGCTGTTGGAAGGAAGGAGGAGGACAGTCTTAAAGCTACTAGGGGTGTCTGCAATCGAGTGAGACCTCAGAGAAGCAAAGAGACTGCTCATCGCACAGGATCTTGCCTCAAAGATGGAGAACCTGGGAGGATGAAAGGTGTGATTTGGATGCCTGGTGAGATGAGACTAAACTAAAGAGCACACCTACCGCTTGTAAGCAAGGGACTGTCTCAGGCTAGATTGAAAGAGAGACAGCATAGCAACTCCTATCCCGGTCTGAGGATGTGAACTTATTCAGAGAAAGTGTCCAAGGACCCAGAAGAGGACCCCTGGGTCTGGTAAGAGATTAACATTGTACAAGTTAATCTGTTGTCTGCTAGGAACTGTTGTGCATCCTTCAAGTGCCCTAATCATGTCAGTGAACTTGAAATAGCAAGTTAGGACTGTCTTTATATACTGTTGCTAGGTAAATGTAGTTCAGTTCTGTTAAGTACTGTTAGTCAGAATACTGCAGATGTTTACCCATATCACTCAGAGTAAAGATATTGTCTTATTGATTGTTTTTATAGGTATGCTTGCTAATCTTCTCTTTTATTTTTTGAAATACATCAAAGTGTGTTGGGGTAAGTGCTCGGTGATTGAAATGTGTCATCTTCAGGTGTGCAAAGAAATCACAAAACAATTCAGCGGCCCCTCTAAGGGTAGAACTCAAAGTGGGGGCTCACCCGGGATTCGAATTTGGGACCTGACTGTTACATACCTGGTAGGAGACTGAATAGATGAGGTTGACCTCTTTTATTTCCAGCCCAGGTCCCACTGAAGATGGAACAGATGGTGCCAAGGAACAGGAGGAACACAAGTGCCGGCAGGTGTTGATAGCAGAACTTGCAGCAGGAGATGTAGGCTTGAGAAGTTGGGCAGGACATCAGGCTAGGAGCAGATGATATGTATGCTTGACCAGCCCAGGCTAAGGGGACACTCCAAGGGTACTGCTGGTTCTGGAAGCGTGGCTTGTCAAAGCTCTCAGCAGGCTTTAGGCAGGAACACACTGCGATGACTGGAGCGGTTATAAAGGACAGCCAAAGCAGACACTTAGAAGTATTATGAAGCCAAGTCAAAAGCAGGAGCGAGGTCACAGAGGTAGCCAAGGTCAGGAACAGGTGGACAGAAGTACAAGCAGAATCCAGGATCAGGTCAGTAACAAGCTGGGTCATTAACAGAGGTCAGATACAGAATACACTCAGAACACTGGGAAAGCTGAAGACCAATCAGCACTGACAGTACTGACAGCAACTCCTATCCCTCTCTGAGAACTGAATCAGAGCACATGTCTGGCTAGTCAGAAGAGGGCGTCCTGGGTCTAGCAACTAACATTGCACAAGTTAATCTGTTGTATGCTAGGAACTCTTGTGCATTCAAGCCCCAAATTTGCTGGCCAATGTTCTTTTTTTTCATTACTCACTGGCCAGTGTGAGAAACCGGGGATTGTTATGTCAACTGGACTGTCTTTATATACCGTTGAAGTTAAACGCAATTCATTCCTGTTAATTGCTGTTAGTCAGAATACTGCAGGTGTTTAATCATATCTCTCAGAGTAATATTATTGTCTTTTGTATAAGTACACTTTCTAATCCTTTCTTCTTTTAGGCTTTGCTTGACCTAATAATATCTTCTAAACACTTCAAGGTATGTCGGTAAGTCCTGGGTGATGGAGTTGTGTCCTCTTCAGGTTTGCAGACAAAAATTACAAAACAATTCAATGATCCCTCTGGGAGTAGCGCTACATGTGACAGTAGGATCACCTACTGATTTCTGTGCAGGGATGATGCAGATATTATTATCTCACTGAGTAATTTTCACATTGCAATTTTTACTTCAAACAATTCACTTCACGGAAAACAATTGCTGATATGAAAATGTCAAGCAACCCTACCCCTAGGGTATGCACAAACCTTAGTTGGTGGTCAAAGAACTAGGCACAATCTGAAAACGGTCAGGTATGACATGACCAACTTCAGACACCACAGTCTCCTGAAGGTTCCATGAACATGAACCATAGGCTCAGCTGTAAATTCTTGTTCATTTCTACAAATATTGTAGAGTGATCAGATGCTTATGCTACTTAGGGGGATCAGGAGTGATACAAATCATCTCAGTAGGACTCAATTGACATCCTTGAAACTGGCAAGCTCAAATGATGCAGGCAGGACTCCATAGGCTGTAAACAGCTTTTGTTGTATTTTATTTCCAGATGCCACACTTTTAATGTAGACCTAGATTTAAAAATGACTTTTGCTAGCTTATAAGAAACATCAAAAATTGTTTTCTCATCCCCGCCCCCTGTCCTCTACACATTTACTGGCTGGTACTGGCTAACAGACATTGAGAGGATTTCTTCCCATTCCCTGTTTTGATAGTTACACATCCAATTGGCAGGAAATAAAGGGTAATTTCTTCAGAACAGACATTTAAGACCTGACAGAGGGCCTACCCCCTTTACACTGTGTTAGGGATGTCAGAGACATTTCAGGTTAAAAGCAGCCCTTTTCCACTCTATCCAGAAGTAAAAGTTTTGGTTAGAGTTGGACTCTTCTACAACAAAAAAAACAGCTACAGTACAAGCACTTTTTTTTTGCCCTGGTTTATATATAGGACAGTGAAGAGGCAAATTCCAACAGCAAAGGTAATTGTGAGGCAGAAAGATTTTCGCAGAGAGTCGCCAGGCTGCCAGGGAGCACATCGTGCTATAGAGAGTACTTTGAATGAGTCACATTTTCTGTGGCGCAAAATTCCCCAGTATTATATGTAGCGCCCTGCTCCTATTGAGTAGGCGCTATATGTAAATTTAAGTTTATCTGAGCTGTAGTTTAGCTCAGAGTATTATGTTAAATTGATGGTTTCTGTTCCAGTTCAGCTGTGTTGTGCGTTTTCCACTTGACTGTGGGTGTCGCTGTCACCCCCGGTCAGTGTTGGAAATACAGCAGGCCGGATGCATTGAGTACCTCTTTAACCACAAACAGCCCAGTGGGAGTGGTTCATCCGCTGTGCATTCTGGGAAAGGGTACGTAAGGGACAGACACCGTTTTCGCGGTCTCTCTGACCCGATGGCCCTCCTGGCCTAAGGTGTGTCGTAGCAGTTCTTCTGCCTTGGGGCCTGCTGGCCCGAGGCCTCATTACTGGAAGTAGGCCCAGGAGTTTCTGGGGCCTACTGGTCCAGGGTTGGTCCTGAGCTGTCTTGCCTGCGGGAAGAAGCCGAGCAATTGGAGACTCAATTGCAGGACGCATCCCGGCCAAATCTACCTCACAGTATCGCCGGATGGCTGAAAGATACTGGTATTGTGAGATTGTACTTTGACTTTGTAAAAGTTCTTGGTTATACACTCCTGTGGCAGAGGATTGTACAATGACTCAAGTTATATTCATCAAGTCTGTGGCAGAGACTATGACCGAGCACCGCACCGGCTGCTAGGTCAGTGAGAGAGGTCTATCCGGTGGTTGCTAGATCCAGTTGTGGAAGCTGTTTGTCCTCTGGATCAAAGAAGTACCCGTGATCCGAAAAACAAGGTACCTGAATCTCCCCTAACCCTCCATCCCTCTATCTGACGTTTGTTAATAAAGCATTGGAAAAAGAGACTAAGTGTTTGGTGCAGACATCTGTGAACAACTTTCCAATGGGACCCCTATGGCGGATACGGTGAACAATGAGGTAACGGCAGACCCCAAATAAAACCAGCAGCTCCTGCGGGGGTAGTGCTACATATAGTTATAGTTTTTCATTCAAACTGATATAAGACATTAGCATAGTTTGTGGCTAGGATTTCTTTATTGGGGGAAAATCTGCAGCTTTTTTATTCGAGGCAATACATTATACTAAACAAAAAACAAAACAATGTGCTTCCTATATGACAAGTCTTCTTCTATAAAAACTTTTTTGGCCTGATTGAAAGTAGAGTAGTTTAAAACCAGCTATATTTCTGGGAGTGTTTCCAGCTGCTTTCCTAAAATATCATAATGCATTACAGTGCATTGTGCTCAGGGTTAACTATGCCACTTATTTCCTTAGGCTGGTTAATTGTGAGCTAAAAACAAAGTGTAGACATGTCATCCGACCCTTGTTTTTACGCAGCAACTGAGACTTCAAATGCCACATTCCTGAACACTGCCAAATGTAAAAGAAATGATGTGCAGTTGGGAATTTCCCTTCCCGTACTTTCTGTCATTCACTATATTTGCAATGGTGGGAGCTTCCACTGACTCTATAATAATATTAATAAAGTAGGATGAGCACAGGCAACACAATGTTTCAAGTATTTTGTTTAGGGGATCAAGTGCACCTTAGCAGCACTCCAACTTCTTAAACTAAGCCAAAATGGTTAATAAGTTATATGCAGAAACCAGTTCTCCTATAAAGGGGACCGGTATATTCTGATTACAGTAAATATTTTGATTTATTATTGCGGTGTTCACCATAAAGTGGACCTTGCACTAAAATGCACAGTGCAGGAGCCTCTTCCTGTAAAATTTGGGACACTCAACATTCTCAGGATCTTGCCAGAAGGACCATGACATCACTTTGTTTGGAGCCAGCTGTAAGGCAAATATATTTTTTCACTTTTCTCCGCAGAATTAATTTTTAAAGGTATAATGCAGGATTTTTAGATGCAGTGGAATGGGGAATGGGGCAGTGTGTGTTTACAGTAAGTGCTTTGAATTTTAGTACAAGGTCTGCGTTAAGTAATTTTTGCTATGAATTTCATATTTTTACATTTCGCTCTTCCAGATTTGTGCATTCTATTAAATCTACAGATCTTTGATTAGCTACTAGAGAGGGCTTTCCATTAAATTTCTATATCTTTTTCTCCATCTTAACAAATGTGGGAGTTAAGATCAGCAAGAGAGAGAGTTAACAATTTTCAATAAGTTAGCCGACTTATAGAGCTGCATGGTACGAAGGAGCAGTAAACCAAAACCACTGTGTAGTACTGCAGAGCAGAAATCAGATACTGTGTATGTGGAGAAAACACAGGCGCTACCGTGTTCAAATATAATTACATATTATACATAGAAACAAGACTTTTAAAACATTATTACATGTCAATAAAATAATTGCACGTCCTCCCTTTGTACATATTTATCCCCAAAAAAAATTGAATTTTCAAAAAACTTTAGTCATAAAAGGGTTAACAGAACAAGAAGGAAATGATAATAGAAGTTCATTGCTAGGGTTTACATACACTTTAGGTCAGTCTGCAGCCTTGGTAAATCCTGGAATTTCCCGGACCACAGCCATTTTGGATCCTGGTGTTTCCCCAACTGTGGCCATGTGGAATCTTGCAATTTCCCTGACATACACACTTACACTTAACATTCTGGTGTCATTTTTTTTTTAAACAGTGGTGTGACCATATAATGCTACAAAGAACCTTTTGTGATTAGAGGAGAAGCAAATCACATGACTTTGACAGATCATATGACCAAGCTCTCCTTTATATATGTGCCTTTTCCCTTTTTTTAAACAGAAGTTTGACCATCCCAGTTCTTGCATGGCCAGCATACTCACTGGACATGTCACCCATTGAGCATGTTTGGGATGCTCTGGATCAGCGTTTACGACAGCGTGTTTCAGTTCCTGCCAATATACAGCAACTTCACACAGCCATTGAAGAGGAATTGGCCAACATTCCACAGGTCACAATCAACAACCTGATGAACTCTATGCGAAGGAGATGTGCTGCACTGCGTGATGCAAATGGTGGTCACACCAGATACTGACTGGTTTTTGGACTCCCCCTTTCCCCCCTAATACAGTAAAACTGCACATTTTAGAGTGGCCTTTTATTGTGGCCAGCCTAAGGCACACCTGTGCAATAATCATGCTGTCTAAACAACATCTTGATATGCCACACCTGTGAGGTGGATGGATTATCTCAGCAAAAGAGAAGTGCTCACTAACACAGATTTAGCCCTGGTTCACACTGGTGAGATTTACAAATCTCATGTTTTGAGCGCGATTTGGCACTTCGATTTCTTTCCCAGTCACTTCTAATTTTGTTCCGATTTCTTTTCTATTTGTTTGCGATTTCTGGAGCCTACTTGCGATTTGCAGATGGTATGATTTGTACTTATTCCAATGAAAAGCAAGCTGATTTGTGACTTAATAAAGATAGCAGCGCTGGCTGTGAAAAAAAAAAAACGTCCTACTCCAAACTCCTCACGAAAACACCTGCTAGGGGAGGGGACAGATCAGCTGAAGCTGCAATGCAATGACATAAAAAAAAAAAGACTGCTCCAAATCGCACTGATATAAACAGTACTGCGATTTCAGGTAGATTTACATAGCACTCTATGGATGTTAAATCGACCAGAAATCGCAAAAAAGTAATACAAAAACCTTTTGGAAATCGCTAGTGTCTCGTGTCGCACCAATTAGCACATTTTCATTGAAATCCATGGGGTGCGACTTCAGGTACGATTTTGAAATCGCATGTCGCACCTGAAATCGCACCAGTGTGAACCAGGGCTTAGACAGATTTGTGAACAATATTTGAGAGAAATAGGCCTTTTGTGTACATAGAACAAGTCGTGGATCTTTAAGTTCAGCTCATGATAAATAGGGGCAAACACAAAAGTGTTGCATTTATAATTTTGCTCAGTGTATATATATATATATATATATATATATATATATATATATATATATATATATTAGGGCTGTTACTGATTAAAATTTTCCTGTTAGATTAATCGATTTTTTTTTTTATCGATTAATCGACTAATTTCGATTAATTATAACGCACATAGATCCAACTACTTTTAGCTGATCTCCTTGCAGGCCGATTCCCAGTGCAGCTACCAACCACTGGAAAAATGGATAGCAGGATACAAAAAACACACAAAGGCAGGGCTCGATGGGAATAGCATTAAAACTTTTATAGTCTTCAAGTAGGTAACAAAATAAATATTGCACTGGAGATAAAATCAATGTAGCTACATAAACTGTAAAAATGGTGCGAGTAATTCCAAACGGTAGCAAAAGCAGTCATAAAAACATGTAGCTAAGTATGATACTGGTATAAAAATGTGTACAACGATACCACTGCTTAATCCAGATGAGAAGGGACTAACATCAGTCCGTCGGCATGTAGATGTCCCGTGAAGGGAACTATCACAACTCCCAGTGGATGACTGTAGAATCCCAGGTTGATAGAGGGAAGTGTAACAGCCCTTGCGTGTGGCAGATAGTAAGGTCCCGCCGGCATGCAGATATGAAGGCACAACAAAGGAGCCCTTCAGATGGACAGGGCAAGCCCCGCCGGTGTCCGTGACGTCACCGGATCTCCCTGAAGACTTTTGATTGGTCAAAAGAATTTTGATCGATCAAAACAATTAATCAATTAATCGAGGAATTAATAGTTAATTTCCACAGCCCTAATATATATATATATATATATATATATATATATATATATATATTAATAAGGGTATAAACATAAAAACAATAATGATGTTTCAAAATATTACCAAAACAGCGCTAAATGTTGGTATGAATTAGGTGACCAACATCACCTTAAAAAGGTGTCAAACAGTTTTAAGACAGATAAAGGGTGCAGAGGTGTCAGAAAGTGTCCATAAATGATCGTGGATAATAGCAGCGTGCACCTTCACCGTAACATCCAGGTCCACCCAGTGGGAACACACTCCCCCTGAGGGGTTCAAACTCACCGAAGCAAGATCTATATATCAAGCCTTGACAACAGGAGGATAATCAACACCAAACACGAACTGCACTCGCATCAGTCAGGGAAACATCAGATCAATGGAGGCTCAGACGTAGCAATAAATGAATAGAAAAAAAGCCCATAGCATAATTCTATTTATTAATAAAAACCCCCCACATCACAGCACCCTTCATATAATAAACGTACATCAAGTAAAACAGTAGTGAGCATATAGATGTACTTCACCGTTTCTACTGAGTATCGATCCGTCCCATCAGCGTGTAAGAGGAAGTAACTTACTTCCGGGTCCGGCTCAGTGAAGCGCATACATCACTTCCGTTTGCGTCGTGTAGGTCACTCCCTGACGCGTTTCGTCATATCCTGACTTCGACAGAGGGCGTCATGTAGGTCACGCCCTGACGCGTTTCGTCATATCCTGACTTCGACGCCCTCTGTCGAAGTCAGGATATGACGAAACGCATCAGGGCGTGACCTACACGACGCAAACGGAAGTGATGTATGCGCTTCACTGAGCCGGACCCGGAAGTAAGTTACTTCCTCTTACACGCTGATGGGACGGATCGATACTCAGTAGAAACGGTGAAGTACATCTATATGCTCACTACTGTTTTACTTGATGTATGTTTATTATATGAAGGGTGCTGTGATGTGGGGGGGTTTTATTAATAAATAGAATTATGCTATGGGCTTTTTTTCTATTCATTTATTGCTACGTCTGAGCCTCCATTGATCTGATGTTTCCCTGACTGATGCGAGTGCAGTTCGTGTTTGGTGTTGATTATCCTCCTGTTGTCAAGGCTTGATATATAGATCTTGCTTCGGTGAGTTTAAACCCCTCAGGGGGAGTGTGTTCCCACTGGGTGGACCTGGATGTTACGGTGAAGGTGCACGCTGCTATTATCCACGATCATTTATGGACACTTTCTGACACCTCTGCACCCTTTATCTGTCTTAAAACTGTTTGACACCTTTTTAAGGTGATGTTGGTCACCTAATTCATACCAACATTTAGCGCTGTTTTGGTAATATTTTGAAACATCATTATTGTTTTTATGTTTATACCCTTATTAATCACTTTTTAGTTTTAAACGGCTGCTTAGGGAAGAGTTGCTCTAGTATACCACTAGGGAACTCAGTTTGCTGCTTAGTCCTTTATACCATTTTTGGTTTTTAGATATTTTACCTACTGCTTAGGTTGAGCAAAGCTGTGTTTGTGGCGCTGAGTGGTGTATTGTAGGCCTGTATACACCCTTTGTTTTGTATATATATATATATATATATAGATATATATATATACTGTATATACAGTACAGCTTATTATTTGTATGTGTTTTTCTCTTGCTGGCAGCTACACTGAGAGGAAATTAAAAAAATACTTCTTAAATAATTGTCATTTGTACCAGTATACAAAGTGTCCTAAACATAATGGTGCTTCCATGTGTTTGCTTCACATTCTCACTAAAAGCAGTTGAAAATGCATGCTTTAAAGTGTGCTTCCATAAACTGCATTGACATGCATTTCAAGATGTTTTTGTTTTGAAGAACCCATTCAACTGACTGGAATGATAATGTGTAAAAAATGCTGAATTCAGGATTTTTTCCCAATGTAGAAGATCACATGATGATGGGTCCTATTAAAAGCAATATATTTTCTTATGTCCATGCTTTTGACCTGAATTGGAAAATGCACCACAATGCATGAACACACAGGAGATGAGAACATTCTTTATGCATTGTCTTAGAAAAAATATCATACATAAATAGTGGGCCACATAAGGCAGCCAAAGCAGACAGAGATGATAAACTGAACCTTAGGTTTGTTGCCTCGACTATCAGTCCAGCTCTGTAGAGGGTCACTCTTGTCATTCTACTGGGTGGCTAAAGTCTCATAAAGAAACTGTGCCATTTGGCTGGATCTTGCCAAGCAAAATTTTACATCATTGTTTTTAAATCCACAATAGATACATTTTTGAAACTGAAAGAGGAACACTATCACAGGATCAGCTCATGATAACAAAACCTTCCCTGTGTGGGTGAGTAATTTAATAGAAACTATGCCATTTTACCACCCAGTAATTCCCACTCTACCGCCTTGCAGAGGGGACATTCACCGAAACAGCTTGAACTCTAATGCTAAAGATGAACCAGATGGCATACACCCACGGATCCTAAAAGAATTGAGCTCTGTAATTTCAAAGCCATTGTATCTAATTTTTAGGGACTCATTAATGACAGGAATAGTACCACTGGATTGGCGCAGGGCCAATGTGGTGCCTATATTTAAAAAGGGAACAAAGTCTTTACCAAGTAACTATAGACCTGTTAGTTTAACTTCCATAGTTGGGAAGATACTGGAGAGATTAATAAAAGACCACATAGATGTGTTCTTGCTGGAAAAAAACTATTTAAGCAACAGACAGCATGGATTCATGAAAGACAGAAGTTGTCAGACAAACCTGATTTCTTTTTATGAAGAGGTAAGTAAAACCTTGGACAGAGGCGTGGCTGTGGACGTGGTATACTTGGATTTTGCAAAAGCGTTTGATACAGTTCCCCACACACGGCTCATGTGTAAGGTAAAGTCTACAGGATTGGAAATATCAGTTTGTAAATGGATAGAAAACTGGCTAAAAGACAGAATTCAGAGAGTAGTAGTTAATGATTCTTACTCTGAATGGTCTAAGGTTATCAGTGGTGTACCCCAAGGTTCAGTGCTGGGACCCTTACTTTTTAATATCTTTATAAATGATATTGGGTCTGAGATCAAAAGTAACATTTCTGTCTTTGCAGATGACACCAAGCTATGCAGTGGAATAACGTCCTTACAAGATGTCTCCAATTTACAAGCCGACCTCGATGCCCTGTCTAATTGGGCGACTATGTGGCAGATGAGGTTTAATGTTGATAAATGTAAAGTTATGCACTTGGGGGCTAAGAATATGAATGCATCATACATACTAGGGGGAATACAACTGGGGGGATCCGTAGTGGAGAAGGATCTGGGGGTTTTGGTAGATCATAAGCTCAATAATGGCATGCAATGCCAAGCTGTGGTTTCCAAGGCGAGCAAAGTCCTTTCTTGTATTAAGAGAGGTATGGACTCCAGAGAGAGAGATATCATTTTGCCCCTGTACAAATCATTAGTAAGGCCTCATCTGGAATACGCAGTTCAGTTTTGGGCACCAGTTCTCAAAAAAGCATATCGGGGAACTGGAGAAAGTGCAGAGAAGGGCAACCAAACTGATAAGAGGCATGGAGGAGCTCAGCTATGAAGAAAGATTAGAGGAACTGACTTTATTCACTCTTGAGAAGAGGAGAATAAGGGGGGATATGATTAACATGTACAAATATATAAGGGGTCCATATAGTGAACTTGGTGATGAGTTATTCACTTTACGGTCAACACAGAGAACAAGGGGGCACTCTTTACGTCTAGAAGAAAAAAGATTTCATCTCCAAATGCGGAAAGGTTTCTTCACAGTAAGAGCTGTGAAAATGTGGAACAGACTCCCTGCAGAGGTGGTTCTGGCCAGCTCAGTAGATTGCTTTAAGAAAGGCCTGGATACTTTCCTAAATGTACATAATATAACTGAGTACTAACAGTTCTTGGTAAAGTTGATCCAGGGTAAATCCGATTGCCTCTCGGGGGATCAGGAAGAAATTTTTTCCCCTGCTGTAGCAAATTGGATCATGCTCTGCTGGGGTTTTTTGCCTTCCTCTGGATCAACTGTGGGTATAGAATTGGGTATATGGGAGTGCACGATATTTTTTTTTATTTTATTTTAGTTATTTTTTTTATGGTTGAACTGGATGGACTTTGTCTTTTTTCAACCTGACTAACTATGTAACTATGTAACTATGTAAAGATCAATTGTGCATAATTATATTCATCCACAAATGAGTTAAAAATAGATCTCACACCCCACACTCCTTGGTTTACAGTATATCTAAAAGACATTCACCATTATGTATTCATATAAAAACGGAAGGCTCTGTTCACAAGGATAGAACTAATTAAGATATCTTGGCATTATTCTCTCTCTACTGGAGGACCCAGGAAAGTTGCGCCTTGACTCCCCTACTATTTTCACTTTTTATTTGTGTAGCGGGTGTTTGTTTTAAGGCCCAGAGACTACCATACCCAGGATGCATTTCCCCGCACAAGGACTGCTGGGTCGGGTATTTAACAAGGCGGGTGGCCCGGAGTACGGTCTCTTTGGACATCGCCCGCCCAGCAAGTGGAACTCTCTGCTGAGTCTGCTGTTCCAGACAGGGCCTGAAGCCTAGGCCCTGTATTACCAAAGAGCCTTCCGTTTCCACCAAGGAGCCTGAGGGACGTCTCATCCTGCCATCCGTCTGCTGCTGCCAGGAGGACCGAAGACCCGGGTGTCGTGGAACCTGTGTACTGAGACACAGCAATGGAAGATACGGATGTGGACTGGTCCGGTTGGGTGACAGAGCACCTGCTCAGAGATTAGTGCAGGACCTCTAGGCCTAGTGTTTATTGTTCGGTCCTCACCCGCTAGAGTTTGCATACGCACACCGGAGGGACAGTGCATGTATTAACAGTAGTGGCTTTATTCTTGTTCGCCAAGTTCAACCTTTATTCCTGTGGATTACAATATTATCTCCAAAGTGTACCACCATTTGCTAGCACAGGAACCACTTGTTGCCTCTCTCCGAAGCAGTCCGGATACCTTCTACTCCGGTTTCCCCTGAATTACCTTCAACCTCCAATAACCCTAGGCCCAACACCAGATCTCAGACTACTCAGTCAGGAGAGATGAATGCCTCAAACCAGAGTGAAGATGAGGAGATGGAACTGAGCTGGCTGTGGCCCACTTAGACAACTGAACCCATGGTCATGGATCCTTCACCCTGTGAAGTTACCATCGATGGCACCCTAAATGCTGAAGCTGCTGAGTTCATTCCGTCATGTACTCTAACTGAGGAATGGGAAGATGCCCTTGAATCGGTCCCAGCTGAAGACCCAAGAGATTCTTTGTACCTCTCTGCACCAGAGTTGAATGCCCCTGAAGCAGCAGGAACCATTACACCTGTCCCAGTGGAGGGAAGAATGGAAGAACCCAGTGTACCTGATGCCTCAGTTCCCCGGGAACAAAGAGTGAAAAGAGCTATTCGCCTTAACCTACACTCAGATGGAAGAATGCTCTGAAGATACGGTTGTGACTGCGAGAAGAACAATAGAGAAACCTGGCCATTCCACTGTGCTTTTAGTGGAGGGCAACCCTAGCTCACTCTCTGGCACAGTTAGACAGGTCACTTCCACCAATTTGACCTGTAGACAAGACAACCTCCCTTACCAAGTTTGGTGGGAGGTTCCCTTGCTCAGCTCCTTTGCAACCATAAACTGTGTTACTTGTAGATAGTGCTAATTTTATCTTTGGGGACCAAAGATTTTAAGTGGGGGGAGTGTGTAGCGGGTGTTTGTTTTAAGGCCCAGAGACTACCATACCCAGGATGCATTTCCCCGCGCAATGACTGCTGGGGTGGGGTATTTAACAAAGGGGCGGACCAGAGTACGGTCTCTTTCGACATCGCACGCCCAGCAAGTGGAACTCTCTGCTGAGTCTGCTGTTCCAGACAGGGCCTGAAGCCAAGGCCCTGTATTACCAAAGAGCCTTCCGTTTCCACCGAGGAGCCTGAGGGACGTCTCATCCTGCCATCCGTCTGCTGCTGCCAGGAGGACCGAAGACCCGGGTGTCGTGGAACCTGTGTACCGAGACACAGCAACGGAAGATACGGATGTGGACTGGTCCGGTTGGGTGAGAGAGCACCTGCTCAGAGATTAGTGCAGGACCTCTAGGACTAGTGTTTATTGTTCGGGACTCACCCGCTAGAGTTTGCATACGCACACCGGAGGGACAGTGCATGTATTAACAGTAGTGGCTTTATTCATGTTCGCCAAGTTCAACCTTTATTCCTGTGGAATACAATATTATCTCCAAAGTGCACCACCATTTGCTAGCGAAGATTCTTCTCTGCGGAACTTACACATAGTTACAGTCAGGCCTGACTTATCAGTGTAGACATTGCTGGGCGTCATCTTGCCCACGAGGGAGAATAGCTGCAAAGGGGAGTCTGTTAATTATCTTTACACAGTATTGTATATCTGTCTATTGCTGAACACCTTTTATTGCAGGGCTCTGCATATACTAAAGTATACTGTTTATCTGTTTAATCATTTCCTTCAGTAAAATTACCAGGATTAAGCAGATCAGTGTTGGTGTTATTACTATACAGAAGAACGGTCAGTGTCAGCTATATCACTGTGTGTGTTTTTGTTGCGGGATTGTGTTGCCTAAAGTTGCAGGCCTCACAATCCTATCATCCCCTACTAACTGTGCCAAGGGAGGGTAGAGCCAATTGCTGGGGGTTGACAGCGGTGTGTTACAGGCCCGAAATATAATTCCAGCGGCTCTCTTAGCTAGGGGTATCGCTACATTTGTATAATTGTGAATTTTCTTTTACTGCTTTGTTAACAAGGGTGGAACGTTTGGCAGAGTGTCGGGTGACTTGGGAGAATATGGAAGCTTTTCGTATTTGATCACTTAGCTCACTTGAGGTACAAATCCATAATAGTGAATGGGTAAAAAAGAAAAATTTGTGCTTGGTGAAAAATTGGTGAAAGATAAATAAATGAATAATGTGTATCCTTGACAGATATCCTGCCGCTAAACACCGCAACCTAGATATAAGGCACAGACAAATATATACAATAAAGGTGTAGCGCTGGATAATGAATAATATGTGACCATATATTTAAATATAAATGGAAAAAAAAAGTATAAAAAACAGTATATAAAAGTTCATAAGTAATCAAAAAAAAGTTCAATCCATGTGTGTGAACCTCCAATGATGGAAGACAAAGTGAAATCCAATACGTGAAGAGACCCGCCACCAGGGGAAAGAATGAAGGCTTACCGACTAGCCAGTGACCGCCCTTCTCAGGGGAGTTAAAACAGGCTCAGCAGAACGACAATCCTCACAGAAGTGATGCAGTGTCCTCCCGGTTGTAGACTCTCTCAGATAATACTGCCATGCTTCCCAATTGGGTGGTCAGGATACAATCCGTCAACAGGTTCCAGGAAGGACTCGTGTAAGGACTCGTGTAAACATCCGGTGATGTAAGATGAGGATAGTAGTACCTCCTCTGCTGCCACTTCCAGCAATGTCTGCTGGAAGTGGCAGCAGAGGAGGTACTACTATCCTCATCTTACATCACCGCATGTTTACACGAGTCCTTCCTAGAACCTGTTGATGGATTGTATCCTGACCACCCAATCGGGAAGCATGGTGGACATGGAGGACACTGCATCACTTCTGTGAGGATTGTCGTTCTGCTGAGCCTGTTTTGACTCCCCTGAGAAGGGCGGTCACTGGCTAGTCAGTAAGCCTTCATTCTTTCCCCTGGTGGCGGGTCTCTTCACGTATTGGATTTCACTTTGTCTTCCATCATTGGAGGTTCACACACATGGATTGAACTTTTTCGATCACTTATGAACTTTTATATACTGTTTTTTATACTTTTTTTTTTCCATTTATATTTAAATATATGGTCACATATTATTCATTATCCAGCGCTACACCTTTATTGTATATATACAAATCTATAATGATCTTGCCAATTTTATCACACTTACTAGGGACCCTATCCTATCTCAAATACACTTGATTATATATTTGGTGTTCTCTCATATTGCATTTGATTGGTAGAATAAATCTAAAAATGGTATATATCCAAAACTTCTATATTTTCTAAAGGCATCGCTTACATTTGTACCTGAAAATTAGTCTTGAAATAATAATAATAATAATTGTAAAAATCTCTCCTCACTGATGTTCCTGTGAAAGCCTGGCTCAAAACAAAGATCAAAACCTATGTACAAGGCACCGATTCTCTATTTTAACCACAGGTAATAACACTGAATTATGAGAATTACATGGTCACCCAGACTTGAATTGTTGGCCAAGCCAAGGTATTTAGATTAGATTACAATTCAAAGTTTAAATAAAATTGACTTCACTCTTTTGATCTGAGCACAGATACACTTTCTTGTTCAAATTAGACTTAAGTGTACCTACAACTATTTACTCTTAAACAGCTCTAACCTCAAATAAAGTGTTATTTCATAAATCCAAAGGCATGGATTTCATTTTGAAAAATATAAACTCTGTATATTGTGTGTTGTTTTTTTATAGAATACAGACTCCAGAAAGCCCAGACTAAAACATTGCTGCATATATTGTTTGTGTACATTTCAATGGACGAGATTCATTCTACCACAAGCTGGAAACAATTCAGTAAAATGCTTTGATGTGCACCAGGAATATTACTAAATAAGCAAACTGTATATTTTTAAATATGTATTGTATAAAACTGTTCAGAATGCAGAGCAAAGCCTGTATATAGAAAAAAAAATCTACTTATACAATATTAACATTCTATGCACTCTTCGGCCATAATCTTTAACAATATACAGTATGTTCTTACTCAAATTTTACTTTATTCACTTATTGTAAAAAAAAAAGTATTACTTTATTCTGGACATTAGGTAAGTCATTTGCCTACTGGTTTCTTATATTCCTATAAGATTTCAGTGCAATCCCACTAATATAATGTAATGGTTATTTTAGTTGTATTACACTTATGGTATTTCAAAGGATATCTCAGCTTGAAATATAACTAAAGGCAAAACCTTTCTTTTTTTTTTTTAGGATAGAGAAGAGAGGGATTAGAACGCTTGTCAGTTTTTATTGTAGTCTGTGCACCTAATTAGCAAGATTCACCCTCTCTATCTGTCCGGTTTACCATAATCATTGAAAATGAAAGTAAAAGAAAATCACAAATTTTGAGTTGTCCACAGAAAAGTAACAGAGGAAATTTTCCCATGGGGACACTAGTTCCGGTGACTTTCAGGTCCCCAAGGAATTCTCTTAATTTGCAGGGATTTTCTCTCACTTCCTGTTTAGCTGTGGGACAGGAAGTGAAGGGAAATTTCCGTTATGGGACATGGCAAAAAATATATAAGTTATAACTCTCCCTTGCTCTATCCAAAATGAAAAAAAAAAAGTTTTGCCTATAGTTCTACTTTAACACAGAACTTATAGTAATTCTACAGCACTGCAGGAATACATTTCTGTCATGTAACAATATACAGCAATGGTATTATCTCTCAAAGAAGTTATGCCTTTTTTTATTAAAAAGGATTTCTAGAGCTTCAGCCCAATGACTTGGCCAAGGCTGAGATGATGTTATCAGTCTCCTGTAGACAGGATGAAGCAAAAACCTCATTCTCTTCTCCCCCAATAATTAGACTGAAAATTGTAATTTGTAGCAAGCCACATGGGGAGAGGTTTCAGCGAAGGCTGACATCTGGAAGACATTTGTGCACATGCCCATGATATGCGCTGGCACATCTCAGTCCATGAAGAGAATGCTGACCCTTGGCAATGTGTGAACACAGTTTATGGCATCCTTCTGATGAGAAAACTAGATGAAGGCATTGTCAGGGAGTGCTGTTGTGTCCATGCATGCACTTAGAACAAAACTCTGGGCAAGGGCCTTACCCCTATTTGGAGCAACCTCCCCCCCTACAATTGGAACAACCCTGCACACATAAAAAACATGTTGCCCAGTCTTGACATCACAGGTTTCTTATCCTCCTCTTCCTCCCGGAGTTGGTGTAATGATGTAGCGCCAATTAATGCTGTATTTTCCTGAGAGTCCAGGGAGGGGGTGGAACCTCTGCACTCTGGGTGCACAGAAAGTGTATTAAATCTGGCTCTGGGTGTAATGCTTCAGGCAGTGTAACTATAATGGTTGGCGTGGATCACAGCTTCGAAAGTCTATGAATATGATATACTAAACAGTTAACTTCAATTTGACAGACATCAGGAAGGAAGACTCAGATAAATTGGAAATACAAGTGGTTTTAATTAGTGTGGTAATACACAGCCAAAAGGGGGAACACCAGAGGTAACTTCAGTGTAGTAGCAGTGCACAGGAATACAGTTTATAGTAAACGGAAGGATACTTGCTGTGAGTGGACTTCTGGTGTTGGTGTCACCCAGTGGTTTCTGGAGAGATATACTGGTCTCCTATTGTAGTGGTATAGGAAGGGAGTTCTGCCAGCAGAGTAGGCTGACTGAGGGTAGGTAAGTGGAGAGCCTCTGACTACCAGTGGGGAAGGGGCACTGACAGGCCCAAAAGTTGGAAGTTGGAGGGGCTCTGTCCAGCCCAAAAGCGAGGAGGCAGAGGGGCTTTGTCCGGCCCAAAAAGAGAGATGGCAGTCGGGGCTCTGTCCGGCCCACTAGAGAGATGGAAGTCGGGGCTCTGACCGGCCCAATAGTGAGTGAAGATGGCAGTCTTCTGATGGATGGGCGTCAGGTTCCTAGCACGAACGTCAAGCAAATGGCGGCAGCTGTTTAAGTAGGGATAAGAGGAGGAGCCGGGTGATGTCGTTGTGACATCATCTATCTGCGACGGAGTTGGTGGAGATGTCAGAGCCCCCAGTGGAGAGATAAGAACATCACAGGATGAGAACATTACAGGACCCCCCTGAGGGACCCCTCCAGGGGGCCATGGGAGCAGGCCTGTCAGGATCGTGAGAATGGAAGAGGCGGACAAGCCGTGGGGCATGAACTTCGGAGGCGGGTTTCCAGGAGTCATCCTGTGGACCGTAGTTCTTCCAATGGATTAAATACTGTAAGCGGTTTCAATGTAGAAGGGAGTCCAGGATCTGTGCGACTTCGTATTCTTCCTGACCGTTAACCTCAACCGGTGGTAGGGGGATTGGAACGTGACCGGGGAAGGTGTTGGGATGGTAGGGTTTTATCAGGGAGACGTGGAAAGTCGGATGAATACGTAGGGTCGACGGTAGGTTCAGTCTCACTCCTGCCGGGTTGATCACTGAGTGGATGGGAAAAGGTCCAATGAATAATCCACTAAATTTGCGTGATGGCGTTTGCAGGTTAAGGTGTTTGGTGGATAGCCATACTAAATCTCTGGTCTTGTATGCGGGCGGAGTTCTCCTGTGAAGATCATAGTAGGCCTTCTGTCTGTTCTGGGCTCTAGTGATGTTGTCCTGTAGGCAGTAGTGTATTTAGGTTTTGTGCTGCCCTAGGCCTGACTAAACTCGTGCACCCCCTAATTTAAATATGACCCACCCCTTCCTGTCAAGGCCACACCCCTTTTTTCAAATGAGGACACTAGTTCTTGGGGCCTGGGGGGGGCAATGGATTCACTTAATTTGCATAGATTTCCTCTCACTTCCTGTTTGGCTATGGGGCAGGAAGTGAAGGGAAATCTTTGCAATGGGACAGGGATGGTAAAAAATAAACTGACAGGGGCTATAACCCTCCCTTACTCCATCCAAAATGAAAAAAAAAGTGTTGCCTATAGTTCTACTTTAAGCACAAATTTCTGATAATTTTATGGAGAGGACTAAGAAGATATAACCATGCCAATGGTGCAGCAGAAAACATATAGCACAGTGAGGAAGGTTTGTGGTCCAGGCTGATAGGACAGTCAAAATTAGAAGCAGCTTGCATTACACTAACAGTGTAGCACAAGCCGGTGTGGACTCTTTCCGTGCTGCCCCCCTTCAAAGTGCTGCCCTAGGCCTGGGCCTTGTTGGCCTAGGCCAGGATACAGCATTACCTGTAGGTGAGGAATGAGGTTCTTTAAGGTGTTGACAAAATCTTCAGCCGCAGGGTTGTTGGTAGGTATCTGCTGAGGGATGAAGGAGGGATGGAACCCATAGTTAGCATAAAAAGGTGAACAACCTGTGGTAGTACTGGTATTGTTGTTGTATGCAAACTTCACTAGGGGGAGTAACTCATGCCAATTGTTTTGCAGATGAGTGCAGTAACAACGGATATATTGTTCTAGACAGCGGTTTACCCGTTTGGTTTGCCCATTTGTTTGAGGATGGTAGGCAGTTGATAATCGATGGTCATTCTGGAGTTTTGTACAGAGAGCTTTCCAGAATCTGGAGATGAACTGTGAACCTCAATCCGACACAATTCTGGAAGAGATTCCGTGGAGTTTGAAAACCTGCTGTGTCAAGATCTCGGCCGTCTCTTTGGAGTTTTGTAGTTTCGTGAGGGGCATGAAGTGAGCCATTTTGGTAAGGTAGTCGACTGCGACAAGGATCGTGTTGTAACCCCCTGAGCGGGGTAACTTAACAATAAAGTCAAGTGAAATGGCCTGCCATGGTTTTTAGAGTATAGGGAGACTTGTGAGGAGACCGAAAGGGGGTCGGGATTCGTATTTAGAGCGGGCACAAGTCTCGCAGGATGACACGTACTCTCTTACTGACTCCTCCATCTTCGGCCACCAGAAGTGGCGGCGAAGGAGATCAAGGGTCCTGGTGATGCCGGGATGCCCAGCTAGGGGAACGTCGTGAGTCAGTCGAATAATTCCATGGTGTAGAGGAGTCGGGATGTACAGACGGTTATTTTTGTAGAGGAACCCTTCTTCATCTGCCTCTAACTGCAGTGGGTGTCTTTCTGAGGTTAGGGCCTGCTGCAATTCCCCTTTGAGGGTCAAAATGGTGCATAAGATTTTCTGCTGTGGGGTGATTTGGGAATTTCTGCCAGGTGTACATTGGTGTTCTTCCAGGCGAGATAGTGAATCAGCCTTTCCATTCTTGGAGCCCGGTCGGTAGGTGATGACAAAGTGGAACCTATCGAAGAAGAAGGCCCAGCGTATCTGTCAGGAGGAGAATGTTTGTTACGCTGAATGTATTGAAGGTTTTGATGGTCGGAGTACACTATAAAGGGTACTGAGGTACCCACAAGTAGGTGTCTCCAGGGTGTATTTCACTGCTAGTAACTCCTTTTCTCCTACTGGGTAATTGATCTCCACGGGAGTAAGTGATCAGGAATGGTAGACCACAAGGTGAAGCGCTCCATTAATGGCAATTTTGGGGATAGGCTAGCCCCTAAGGCCAGATGGGAGGCATCGACCTCCAAGATGTATTGTAGGTTAGGGTCTGGTAAGCGTAGGATGGGTGCAGTAGTGAACTGACATTTCAGGGTATCGAAGGCCTCCTGGGTTTGTGCGTTCCATGCATAGTTGGTGTGGATACTGGCTAGTTGGGTCAATGGTTTTACAACTAAGGAAATTTTTTTTATGAATTTGCGGTAAAAATTTGCGAATCCTAGGAATCTTTAAAGTGCCTTTCTATTCAGGGGTCTGGGCCATTTTTGGATACAATTGATCTTACGAGGATCCATCTGTATGCCTTTCTCAGAAATGATGTAACCCAAGAATGTGACGGTGTTGGATTCGAAAATGCACTTCTCTAATTTGACGTATAAGTTATGTGTGCGTAGTCTAGAGAGAACCCATCTGACATGCTTGCGATGGTCTCTGATGTTGCCAGAGTATATAAGGATGTCGTCTAGATATACTACTAAACAAACATCAAGGAGATCCCTGAAAATGTCGTTCACGGGGAACTGGAAAGTGGCAGGTGCGTTGCACAGGCCAAAGGGCATTACCAGGTACTCATAAAGGCCGTAACGGGTGCGGAAAGCGGTCTTCCATTCATCCCCCTGCCAAATTCTGACCAGATTATACGCGCCCTTCAAATCAAGTTTGGTGAACAACTTCGCCGTTTGCAAACGTTCCAATAATTCTGGGATGAGAGGAAGGGGGTATCAGTTTTTCACAGTGACCTTGTTCAATTCTCTATTATCAATGATGGGACGTAGGCTTTGATCCTTGTTCTGGATGAAAAACATGCCAGCTGCTGCGGGTGCGGGTGAGGTGGACGGTCTTATGAACCCTTTCTTAAAATTTTCTTCTAGATATTCCTTTAGATGGGCCAATTCAGGCTGTGATTGTGCATATATATATATGTCCAAAAGGAATTTTTCTGCCTAGTAGTAACTCAATTGGACAATCGTATGGTCTACGTGGGGGTAATAGCTCTGCATTCTTTTTGCTGAAGACATCAGCGAAATCTTGGTATGCCCTAGGTACCTGGTTGACTTCCCCTGGGGACAGTGACTCCACCTGCGATAAAGAAGTCTCTTTGTAACATGTCTCCTGGCAGTATTGAGAGGTGAGGAGCACACTGCTGTCTTCCCAACGTAGAGTGGGTTTGTGTGTATGCAGCCAGGGAAGCCCTAGGATGAGGGGAAAATGGGGAGACGGTATCTCATCTAAGCAGATGTATTCTGTAGATTCTGTCACCATAAGCAGAGGTTGTGATTGTGTAGTGATGGGACCTGAGGTTAAGGTAGTTCCGTCAATAAGTCTAAGGCCGCGTACACACAACCGGTTTTCTCTGCAAAAAACGACAAGAAAACTGCCGGGAGAGCTTTCTTGCCGAGAAAACTGGCTGTGTGTACGCGGGTTTCAGTTTTCTCGTCAAGAAAACTGCCCAGATTCCCCGACGAGAAAAAAAACGACCTGCGGTCTTTTTTCTCGTCGAGAATCTCGTCGGCCTGTTTCTCGATGAGAAACCCGAGCGTGTGTACATTTACCTGTCGCCGTGGAAACCCTTGCATGCTCGAAATGACTTTGACGCATGCGCGGTAGCTTCCTAGGCATAGGGTGTAGCAAGATGGCGGCGATGGCATTGAATGTGACGAGCGCACGCTCGTCGTAGTCGATGATGTCACCGCGTTCGTGCCATTCAAAAGAACGGCGGTTCTTTTGAATCATACGTGTGTACACTCGGCCGGGACAAGTTTCTTGTCAAGATTCTCGTCAGGAAAAACAAAGTTTTTTTCTCTGATGAGAATCTCGGCCGTGTGTACAGGGCTTCAGAGAGACAGGTTTGCATTTAGTGAATACAGGACTTTTATTGGTTTTAACAATATGCGAGTCTATGAAGTTCCCACACGCTCCTGTGTCAATCATAGCCTCGAGAGTAATTTGGGTTTGGTCCCACTGCAGAGAGACAAGAATTTTGAAATAGTTAGAGTCTGGTAAGTGGGGGTTTACTAGCTTGCAGAGGTAATCTGACTTATCAGGCTTTTTCTTTCTGAGCATTGGGCAGTCTTCGGCGATGTGGTGTGGCGCGTCACAATACATACAGAGCTGAAGGGACCTTCGCCTAGACCTCTCTGCTGGGTTAAGCGGTCCCCTAATTGCACCAATTTCCATGGGTACCACGGACTCCGCAGTATGGCGAGAGGGAACCGAATAGGAGACTCCTGAGTGTCTCTCAGCTGTCCGTTCTCGCATTCTTCTATCAATGGATATGCTGAGGAGTATAAGAGCATCCAATGTAGAGGGTATTACAGTGCGGGCTAACTCATCCTTCAGGGTTTCTGATAAGCCTAGCCGGAACTGATTTTTTAGTGTGAACTGGTTCCACTCGGACTAAATTGGGCGATGTAATCTTCGACAGGGTTTTTACCCTGTCTCAGAGCACGTAAGGCAGACTCCGCAGAGATCTGCTTGCTGGGGTCATCGTATAGTAGATCCATGGCGGCACTGAAATCGCTGAATGAGTTTAGGATTGGATCTTCTTTCTCTGTGAAAGTGTTAGCCCAGGCTCAGGGTTCCCCTTTAAGGTAGGAGATGGCGGTGCAAACTTTAGTTCTGTCGGTGGCATAAGTTCTTGGTTTCATGTCAAACAACAGTTTACAAGCGTTAATGTATTCCCTGTAGTTTCTCCTATCCCCGGAGAAGATGTCTGGTGGGCTTATTTTCAGTTCTGGGGTGTCGGGTTGTGTAATCCGAATAGGGAAGTTATCAGTGACATATGATTTGAGATTCTAGTTCTCCGTTGAAAGGTCTGAGACCATATGTGAAAGAGCGTCAAGTCTCTGATTGAACGCCGCCATGTGGTTAACTACCTCCGATGGATCCATTTTACTCCTATTGGTAGGAGAGGTTCGTGCTATCTGTAATGCTTCAGGCAGTGTAACTATAATGGTTGGCGTGGATCACAGCTTCGGAAGTCTATGAATATGATATACTAAACAGTTAACTTCAATTTGACAGACATCAGGAAGGAAGACTCAGATAAATTGGAAATACAAGTGGTTTTATTTAGTGTGGTAATACACAGCCATAAGGGGGAACACCAGAGGTAACTTCAGTGTAGTAGCAGTGCACAGGAATACAGTTTATAGTAAACGGAAGGATACTTGCTGTGAGTGGACTTCTGGTGTTGGTGTCACCCAGTGGTTTCTGGAGAGATATACTGGTCTCCTATTGTAGTGGTATAGGAAGGGAGTTCTGCCAACAGAGTAGGCTGACTGAGGGTGGGTCAGTGGAGAGCCTCTGACTACCAGTGGGGAAGGGGCTCTGACAGGCCCAAAATGTGGAAGTTGGAGGGGCTCTGTCCGGCCCAAAAGCGAGGAGGCAGAGGGGCTCTGTCCGGCCCAAAAAGAGAGATGGCAGTCGGGGCTCTCTCCGGCCCAATAGGGAGATGGAAGTCGGGGCTCTGACCGGCCCAATAGTGAGTGAAGACGGCAGTCTTCTGATGGATGGGCGTCAGGTTCCTAGCATGAACGTCAAGCAAATGGCGTCGGCTGTTTAAGTAGGGATAAGAGGAGGAGCCGGGTGATGTCGTTGTGACGTCATCTATCTGCAACGGAGTTGGTGGAGATGTCGGAGCCCCCAGTGGAGAGATAAGAACATTACAGGATGAGAACATTACACTGGGTGCCATTTAGAAGAAGAACAGTGCTGCACTGGTGAGTCTGTAGAGGATAGTTTCAGAGACAGACGCTGCTTTTTTATTTTTACAAGAGGCTGGGGAGTCAATTTTTTTATTCTTTGCCCATTGCTGGTGTTAGGCTTCAAATGTACTGCCAAGCATGTTCAAGAAAACAAACCTTCAGTTTTTTTTTTTTTTTTTTGCAGTTGTGACACTAGGAGACGTTTTGGAGGCTCAACTTTGGGCAAATAAGTTTGATATCCATTTTTTGTTGTGTCTACAGTTGTTGAAAGGCCTATAGCTGACAGTGGCAGAGCATGAAAAACACACATAAAATTGTGCACAGAAAAACGTGAATCCAACTGTAGGCAGGACTCACACCTTCCAATATAAGTTTTCTTTTACATATATTTTACAGAGGAAAGTAGCTCAACAATGAGCGAGGCATAAGGGGCAATTATTATTTTTGTTATAATGGTACCCTATTATGTATCTTCTGCAATGTTAATACGCCACTCTTTGTTCTGTTTAGTTTACCTTTCATTGCAATGTCAGTTTAACAATTATTTATTATACAGATAATAAATATTTATCTCATAGCTGTTCTTGCGTCAAAAGCCCTTGAACTACAATGTTTGAAGTCCTTATAAGCACATAAAGTTAATTGATGCCTATATAAGTAGGTGCCACATCCCTAAATGTTGTACAGAAACATAATAATGGATGGGGTTTTTTAACCACCACAATATGCAAAAAATAAACAATAATGAAATGTAAAATTTTATTCATGTATGTATTCATTAAAAACAAGTTCAAAAACACAATAATTGAACAAATCATATTAATTCATGTTTGAAAATCAAATAGATTCATCAACTCCACACAGGACATTTCTATGTGAACAAGAATATCAACGCGTTATAACTTTAAACATCATGCTTTTTCCTCAGGGTATTGATAAATTGATGAATACTAAAATAAAAATACAAGAGCTATAACAACAATATCATGTACATGATAAATGATTATACATGGTTGAATACAAAAGTATATTCAATAACAACTCTCAAGATAAAAAGTGTTAACTACCCAGAAATTGATTGGAGTAATGGCACTGCTGGGACAGTTAAAGGGCAAAAATGTATAAGCCTATTGCAGGACAATTTTATGGTCCAGTTTATTGAGGCCCCAACTAGGAATGATGCTCTGTTGGACCTGGTAATCTCAAACCATGCAGAGCGTATTACTAATGTTCAGATAAAGGAACACCTGGGTAGCAGTGACCATAACATGTTTTTATTTGATGTTAGCTGTAAGCAAGAAATACATGCAGGAAAGATAAAAACACTTAATTTCAATAAAACAAATTTTCCAAGAATGAGGGCTGCTCTCCAGGACTTATGCCCCATACACACGATCATTTTTAATGTCATTTTTAAAACTGACGTTTTTCTTGTCATTTTTTTTCTTGTTTCCTCTCAAGCCTGTCTTGCGTACACACCATCATTTAAAAAAATGTTCAAGCAAAGCGCAGTGACGTACAGCACGTACGACGGCACTATAAAGGGGAAGTTCCGTTCGAATTGCGCCACCCTTCATGTTAGTAAAGTTTGTTGAGAGACGATTCGCTCTTTCCAGTCTTGTGCTTTTCAGTCCGTTACAGCGTGACGAATGTGCTATCTCCATTACGAACGCTAGTTTTACCAGAACGAGCGCTCCCGTCTCATACTTGATTCTGAGCATGCGCGTTTTTTTCACGTCGTTAAAGCATACACACTATCGTTTTTCACGTCGTTAAAAAAACGACATGAAAAACGACGTGAAAAAAGAGAGCATGTTCGAAATTTTTAATGGCCGTTTTTCACGTCGTTAAAAATGCTCTGGGGCATACACACGATCATTTTTAATGGCCATTTTTTTTAATGGCATTTTTAATGGCATGAAAAATGATCGTGTGTATGGGGCATTAGACTGGGAGGGAATATTGGCATCAATTAACACAGAACAGAAATGGGAATTCTTCAAAAAGACTGTTTGGGACCTCACTGCAAAGTATATTTCCATGGGCAATAAGTTTAAAAGGCTAAAAATAAAACCTATGTGGCTCACGGTTAAAGTTAAAAAAGCTATAAACAATAAGAAAAGAGCTTTTAAAAAATATAAAAATGAGGGAACACTAGTGTCGTTTAAATGTTACAACGAATATAACAGGATATGTAAAAAGGAAATCAAGGATGCAAAAATTCCAAACGAACGACAGATTGCAAAAGATAGTAGGACAAACCCCAAAAAAATTCTTCAAATATATTAATAGTAAAAAGGTCAAGTCTGAGCATGTAAGCCCTTTACAAAATAATCTAGAGTGGGTGACTGGGGACAAAGAGAAGGCTAATTTATTAAATACTTTCTTCAGCTCTGTGTATACAATGTATACAATGAAACATGGGGGAGATCATGTCCATAATGGGGGTGGTAGTGACACAGCCCCAAATCCACAATGGCTCAAAAGTGATATGGTCCAGAAATATTTAGACAGAATAAAGGTGGATAAAGCACCTGGACCAGATGGCATCCACCCACGGATCCTAAAAGAATTGAGCTCTGTAATTTCAAAGCCATTGTATCTAATTTTTAGTGACTCATTAATGACAGGAATAGTACCACTTGGATTGGCGCAGGGCCAATGTGGTGCCTATATTTAAAAAGGGAACAAAGTCTTTACCAAGTAACTATAGACCTGTTAGTTTAACTTCTATAGTTGGGAAGATACTGGAGAGATTAATAAAAGACCACATAGATGAGTTCTTGCTGGAAAAAAACTATTTAAGCAACAGACAGCATGGATTCAAGAAAGACAGAAGTTGTCAGACAAACCTGATTTCTTTTTATGAAGAGGTAAGTAAAACCTTGGACAGAGGGGTGGCGGTGGACGTGGTATACTTGGATTTTGAAAAAGCGTTCGATATAGTTCCCCACACACAGCTTATGTGTAAGGTAAAGTCTACAGGATAGGAAATATCAGTTTGTAAATGGATAGAAAACTGGCTAAAAGACAGAATTCAGAGAGTAGTGGTTAATGATTCTTACTCTGAATGGTCTAAGGTTCTCAGTGGTGTACCCCAAGGTTCAGTGCTGGGACCCTTACTTTTTAATATCTTTATAAATGATATTGGGTCTGGGATCAAAAGTAACATTTCTGTCTTTGCAGATGACACCAAGCTATGCAGTGGAATAACGTCCTTACAGGATGTCGCCAATTTACAAACCGACCTCAATGCTCTGTCTAATTGGGCGACTATGTGGCAGATGAGGTTTAATGTTGATAAATGTAAAGTTATGCACTTGGGGGCTAAGAATATGTATGCATCATACATACTAGGTGGAGTACAACTGGGGGGATCCGTAGTGGAGAAGGATCTGGGGGTTTTGGTAGATCATAAGCTCAATAATGGCATGCAATGCCAAGCTGCGGTTTCCAAAGCGAGCAAAGTCCTTTCTTGTATTAAGAGAAGTATGGACTCCAGAGAGAGAGATATCATTTTGCCCCTGTTCAAATCATTAGTAAGACCTCATCTGGAATATTGTCAGGGCCCGGACTGGTGGCTAGTGAGGACACAGGAGGTGGATCCTCTGTGCCAGAGAGGCGAAGGCACGGGTCGCACTGGAGGACCGGTTCTAAGCAGCTACCGGTTTTCACCAGAGCCCGCCGCAAGGCGGGATGGACTTGCTGCGGCGGTAGCAACCAGGTCGTGTCCCCCAGTAGCGGCTCGACTTCTCTGGCAGCTGAGATAGGCACGGTACACAGGGACTAGGCAGAGGCAAGGTCAGACATAGCGGAAGGTCAGGGCAGGTGGCAATGGTTCGTAGTCAGGGGCAACGGCAGAAGATCAGATACACTGACAAGACAACTACAAAACGCTTTCTCAGGGCAGTAAGGCAACAAGATCCGGCAAGGACAGGAAGGGGGAGTGGGTTTTTAAGTGTTTTGGGTGTGACACAGTAATTGGACCAGGCACCAATCAATGGTGCACTGGCCCTTTAAATTTAAGAAGACCGGCGCGCGCGCCCTAGAGAGCAGCGGGACCACGCGCGCCGGGACGAAGCAGGAGGAGGAGGCCGGTGAGCAGGATGGGATGCGATCCGCGGGCGGACAGGTGCCGCCGCATGGATCGCATCCCTGCCAGCATCAGAGCAGCGCTCACGGTCAGAGGAGCCGACCGGAGCGCTGCAGGGGGACAGACGCCGCGGGCGCTCCGGGATGGATGGGACACCCGGAGCGCTCGGCGTTACAGTACCCCCCCCCTAGGTCTCCCCCTCTTCTTGGAACCCAAGAATCTACGGATGAGCTCTTTATCTAAAATGTTGGCCTCAGGTTCCCAGGACCTTTCCTCAGGACCACAGTTCTCCCAATCAACTAAAAAACATTTTTTACCTCGGATGACCTTGGAGGCGAGGATCTCTTTCACCGAGAAGACATCAGAAGAACCAGAGACAGGAGCGGGAGCAGTGACCTTAGGGGAAAATCGGTTAAGAATGAGGGGTTTAAGAAGAGACACATGAAAAGAGTTGGGAATACGAAGAGAAGGAGGAAGGTGGAGCTTGTAAGAAACAGAATTGATTTGGTTTTTGATTTTAAATGGCCCGAGGTAACGAGGGCCCAGCTTGTAGCTAGGTACCCGAAACCGAACATATTTGGAGGAGAGCCACACTTTGTCACCAGGGGCATAGACAGGAGGGATTCTTCTTTTTTTATCTGCATGTCTCTTCATGCGGGCAGAGGCCAGTGAGAGCGACTTTTGAGTCTCTTTCCAGATAGAGGCAAAGTCCTGAGTTAATTCATCCACGGCCGGAACTCCAGAAGACGTGGGAATGGGGAGGGGGGCAATGGGTGACGGCCGTAGACCACAAAGAAAGGCGACTTGGAGGAAGATTCAGAGTTCTTGAAATTGTATGAGAATTCTGCCCAGGGCAATAGGTCGACCCAATCGTCTTGACGGGCGGAGACAAAATGTCGTAGGTAGTCGCCAAGGACCTGGTTAACTCTCTCCACCTGTCCATTGGACTGCGGGTGATAAGCGGAAGAAAAATTCAACTTAATCTTTAGTTGAGTACAGAGAGCTCTCCAAAATTTTGAGATAAATTGAACGCCTCTATCCGAGACGATATGTGAGGGCAGCCCATAGAGGCGGAAAATTTGAAGAGAAAAATGCTTCGCCAACTGAGGTGCCGTAGGCAGACCAGGGAGCGGGACAAAATGAGCCATTTTAGAAAAGCGGTCAACGACCACCCAGATGACAGTGTTACTACGAGACAAAGGGAGGTCCGTGATGAAATCCATGGCGATGTGGGACCATGGTTGTTCAGGCACAGGTAGGGGAAGGAGAAGACCTGCAGGCTTCTGGCGAGGAGTCTTGTCACGTGCACAGATAGTGCAGGCCCGTACAAAGTCAGTCACATCTTTCTCCTGGGTAGGCCACCAATAGTGTCTGGCAATCAATTGTATGGATTTTTTGATCCCAGCGTGACCAGCTAGATGGGAGGAATGGCCCCACTTGAGTATCTGAAGCCGAAGGCGTGGAGGAACGAAAGTCTTTCCTGGAGGAATAGGCACGAGAGAAGCGGGAGCAGAGGAAATCAGACACTCAGGGGGTATGATGTGTTGAGGAGGAGTCTCGGTTTCAGAGGTATCGGAGAAACGGGACAAGGCATCAGCCCTGACATTTTTGTCTGCGGGCCGAAAATGGATCTGGAAGTTGAAGCGGGCAAAGAACAATGACCACCTGGCCTGGCGAGGATTTAGGCGCTGAGCGGACTGAAGGTAGGACAAATTTTTATGGTCAGTGTAGATGGAGATAGGGTGAAGGGATCCTTCCAGGAGATGTCTCCACTCTTCTAATGCCAACTTGATGGCCAACAGTTCACGGTCACCTATGGAATAGTTTTTTTCCGGAGGGGAGAAAGTTTTAGAGAAAAATCCACAAGTGACGTTTTTCCCTTTAGCGTTTTTTTGAAGAAGCACAGCTCCGGCTCCTACTGAGGAGGCGTCAACTTCAAGGAAGAACGGCTTTAGAGGATCTGGCCGAGACAGGACAGGTGCAGAGGAGAAGGCGGTCTTAAGGCGAGTAAAGGCTTCCTGCGCTTGAGGCGGCAAGGACCTAGGATTCGCGTCTTTTTTGGTCAGTGCCCCTATAGGAGCAACGATGGTGGAGAAGTGGGGTATGAACTGACGATAGTAGTTGGCGAAACCAAGGAAGCGTTGGATAGCACGAAGTCCAGAGGGGCGTGGCCAACCCAAGACTGCGGAGAGTTTGTCAGGGTCCATTTGAAGACCTTGTCCAGAGACTAGATAACCTAGGAAAGGAAGACTGCTGCGCTCAAAAACAACCACACAGGTATACAGTAGGTCCCGGAAGATTTTGTTGACAAAATCTTGAAAGACTGCAGGGGCGTTGCAAAGTCCGAACGGCATGACGAGATATTCAAAGTGACCGTCTCTGGTGTTAAATGCGGTTTTCCATTCATCTCCTTTATGGATTCTGATGAGGTTATAAGCGCCCCTGAGGTCCAATTTAGAAAAAACTTTTGCTCCGCGCAGACGGTCAAAGAGCTCTGAGATGAGAGGCAGAGGGTAGCGGTTTTTAATAGTGATTTTATTGAGACCACGATAGTCTATGCAAGGGCGTAGAGATCCGTCCTTCTTGGCCACGAAGAAGAACCCCGCTCCGGCTGGAGAAGATGATTTCCTAATAAAACCTCTCTTGAGGTTCTCCTGAATGTATTCAATCATGGCCTTGGTTTCAGGAGAGGAGAGAGGGTAAATTCTGCCACGGGGTGGTGTAGTACCTGGGAGCAAGTCAATGGGGCAGTCGTAGGGTCTATGTGGTGGTAAGACCTCCGCCTGTTTTTTGCAAAAGACATCAGAAAAGTCCTGATAGGCCTTTGGAAGGCCAGGCAAAGGAGTAGTGATGGGGACTTGACAGGTCGGTACAAACTTAAGGCAATGCTTGTGACAGGAGTCACCCCAGGATTTGATGTCCCCAGTGGTCCAGTCGAGGGTAGGAGTGTGACGCTGGAGCCAGGGTAGGCCAAGAAGGATGTCAGAAGTACAGTTCGGCAAAACAAAGAATTCAATCTTTTCTTGGTGAAGAACACCAACGGACATGAGCAGGGGTTCGGTGCGGTAACGCACGGTACAATCCAAATTCTCTCCATTTACAGAGGAAATGAAGAAGGGTTTGATGAGACGGGTAACAGGAATGTTGAACCTGTTGATGAAAGAGGCTTCAATAAAGTTTCCTGCAGAACCAGAGTCCAGGAAGGCCACCGCAGAGAAGAGGGAGCCAACAGAAGGAGAAATCCGCACAGGAATAGTCAGACTTGGAGAGGAAGAATTCACACCTAGTAACACCTCTCCCACGTTCACTAGGTGCGGGCGTTTCCCTGACGCGGAGGACGAATAGGACAGTCTTTTAGGAAGTGATCAGAGCTCGCACAATAAAGGCATAAGTTCTCGTTCCTACGGCGAGACCTCTCTTGTAGGGTCAGGCGAGACCGGTCCACTTGCATGGCCTCCTCGGCGGGAGGCACGGTAACAGGATGCATTGGATTCAGAGAGAGAGGAGCCAGGCGCGGATAACACCTGGTGCGAACGAGATCTTTCTCCTGGCGAAGCTCTTGGCGTCTTTCGACGTACGCATATTGATGCGGGTAGCTAAATGGATGAGTTCCGTCAAGGAAGAGGGTATCTCTCGTGCGGCCAGACAATCCTTGATGTGGCCGGATAAACCCTTCTTGAAGGTCGCGCAGAGAGCCTCATCATTCCAGGCTAACTCTGAGGCCAGTGTACGGAACTGTATGGCATATTCGCCCACAGAGTTTCCTTGGACAAGGTTAAGCAGGGCGGTTTCAGCGGATGAGGCTCGGGCAGGTTCCTCAAAAACGCTGCGAACCTCAGCAAAGAAGGACTGAACGGTGGCTGTAGCAGGGTCGTTGCGGTCCCAGAGTGGCGTGGCCCAGGCCAAGGCCTTTCCAGACAACAGAGAGACCACGAATGCCACTTTAGACCGTTCTGTGGAAAACTGGTCAGACATCATCTCAAGATGCAGGGAACATTGGGACAAGAATCCCCGGCACATCCTAGAATCCCTGTCAAATTTTTCCGGAAGAGACAGGCGAATTCTCGAGGTAGTAGCGGCAGCTCGGAGAGGGGAAGATGCTGGAGGCTGCGGCGGCAGAAGCTGCTGGACCATGGCGGTCAACTGTGACAGCTGCTGTCCTTGTTGGACGATCTGTTGCGACTGCTGGGCAACCACGGTAGTGAGGTCAGCGAGATCTGGCAGCGGTACCTCAGCGGGATCCATGGCCGGATCTACTGTCAGGGCCCAGACTGGTGGCTAGTGAGGACACAGGAGGTGGATCCTCTGTGCCAGAGAGGCGAAGGCACGGGTCGCACTGGAGGACCGGTTCTAAGCAGCTACCGGTTTTCACCAGAGCCCGCCGCAAGGCGGGATGGACTTGCTGCGGCGGTAGCAACCAGGTCGTGTCCCCCAGTAGCGGCTTGACTTCTCTGGCAGCTGAGATAGGCACGGTACACAGGGACTAGGCAGAGGCAAGGTCAGACGTAGCGGAAGGTCAGGGCAGGCGGCAATGGTTCGTAGTCAGGGGCAACGGCAGAAGATCAGATACACTGGCAAGACAACTACAAAACGCTTTCTCAGGGCAGTAAGGCAACAAGATCCGGCAAGGACAGGAAGGGGGAGTGGGTTTTTAAGTGTTTTGGGTGTGACACAGTAATTGGACCAGGCACCAATCAATGGTGCACTGGCCCTTTAAATTTAAGAAGACCGGCGCACGCGCGCCCTAGAGAGCAGCGGGACCGCGCGCGTCGGGACGAAGCAGGAGGAGGAGGCCGGTGAGCAGGATGGGATGCGATCCGCGGGCGGACAGGTGCCGCCGCATGGATCGCATCCCCGCCAGCATCAGAGCAGCGCTCACGGTCAGAGGAGCTGACCGGAGCGCTGCAGGGGGACAGACGCCGCGGGCGCTCCGGGATGGATGGGACACCCGGAGCGCCCGCGGCGTTACAAATATGCAGTTCAGTTTTGGGGACCAGTTCTCAAAAAGGATATCGGGGAACTGGAGAAAGTGCAGAGAAGAGCAACCAAACTGATAAGAGGCATGGAGGAGCTCAGCTATTAGGAAAGACTAGAGGAACTGAATTTATTCACTCTTGAGAAGAGGAGAATAAGGGGGGATATGATTAACATGTACAAATATATAAGGGGTCCATATAGTGAACTTGGTGTTGAGTTATTCACTTTACGGTCAACACAAAAGACAAGGGGGCACTCTTTACGTCTAGAGGAAAAGAGATTTCATCTCCAAATACGGAAAGGTTTCTTCACAGTAAGAGCTGTGAAAATGTGGAACAGACTCCCTCCAGAGGTGGTTCTGGCCAGCTCAGTAGATTTCTTTAAGAAAGGCCTGGATACTTTCCTAAATGTACATAATATAACTGAGTACTAACATTTATAGGTAAAGTTGATCCGGGGGAAAATCCGATTGCCTCTCGGGGAATCAGGAAGGAATTATTTCCCCTGCTGTAGAAAATTGGATCATGCTCTGCTGGGGTTTTTTGCCTTCCTCTGGATCAACTGTGGGTATAGAATTGGGTATATGGCATTGTACGATATATATATATTTTTTTTATTTATGGTTGAACTGGGTGGACTTTGTCTTTTTTCAACCTGACTAACTATGTAACTATGTTAGACTAATGCCTCGTACACACGGCCGGGTTTTCCGACGGGAAAAAGTCAGTCGGGAATGCCGACGGGAAAAAAGAGAGCTGTTCTCTTTTTTTTGCCGGCGGTTTTTGGCAGTTTTCCCATTGGAAAAACTGTGAGGGAGCATACACACGGCCGAGATTCCCGGCCAAAAGCTCTCATCGCAGTTTTCCTGTTGGAAAACCCGGACCGTGTGTACGAGGCATAAGAGCTTGGGTAGATCTATTCACCCAATATTAGCCCCACGATATGGATTGGACTGGGCACAAAGAACGCCACTAATGCCACGTGATAATTAGTCCACTGAACGTGCTTGAAACAGTAAAACATAAACTGTCCAAAAGAAAAACTTACACAGAGTCAAATGGCCAGAAAATGTATATACACCACCGTATACTGCCAGAGTCTAATCAAAAAGAAAAAATAATGATTTTAAATTGGGCTCTGGATAATAATCTATCAAAAGTACAGGTCATAATGTAGACCACACCCTGGGTTTGACAATTCACAAAATGTTTGGGATGGTAGACATTCACCGTTAGGAAGAAGAGGAGTCCTACTATGGCAAATATATGAGTAATAATTACAATCCTGCAAGGATAATTTCCTTTATATGTATAAGGATCTCGCTGATCTTCAGAAGAAAAAACACGCAAGACCAGCTTGTCTCGAAGAGAAGGGGTGCATCTGTATGTGATTTGAGGCTGTGATGGAATGATCCTGGAAATATTGGCATCAGAGACCAAAAGATGCCAGTATCTCTTTATATATTTCTTAATAATTGCATGCTGTCCATTGAAGGAAGAGATGATACTCAAGGATTGATCTTTAGATTTTAAAATTTTGCCCCCAAATAATAAATCAGTACAAGACTGTCTCACTGTCTTGTTAGATGCAGCAAGATTTAGAATAGCCCCTATCTAGGAGGCGGGACTTCAAATCATCTGCTGCTTGTTTCAATTTCTCCTCACTACAACAGTTCTGACGCAACCTCAAATGTTGTGAATATGGTATGGAGCGAATAAGGGGTGCAGGATAAAACTGTTGGCCTGAAGTATAGTGTTTCCCGAAATGGGTTTTCCATAGACAAGATTGCCATAGACAAGATACAGAGTATACAGAAGATTCATCTGACGGTAAAAAAAGAAAGCTCCCATTCCCCTAGGTACAGATTGGCATAGGATGAGGCACAGCAAGTCCCCATCGCTATGATTTGTACCTGGAGGAAGTGGGACCCTATGAAGACAAACACATTGCGCTGCAGAATAAAGGTTAGAAACTGCAGAACAAAATCAAAAACTTCTTCGGAATGCTGTCGTTTTTTGACAGAAAAAGTTTTTAACTACATGACTAGGGATGAGCTTCGTGTTCGAGTCGAACATACGTTCGACTCGAACATCGGCTGTTCGATCGTTCGACGAAGATCGAACGATTTGGGCCGTTCGCGCCAAATTCGAGTGACGCGAACGGCCCACAATGCACTACGCCATTGCAGTGTCATCCAGGCGCTGTGATTGGCCAAGCATGCACTGTGACCCCGCATGCTTGGCCAATCACAGCGCCGGCAGCGAGGAGAGCAATGATTGGCCACAGGCAGGATGCCTGTGGCCAATTATTGCTGAGGGTGTTTAGTACACGCCCCACACTATAAAAGGCCGCCAGCACGGCGGCCTGGTGTAGTGTGTTCCGGAGCAGGGAAAGACAAGCATAGGCAGGGACAGTGACATTTATTTCTTTCTTGCTTAACCTGGATTCCTTTAGTTTAGGGAAAGAGAAGGATAGGTAGGGAGAGTGTCAGTGTGTTTTACTGTGCGAGTCCTTGTTTCTAGGGACAAAGAAGGAAAGTGAGGGGAATTCTCCTTGTGCTATAGTGTGCTTTAAAAAAACATTTTTTCTAGGGACAGAAAACTCTAGGTAGGGAGAGTGTCAGTTTCTTTCACTGTGCGAGTCCTTGTTTCTAGGGACAAAGAAGGAAAGTGAGGGGAATTCTCCTTGTGCTATAGTGTGCTTTAAAAAAACATTTTTTCTAGGGACAGAAAACTCTAGGTAGGGAGAGTGTCAGTTTCTTTCACTGTGTGAGTCCTTGTTTCTAGGGACAAAGAAGGAAAGTGAGGGGAATTCTCCTTGTGCTATAGTGTGCTTTAAAAAAACATTTTTTCTAGGGACAGAAAACTCTAGGTAGGGAGAGTGTTAGTTTCTTTCACTGTGCGAGTCCTTGTTTCTAGGAAAAAAGAAGGAAAGTGAGTGGAATTCTCCTTGTGCTATAGTGTGCTTTAAAAAAACATTTTTTCTAGGGACAGAAAACTCTAGGTAGGGAGAGTGTCAGTTTCTTTCACTGTGTGAGTCCTTGTTTCTAGGGACAAAGAAGGAAAGTGAGGGGAATTCTCCTTGTGCTATAGTGTGCTTTAAAAAAACATTTTTTCTAGGGACAGAAAACTCTAGGTAGGGAGAGTGTTAGTTTCTTTCACTGTGCGAGTCCTTGTTTCTAGGAAAAAAGAAGGAAAGTGAGGGGAATTCTCCTTGTGCTATAGTGTGCTTTAAAAAAAAAAAATTTCTAGGGACAGAAAACTCTAGGTAGGGAGAGTGTCAGTTTCTTTCACTGTGCGAGTCCTTGTTTCTAGGAAAAAAGAAGGAAAGTGAGGGGAATTCTCCTTGTGCTATAGTGTGCTTTAAAAAAAAAAAAATTCTAGGGACAGAAAACTCTAGGTAGGGAGAGTGTCAGTTTCTTTCACTGTGCGAGTCCTTGTTTCTAGGAAAAAAGAAGGAAAGTGAGGGGAATTCTCCTTGTGCTATAGTGTGCTTTAAAAAAACATTTTTTCTAGGGACAGAAAACTCTAGGTAGGGAGAGTGTCAGTTTCTTTCACTGTGCGAGTCCTTGTTTCTAGGGACAAAGAAGGAAAGTGAGGGGAATTCTCCTTGTGCTATAGTGTGCTTTAAAAAAACATTTTTTCTAGGGACAGAAAACTCTAGGTAGGGAGAGTGTCAGTTTCTTTCACTGTGCGAGTCCTTGTTTCTAGGAAAAAAGAAGGAAAGTGAGGGGAATTCTCCTTGTGCTATAGTGTGCTTTAAAAAAACATTTTTTCTAGGGACAGAAAACTCTAGGTAGGGAGAGTGTCAGTTTCTTTCACTGTGCGAGTCCTTGTTTCTAGGAAAAAAGAAGGAAAGTGAGGGGAATTCTCCTTGTGCTATAGTGTGCTTTAAAAAAAAAAAAATCTAGGGACAGAAAACTCTAGGTAGGGAGAGTGTCAGTTTCTTTCACTGTGCGAATCCTTGTTTCTAGGGACAAAGAAGGAAAGTGAGGGGAATTCTCCTTGTGCTATAGTGTGCTTTAAAAAAACATTTTTTCTAGGGACAGAAAACTCTAGGTAGGGAGAGTGTCAGTTTCTTTCACTGTGCGAGTCCTTGTTTCTAGGGACAAAGAAGGAAAGTGAGGGGAATTCTCCTTGTGCTATAGTGTGCTTTAAAAAAACATTTTTTCTAGGGACAGAAAACTCTAGGTAGGGAGAGTGTCAGTTTCTTTCACTGTGCGAGTCCTTGTTTCTAGGAAAAAAGAAGGAAAGTGAGGGGAATTCTCCTTGTGCTATAGTGTGCTTTAAAAAAAAAAAAAATTCTAGGGACAGAAAACTCTAGGTAGGGAGAGTGTCAGTTTCTTTCACTGTGCGAGTCCTTGTTTCTAGGAAAAAAGAAGGAAAGTGAGGGGAATTCTCCTTGTGCTATAGTGTGCTTTAAAAAAACATTTTTTCTAGGGACAGAAAACTCTAGGTAGGGAGAGTGTCAGTTTCTTTCACTGTGCGAGTCCTTGTTTCTAGGAAAAAAGAAGGAAAGTGAGGGGAATTCTCCTTGTGCTATAGTGTGCTTTAAAAAAAAAAAAATTCTAGGGACAGAAAACTCTAGGTAGGGAGAGTGTCAGTTTCTTTCACTGTGCGAGTCCTTGTTTCTAGGAAAAAAGAAGGAAAGTGAGGGGAATTCTCCTTGTGCTATAGTGTGCTTTAAAAAAAAAAAATTTCTAGGGACAGAAAACTCTAGGTAGGGAGAGTGTCAGTTTCTTTCACTGTGCGAGTCCTTGTTTCTAGGAAAAAAGAAGGAAAGTGAGGGGAATTCTCCTTGTGCTATAGTGTGCTTTAAAAAAAAAAAAATTTCTAGGGACAGAAAACTCTAGGTAGGGAGAGTGTCAGTTTCTTTCACTGTGCGAGTCCTTGTTTCTAGGAAAAAAGAAGGAAAGTGAGGGGAATTCTCCTTGTGCTATAGTGTGCTTTAAAAAAACATTTTTTCTAGGGACAGAAAACTCTAGGTAGGGAGAGTGTCAGTTTCTTTCACTGTGCGAGTCCTTGTTTCTAGGAAAAAAGAAGGAAAGTGAGGGGAATTCTCCTTGTGCTATAGTGTGCTTTAAAAAAACATTTTTTCTAGGGACAGAAAACTCTAGGTAGGGAGAGTGTCAGTTTCTTTCACTGTGCGAGTCCTTGTTTCTAGGAAAAAAGAAGGAAAGTGAGGGGAATTCTCCTTGTGCTATAGTGTGCTTTAAAAAAACATTTTTTCTAGGGACAGAAAACTCTAGGTAGGGAGAGTGTCAGTTTCTTTCATTGTGCGAGTCCTTGTTTCTAGGAAAAAAGAAGGAAAGTGAGGGGAATTCTCCTTGTGCTATAGTGTGCTTTAAAAAAAAAAAAATTCTAGGGACAGAAAACTCTAGGTAGGGAGAGTGTCAGTTTCTTTCACTGTGCGAGTCCTTGTTTCTAGGAAAAAAGAAGGAAAGTGAGGGGAATTCTCCTTGTGCTATAGTGTGCTTTAAAAAAAAAAAATTTCTAGGGACAGAAAACTCTAGGTAGGGAGAGTGTCAGTTTCTTTCACTGTGCGAGTCCTTGTTTCTAGGAAAAAAGAAGGAAAGTGAGGGGAATTCTCCTTGTGCTATAGTGTGCTTTAAAAAAACATTTTTTCTAGGGACAGAAAACTCTAGGTAGGGAGAGTGTCAGTTTCTTTCACTGTGCGAGTCCTTGTTTCTAGGGACAAAGAAGGAAAGTGAGGGGAATTCTCCTTGTGCTATAGTGTGCTTTAAAAAAACATTTTTTCTAGGGACAGAAAACTCTAGGTAGGGAGAGTGTCAGTTTCTTTCACTGTGCGAGTCCTTGTTTCTAGGAAAAAAGAAGGAAAGTGAGGGGAATTCTCCTTGTGCTATAGTGTGCTTTAAAAAAAAAAAATTCTAGGGACAGAAAACTCTAGGTAGGGAGAGTGTCAGTTTCTTTCACTGTGCGAGTCCTTGTTTCTAGGGACAAAGAAGGAAAGTGAGGGGAATTCTCCTTGTGCTATAGTGTGCTAAAGCATTCCTCATCAACCATCTTTGAAATCCTTGTTTTTTGGACAGTCAGGGAAATTGTCGTTGTGCTATTCTGTGCAAAAGCAATCATCCTCAACCATATTTAGAAATCCTTAAGTAAAGGGACAGAGAAGGACACCTGAAGGTAGCCCTTATTGCTTTTTTCCCATCTCCCTGCAGGCCATCTATTAGAATGTCTGGAAGGCAAACAAGGAGAGGCAGACAGTCAGGAGGCAATAAAAGAGGGCAAGCAGGCTCTGTGTCTGGGGGCAACAGTGCTGGTCGTGGACGCGGTGCATTGTCATCAGCACATGGCCATGGGACACGCTTGTCCTTCTTTTCGGCAGCTGGACATGTTGAGCCACATCATGCCGAAGACTTGGTAGAGTGGATGACCAAGCCCTCCTCCTCCTCCTCATCCTCTCTCACCCAGGCTCAGGGTACTGGCAAAGCAGCTGCCAAAGCGTCCTCTTCCCTGGTATCAATGTCAGACTCATCATCAGTCACTCCTTCCCTAGACCCACCATGTCCTCCTCCTGAGGAGTCCCCCGAACTGTTTGAGCACAGTGTTGGGTACATGCTCCAGGAGGATGCCCAGCGTTTCGAAGGGTCTGATGATGAAACCCAGCTACAGGAAGGCAGTAGCGTGAGAGCAGACAGAGGGGATGTTCAAGAAGGACACCAATCTGGCAGTCATGTTCCAGCAGCTGCAGCATACTGCCAGATTGGCTCCAGTGATGAGGAGGGAGGGGATGATGAGGTCACTGACTCCACGTGGGTGCCTAATAGGAGAGAGGAGGAGGAGGAGGATGAGGAGGAGGCACATCTCCAACGAGGCAGGATGCCCTTTGGTGGCCAGTGTAAGGGCAGTACACTGACGGAATCACACCGCAGAGCTCCGCCTGTGCAGGGCGCTGCCTCTGCCCGTCATTCAAAAAGTTCCTTGGTGTGGGCCTTTTTTGAGGCTAGTGCATCAGATCGCACAGCTGCTGTTTGCAACATATGTCTCAAGCGTATATCGCGTGGCCAAAACATCAGCCGCTTGGGTACCACATGCCTGACCAGACATATGTTGACCTGCCATGCAGCTCGTTGGCAAGCCTACCTCAAAGACCCACACCAAAGAACAAAGCGGACCTCTCCTTGCACCGCATCAGCTGGGATCTCCAACCCCACTATAACTTCAGTCCTCTCTGAAACATGCACTGAGAGGAATGAAGGTGTAGAATTAGGTGTGTCACAGCCAAGTACTTGCGGCCACTCTGCTAGCAGTACACCGACGTCCGATTCTAGCAGGCAAATTTCCCTGCCCCAGCTGCTGGACCGTTGAAAGAAGTTCACTCCCAGCCATCCACATGCCCTGCGGTTGAATGCTAGCTTGGCTAAATTGCTAGCGCTTCAACTGCTGCCTTTTCAGTTGGTAGACTCGGCCCCCTTCCGTGAGTTTGTGCAATGTGCGGTTCCTCAGTGGCAGGTTCCCAAACGCCACTTTTTCTCACGGAAGGCTATTCCGGCTCTCTACCGGCATGTGGAAGGCAATGTCTTGGCCTCGCTGGACAGGGCGGTCAGCGGTAAGGTGCATATTACCGCTGACTCATGGTCCAGCAGGCATGGACAGGGACGTTACCTTTCTTTCACGGCCCATTGGGTCACTCTTTTGGCAGCTGGGAAGGATGCAGGACAAGGTGCAGTAGTGTTGGAGGTTGTTCCACCGCCACGCCTCCAAAATGCTACTACTGGTTGTGACACACCTCTCTCCTCCACCCCCTCCTCTTCTTCTTCCTCCATGGCCTCTTCCTGTGGTTTGTCCTATGAACCAGCGGTGCTCCGTAGCCGTTCACGGGGCTACGCAAGTACGCAGGCAAAAAGATGCCATGCCGTGCTTGCGCTGGTGTGTTTGGGGGACAGAAGCCACACTGGGGCAGAGGTCCTGTCTGCTCTGCAGGGCCAGGCCGAGAGGTGGTTGACGCCACGCCAGCTTAAGCCAGGAATGGTGGTTTGCGACAATGGCACCAACCTCCTCTCCGCCCTCCGACAGGGACAACTGACCCATGTGCCCTGTGTGGCTCACGTCCTTAACCTGGTGGTGCAGCGGTTCTTGGGCAGGTACCCGGGCTTACAGGATGTCCTGAGGCAGGCCAGGAAAGTCTGTGTGCATTTCCGCAGATCTTACAATGCCAGTGCTCGCCTGGCTGAGCTGCAAAAGGAGTTGAACCTGCCCAAGAACCGCCTTATATGTGACATGCCCACCAGGTGGAACTCAACGTTGGCCATGCTGCAGCGGCTGCACACGCAGCAGAGGGCCATCAATGAGTACCTGTGCGACTACGGCACCAGGACAGGGTCAGGGGAGCTTGGATTTTTTTCTCCACGCCAGTGGGGCATGATCAGGGATGCATGCACTGTCCTGGCACCATTTGAGGAGGCCACGAGGATGGTGAGCAGTGACAGTGCATGCATCAGTGACACTGTACCTCTTGTCCACCTGTTGGAGCACACGCTGCATGGAATAATGGACAGGGCACTTGAGGCAGAACAGAGGCAGGAAGAGGAGGACTTCCTTGCCTCTCAAGGCCCCCTTTACCCAGACAGTGTTCCTTCTGTCCCACCCATCGCACAGGAAGAGGAGGAGGAGGAGGAGGAGGAGGATTGTGTCAGCATGGAGGTGGAGGCTGGCACTCAGCATCATCAGCAGCAGTCTTTTAGGGATGATTTACAGTCCCAAGAAACCAGTGGACTTGTACGTGGCTGGGAGGAGGTGGCTGCGGATCATGTCGTCCTTAGTGACCCAGAGGACTCCGGAGCGAATGCCTCAGCAAACCTACGCTGCATGGCCTCCCTGATCCTGCAAAGTCTGCGGAAGGATCCTCGTATTCTTCGGATCAAGGAGAGGGACCATTACTGGCTGGCCACTCTCCTTGATCCACGGTACAAGGGTAAGGTTGCGGACCTTATGTTACCGTCGCAGAGGGAGCAGAGGATGAGACAACTCCGGGAGGCCTTGCAGAAAGGTCTGTGCAACGCGTTCCCAGAGACTGGGAGGTTACAAACTCCTGGTCCTGGACAACGAGTTGCTGAGTCTTCGGCCAGTCAAAGAAGGAGCGGTGGGGAAGGTGGCCGTCTGACCGATGCGTTCAGACAATTCTTTAGTCCGCAGCCCCAAAGTATGATCGGTTCCAGCAACCATCGCCAGCGTCTGATAAACATGGTGCAGGAATATCTAGGGGCAAGGTCAGACTTGGACACCTTCCCCACCGAAAATCCTCTGGCTTACTGGGTCTTGAGGATGGATCACTGGCCAGAGCTTGCACAGTATGCAATTGAGCTACTGGCCTGTCCTGCAACCAGCGTTCTTTCGGAACGCACATTCAGTGCTGCTGGAGGATTTGTCACGGATCACAGGGTGCGCCTGTCCACCGACTCGGTTGATCGACTGACTTTCATCAAGATGAACCAGTCTTGGATCACCACCAGCTACCACACACCTGATGCTGATATAACAGACTAATTGATTTTAACATGTCACATCCCTTCAAGACTGATGCTGATGCTGAGTGCCTGTGCTGTTATGTTGACTGGCTATCCTCCTCCTCCGAGTCCTCAATGATACGATTGATGATGATAGCTTGGAAGATCATTTTTGTTTATGGGTGCCGCCACCAGTGGCTAAGGCCCAATTTTTCAGCCCCTGTTTTACAGGGGCGTGTAATTACAATTTTTTTAGCAATAATTTGCCATAGGGCTCATTGCTGTGCTCCAAGTACAGTATCTGTGAGGGGTTGGAGTGTTGTGGCACCAGTGCCTAAGGCCCAATTTTTCAGCCCCTGTTTAAAAGGGGCGTGTCATTACAATTTTTGAAGCAATACTTTGCAACAGGGCTCATTGCTGTGCTCCAAGTACAGTATCTGTGAGGGGTTGTAGTGTTGTGCCACCAGTGCCTAAGGCCCAATTTTTCAGCCCCTGTTTAACAGGGGCGTGTCATTACAATTTTTGAAGCAATACTTTGCAACAGGGCTCATTGCTGTGCTCCAAGTACAGTATCTGTGAGGGGTTGTAGTGTTGTGCCACCAGTGCCTAAGGCCCAATTTTTCAGCCCCTGTTCAACAGGGGCATGCAATTACAATTATTGATCTAATAATTCACAGCAGGGCCCATTGCTGCACCCACCAAGAGTAACTGTCAGGGCTTACAGTGTTGTGGCACCAGCACCACCATCAAAGGCCCAATTTTTACTACCACTGTTCAACAATTATATGTAATTAAAATTCCTGATATAATAGTTGACAGCAGGGCGTTCCAGCACCAACCAAGAGTAACTGTGAGTGCTTACAGTGTTGTGCCAACACCAACAACTAAGGGGCCTATTTCTGCAGAGTATATACGGCAGGTCCCTACTTTCAAACATCCAACTTACAAACGACTCCTACTTGCAAACGCAAGAAGACAACAGGAAGTGAGAGGAAATCTACCACTAGGAAGGAAAATTCTCTCCTGTAAGAATAAATATGGGAGAAAGGTGTCTCCTCTGTACTGATGCTTTATCAGCAATCCTTGTTTCAAGAAAAACACCACATTTCAAAAACAGTTGTCATTGGGACGGAAAGTGAGGTGAAATGTTCTGAACAGGGGCACAGACAGCAAAACAAATGTTACAGGGGTGATAACCCTTACCTATGTTTTCCAAAAAGTTTAAAAATAGATTTTTGGGCTGGAGCTACACTTCAACAATGTACCTGTTCAAAATTACAAACACATTCTACATAAGAACAAACCTACAGTCCCTGTCTTGTATGCACCGCCTGTATACGGCTGTTCAGAGTATATAGGGCCTTTTTTTATTTTATGTGCGGGGTTCCCCTTAATATCCATACAAGACCCAAAGGGGCTGGTAATGGGCTGGGGTAGGGGGGGGGTCATGGGGTAGCTATGCCATTTTTCTTAAAGATTTTCATCCATATTACCGGGACCAGACATTACATTAAAGCCGCAAGCAGTTTTAAATGGCTTTTTTTTCCTTTAGAAGTGTCATTTTGTGCAGGGACAGTTCTAAACACGGGAAACACGTGGCACTTCACAGGCATACTTTAGACACCCCCCAGGTACGATATTTAAAGGAATATTTGACTTTTTTTTTTTCACTTTATGCATCATTAAAATGACTGCTCCCGAAAAACGACCGTTTTTAAAACTTCTTTTTGCATTGATACATGTCCCCTGGTGCAGAACCCGGGTTCCCAAACCCTTTTTAGGACAATAACATGCATAATAGTTGTTATAATTAGCACTTTAGAATTCGAACGTTCGCATCCATTGTATTTAATAGGGTTCTAATGTTCGTACGAACTTTCGGTCCGTTCGCGGGTTCTGGTGCGAACCGAACCCGGGGGTGTTCGGCTCATCACTATACATGACCCTTCTTGTGAGGATTGAAGCAGTACAACGCTTCTACACCGATAGTTACCAGTACCTCATTATCTGGAATAGAAAGATTGTCCATTAACCACTTAAGCCCCGGACCATTTGGTAGCTAGAGGACCAGAGGTGAATTCAGAATTTTGCACTGCGCTGCTTTAACTGTAAATTGTGCGGACATGCAATGTTGTACCCAAACAAAATTTACGTCCTTTTCTTCCCACAAATAGAGCTTTCTTTTAATGGTATTTGATTGCCTCTGCGATTTTTATTTTTTGCGATATAAACGGAAAAAGACCGAAAATTTTGAAAAAAAATGATATTTTCTACTTTTTGTTATAAGAAAAATCGAATAAACTCAATTTTAGTCATACATTTAGGCCAAAATGTATTCAGCCACATGTCTTTAGTAAAAAAAAACGTCAATAAGTGTATAATTATCGGTTTGCGCAAAAGTTATAGCGTTTACAAACTAGGGTACATTTTCTGGAATTTACACAGCTTTAAATTTATGACTGCCTATCTCATTTCTTGAGGTGCTAAAATGGCAGGGCAGTACAAAACCCCCCCCAAATGACCCCATTTTGGAAAGTAGACACCCCAAGGAAATTGCTGAGAGGCATGTTGAGCCCATTGAATATTTTTTTTTTTGTCCCAAGTGATTGAATAATGACAAAAAATAAATAAAAATTACAAAAAGTTGTCACTAAATGATATATTGCTCACACATGCCATGGTTATATGTGGAATTGCACCCCAAAATACATTCTGCTGCTTCTCCTGAGTACGGGAATACCACATGTGTGGGACTTTTTAGGAGCCTAGCCATGTACGGGACCCCGGAAACCAAGCACCGCCTTCAGGATTTCTAAGGGCGCAAATTTTTGATTTCACTCCTCACTACCTATCACAGTTTTGAAGGCCATAAAATGCCAAAATAGCACAAAACCCCCCCAAATGACCCCATTTTAGAAAGTAGACACCCCAAGGAAATTGCTGAGAGGCCTGTTGAGCCCATTAAATATTTTTTTTTTTTGTCCCAAGTGATTGAATAATGACAAAAAAAAAAATTACAAAAAGTTGTCACTAAATGATATATTGCTCACACATGCCATGGTTATATGTGGAATTGCACCCCAAAATACATTTTGCTGCTTCTCCTGAGTACGGGGATACCACATGTGTGGGACTTTTTAGGAGCCTAGCCGCGTACGGGACCCCGAAAACCAATCACCGCCTTCAGGATTTCTAGGCACAAATTTTTGATTTCACTCCTCACTACCTATCACAGTTTCGAAGGCCATAAAATGCCAAAATAGCACAAAACCCCCCCAAATGACCCCATTTTGGAAAGTAGACACCCCAAGCTGTTTGCTGAGAGGCATGGTGAGTATTTTACAGCTCTCATTTGTTTTTGAAAATGAAGAAAGAATTTTATTTTTTTTCAATTTTCAAAACTTTGTGACAAAAAGCGAGATCTGCAAAATACTCACAATACCTCTCAGCAAATAGCTTGGGGTGTCTACTTTCCGAAATGGGGTCATTTGGGGGGGGTTTTGTGCCATCTGGGCATTCCATGGCCTCCGAAACTGTGATAGGCAGTGAGAAGTGAAATCAAAAATTTACACCCTTAGAAAGCCTGAAGGCGGTGAGTGGTTTTTGGGGTCCCGTACGCGGCTAGGCTCCCAAAAAGTCTCACACATGTGGTATCCCCGTACTCAGGAGAAGCAACAGAATGTATTTTGGGGTGTAATTCCACATATGCCCATGGCATGTTTGAGCAATATATCATTTAGTGACAACTTTGTGCAAAAAAAAAAAAAAAAAAAAATTGTCTTTTTTCCGCAACTTGTGTCAACATATAAAATATTCCATGGACTCGACATGCCTCTCAGTATATAGCTTGGGGTGTCTACTTTCCAAAATGGGGTCATTTGGGGGGGTTTTGAACTGTTCTGGCATTTTATACACAACATTAGGAAGCTTACATCCACTCTTCTAACCACTTGAAGACAAAGCCCTTTCTGACACTTTTTGTTTACATGAAAACATATTTTTTTTTGCAGGAAAATTATGTTGAACCCCCAAACATTATAATAGGATTTTTTGTACTCACCGTAAAATCCTTTTCTCTGACATCCATGGACTGACACGGTGTCTCTTTACACTTTACACGTGGGTTATGTCCCTGCTTGCAGGAGAAGACCTAGGCAGAATGTGAGATGTTATACATACATTCTAAAAGCCAGAGCTGAACAGCCCCACCCAGGGGGCAGTCCCTCCGGGCATAACCCTCCCACTACAGTCAGCAGACTTCAGTTCGTAACAAAGCAGTACAAACTTAAAAGGAAGGGTGGGTGCCGTGTCAGTCCATGGATGTCAGAGAAAAGGATTTTACGGTGAGTACAAAAAATCCTATTTTCTCTTAACATCCATGGACTGACACGGTGTCTCTTTACACTTTACACGTGGGATGTCCCAAAGCAGTGTCAAGAGGGATGGGAGCAGTATAAATGGAAAAACCAAACTTTCACTCCAAGAAGGCAGATCTCCTCAACGGAGGAGTCGCAACTTTAAACAGCGGCCTGCAGCACCCTGCGGCCGAAGGAAGCATCCGAAGATGCAGCCACATCAACCTTATAAAAAACTTAAAAGGTATGGACAGACGACCAGGTCGCCGCCTTGCACACTTGTGCAACCGACGCTTGATGTCGGAAAACCCAGGAAGCACCAATTGCCCTGGTGGAATGCGCCGTAACCGGAAAGGGAGGCGCCCGCCCTTTGAGAGCATAGTCTTGAATGATGGTTCGTCTGATTCCCCTAAAAATGATGGCAGACGAAACCGCTTGGCCCTGTTATGGACCAGAGACAGTCACAAACAGTGAGTCGGACTTCGAATAGAAGCAGTAGCAGACAGGTACACCCGTAAGGCTCGTACCACATCCAATATGTGCAGCGCAAACTCTCTGGGATGCGATGGGTGAGGACACAAGGACGGGAGGACAATGTCCTCATGTAGGTGAAAGGTAGACACCACCTTTGGCAAAAGGGAAGGTCGCGGATGCAACACCGCCTTATCCTTATGGATGACTAAATATGGCGACTTGCAGGACAAAGCCGCCAACTCAGACACTCGTCAAACAGAAGTGATTGCCACTAAAAGGCCACCTTCTGAGCCAAGACAAGAGAGGAATATCCCGGATATTCCCAAAAAGGAGGTTCCTGGAGGACCGAGAGCACCAAATTCAGATCCCACGGTGGGAGAGAAGGCTTGACAGGAGGGAGCACATGGCGAACCCCCAACACAAGGTGCTAACCAAGAAATGACCCGCTAGAGGTCGCTGAAAGAAGACGGCCAAGGCTGAAATCTGATCCTTGATGGTACTCAAAGCAAGCTTTTGGGTCACTCCACACTGTAGAGGATGCAAGATTCTGGGGACGGAATACGTCCGAGGACGCCAGTCCAGCGCTTTGCATATGGCGATATAAGCTTTCCAGGCACGGTGATAGATCTGCCTGGGAGGAAGACTTCCGTGTCCTTAACATGGTCAAAATGACAGAGTCCGAGAGACCTCGGTCCCTCAACACCTGGCTTTTAACAGCTCTGCCGTTAAAGCCAGAGACTGTAAGCCTGATGAAACATAGGACCTTGAGACTGAAGGTCCTCCCTCATCGGCAACCGCCAGGGAACGTCCGCAACGAGACGTACCAGATCAGCGTACCAGTGACGCTGAGGCCAATCCGGAACAATTAGGATCACCGGAGTATATATCAGGCGATAAGGACCCTATGGGGCCACCAACGCATCCGAGTCATCGCCCAAGGATCCCTGGATCTGGCCACAACCTCGACCCTTGCGACTGAGTCGAGAGGCCAACAGGTCCACATCCGACGTGCCCCACCGTCGGCAAAGGAGTTGAAATATGCAAGGACCACTCTTCCTGGTCCGGCGTCTGGCGATTGGCGACTCAGATAGTCCGCCCCTACAGAGCCGGCACGTTTCTTCCGGCCCACTTCAGGATACGGATTACCTCGGAAGCCGCAGCTGAGCTCCAAGTCCCCCCGTGATGGTTTACATACGCCACCGCCGTGGCGTTGTCCGACTGGCTCCTGATGGAGCGACCCCGTACTCTCTCCGACCTGAGGAGAGACACAGTCTGATGGCCCGTCCCTTGGATGGGAGGGGAACGACTTTCCGGACCGAAGAGCCGAGGGTCCCAACCACCATGTCAGGGACGCCCTGACCAGGTGAATCACCTGGATCCGAAGATCCAAGGACAACGGGGATTTGTCCCAGGTGGACAAGATCTCCTTCTGCAATGCCCTGGTGTGTGATTGGGCATACGGAATGGCCGCGAAGGAGGCCACCAGGAGTCCCGGGACTCTCATGCAAACAACGGATTGACAACCATATTCGGGATGTCAGCACCCGCACCGCAGACTGAAGTGTCAGCAACTTCTCCAGAGGTAGGATACCTTTGCCTCCAAGGAGTCCAGAACCAGAACTAGATACTCCAGACCTGAGTCGGGACCAGGACTGACTCCTGAATGTTCAGGAACCACCCGAAGTCCCTGAGGGTTTAATTGACGATAGTCACCTTTCCTCTAAGTCTGAGGCACTTTCTGCTCATAGCAGAAGACCGTCCAGATAGCCCACGACAGCAATACCTCGCTGTAACAGAAGGCTAGAACCGGAGCAAGCACCTTGGTGAACACCCTTGGTGCCGAGGCAAGGCCGAAAGGAAGAGCCACAATCGATAGTGGACTTCGCTGATCGCAAGGCGCAGAAACTTCTGGTGACTTGCGCAGATCGGAACATGCAAGTAGGCGTCCTTGAAGTCCAAGGACGCCAGAAGAAAATCCCTTTGGTGGAGTGTAGCGATCACCGTGCGAATGGATCCCATGCGGAATTTCTGCACCTTCTCGAAGGCATTCAGGGCCTTGAGGTCCAGGATAGGTCGAACCACGTCCTATTTTTGGGACGACAAACAGATTCGAGCAGAATCCCTGAAAACTCTCCTGTGACGGAACCGGCACAATCACTCCGGACCTGATCAAATCCTGTACAGCCCCCAAGAGGGCTGCCCGACAGGTAGGAAGGAGAGGAAGATTCAAGGGAAAGAATCTGTGTGGGGGCCAGGATCGGAATACTATCCTATATCCTGAGGTGACCACCTCGCACACCCACCAGTCGGAGATTCGGGAGGTCCACCGATCCGTGAACCTGCAAAGTCGTCCCCCCACCCCAGAGTCGGGCGGAGGCAAGACTTCACGCGGAGGCGGGCTTGGGGGCCGCTTGTTTGGCTTACGCACCCAGGGGCACTTGTGCCCACCAGCCGCACTGCCGTCAGTCTGAGAGGGCCTACCTGTGGACTCTGACTGACGAAAAAAAACCAGTTTTGCTGGAAGGAAGGCCCCTGTTTGCGGCGGGCCTCCTCACCCTTGCTAGTCTAAGGAAGAAGAGTGCGTTTACCTCCCGTGACATCCATGACGATGTCATCCAGAGCAGCACCGAAAGGTCTACCGCCTTTAAATAGTAGATCCGTCAGGAGCTTCCTAAGGCTAGGTCAGCAGACCAGCATTTCAACCATAAAACGACGCAATACCACCGCCGAGACAGAGGCCCTGGATATTAAAGGGGCCGCGTTCAGCGTGGCGTCGCACACAGAAACCAGGCCCTGAATCAGTTGGTGGGCCAGAGCAACTGTGTCTGGAGGAAGAATATGCTCCTGTACAGCTAGGTGCAACATTTTTGCCCAACCTGTAAGTGTTTTAGACACAAGGGTCGCCGCTACCACAGGTCGTAGGGCGGATCCCAACAAGGCAAACATGGTTCTGCTCACCACTTCTGACCTCCTGTCAGTGGGGTCCTCAAATGCAGGAGTCCCCTCCATCGGGAGAGTGATGGCCTTGTTCAACCGGGCGACTGGAGGGTCGACCCTGGGGGAGAAGCCCACTTTTTAAGTAGGGCATCTTCAAGGGGTATCTGATAGACAAACGCCGCGGGACCATAAAAAAAAAAAAAAAAAAAATCTTCTGCGGCTTTTCCCAGACCTTATCAATGAGCTGGTCAAAGAAAGTACAATGGAAAAAAACCCCTTTAGAAGGCCTGGCCTTAAAAGAACCAAAGGAGACTGTATCCGCCTGAGGTTCTGCATCCGCAGCATTTGAGCTTGAGAGTGTCCCTCACCGCAGTCATGAGCACACTAACAAGCGCCCTGTCATTTACTGACTCAGAACTGGAGTTTCCCTCATAAGGAATGTCCTGTTCAAAACCATCCATACATTCAGAACTAGGGTCCTGAGCGATAGTGGCTAGGCCCATATCTGAATCAGCGCACTGCCCTCGAGTAGATAAAGTGGGGAGAGGGCGCCTTATTTGCACCTTGCGCTTGCACACAGCTCTCATCCTGGTCAGAAATTGATTCCAGGGCTGCCCACAACAGGTCCATAGGGACCGCAGTGCTGAAGCACTGCCTGTTGCCACTGACATTATTTGGGGGAAGCTGGTGACACAGACTCCATATTGTCCCTCCCTGAGACTCTCTCAGATAAAAAGTCCACCCACAGGCTGTGCTGACTGAGGAGGGGGCGCCCAGGGGACTCACCAAACCGGACCAGGGACCGCTTAGTTCCGCTGTCTGTACCACGCTGTGTCAGCGCTGGTAAGCTGTGAGGAGACTGTGAGGAGATTCACGCTGCTACAGCAGCGCTAGAGGCCAAACTAGTGCTGAAAAGCGCGCGGGCTACAAGAAAATGGGCGCCGCACTTCACTGAGGCGATCCGCGGCAAGATGGCCGCCATGTCGCAGTTAAAATGAAACAGCACACACGCACAGCGCCACTCGGCACTCAGGCCCCCAAAAAAAAAAAAAAAACACACAAAAAAGCCCCAAGGCATACATTGCAGACCAGCATGAGCCCCCCAAGAACAGTGTGACCCCCAAGCACCCCACACAGCCAGCGCCAGTAATGGTGACAGAGAGCGACAATAAAATACAGGGGGAGACAGGGAAAATCCCCCACAGAGAAACACACAGCCTTTTGTACTTACCTGCAGGCAGGAGAGACTACTTACCCGTCCCTGAGGGACCCACTGGTGTGTTTCTGACAGGACTATCACAGTGCAGTACTGAGTAGCTGTCGGCCCGGTCCACCGCGAAAGATACAGTCAGTCAGGAGCTGTTCAGTCTTGAGAGGACCGTGGGAGCATGAAAGCAAACCCGGCCACCCCTGGAGTCATGGGGCCTGTCGTGAACTGGGTCTCACGCACACAAGGCGAGGATCAGCACGCTCGATGGTCGGACAGGGAAGACTACGAGGATATCTTGTACCCAACCTGTTGCCCAGCCGACAGTTGATAGAAGATTCTCAAAAATAAAATAAAAAAGAATTCCAAAAAGGAATAAAATAGGTCAGGAGACTGGCTCCTGAGGGAGCCACGTCTTCTCCTTCTGCTAGGCAGAAAAAAACTGAAGTCTGCTGACTGTAGTGGGAGGGTTATGCCCGGAGGGACCGCCCCCTGGGTGGGGCTGTTCAGTTCTGGCTTTTAGAATGTATGTATAACATCTCACATTCTGCCTAGGTCTTCTCCTGCAAGCAGGGACATAACCCACGTGTAAAGTGTAAAGAGACACCGTGTCAGTCCATGGATGATAAGAGAAATATATTTTTAAAGCAAAGGCCCTACAGAATAAAATGGTGGGTGTTGCATTTTTTTTTCTACACAGTATTTGCGCAGCGATTTTTCAAACGCATTTTTTGGGGAAAAAATACACTTTTTTTTATTTTAATGCACTAAAACACACTATATTGCCCAAATGTTTGATGAAATAAAAAAGATGATCTTAGGCCGAGTACATAGATACCAAACACGACATGCTTTAAAATTTCGCACAAACGCGCATTGGCGACAAACTACATACATTTTTAAAAGCCTTTAAAAGCCTTTACAGGTTACCCCGTTAGATTTACAGAGGAGGTCTACTGCTAAAATTACTGCCCTCGATCTGACCTTCGCGGTGATACCTCACATGCATGGTGCAATTGCTGTTTACATATGACGCCAGACCGACGCTTGCGTTCGCCATTGGGCAAGAGCAGGGCAGGACAGGGGTGCTTTTTTTTTTTTTTTTTTTTATTATTAATTTTGCTTTTTTATTTTATTTTTAAATTGTTCCTTCCATGTTTTTTTTTTTTTTATCATTTTTATTGTTATCTCAGGGAATGTAAATATCCCCTATGATAGTAATAGGTAGTGACAGGTACTCTTTTTTTGAAAAAACTGGGGTCTAGACCCTAGATCTTTCCTCTGCCCTCAAAGCATCTGACCACACCAAGATCGGTGTGATAAAATGCTTTCCCAATTTCCCAATGGCGCTTTTTATATCCGGGGGGGGGGGGGGGACATTCCCTCCCACTGCTTGTAAAAGCAGTCCAGAGGCTAATTAGCCACTAGGGTTGCTTTTACATTAAAGCCGGCCGCTGGCTGAAAAGAATGATACCAAGATGATACCTAAACCCGCAGGCATCAATCTGGTATAACCATTCAAAGTCCAGCAACATACCAGTACGTTTGCTGGTCCTTGTTGGACATGTATTGTAATCTTTTTTTTTCATGCAGCCAGGTGGCTGAACGAAAAAAGAGATTGATCGGTGGGTATGCCCACCATTAGAATACCGCCCTTCATCCACCCACTTCTAATGATGGGCATACATGCACCATTTATATATGCCGAAGCATGGGGGCATCCTCCCGCAAAAAAGTTATGCCGCACACACATGGTCGGACTTTTCCACGGGCAAGCCTCCGTCGGAATTTCGACCGTATGTACGCGGCATTAGGAGCAAAATCGCTCCTCCGCCCCTGCTGCCCCAATGCTTCGGCATATTTGCTTCTTTTTTTTTTTAACTGTGGTGGTGAAATCACCTCCTACAGCACTGGAGTCGCAGGGATCAGGCCTGTCTCTGCGAACGCTGCAGTTATGTTTGTTGTGTTTTGTAAGTGACAGTGATCGATCGATACTGCACTTCGGTGGCCTGGGCTGGACGGAGGGGCAAAACGCAGGTGCTAGCAGGTATCTGGGCTGATCCCGCTAACACTGCGTTTTTGGGAACCCTAAACTGCTGGGGACGCTAGTATAGATCTGATCAGATCAGATATTGATCTGTTCAGATACTATGCCACTAAGGGAGGTGTATGCTTCACGCGTGGGTGTTAGCGTTACTGGCACTAACCTGACGCTGCCTGGAGTGTGACGCAGACCCTCTCTGACGCTAAAACCTAATTGATATCACCCACCGGGCGATCAGGGGGTTAAACCTTTATTGGGTTATATACGGCGGGTGCCCTGACACTATAAAAAGCAAACTAACTAACCAGCGTCACCCGTAACACTTATATGATGATTACTGGTGAAAGGGTTAACTAGGGGCAATTAGGGGGTTAAAACCTTTATTAGATAATATATGGGGGTACCTGACGCTATAAAAACCTGCGGCGAACCTAAAAAAAATTACTGGCTACCGATCTGCATCACCGACGCTAAGACATCGATCAGAAAAATGATCGCTTAGCGACAGTGGTGATAGGGGGTGAAAGGGTTACCTGGGGGGCGATCAAGGGGGTTAAACCTTTATTAGAAAATTTATGGGGGGTACCCGACGCTATAAAAACCTGCGGCGAACCTAAAAAAATTACTGGGTACCGATCTGCATCACCGACGCCAAGACAGCGATCAGAAAAACAATTGCTTAGTGACAGTGGTGATAGGGGGTGAAAGGGTTACCTGGGGGGCGATCAAGGGGGTTAAACCTTTATTAGATAATTTATGGGGGTACCCGACGCTATAAAAACCTGCGGCGAACCTAAAAAAAAAATACTGGCTACCGATCAGCATCACCGACGCTAAGACATCGATCAGAAAAACGATCGCTTAGTGACAGTGGTGATAGGGGGTGAAAGGGTTACCTGGGGGGCGATGAAGGGGGTTAAACCTTTATTAGATAATTTATGGGGGTACCCGACGCTATAAAAACCTGCGGCGAACCTAAAAAAAATTACTGGGTACCGATCTGCATCACCGACGCCAAGACAGCGATCAGAAAAATGATCGCCAAGCGACGGCGGTGCTAAGGGGTGAAAGGGTTATCTGGGGGGTGATCAAGGGGTTAAACCTTTATTAGGGGGGGTTAGGGGGCTACACTGGACCTAAAACTAAATGTAGTGACACTTTTACAGTCACAAATGTCACTGATTGCAGTGATCAGTAAATAAATGGTCACTGCAATCAGTGACACTGTGACTGGGGGCTGATCTGGGGGGGCTGGGGGGTGATCTGGGGGGGCCTGGGGGGGCGATTTATGTGCCTATGTGTGCTGGTGTTAGTGTAGTGTTAGTGCACTGACCTGTGTGTCTTCTCTTGTACGACGCTCGGTATATGTGAGCGCCGCACAGGAGATGACATCACTTCCTCCTGCTTTCTCTATCTGTGTAAACAGTACACAGACAGAGGGGGCATTTCTATTCGCCGGGAGCGATCGCGGGGGGGTGGTCGGAATCGAACGGCCGCCCCCCCATCTCGGAACGCTCCCAGACGAATTCCGACCGCTCACTGTACAGAAGGGGGGTCCGATCGGACCCCCCAACTGTACAAAGGCAATCACGTATGCTCTACGTGATTGTGCCTGTCGGTGCCATTGTGCCGACGTATATATACAGTGAGCGGTCGTTAAGTGGTTAATTGAAGGAAATGAATCATGTCTTTGAGATAGGATGGCAGACTTAGGACAAAGGGCCTCAAAAAGGAATTGACCCATTTACTGTCACTCTCATTTAAACTTGTTGCCACAAATAATAAGTCTTCCAGGGGGGTTGAGACAATAGAACACTGTAATTTTAGGAAATTTATTGTTGATAAATTGCCAAATGTCTTCAGAAATCACCCATTGTTAACAGCTTGTTTAATCAAAGTCCAGAATTTTACACTGAACTGGTTAACTCAATTTAACGAGCCTAAACAGTACCAGTCTCTAATGTTATGAATTTCAAAACACATTTTCTGGTGATCATCCTTATCCATGACAATCATGTTGCCAAATTTGTCAAGAATGTTTTGCAATTAAGTTGTTTTAAGGCTTCAAAATCTCTGGTTGGACTCAGTATTTTTTGACTGTGAAATACCTTTAATGGCTTTAGTGACACATTTTAAAAAAGCAGACACATTAAGGTTAGAATAAACAGAGGGAAGCTTCAGTGACTTTTTAAAAGTCCTTCTGCATGATCTGGCTCATTGTTACTAAACCCACAACAGTAAAATCATTCTATACAGTATATGCAGTAAAGCATTCTTGTTATACTCACTGTGAAACCTAAGGGTTTAATCCTCTGCATTGTGCAAAATGGCTATTTGATCCTGTATGCACAGATCCTCTTATTCTTCCACTGACTCCAAAACCGATAATACAGAGTCTATGGAGTTGGGTTGCACATGCTCAATTTGGTGTGTATTGCTAAAGAGGTTTTTTGGGGGGGGGGAAAGAGTGCATGTGATCAGCACAGGGCCAATCAGCACTGTCCAGACAGAGGGTCAGGGGTCCTGCATCCTGATAGGACAGCTTAGTGCAGTATGAAAACTCATTCTACAAGCTTTAACCAGGCACTGATAGAAGACACAAGGATGCTATATACTGCTGATGAGAAAAGTTATTTAGCAGCTTATATTTACTAAAACGATTGCATTTCCATGTTCTGTGTACTTTGGGAGACCAGATATAGTGAATGCAGGGCCCTGGCTTTAGTAACACTTTAAGTATCTCCTCCAAAATAATCTGATCAATTAGATCAGTATAATTACTCTCTTCATATAGAAGAGAGATCACAAAGGGCCTTACATTCTTCCGTAGAGAGTTTATCCAATGTAGTCTCCTCTGGTGTTTTATCACAAGAAAGATGTAAAACAATCCTACTTGCAAATATTGGGCTAATATCGGGAAAATGCTTTACCCAAGCTCTTATTCTAACACTTTTTATTGTGTGAGTTGATGTTGAATATACTTTTGTAATCACCCATGTATGCTCATTTATCATCTACATGAGATTATTGTTATCACTATTGTATTTTTATTTTTAAACTCATCAATCTATCAACCCCCTAGACACGTGACGTTTGAAAGTTGAAACATGTTGGGGCTCTTGTTCACATAGAGAGGCCTTTGATATCCTCTGTGTGGAGTTGATGAATCTATTTGAGTTTCAAACCTGATTTGATATGATTATTTTTTTTAAGTATTGTGATTTGTAGATTGTTTTTAATGAATGTATGTATGAATAAAATTTGACATTTTATCAATGTTTATTTTTTGTTTATTGTGGTGCCTAAAAATAAAAATAAAAAAAGAGACCCCATCCATTAAATATCATGTTTCTGTAAAATGTTTAGTCTTTTCTGTCCATAATATATTAGAGTGGTCCTTGAAACATTAAGGAGAACCAATCATAATTTGGCATAAAAAAGTATCTAAATTTATATTTTTTCTTTAAATCACTTTATATTAAGCTACTGTTATGTGTATGAAAAAAATATATAATGCTATATCACAATGAAAGATTTAAAATAATAATTTTTAAACTAATATAATTTTGCAGGCTTATGTAAGAGTTATGTATGTCCACTGAAACAGCTTTACTTACTGTATAGGAGTCTGACTTTCCAGATAGTTGCACTCCCGTCAACTGCTTAAAATCACACCCTGTCTTCCAGTTAATGATTTTGAATAACAGTGACAAAAAAGAGAGATTATAGATATCACAAATAAACAACATCAAGCCTCTGCAATTCAATAGTGCAATTCAATAGTGCCATGCATCCTCAAACTTGGAGGTAGTATGTGATATCAGGCAGTTGATAGGGCAGCAGCTATTGGATTTTAGGGGACTTGTGACCTCATGACTTGTGAACCAAAGAGTCAGTTCAACAAAGTAAGTACAAATAAATAAATGCAAAAAAGTAAACATAAATAAATAAAGCACATATTCATCTATTTGTGGTAAGCCAGCATAATTATAATAACTTGAAGCGTATCTTAACAACCAAAGTAAAAACTTAATATATTACAGCTGATCAGTTCTTAAAGCCCATGCTTTTTAAAAAAGTTAGCACAAGTGACATTACTAACTATTAATCTGATGTGTCCCTTGTTTTGCTGGCTTTTGCATTCATTGAAATCTCTCTTCACCCTTCCCCTCTCTACCCCCACCACTGTAATCTTCTGGTGTCACTGGGGTTTATAGAGATGAGGGATCTGTGACAGGCACTCACTGGAGTTTATAGAGATGACAGAGCTGTGAAAGGCAACAGTGCAGGACTATGTCTGCCCTTTCCACTCATCTCCTCCATTGATAGAAGCCATACTCAGGGCCGCCCTCAGGGGGGTACAGCCGATGAAACTATAAGGGGCCAAAGAGGCCAGAGGGGCCTGCCTGGGCCAGAAAAAGGCAGGGCGAGTGAAGGGGAGCGCACTATAGAAACAATCTTGCAGCTTCTGCTGCTCTCTGTATTATTGAGCTTAGACATCTAGCTCTTTACTGCCACCTCTGGCTACAATGTGAATGTGCACCCCTCATGTGAGCTGCCTGAACTGTGCTCCTCTGTGTCAGCAACATGTCAGCTTTGTGAAAATGAGCTGGAACTAGGTAGGAAGATTTCCTTTACAAGTAGGGGCGGTGAAGGAAAGGGAGGGGCTGTTTGTGTACAGGGAGGGGCCAAAGGCTTGTCTGTTAACAGATCTGTGTATGTGTGGGGCTGACATATATATACAGGTGGGGGGCTGACATATATACAGGTGTGGAGGGCTGGCATATATACAGGTGTGAGGAGGGCTGGCATATATACAGGTGTGAGGAGGGCTGCCATATATACGGGTGTGGGGGGGCTGACATATATACAGGTGTGGGGGGGTGGGGCTGACATATATACAGGTGTGGGGCTGACATATATACAGGCCAGAGGCTTGTGTGTTTACAGATTTGTGTATGTGTGGGGCTGACATATATATACAGGTGGGGGGCTGGCATATATATATATATATATTGTAAGATTAGGGGTTGTTAGCTTTCATGGTGGATGCGTTTTTCCAGTGATTCAGGCCAGTCAGGAACTCTGTTTAAGGGCATGGTAGCCCATTTTTATTTAAAAGCACAAAAGTTCACAAATACATCCGTAGCATTCACAGGGGGTTCCACCATTCCTGTATCTTGCATACTCAACAGTTTAGCCTCCTAGCTTTACCTTCTTGCTATCCGGCTATTTCAGGCCTTTAGCCTAGGCCTTAGGTCTGCTCCTCAGACCCAAACAGTTTCCAAGAGTTACCCCTGGTCAGTACCTTTGTTGCTGAATCACAAACGATGTCTGCCTCCTGCAGACATGCCTATTCTGGCTGCACCCATGCAGCGTAGATAGCCTCTGACTCCACTAAGAGGGATGGGAGAGTCCACCTGACTCTCCAAGCACAGGCTTCCTGTCTGTTGGGTGGGGCCCTGATCCATAGTCAGGTCAGAACTAAATAGCCGAACACACAGCTGTGCAATCAGCATGTCTTTCTCTACAAACTCTGGTGTAAACCAACACTCTTTAAGGTCGCACAGAGTCGCACTGTTATATATATATATATATATATATATATATATATATATATATACTGTATCTATATATATAGATATATATATATATCTATTGTGAGGGGGTTAGCTCGGCAGCGGGTATGTGTGACCCCCGGGATGGGCTCCCCACCCAAAAACAGGCCCAGCAGACGGAGGTTGTGGTTTTCAAAATCAAAAAGGTGCGGTTTATTTTCTATTTACAGTGACAAAAACACAGCAAGGCAAAAAAAACATAAACAAAATAAATCCTGGTCAACTTGACCTCTGACTAAACATACAGGTTTCCTAACTAACAACTGGGATCAGCCTAGTGCTGTCCTAGTCCCTAAGTCCCTGGTTTTAAATGTCCAAGCAAAATATAGCCACACAGGCTTTCTCTCACCGCACAGGGGTTCACTCTCCCTAGACAGTCCACACAGGTCTGGTTCCAGGCATGAGCTAACATCTAATGAAGCTGGGCTTTCTTATAGAGGCCTAAATGAGCTGACAAGGTTCAGCTGGTCTCATCAACTCCCTGTCTGCACGACGCCCAGCCCTCTCCCTAGAGGTATGAGTCATCCATGAGCACACTAGCCTTATACAACTCTCCACCTAGTTGTACAAATCGGCGTAAAGCCTGAATCTGGGCGAAATATATCTACCCCCCTGGATGCAACCAGGTGACTTTACCTTCCTGCTGTCACATACCCCCCCCTCTTGTTTTAACCTCGGGGTTGGAACACCAGCAATCAGGCATTCATGTACTCGAGACAAAGCATCCACATTCCCCATTTGAACGCCAGGGCGATGCTTTACTGTGAAGTTGAATTCCTGGAGGGCCAGGAACCACCTATTCACTCTTCTATTTGTTTCCTTGTTTTGAGCCATCCACTTTAACGGAGCGTGATCCGTAACCATGTCAAAGTGCCTACCTAGCAGGTAGTACCGAAGGGAATCTAGAGCCCACTTCACCGCTAAACACTCCTTTTCAACGGTGGCGTAATTTACCTCATGGGACTTCAACTTCCTGCTGAGGTAAATGACTGGGTGCTCTTCCCCGTTCCAGACCTGGGACAATACTGCTCCTAACCCCACATCTGACGCATCACTTTGTACGACAAAGTCTCTAGAGAAGTCGGGTGAGTACAACACTGGCTGGCTACATAAGGCTTGTTTCAAGAATTGGAATGCTGCCTCAGCCTCGGGGGTCCATTTAATCATGACCGACCCTTTCCCCTTCGTCAGGTTGGTTAGGGGCACAGCCTTAGAAGCAAAGTGGGGAATGAATCGCCGATAATACCCAGCGATTCCCAGAAAGGCTCGTACCTGCTTCTTGCTGTTGGGACGTGGCCAACTCTGGATGGCCTCGACTTTGTTGAGTTGGGGTTTTATTACTCCCCTCCCAATGGTGTACCCAAGATATTTGGCCTCCTCCTGCCCAATGGTACACTTCTTGGGGTTAGCCGTAAACCCTGCTTCCCGAACAGAGTCCAGGACTGCTTGCACTTTTGGCAGATGTGAGGCCCAATCTGTGCTATTGACAATTATGTCATCCAGGTAAGCCGCAGCATACTTCCGATGGGGCCTCAGCATCTGGTCCATTTTCCGCTGGAATGTGGCCGGCGCATTCTGTAACCCGAACGGCATTCTTTTATATTGGAACGCCCCGTCTGGGGTTACAAATGCGGTTTTCTCTTTGGCCGACTTGGCCAGGGGGATTTGCCAATACCCTTTTGTGAGGTCAAGAGTCGTCATGTATCGGGCTGTTCCCAGCCGGTCGATCAACTCATCTATACGTGGCATGGGGTAGGTGTCAAATTTTGTAACTTTGTTCAACTGACGAAAATCGTTACAAAATCGCCAGCTCCCATCCGGTTTAGGCACCAACACAATGGGACTAGACCAATCACTTTGGGACTCCTCTATCACCCCTAAGTTCAGCATTTTCTGTACTTCCTCCCGTATTGCCTCCCGTCGGGCCTCTGGGATCCGATAGGGTTTTAACTTCACCCTTTCACCGGGCGGGGTAATAATGTCATGCTCTACCCCAGATGTTTGTCCCGGCAGCTCAGAGAATACCTCCTTGTTGCGAAGCACAAACTCCTTAACCTCCTGTTGTTGGGGTTGTGACAAGGTGGCTGCGATTCCAACCTCAGGAATCACGCAACCAGTTTGAGCTGGTGACCAAGTGTCTGCGACTAGGGACTCTCTATCCCTCCAGGCTTTCAACAGATTAACGTGATAGATCTGTTCGGGCTTTCGCCTTCCTGGTTGTCTGACCTTGTAATTCACTTCGCTCACTTTTTCCATTATCTCGTAGGGGCCTTGCCATTTGGCAAGGAATTTACTTTCAACCGTAGGGACAAGTACCAATATCCTATCCCCCGGGGAAAAGGTACGGGTCTTGGCTCCACGGTTGTACACTCTCTGCTGTGCCAACTGCGCTTGGGCCAAATGTTCCTTCACGATGGGCATTACCTGTGCAATTCGATCTTGCATCAGGGCGACATGCTCAATCACACTCCTGTGGGGAGAACTCTCACTTTCCCAAGTTTCCTTGGCAATATCCAACAGCCCTCTTGGGTGTCTCCCATACAGTAACTCAAAGGGGGAGAATCCCGTAGAGGATTGGGGCACCTCCCTAATAGCAAACATCAAATAAGGAAGTAGACAGTCCCAATCCCTTCCATCTCTATCCACCACTTTCTTCAACATTTGTTTTAGGGTTTTGTTGAATCTTTCAACCAGCCCATCGGTTTGGGGGTGATACACAGATGTACGCAATTGCGTCACTTTGAACAATTTACACAGCTCTTTCATAACCCGGGACATAAAGGGTGTACCTTGGTCCGTAAGCAGTTCTTTACAAATACCCACCCGGCTAAAAACAAGAGATAGCTCTTTGGCTATGGTTTTGGCCGAGGTATTTCTGAGAGGGATCGCTTCTGGATAACGGGTGGCATAGTCCATTATAACCAATATGTACTGGTGCCCCCTAGCGGACTTGATTATAGGACCTACCAAATCCATTGCGATTCTCTCAAACGGGACCTCAATGATGGGTAGAGGGACCAGCGGGCTACGGAAATGTGGCATCGGGGCCGACCTCTGACACACAGGGCAGGAGGAACAATAATTTTCTATGTCCTTCATCACCCCAGGCCAATAGAATCTCTGTAATACCCTCTCTCGGGTTTTCTCTGTCCCCAGATGACCTCCAAGAATGTGCCCATGGGCCAACTCCAACACCAACTTCCTGTAAGGTTTGGGCACCACAAGCTGCTCAACGGTTTCTTCTGCCCTTTTTGCCACCCGATACAGTAGGTCCTTCTCTACGCTGAAGTATGGGTAAGTGCCGGTATTATCTGGGTTCACTAACTCGCCATCTATTTTCACTACGTTTTCCCGTGCCTTTATTAGGGCGGGGTCTTTCAACTGTTCTGTGGCAAAGTTTTCCCTGTGAACCTCAAGATCAGAAAACTCCACAGACGGTAGGTTTTCGTCTGAGGAGGTGGGCTCCTCTCCAGTTTCTTGAGTCTCCCCTGCCAATACTGACAAGGGAAATTCCGGAGAGTCCTCACCACTCTCAGGGGAGTTCTGGCTATCACATTCCTGGTACATAGGGGCACCAGTGGGGGGCTCAGGATCATCCCACAGTTCCCAGAACTTCGGAAAATCCCTTCCCACAATGGCGTCATGCGGTAACTGAGATACTAAGCCCACTGGATGAGAGAGGGTACCTTTGGGGGTCTCGAAACACACTGTAGTCACTGGATACTCTCGGGTGTCCCCATGCACACAAATAACGGCTACCTTGCTATTCCCAGAGACCTCTGTTTTAACTAACTCAGCCTTTATCAGGGTCACAAGGCTACCTGAATCCAGCAATACCACAACATTTCTACCATTAATACACATTTTGCATAAATGTTTCTCAGTTCCCCGAATGGCAGTGCATGCGACTGTCGCACACAGCGACTGACGTCTGCCCGTCAGAAAGTCACACTGCATGGGTTCCTCCACAACCGGGCAATTTGCTGCAATATGTCCCGCTTGCCGGCAGCGGTAGCAAACGATCCTTCTTGCGGCCTCTTGAGCCGCTGATTTCCCAGGCTGTTCTCGCCAAACTTGGGGTAGAGCTCCCACCCTCTCACTCTCTCCACCCTCACCCCTTGGAATCCTCTTATCCGCCCCTGGGGATGGTCTGGTCTTAGGGTGGAAAGTCCGAGTGTCTCTGGAAGAGGCCGTCAGGTTCTCTGTAGCCAAGTATTTCTCCACACGATCCACAAGACCATCGGCCGTCTCTGGGTCTCCATGGCTTACCCACTTTTGGATGGCAGTAGGAAGAGCTCTCAAAAACCGATCCATTACAACACGTTCCACAATCTTTGGTGCGGACAAAGTCTCTGGCTGTAGCCACTTTCTGCTCAGGTGAATGAGATCATACATTTGAGACCTGGGGGGTTTTCCAAGCTGGAAAGTCCAGTTATGCACACGCTGAGCCCGGACAGCCAGGGTGACACCCAGCCTTGCCAATATTTCAGCTTTTAGCATCACATAGTCTTTTGCTTGGTTAGGCTCTAGGTCATAGTAAGCTTTCTGCGATTCACCAGTTAACAGAGGAGCCACTAGTCCAGCCCACTGCTCCTCAGGCCACTTTTCTCTTTCAGCGGTCCTTTCAAATGTGGTCAAAAATACCTCTGGATCATCCTCTCCAGTCATTTTTGTCAATAAACGACTCACCCCAAAGGACGCGGTATTAGTGGGACGGCTTTCCTCACTGGTCTGCGGACGTTGCTGCATTACTGCTTCCATCTGTTGTTGTAGTCTCTGCTCTTGCTTCTGCAACAGGTCTATGAAGCGGGCCTCAGATTGCTGTTGGGCTTGTTGCTGAGCCTCCAGACTCTGTTGTAAAGTTGCAAGGCTCTGTTGATGAGCTTGCTGCTGGGCTGCAAGGCTCCTTTGCAAACCTGCATTTGTCTGCTGTTGATTGGCATTTGCTAGAGCCAGCTGTTTCAGTATCTCCTCCATGCTGGCTTAAAAAAAAACTGCCACTGGTTCTCCACCAACTGTGAGGGGGTTAGCTCGGCAGCGGGTATGTGTGACCCCCGGGATGGGCTCCCCACCCAAAAACAGGCCCAGCAGACGGAGGTTGTGGTTTTCAAAATCAAAAAGGTGCGGTTTATTTTCTATTTACAGTGACAAAAACACAGCAAGGCAAAAAAAACATAAACAAAATAAATCCTGGTCAACTTGACCTCTGACTAAACATACAGGTTTCCTAACTAACAACTGGGATCAGCCTAGTGCTGTCCTAGTCCCTAAGTCCCTGGTTTTAAATGTCCAAGCAAAATATAGCCACACAGGCTTTCTCTCACCGCACAGGGGTTCACTCTCCCTAGACAGTCCACACAGGTCTGGTTCCAGGCATGAGCTAACATCTAATGAAGCTGGGCTTTCTTATAGAGGCCTAAATGAGCTGACAAGGTTCAGCTGGTCTCATCAACTCCCTGTCTGCACGACGCCCAGCCCTCTCCCTAGAGGTATGAGTCATCCATGAGCACACTAGCCTTATACAACTCTCCACCTAGTTGTACAAATCGGCGTAAAGCCTGAATCTGGGCGAAATATATCTACCCCCCTGGATGCAACCAGGTGACTTTACCTTCCTGCTGTCACACTATATATATATATATACACAGGTATGAGGGGGCTGGCATATATGCAGGTGTGGGGGGCATATATACAGGTATGAGGGGGCACATATACAGGTATGGTAGGTGGGGCTGACATATATACAGGTGTGAGGGGGGCTGGCATATATACAGGTGGGGGGATGACAAATACATGTGTGAGGGGGGCTGGCATATATACAGGATTGAGGGGGGCTGAGTGCGTACAGTTGAGGTGGTCGGTGTGTGGATTTGGTGGAATGGCCCATGGGCAAGCCTTGGGGAATGGTGGTGGTCATGCTCAGGAGGGCCCAGGCCTAAAGCTGTGTAAGGGGCTCAAAAACTTCTGATGGCTGCCCTGGCATACTACATTGTCTATGAATGAAACACGATCCTCATTCTTCATTCGTAGAGGCTTTACCGATTTCTATCACCCTGCAGTTCTGCACACTGCCATTGCTCTGCATGAGAGTATGCACAGTGCAGTCACAGAAGGGCCACCTGACCCGCAGATGTAGGGTAAATGTGATAAGTCAATTCAGCTTTAAGACTCAACCGGAAATGAGAAGATTTCTCTTATTAGACAATTGTCATTGGAACAAGAATCTCTATTGGAAGATTTCACCTCTATTCCTGTTACAGTTCAGTTTTGGATATAACCTTAGTTTCATTTCCAGTGACACTGGTGATTAGGAATGTTAGGAAGAGTAAATCTTCCTAATGAGGATAAAGGCAGAGAAACTGCCATCTTTTAGCATAGCAAACGTGAAAAGTAGCCTAGACCTCCAGCTTCTGACTGGAACCACTGTAGGTAAATACGAGTCATACAGCAACCAGAACTGTATATTATCCTGGCACTGTCAAACACAGTGATCTCCTGTCCGAGAGAAAAAGGATAGTTCCAGCTCCAACCAGAGAGACAGAACAGTAGAATAGGGTTGAGTGATTATGTAGGTAATGTAGGACTAGATTTGTTCCTGCTGACACCGATATGGGGCTTTTTTTGTTTTTTTTTACCAACACAGATACCAACAGTGGGACATATTTCATTCCACTAACACAGATGATGCAAGTTATTCTACTCTTAGTAACACAGACAAGGGGGGCTTACTGACAATAATATTGGATATTATATATTATTATATTTCATGTATTATGATATTGACAAGGATATTGGACTTATTGGTCCCCCACTAACACTGACGATAAAACTTATTTTACTCCTAATGACACAGATGATGTCGCTTATCTTACTTCATTTGACACCAATGATACTTACTGTACTCCCACTGACACTGACAATGGGGCTTAGTTTAAAATTTATTTTACTCCACACCACAGATACAACTTATTTTTACTCCCACTGACACAGAAGATGAGGCTTTTTTTACTCCCACTGACATAGACGACAGCCCTATTTTACTCTCATTGACACCGACAATGTGGCTTATTTTACTATTGCTAACACTGAAGATTGTAAACCTTGCATAAATAAAAGGAAGATTTGCACTTGGTGTAAATATTGTGCTCAGAGCTGTACTCACTAACCATCTGAATACATGATGATAAATAAATTACATATATGAATAATAAATGCAGATCCAAATAAAGAAATAACACATAAATGTGATGAAAAAATTAAAAGTGCCCAAAAACCAAGATTCAAGATTCTTAGTATCTTGCATTTTGGACACTTTTTATTTTCTTTTTATCACATTTATGTGTTATATGTTTGGATGCGCACATAATATTTGTATATGTAACACTTACGAACAGCCTTGTTTTGTTCGCACTAACATTAAGTATGGTGTTTTTTTTTTTTTTTACTCCCACTTACGATGGGGCTTATTTTATACTCACTGCAAGAGACAATGGAGTTTTTTTACTCTCACTGACAACAACATGACTTATTTTACTCCCACTAACAATAGGGAAACACAATTATAACAATTTAAGATTAAAAATAAAAAATCTTCTCGGCGGGGCATCCTTACCCTCCGGCATGTGATGCCGGGGGGCAGGATTCAGTCTTTCCAGGACCTGTCCAGGTCATACCGCCTCCCCGCCTCCCTGAGCTTTCGATATTGCCAGCTGCGGCATGCCCTCACGTCCCAGTTCCCGAACCCAGTGACCCTCGACTCGGACTCGTTTGAGCGACTGCTGATCTCGGGTGTGATGGGGAAGCCCCTCTCATCCCTTTATCTCCGTCTCACCGTGGCCTATGACACGGACACGACTGACGTACTGGCGAAATGGAGTGCTGACATTCCCGACCTTGACGAGGAGACCTGGGAGAACTGCGTATCTTCATACTTACCCTCTATGATCGCCTCTAGAGATAGGTTCATACAGTTGAAATTCCTCCATAGAGCGTATTATACCCCGGTCAGGCTGGCTGGGATTTATCCCTCCAAGAGCCCGTTGTGCACCAGGTGTTTGGGGTCGCCGGGTTCTTTCTTCCATATGGTCTGGACCTGTCCCAAGCTGGGTCCTTACTGGCGAAAGGTGGCGGAGGCACTCTCGGATCGTTGCGGTGTTGAGATCCCGCTGGATCCGAGGCTGTTCCTTCTCAGCTACCTGGGTGATGTTGAGGGTGACCGGTATGTTAAACTATGTATTACCTTTGCCCTCTTCTATGCTAGGAGGGAGGTCCTGCTCCGTTGGAGGAGACCGGAGCTCCCTACTAAATCATCTTGGCTTGAGGCTATTGGTAGAGTACTCCCTCTATACAGATTAACTTATGAGAGTAGGAACTGTCCTGCTAAATTTGAAAAGGTCTGGTCGGGCTGGGCTGACACTTCTGGATGAGATCCTCCCATACTTGAGGGCAGGGACCCCTGTCCGCATGGATGGGGCTGCCTTGGCCCCCCCTTCCCCTCGCCCCCTTCCCTTCCCCCCCGCCCCTTTTCCTGCCCTTCTCCTCCCCCCCCCCGGGCCCCGGCGCCCCCCTCCTCTCCCCCGCCTACTATCCTCTGGATTTCCCTTGGTTTGTTCCTATGCCTCTGCTGGGGGGGGGGATGGGGGGGTGATCATTTGTATGGATGCTCACTGAGGTTCTCCCTCGCTTAACTACTCTTTCTCACTGGTTCTGCTTCCATGTGTTTTTACCCCCTTGCTGTTATTTCTATGTGCTGTGCAGCCTGCTGAGGTGATTGCGGTGTATGTGTGTTTGTCTTAAAAATAAAAAAAACTTTTCTGTTAAAAAAAAATAAAAAATCTTCCACAAGCCCATTCATGTCTTAAGCCTCGGACACACGGGCGGGAATCCCGTAAAAAAAAAACATTGGTTTTCTCGACGGGATTGCTGGCAAGTTTGTCTTGCCAAGCCCTGTGTACACACGCGCCATTCAAAAGAACCACCCTTCTTTTGAATGGCAAGAATGCCGTGACGTCATCGACTACGACGAGCCGGCGCTCATCACATTCAATGCCGTCGCCGCCATCTTGCTACACCCTACACTACCCTTGTATGCTACCGCGCATGCGTCGAAGTCTCATCGAGCATGCGTGGGTTTCTCTGGACAGGTAAGCATACAGACGACTGGGTTTCTCGGCAGGAAACACTCTGCTGAGAATCCCGACGAGAAAAATAGAGAGCAGGTTCTCTATTTTTCTCATCGAGATTCCCGGCAGTTTTCCTGCCGGGAACCCATACACACAAGCGTTTTTCTCGGCAAAAAGCTCTCCCAGCAGTTTTCTTGCCAAGAAAACCGGTTGTGTGTACGAGGCTTTACTCTTTTTAACTGTACATTAACCACTTCAGATCCACGCTATAGCCGAAAGACGGCTGCAGCGCGGACCTGAACTGCCGGGAGGCCGTCCCTGGACGTCCTTGTGTTTACTTCCGCAATGCACGCCCACGGCGGCGCGCATCGCAGAAAAGCTGTGCCCGCTGTGTCACGCGGGTGCCGATGTGCGTGCCTGGCGGCCGCAATGTCTGCCAGGTACTCGCGATCGGCATTCACAGAGCCAGGGACGTGGATCTCTGTGTGTAAACACAGAGATCCACGTCCTGCTAGGGAGAGGAGACCGATGGTGTGTCCCTTGTACATAGGGACAACGATCGGTCACCTCCCCCAGTCAGTCACCTCCCCCCACAGTAAAAATCACTCATGAGGGAACACATTTAACCCCTTCCCGCCCCCTAGTGGTTAACCCCTTCACTGTCAGTCACATTTATACAGTAATCAGTGCATTTTTATAGCACTGTTCGCTGTATAAATGTGAATGGTCCCAAAATAGTGTCAAAAATGTCCGATGTGTCCACCGCAATATCGCAGGCCTGACAAAAATCGCAGATCACCGATATTACTAGTGGAAAAAAATAAATAAAAAATGTCATAAATCTATCCCCTATTTTGTAGGTGCTATAACTTTTGCGCAAACCAATCAATAAACGCTTATTGCGTTTTTTTTTTACCAAAAGTATGTAGAAAAATAAGTTTCGGACTAAACTAAAGGAAAACATTTTTTTTTTTTTAAACTTGGGATATTTATTATAGCAAAAAGTAAAAATGATTGTGTTTTTTTTCAAAATTGTCAGTCTTTTTTTGTTTATAGTGCAAAAAATAAAAATCGCAGAGGTGATCAAATACCACCAAAAGAAAGCTCTATTTATGGGAAAAAAAATATATAAAAATGTAATTTGGGTACAGCGTTGTATGACCGTGCAATTGTCATTCAAAGTGCATCAGTGCTGAAAGCTGAAAATTGGTCTGGGCAGGAGGGGGTTTTAAGTGCCCAGTAAGTGGTTAATATCAGGTTTTGTTGTTACATAATGTATATAATAGTGCCATAATTTAAAATATAAGCTTGCAGTACTGCTCCTTTTTCACTATATGGAAGGCATATTCCACTATTAGGAAGGCAGCTAGGCTAAAGGAATGGTGAGCCAACTTTCAAAATTGTATTGTACAATTTATGTCAAACTTTTTTTTGTTTTTTATTTTTATTGGCAATTTGGCAGTAATTTTGCATTGGTGGAAGGGGGGTTACCTGTAAAGTCTAAGGCCCCATGCACACGAGACGCAGGTGCAAACTCTGCTGAACACACGTTTTTAAACGCTGAAACCGGCGTTTATAAACGCGCGTTTTGCCGCGTTTGCGGCCGCGTTTAGCGGCGTTTAGCGGCGTTTTACCGCGTTTGCGTTTATAAGCGTTTCATCATAGACCCTCCCTAAGCTAAAAAAACTGTAAATTTTAACCATTTCAGCCAGTTTGTGAGACCAGAGTGAGTAGCAGCAGCTGAGAGAGCAGCAGTGTACTTGTATTTAGCGTATCACTTGCCACATCATCTGTCACAAGTTGTGGATTGTCCACTTGCCACGTCACCTGGCCACGTCACCTGCCACAAGTTGTGGATTGTCCACTTGCCACGTCACCTGGCCACGTCACCTGCCACAAGTTGTGGATTGTCCACTTGCCACGTCACCTGGCCACGTCACCTGCCACGTCACCTGGCCACGTCACCTGACACAAGTTGTTGATTGTCCACTTGCCACGTTACCTGCCACAAGTTGTGGATTGTCTACAGTGCAATGCAAGCAATTACAGTTTTCTTTTATATTTTTTAATAGTTTTTCATCATTTGGCATCATTTTTGAGATTTCTAATGTTAAAAAATAGGTCACCTTTAAAAACGCTTATAAACGCAAACGCGGCAAAACGCCGGTACCGCGTTTAGCCGCGTTTAGCAGCGTTTAGCGTCTGAAACGTGGAAAACTTTTGCGTCTGAACCCATTTTTTTGCTTCTGGAAAAACGAGGTTAAACGCAACTGCTTGTAAACGCCAAAAAACGAGAGTGTGTGCATGGACACATAGGATAACATTGAATGGGTTCAGGAGCAGTTGAAAAAAGCGTCCAACTGCCTCTGAACGCGCGTTCAACAGCAAATAACAGCGGCTCGTGTGCATGGGGCCTTACCTGTAGTGCAAGGTCCTCTTTATTCAGCAGTGGATTTAAGAAGTTATTTGAGTTAGTATTTCACTACGAGACTAGAATTGTAAGTAAGTATATTCCTTCCCACGAAGTAGTTCCCATGCATTTCTTTGAAGCTGGCGTGTTTTTGTTTGTTTAGTGTGTTCTTGTGATCACATTGACAAATAACAATGTCCAATATTGACTTTACCCATCAAAGCATAAAAGGCTGTTGTGAGATTAATATTACCTTTGATGCAAATGTATGTTTTCCAGAACTTAACTACAGTGCAGGTATGTGGGAATTGTAAATTAATTTTCTCTAATCACACTTGGTAATGTTTATGTGTCTGAAAACTAGTTTATGATTAATTAAACTAAATGTACTAACCAGATAAGATAATATATTGCAATTTTTTAAATGCATCTCAGTAGTCTTTAGTAATATTTTTTATTAGTAATAACGAATGGAGCATTTTATGATTCTTTTTAAAGCGAATTTATATTCAAGCAGCTAAACACACACGTGAAATACATACAGTGCCTTGAAAAAGTATTCATACCCCTTGAAATTTTCCACATTTTGTCATGTTACAACCAAAAACATAAATATTTTTATTGGGATTTTTTGTGATAGATCAATACAAAGTGGAACATAATTGTGAAGTGGAAGGAAAATGATAAATGGTTTTCAATTTTTTTTACAAATAAATATGTGAAAAGCGTGGCGTGCATTTGTATTCAGCCCCCCTGAGTCAATACTTTGTAGAACCACCTTTAACTGCAATTACAGCTGCAAGTCTTTTGGGGGTGTTTCTACCAGCTTTGCACATCTACAGAGTGACAATTTTGCCCATTCTTCTTTGAAAATAGCTCAAGCTCTGTCAGCTTGGATGGAGAGTGTCTGTGAGCAGCAATATTCAGGTTTTGCCACAGATTCTCAATTGGATTTAGGTCTGGACTTTGACTGGGCCATTCTAACAAATTAATATGTTTTGATCAAAACCATTCCATTGTAGCTCTGGCTGTATGTTTAGGGTCTTTGTCCTGCTGGGAGGTGAATCTCTGCCCCAGTCTCAAGTCTTTTGCAGACTCTAACAGGTTTTTATTCTGAAGCCCTGTACACACGGCCGGGAATCCCGTCAGGAAAAAAACGTTGGTTTTCCTGACGGGATTCCTGGGAAGCTTTTCTTGCTTGCCGAGTGTACATCCGGCACATTCAAAAGAACCGCCATTCTTTTGAATGGCATGCGCTCGTCACATTTGATGCCGTCGCCTCCATCTTGCTTCACCCTACACTACCCTTGTAAGCTACCGCGCATGCGTCAAAGTCTCATCGAGCATGCCCGGGTTTACCTGGAGACAGGTAAGCATACACACGCACGGTTTTCTCTTCGGGAAACAGGCCGACGGGAATCCCGACGAGAAAATAGAGAGCAGGTTCTCTATTTTTCTCGTCGAGATTCCCAGCAGTTTTCCCGACGAGAAACCATACACAAGGCCGGTTTTCTCGGCAAAAAGCTCTCCCAGCAGTTTTCTTGCCAAGAAAACTGGCCGTGTGTACGAGGCTTTAGATTGCCCTGTATTTGGCTCCATCCATCTTCCTATCAACTCTGACCAGCTTCTCTGTCCCTGCTGAAGAAAAGCATCCCCATAATATGATGCCGCCACCACCATGTTTCACGGTGGGGATGGTGTGTTCAGGATGATGTGCAGTGCCACACATAGCATTTTGCTTTTGGGCCAAAAAGTTCAATTTTGGTCTCATCTGACCAGAGCACCTTCTCCAACATGTTTGCTGTGTCCCCCACATGGCTTCTCGCAAACTGCAAACGGGACTTCTTATGGCTTTCTTTAAACAATGGCTTTCTTCTTGCCACTCTTCCATAAAGGCCAGATTTGTGGAGTGCACGACTAATAGATGTCCTGTGGACAGATTCTCCCACCTGAGCGGTGGATCTCTGCAACTTCTCCAGAGTTACCATGGGCTGCTTCTCTGAGTGATGCTCTCCTTGCCCGGCCTGTCAGTTTAGGTGGACGACAATGACTTGGTAGGTTTGCAGTTGTGCTATACTCTTTCCATTTTCAGGTGATGGATTGAACAGTGCTCTGTGAGATGTTCAAAGCTTGGGATATTTTTTTTATAACCCAACCCTGCTTTAACCACTTGCCTACATGGCACTTTCACCCCCTTCCTGACCAAGCCATTTTTCAGCTTTCAGCGCTTTCACACTTTGAATGACAATTGCGCGGACATGCAACACTGTACCCAAATGAAATTTTTATAATTTTTTTTCCCCACAAATAGAGCTTTCTTTTGGTGGTATTTATCACCTCTGCTGTTTTTATTTCTTGCGCTATAAACAATAGAAGAGGGACAAGTTTGAAAAAAACACAATATTTATTTAACTTTTTGCTATAGTAAATATCCTTTTTTTTTTTTAACAAATTTTTTCCTCAGTTTAGGCCGATATGTATTCTTCTACATATTTTTGGTAAAAAAAAATCGCAATAAGCGTATATTGATTGTTTTGCGCAAACGTTATAGCAGCTACAAAAAGGGGATAGATTTATAGCATTTTTTATTTATTTTTTACTAGTAATGGCGGCGATCAGTGATTTTTATCATGACAGCGATATTGCGGCAGACACATCGGACACCTTTGACACATTTTTAGGACCATTCACATTTATACAGCGATCCCTGCTATAAAAATGCATTGATTACTGTATAAATATTACTGGCAGGGAAGGGGTTAATACTAGGGGGCGATCAAGGGGTTAAATGTGTTCCCTAGGTTGTGATTCTTACTGTGGGGGGGGGGGCTGACTGGGGGAGGTGACCGATGGTTGTCCCTATGTACAAGGGACACACCATCGGTCTCCTTTCCCTGACAGGACGTGGATCTGTGTGTTTACACACACAGATCCACGGTCCTGCTTAGTTACTGGGCAATCGCGGGTGCCCGGCGGCCATCGCGGCCGCCGGGCACGCGCATCGGGTCCCCAGTGATGCGGCGCGCGCACGCTCCCTAGTGGCTTGTGAAGGCGATCACGTCATATGACGTCCGCCCAGAACAAGAGGGTCTTCCTCCCGCGGGCGGTTGACAAGTGGTTAAACTACTCCACAACTTCATCCCTGACCTGTCTGGTGTATTCCTTTGCCTTCATGATGCTATTTGTTCAGTTAGGTTCTGAGGGCTTTACAGAACAGCTGTATTTATACTGAGATTAAATTACACACAGGTGGACTCTATTTACCAATTAGGTGACTTCTGGCAATTGGTTCCACTAGATTTTAGTTAGGGGTATTAGAGTAAAGGGGGCTGAATACAAATGCACGCCACACTTTTCAGGTATTCATTTGTAAAAATAAATAAAAATCATTGAACATTTTCCTTCCACTTCACAATTATGTGCCACTTTGTGTTGGTCTATCACAGGGGTCTCCAAACTTTTTACTTTGAGGGCCAAATTCTATATTTTACACATATTCGCGTGCCAGAAAAATCATTTATAAAAAAATCCACAGTAGAAGAATAGAATAGAATTTTACTTACTGCTGACAGCAGGACTGGATGGTGCTCCTGTATTCTTTGCTGGCACCTAAACACTGGAGCATCATGCAGCGGGGCTAAATTTCCAGCGTGCATGAGGTTTTACATCCGTGTCCCCATCAGTCTACTCATCAGTCTCCCCATTCATCTGTGTCCCCATCAGTCTCCCAATTCATCTGTGTCCCCATCAGTCTCCCCATACATCTGTGTCCCCATCAGTCTCCCCATTCATCTGTGTCCCCATCAGTCTCCCCATTCATCTGTGTCCCCATCAGTCTCCGCATTTATCTGTGTCCCCATCAGTCTCCCCATACATCTGTGTCCCCATCAGTCTCCCCATACATCTGTGTCCCCATCACTCATCAGGGTATCCACACAAATTGGTGTCCCCATTAGAGCCCCCCCCCACATTTTTGTGTCCCCATCATTCATACGAGTCTCCCTGCACATTTGTGTCCCCATCACAGCCCACCCCCGCCTGCACATTTGTGTCCCCATCAGAGCCATCACCTCCCCTTCCGCATATTTGTGTCTCCATTAGAGACATCAACCCCCCCTCACATGTTTGTGTCCCCATAAGAGCCATCAGCCCCCCCCACATATGTGTCCCCATCAGAGTCATCAGCCCCCCCACATTTGTGTCCCCATCAGAGTCATAAGCCCCCCCACATTTGTGTCTCCATCAGAGTCATCAGCCCCCCTTCACATTTGTGTCCCCATCAGAGTCATAAGCCCCCCCCCCACATTTGTGCCCCCATCAGAGTCATCAGCCCCCACATATTTGTGTCCCCATCAGAGCCATAAGCCCCCCACATTTGCCATTCAACCCACCCCCCACACAAGTGTAACCATCTCACATCAGCCCCCCTCCTTGCATGTGTCCAGCCCCCCCACATTTTTGTGTCCCCATCATTCATACGAGTCTCCCTGCACATTTGTGTCCCCATCACAGCCCACCCCCGCCTGCACATTTGTGTCCCCATCAGAGCCATCACCTCCCCTTCCGCATATTTGTGTCTCCATTAGAGACATCAACCCCCCCCCTCACATGTTTGTGTCCCCATAAGAGCCATCAGCCCCCCCCCACATATGTGTCCCCATCAGAGTCATCAGCCCCCCCACATTTGTGTCCCCATCAGAGTCATAAGCCCCCCCACATTTGTGTCTCCATCAGAGTCATCAGCCCCCCTTCACATTTGTGTCCCCATCAGAGTCATAAGCCCCCCCCCCCACATTTGTGCCCCCATCAGAGTCATCAGCCCCCACATATTTGTGTCCCCATCAGAGCCATAAGCCCCCCACATTTGCCATTCAACCCACCCCCCACACAAGTGTAACCATCTCACATCAGCCCCCCTCCTTGCATGTGTCCAGCACGTCTCAGACGTTACACTGGCTGTGCAGACCTGCTGCACCTCTTGACTCCCGCCCCGCTGGTATTACACACTCGTAACTGGTTAACAGCAAGGCGGGAGCAGGGAGGTGGCAACAGGTCTGCACTAAAACACCTCATTGGCTGTTAGGATGCCCGTGGTCCCAGCAGCCAACACAGTGAGACACCGGGAGGGATTGCGGGACCTGCGCTGCATATTGCCGGGGCGAATATGCAGCACAGGTTCCACAACTAACAGGTGGACTAAGGACTCCAGCTGTGGGCTGGAAGAAATGGCCTGGCGGGCCAGATGTGGCCCGTGGCCGTAGTTTGGAGACCCCTGGTCTATCACATAAAATCCCACTAAAATACATTTAAATTTTTGGTTGTAAAATTACAAAATGTGGAAAATTTCAAGGGGTATGAATACTTTTTCAAGGCACTGCATGTGCTGTTTTACCTGTGTAGGGATCAGCTGCCATCTTTTGTCTGTACAGCCATGGCCAAAAGTTTTGAGAATGACACAAATATACATTTTCACAAAGTCTGCTGCTTCAGTGTTTTTAGATCTTTTTGGCAGATGTTACTAAGGTACACTGAAGTATAATTACAAGCATTTCATAAGTGTCAAAGGCTTTTAATGACAATTACACTACGTTTATGCAAAGAGTCAATATTTGCAGTGCTGACCCTTCTTTTTCAAGACCTCTGAAAATCGCCCTGGCATGCTGTCAATCAACATCTGGGCCACATCCTGACTGATGGCAGCCCATTCTTGCATAACCAATGCTTGAAGTTTGTCAGAATTTGCCTCTTGAGGATTGACCCCAAGTTCTCAATGGGATTAAGTTCTGGGAAGTTTCTTGACCATGGACCAAACATTTTGATATTTTTTTCCCCAAGCCACTTAGTTATCACCTTTGCCTTATGGCAAGGTGCTCCATCATGCAGGAAAAGGTATCACCAAACTGTTCTTGGATGGTTGGGAGAAGTTGCTCTCGGCGGATGTTTGTGTACCATTCTTTATGTATGTGTTCTTAGGCAAAATTGTAAGTAAGCCCACTCCCTTGGCTGAGAAGCAACCGTACACATGAATGGTCTCGGGATGCTTTACTGTTAGTATGACACAGGACTGATGGTAGCGCTCACCTTTTCTTTTCCGGACAAGTTTTTTCCAAGTGCCCCAAATAATCGGAAAGGGGATTCATCAGAGAAAATGACTTTATCCCAGTCCTCAGCAGTCCAATCCCTGCACTTTTTGCAGAATATCAGTCTGTCGCCTATGGTTTTTCCTGGAGAGAAGTTGCTTCTTTGCTGCCCTTCTTAACACCAGGCCATTCTCCAAAAGTCTTCACCTCACTGTGTGTGCAGATGCACTCCTACCTTCCTGCTGCCATTCTTGAGCAAGCTCTGCACTGGTGGTGCCCCTATCCCGCAGCTGAATCAACTGTAGAAGACGGTCCTGGCTCTTGCTGGACTTTTTTGGAGGCCCTGAAGCCTTCTTCACAAATACAGTGGAAATGTTTTTTATGGGATTAAGGTAATTTTCAAGGCAAAGAGGGACTTTGCAATGAATTGCAACTAATCTGATCACTCTTCATAGCATTCTGGAGTAAATTTAAATTGCCATCATAAAAACTGAGGCAGCAAACTTTGTGAAAATGTATATTTGTGTCATTCTCAAAACTTTTGACCATGGCTCTATATGTAAATAGCTGTTGCTTAGTAATTACCACAGAGTTTGTTGGGTATAGACATATACTTCCTGCCCCTGTTAGCTGGGTCAGAAACACTGATTGGAGGACTGTAAAATTGTTTCCAGAATTTAGAGGCAGAACTGAGTCACGTGACCTTACAACACACAGGAGCTGCTGTTACTGTATGTCACCCCAACCAGAAGGAGAGACTATTAAGCAAGTATTCTTATATTCTAATAGTTTAACTGCAGCTGCCCATAGCTTCCTGAGTGTGTATCTGAATCATGGTGATGGACATATCTCTGTTTTATTGGTATTCAGGGATGAGCCGAACACCCCCCTGTTCGGTTCGCACCAGAACCTGCGAACAGACAAAATGTTTGTGTAAACTTTAGAACCCTATTAAATACAATGGACTCGAACGTTCAAAATCTAAAGTGTTAATTATAAAGGCTAATATGCAAGTTATTGTCCTAAAAAGTGTTTGGGGACCCGGGTCCTGCCCCAGGGGACATGTATCAATGCAAAAATAAGTTTTAAAAACGGCCGTTTTTTCGGGAGCAGTGATTTTAATAATGCTTAAAATGAAACAATAAAAGTGAAATATTTCCTTTAAATTACCTGGGGGGTGTGTATGATATGCATGTAAAGTGGCGCATGTTTCCCGTGCTTAGAACTGTCCCTGCAAAAAATGACATTTTTGAAAGAAAAAAATGCATTTAAAACTGACTCGCGGCTATTAATGAATTGTCGGCTCCCGGCAATACATACAAAAGTCATTGATAAAAATAAAAAAAAGCGTGGGGGTTCCCCAGAATTCAATTACCAGGCCCTTCAGGTCTGGAATGGATATTAGGGGGAACCCCGCCGCAAATTAAAACATTTTTTACGTGGGGTTCCCCCAAATATCCATTCCAGGCCCTTCAGATCTGGCATGGATTTTAAGGGGAACTCCACCCCAAATTTTAAAAAAAATGGCGTGGAGTCCCCCTAAAAATCCATACCAGACCCCTTATCCGAGCACGCAACCTGGCCGGCCACAGGGGAAAAGGGGGGGATGAGAGAGCGGCCCCCCCTCCCTCCTGAACCGTACCAAGCCACATGCCCTCAACATGGGGAGGATGTCCCCATGTTGATGGGGACAAGGGCCTCATCCCCACAACCCTTGCCCGGTGGTTGTGGGGGTCTGCGGGCGGGGGGCTTATTGGAATCTGGAAGACCCCTTTAACAAAGGGGACCCCCAGATCCCGGCGCCCCCTATGTGAATTGGTAAGGGGTACATTGTACCCCTACCATTTCATGAAGAAAGCGTAAAAAAATGTTAGAAAAAACACACAAACACCTTGAAAAAGTCCTTTATTTAAAAAAAATAAAAAAAAAATAAAAACATTCCAGCGGTGAAATCCAGTGTCCCGCGGCGATCCCGATGTCCAGCGCTGTCCTTCATTGGTTGTGCCTGAGCGGACCTGATGGGGAACTCCCTCTCAGTATTTTAAATGTATAGACCCGCCCCTTCTAAAGTTCCCCATCAGGTCCGCTCAGCGGACCAGATGCGGAACATGAGAAGGGGCGGGTCTATACATGTATTACCAAAGTGAGAGCAGTTCCCCATCAGGTCCGCCCCCTCGGTATGTCGGACCCGCCTACGTCATTGGCTTGAGCGGGGAACTTCCTTCACTATGTAAATTTAAATTACACAGTGAAGGAAGTTCCCCGCTCAAGCCAATGACGTAGGCGGGTCCGACATACCGAGGGGGTGGACCTGATGGGGAACTGCTCTCACTTTGGTAATACATGTATAGACCCGCCCCTTCTCATGTTCCGCATCTGGTCCGCTGAGCGGACCTGATGGGGAACTTTAGAAGGGGCGGGTCTATACATTTAAAATACTGAGAGGGAGTTCCCCATCAGGTCCGCTCAGGCACAACCAATGAAGGACAGCGCTGGACATCGGGATCGCCGCGGGACACTGGATTTTACCGCTGGAATGTTTTTGTTTTTTTTTTAAATAAAGGACTTTTTCAAGGTGTTTGTGTGGTTTTTTTAACATTTTTTTACGCTTTCTTCGTGAAATGGTAGGGGTACAATGTACTCCTTACCAATTCACATAGGGGGGGCCGGGATCTGGGGGTCCCCTTTGTTAAAGGGGTCTTCCAGATTCCGATAAGCCCCCCGCCCACAGACCCCCACAACCACCGGGCAAGGGTTGTGGGGATGAGGCCCTTGTCCCCATCAACATGGGGACATCCTCCCCATGTTGAGGGCATGTGGCTTGGTACGGTTCAGGAGGGAGGGGGGGCCACTCTCTCGTCCCCCCCTTTTCCCCTGCGGCCGGCCAGGTTGCGTGCTCGGATAAGGGGTCTGGTATGGATTTTTAGGGGGACTCCACGCCATTTTTTTTTAAATTTGGGGTGGAGTTCCCCTTAAAATCCATGCCAGATCTGAAGGGCCTGGAATGGATATTTGGGGGAACCCCACGTCAATTTTTTATTAATTTGCGGCGGGGTTCCCCTTAATATCCATTCCAGACCTGAAGGGCCTGGTAATTGAATTCTGGGGAACCCCCACGCTTTTTTTTTTTTTTTATCAATGACTTTTGTATGTATTGCCGGGAGCCGACAATTCATTAATAGCCGCGAGTCAGTTTTAAATGCATTTTTTTCTTTCAAAAATGACATTTTTTGCAGGGACAGTTCTAAGCACGGGAAACATGCGCCACTTTACATGCATATCTTACACACCCCCCAGGTACGAAATTTAAAGGAATATTTCACTTTTATTTTTTCATTTTAAGCATTATTAAAATCACTGCTCCCGAAAAAACGTCCGTTTTTAAAACTTCTTTTTGTATTGATATTGTATTGTCCCCTGGGGCAGGACCCGGGTCCCCAAACACTTTTTAGGATAATAACTTGCATATAAGCCTTTGTAATTAGCACTTTAAATTTCTCCCATAGATTTTTCGAATTTGCCGCGAACACCCCAATTTGTTCGCTGTTCGGCGAACGGGCGAACAGGCAATGTTCGAGTCGAACATGAGTTCGACTCGAACTCAAAGCTCATCCCTATTGGTATTATATCACATGCACAGTGCCAGATAGCTAGGTCTGTGCTAATGTACTGTATGAGTGTAGTGGTCACCTTCCAGTCTAATAATAGGTGAACTTGTTTACTGAAATAGACTTTATATGCAGCTCATATTTTAGTTAAGTCCATTTTGGTCTGGCATTCTATAGCAAGTTTTAGCTCAGGGCTCAATAACCATCATAGGCTAGAGCCAGGTTTGGCATCTGAAGGCCACTTGGTAGTTGGGGGTCCAGTTGCATGACAGATTGGAAGCTACTAGGGACTACGACTCTGAGTAGATAGGCTGAGTCTGAGTTCTACTATCGCACTATCATTTCTGCTTGTGAAAAGCTGAATTTCAGGCTGATTGGACAAAGGTTGGAAGAACTCCCCATCAGTGCACATTCTGTCTTCAGGTTTTCTAATGACGAGAAGGAAGTGAATGAGGCATTCTCTATAAATTTTGTGAATAATGAAGTTGTTGTTAATCCACTATATGTACTCATTTGAATTTGGATGGTTAATTCAAAATTTAGGGTCTCCTATGAAGGAAGCGAGGGGAGGTGTTGTGGATGTCATTTTGAATTTCTTGTAGTATAATTTCCATAATTGGTGTGAGTGGGCCACCAATTGGTTAAGCTTTTCTAGGGCGCGGTTGGAGATTTTATTGCCCCATAATAATCCGGCTATGGAATAGGGTAACACTGAGTCTCTTACAAATATGATTCATGGGGTTTTCGGGTTGCATATGTGCCATTGGGCAATTTGGGACCATCTTGCGGCTAAATAGTAAGACCAGAAGTCCGGGAGTCCCAAACCGCCATTTTTCTTGGTTTTCAAAACCAAGATGGACACTGCATTTGGATTATCATCAGGGGGCCCTGCAACTTGAATCTGCTGCAACGTTCCTCTGGAGGTATCTTTATTAATAACTATACCACAGGGCTTTTTTCAGGGGGAACTTGGTGGAACTCAGTTCCACCACCTCTGGCTCAGACCCTTTGGTGCCTGCTCACAACAATCACTTGTAAACACAGAAGTCTGGTTTCTGTGTTTACAAGTCCCAGCTCTGCACTCTGTATGTAATGCAATCCTGGTATTTAATGCCCCTTTAAGACCCTCCTACCGTTCGTGAAATTTTACTGACCACACCCACTATTTGATGTGATTTGGAGGGTGTGTGTAGGGGGAAGGGATTTGTAGGATCGTGGTTAAGTTCCAGCACCTATTGTTTTACCCGGGTATAGGTGTACAATTCCACCAGGACTCCTGTCAGCCCCTTTTCTGAAATTACCTTTTTGTACATTGAATGTATGTTCTGATACTAATCTTTTATTATATAAAGCTTATGATATTTCCACACTGGTGTGCATTTTTATGGTTAATGCTATATGCTGGCTGCAGTAGTTCATCTGCTTCCAATTACTTCAATTAAATTACTGGTTCATTTCCCAGGTAATTAATACCCTCTGCTCACAGAGGCCATGTCCTGAGTGGCACTGCCAACTTTAATATCAAACTCACTCTTCCACTTAGCAAAGGTTCTGGTTCCCCTATTCACATACAGGTTTAGCGCAATATCCTGTTTGGGGAGGGCAACGTCTCTTATACAGCCCCCCAAAAGAGGGCTATACCTGCCAAGGAGTTCCATAATTTCCAAGGCATTCTTGAGATTTCCGCTCATGACAAACATCATAACCAGGTACCTATTCCCCTAATCTCACTTTTCCCTACTGCAGGTACAGAATGGTCAAGGATCTGAACCAACCTGTAATTGGTTAATGATGGAACAGAATACTGATGAGATTATCAAGTAGTCCCTGTTCCCTAGACTGTCAGACCTGTGCAATGCAGTAGAGCCTGATTGGCTTATGGTGTTACCAAGGGCATAACTGAGGACATATACCATGTTGTTGCTATGAGGCCTGATCCATGAGAGGGAAGAAAACATTTTTTTGTACTTACTGTACAATCTTTTACTTCATTGAGGGACACATGGATATAATAAATCTTAGATGTGTGGGTTTTAAATACAGCTGCCTTCAAGAGGTGTGGCAAACAGAAAACCTGATCAATGTCTATGCACCATAGCTCTGCTGCTAATGGTCATACCTTTGGTTTTGTGGGAAAACAGTACAGAGAGACCAAGACACAGTGGGTGGGACCTGGTAAGTACGAAAATCGCATTTCTTTATCTTTCATTGAGAGACACAGGGATATAATAAATGAAAGACGTGTGGGAAGTTCAAAAGTGACGCAACTAAGGGGTGGGCATCACTGAACGAATAATTGGCTGAAGGGCCAGAAAAAAATGGGGGAACAATATGGAAATTGCTACTATAACAAAAGGCCCCAAGAATTAATCTGGTGTTCCAGAACAGGACAGGTAACCCCAGTAGGGGAAGACTTAAAGGGGTTGTAAAGGTTTGTTTTTTATTTTCTAAATAGGTTCCTTTAAGGTAGTGCATTATTGGTTCACTTACCTTTTCCTTTGATTTCCCTTCTAAATGTTTTTTTTCTTTGTCTGAATTTCTCACTTCCAGTAAGCTTGCCCCCATCATCCGAGCCGTTCAGGCTGGGGATTAGTCAGCGTGCTCGCCCCCTCCCTTGGGACTACATCCCTGCGGGGAGATGCTGTGAACGTTCACAGCGTCTCCCCACAGGGATGTAGTCCCAAGGCAGCGGGCGAGCACGCTGACTAACCCCCCAGCCAGCATGGCTCGGATGATGGGGGCAAGCTTACTGAGGAGGAACAGGAAGTGAGAAATTCAGACAAAGAAAAAAAACATTTAGAAGGGAAACCGAAGGAAAAGGTAAGTGAACCAACAATGCACTAGCTTAAAGGAACCTATTTAGAAAATGAACCTTTACAGCCCCTTTAACAGAAAGGGTAATGGACCGCAATATTAAAGTGGAGGAGAACCCAGTAACCATCATAAGGAGACAACAGGTGGGGAAAATTTTGGGTCACCAGCAAAAGTGGTAAAATAAAACAGACACAGTATGTTTCCACCACGGATCAACTAGTGAACAGCTGAGTGTTGAAATAAAATCCATTTAACTATTAAATGTAGGGAAAGAGAGATGCAAACTATAAACAATTGATAAGACAACAACATTACTTTCAGAGGTATGGTTAAACCTGCAATATTCTAAAAGTATTTAGCAGAACTGAATTGCATTTACCTAGAAACAGTGCTGTATATAAAGACAGTCCTAACTTGTTCTAATGCCGCGTACACACGACCGTTTTTCATGGCGAGAAAAATGCAATTTTTAAAAATGTTCGTGAAAAATGGTCGTGTGTATGCTCCAGAGCATTTTTCTCAACAAGAAAAATGCCCGAAAAAAAATTAGAGCCTGCTCTATTTTTTCGTGTAGTTTTTCACGTCGTTCTTTTTAACATCGTGAAAAACGGTAGTGTGTATGCTTTTACGAGGGAAAAAAAAAACGCATGCTTAGAATCAAGTATGAGACGGGAGCGCTCGTTCTGGTAAAACTAGCGTTCGTAATGGAGATAGCACATTCGTCACACTGTAACGGACTGAAAAGCACGAAGACTGAAAAGCGCGAATCGTCTCTCACCAAACTTTTTTAACACGAGTATCAGCAAAAGCATCCCAAAGGGTGGCGCCATTCGAATGGAACTTCCCCTTTATAGTGCGGTCATACGTGTTGTACGTCACCGCACTTTGCTCGAGCGTTTTTTTTTATGAACGTGTGTATGCAAGGCAGGCTTGAGAGGAAACACGAAAAATCACGTTGAGAAAAACTTTGTTTTTTTCCATGACATGAATAACAGTCGTGTGTACGCGGCATAACACTCCCAGTTTTATCCCTCTGGCCAGTGATTGATGAAAAAAAAAAAAACATTAGCTGGCAAAGTTGGGGCCTTTGAAGAAAGCACAACAGTTCCTAGCCAACAACAGAGTAACCTGTACAATGTTTGTCTCTTGCCAGACCCAGGATGCCCTCTTCTTGGTCTCTGGACACATGCTCTGGTTCAGTTCATGGTCTCAGACAACCCAGTACATTGATCAGGTCCCAGCCGATTGTGGTCAGCTATGGCTGGCCTACATTTAGTCAGGAGCTTAGTCTTTTTCCAACACCCTGCTAGTCTTTTTGACTATCTCCCTCCTTTCTTCTAAACAGCCTCCCGACACACTTGTTGCATCAGACAATCACTGTCCTCCAGGACTGATCCAGACCCAGCCAAGGCGAATGTCCCCTCTCTGCACTGGAGAAACTCCATAGACGAGCATTGCAAAGTCCTTGAAGTGGTTATAAAGTCACAATCAATCCTTTTAACCTCTCTATTTTTGGTCCATATTAAGTGCAGTATGTGTGTGTTTTTTTAAACTACATGCTTAAGTACATTTTGCACAGTGCTGCTGTGCAGTCACATGGTCTCCCTCTGCTCTGCCTCTGCTCTTCTTCCTGATCTAAGTAAGTACAGTGGGAGGGGCTGAGATTGCCTTTACAAAGAGGAGGGGAGAACCAGCAACAGGGTAATAGGAACTTAATGAAGCTAGGTGGCGAGGGAAGGGCCAGGGATGAGATCGGCTTCACACCACAGACTACAGAGATGAAAGGGAGGGAGGGAGATGCACTCACGCTAAAGACACAGCAGGATGACAGAGGGACAAAACTGACCATGCTATCATGGATCAGCAGCCATAATTAGAGTGGTCAGTTTACACAGGGAAACACAGGAACAAGCAGGATCAACCAGGTATTGTAGTACATGGAAAGGGACAAATCACACCGCAAAAGCACTGTGCTATATATCATGCCTTTACAGGGTTACAATCACTTTGGAAATGGCTGCTGCACTTCTGCAATAATAAATATTCAGTTTAACCCTGTCCACACTGCAGAAGGATAATAAAGCAACAAAGAAGAATTTCTGCAGCAGTTATCAGCTACAGTCCGGGTTACACAGGTGCCACTGGAACATGAAAAGGTTTGACCATGCTCACAGGTTTGAAGCAGGACTCTGTTTAAAGTTTCTTTCCTTTATTTTATTATATGTGTACTGGTTTTATTGTATAGGTTGTATTTATTTGTTTTTTGTCTGTGTTGTTGCAGAAACCTCAGATACAAGAGTTAATTGGCATAATCAATCACTGGTTGATTTCAGCTGAGTATATGCTATATAAGGGTTATACTTACCAGTGTTTGTCAGATTATGACTAAGCGAATTCCAATTTGTGAAACGCGTTAATCTCTGCCAGCTCTGCATTGATGTCATGATGTTTACAATGTTGTCTGATGATTTTTATCTTCAATAAAATCTTCACTTTTGCTTCAAAACTGTGATTGCGGTCAAACCTTTTAATTTTTCAGTGTTTCCTATCCGGATTGCAGACTGGACTTGTACTGTGAGGTTGAAGCGTGGGATTGCTCTCACCTGGAGCGGCTTGGCTTTGCTTTCTACAGGGTTATGCAGGTATTCATATAGCGCAGACAATATACACATCATTTTATATACTGTATATTTACATCAGCCCATGCCTGCTGGAAGCTTACAGTCTAAAGCCGTGTACACACGATCGGTTTCACTGATGAAAACAGTCCGATGGACTGTTTTCATCGGACGAACCGATCGTGCATGGGCCCCATCGGTCTTTTTTCCATCGGTGTGAAAAAATAGAACATGTTTTAAATTTTTCCGATGGGAAAAAAACGAATAGCAAATTCCGATCGTCTGTGTGGAACTCCATCGGACAAAAAACCCACGCATGCTCAGAATCAAGTTGACGCATGCTCAGAAGCATTGAACTTCATTTTTCTCGGCTTGTCGGAGTGTTTTACGTCACAGCGTTTGGGACGGTCGGATTTTTGACTGATGGTGTGTAGGCAAGACTGATGGAAGTCAGCTTCATCGGATTTCCGATGGAAAAATCCATTGGATTAGAATCCATAGGAAATCTGATTGTGTGTACAGGGCTTAAGGGTCCTATCTCACATGCAAGCTTATGTACACACAGAAAATAGGGGTCAGCATGCAGGGCCACCAATAAGGGGGTACCACCGGTCCTCCTGTAAGGGGCCGGGCACACGAGGGGGAAAAGAGAGCAGGGGGAATAAAATGTGGGCAGGACAGGAAGGGGGATAGGCAATTACAGGAATGATACCCTGTGTGACTCTTCCTGCAGCAGCTGAAGTCTGGTTTCTCCCTCTCTCCCTCTAACTAGCTTTCAGCTATTGCGGGGGGAGACGCCCCCTCTCCCCCTCCTGAAGTCTGGGTTTGGAACCCTAGCATAGACTCGTCTGCCTTGCTGCAGTGCTCTGCTTATGCTCTTGTTTGTGAGTAGAACTATTGGAGATTTAATTAAGCTTTTTAACCTTTTATACTGCTTGCGCAGTCTTTCCTCCCTATCCTTGTGTTTTTTTTGTTGTTTTTTTTAAAGTTTGTTTTATTCAATTTTTTATACATAAATATAGCCTTCATTACATTTCCAACAAGCATAATAATAAAACATTTTACATTTAAAATAACCACATCATCACATTAACAACAACAACAATACTATGGGGGTGATTTACTAATAACAGTGCGCTGCGCCGGTTGAAACCTTAAATGGTGTGCCGGATAACTCCTTCACTGGGTGCAGGAACCAGCGGTGCACTGTTATAGTAAACAAAAATGTCAGCGGCGCTCTATTGAAAATGAATGGTTCCCTATGGGAGCCCATTGATTTGAATAGAGGTCGCCCGGGAAGTCGGATGAAGCCGATCTGACTCGCGGGGCGACTCGTGTGCCGGCTGACACAGGGACAGCGCGAATTTGCGAGGCAACTTGGACACGACCTGAGCGTGAAGCAGCCGCTCAAGTCGTGTCCTAGAGACGACTAGCTGGCCGAGAATGTTTCCAGCGCGATGGCATCGCGCTGGTTCTCGGCAGCCTCGCTGTCCGGTGTTTGGTATGAATCATGAAGGGGAACTCCACGCCAAATTTTTATGAAAAAACCGGCATGGGTTCCCCTTCAGGAGCATAACGGCCTGGGGGTCCCCCCAAAATCCAAACCAGACCCTTATCTGAGCACGCAACCTGGCAGGCCGCAGGGGAAGAGGGGGGGACGAGAGCGGCCCCCCTCCCTCCTGAACCGTACCAGGCCGCATGCCCTCAACATGAGGGGTTTGGTGCTTTGGGGCAGGGGGGCGACCTGCGGCCCCCCCACCCCAAAGCACCCTGCCCCCATGTTGATGGGGACAAGGGCCTCTTCCCGACAACCCTGGCCGTTGGTTGTCGGGGTCTGCAGGCAGGGGGCTTATCGGAATCTGGGGGCCCCCTTTAATAAGGAGGCCCCCAGATGCCGGCCCCCCACCCTATGTGAATGAGTATGGGGTACATCGTACCCCTACCCATTCACCTGGTGGCAAAAAAAGTCAATAAAAAACACAACACAGGTTTTCAAAGTAATTTATTAGGCAGCTCCGGGGGTCTTTCTGCCGGGCGCCCCGCTATCTTCTTCCAGCTCTTTTGCTAGCGGGGTCCCGGGCTTCCTCGTCATCTTCAGGGGTCTTTCTGCCGGGCGCCCCGCTATCTTCTTCCAGCTCTTTTGCTAGCGGGGTACTGGGCTTCCTCGTCGTCTTCGGGGGTCTTTCTGCCGGGCGCCCCGCTATCTTCTTCCAGCTCTTTTGCTAGCGGGGTCCCGGGCTTCCTCGTCGTCTTCTTCCGACTTCGGGGGTCTCTTGTTCTGTTCTCCGGTGTTGTCTCCGCGCTCTCCGGTTCTTCTCCCGCTCTCCGGTGCCTTCTCCACGATCTCCAGTTCTTTCTGCCTTCTGCCGGGCGCCCCGCTATCTTCTTCCAGCTCTTTTGCTAGCGGGGTCCCAGTCTTCATCGTCGTCTTCTTCCCTCTTCTCTCCGTCTGATGTTGACTCGTCGCTGTCCACCGCTACAATGCTCTTACCACGGAGCGGCACCCACTTATATTGGAAGGGGCGCGGTCACCGGGTGATGCCACCCGCTGACCCCGCCCCCGTATGACGTCACAGTCCCGGGGAATGATGGGACTGTGATGTGATACGGGGGCAGGGTCAGCGAGTGGCATCACTCGGTGACCACGCCCCATGCCAATATAAGTGGGTGCCGCTCCGCGGGCAGAGAATTGTAGCGGCGGACAGCGACAAGGCAACATCGGACGGAGAGAAGAGGGAAGAAGACGACGATGAAGATCGGGACCCTGCTAGCAAAACAGCTGGAAGAAGATAGCGGGGCGCCCGGCAGAAGGCAGAAAGAACCGGAGATCGTGGAGAAGGAACCGGAGAGCAGGAGAAGAACCGGAGAGCGCGGAGACGACACCGGAGAACAGAACAAGACGCCCGAAGTCGGAAGAAGACGACGAGGAAGCCCAGTACCCCGCTAGCAAAAGAGCTGGAAGAAGATAGCGGGGCGCCCAGCAGAAAGACCCCCGAAGACGACGAGGAAGCCCGGGACCCCGCTAGCAAAAGAGCTGGAAGAAGATAGCGGGGCGCCCGGCAGAAAGACCCCCGGAGCTGCCTAATAAATTACTTTGAAAACCTGTGTTGTGTTTTTTATTGACATTTTTTGCCAGCAGGTGAATGGGTAGGGGTACAATGTACCCCATACTCATTCACATAGGGTGGGGGGCCGGTATCTAGGGTCCCCCTTATTAAAGGGGGCTCCCGGATTCCGATAAGCCCCCCGCCCGCAGACCCCGACAACTAATGGCCAGGGTTGTCGGGAAGAGGCCCTTGTCCCCATCAACATGGGGACATCCTCCCCATGTTGAGGGCATGTGGCCTGGTACGGTTCAGGAGGGATGGGGGGCCGCTCTCTCGTCCCCCCCTCTTTTCCTGAGGCCTGCCAGGTTGTGAGCTCGGATAAAGGGTCTGGTGTGGATTTTTAGGGGACCCCCACGCTATTTTTTTTTTACGTTTGGTGCGGGGTTCCCCTAAAATCCATACCAGACTTGAAGGGTCTGGTATGGATTCTCAAGGGGACCCCCACGCTATTTTTTTTATGTTTGGCGCGGGGTTCCCCTTAAAATCCATACCAGACCTGAAGGGCCTGGTATGGATTTTGGGGGGACCCCCACGCCGTTTTTTTCCATTTTGTTGGGGGGGGGTCCCCTTTTAATCCATACTAGACCCAAGGGCCTGGTATGGACCTGGGGGGGACCCCACTGTTTTTTTTCTATTTTTTTTTTTTTTTGAGCCGGCAATGTTTATTTTTTTTACATTTCCTTTAACAACCAGCTATAAACAGGTTAACCACTTAACGACCGCCCACTGTATATATACGTCGGCAGAATGGCACGGACAGGCACAATCACGTACCTGTACGTGCCTGCCTTCGTATGGGTGGGGGGTCCGATCGGACCCCCCTCCGGTACAGTGAGCGGCCGTGATCGCTTCGGGAGCGATCCGTGATGAGGGGGCCGCCATTCGATTCTGGCCACCCCCTCGCGATCGCTCCCGGCGAATCAAATGCTTCCTCTGCCTGTGTAATGTTTACACAGGCAGGAGGAAGTGATGTCATCTCTCCTGCGGCGGTCACATATACCGAGCGCCGCATGAGAGAAGACACACAGGTTAGTGCACATAAAAGCACTGACACCACACACATAGGCACACGATCGCCTCCCCAGACACCCACAGATCACCCCCCAGCCCCCAGTCACAGTATCACTGATTGCAGTGACCATTTATTTACTGATCACTGCAATCAGTGACATTTGTGACTGTAAAAGTGTCAGGTTTAGGCCAGTGTAGCCCCCTAACCCCCCCTAATAAAGATTTAACCCCTTGATCGCCCCCCCAGGTAACCCTTTCACCCCCTTTTGCCAGTGTCGCTAAGCGATCGTTTTTCTGATCGCTGTCTTAGTGTCGGTGATGCCGTTAGGTAGCCAGTTATTTTTTTTAGGTTCGCCGCAGGTTTTTATAGCGTCAGGTACCCCCATATATTACCTAATAAAGGTTTAACCCCTTGATCGCCCCCCCAGCTAACCCTTTCACCCCCTTTTGCCAGTGTCACCAAGCGATCGTTTTTCTGATCGCTGTCTTAGTGTCGGTGATGCCGATAGGTAGCCAGTTATTTTTTTTAGGTTCGCCGCAGGTTTTTATAGCGTCAGGTACCCCCATATATTATCTAATAAAGGTTTTAACCCCCTAATTGCCCCTAGTTAACCCTTTCACCAGTGATAACCGTATAAGTGTTACTGGTGACACTGGTTAGCCAGTTAGTTATTTTGTTATTTAGGTTCCCTGTCAGGTTTTTATATAGCGTCAGGTACCCCCATATATTACCTAATAAAGGTTTAACCCCCCGATTGCCCCTAGTTAACCCTTTCACCAGTGAACACCATATAAGTGTTACGGGTGACGCTGGTTAGTTAGTTTGCTTTTTATAGTGTCAGGGCACCCGCCGTATATAACCCAATAAAAGTTTAACCCCCTGATCGCCCGGCGGGTGATATCAATTAGGTTTTAGTGTCAGAGAGAGTCTGCGTCGCCCCAGGCAGCGTCAGGTTAGTGCCAGGCACGCTAACACCCACGCGTGAAGCATACACCTCCCTTAGTGGTATAGTATCTGAACAGATCAATATCTGATCTGATCAGATCTATACTAGCGTCCCCAGCAGTTTAGGGTTCCCAAAAACGCAGTGTTAACGGGATCAGCCCAGATACCTGCTAGCACCTGCGTTTTGCCCCTCCGTCCAGCCCAGGCCACCCAAGTGCAGTATCGATCGATCACTGTCACTTACAAAACACAACACACATAACTGCAGCGTTCGCAGAGACAGGCCTGATCCCTGCGACTCCAGTGCTGTAGGAGGTGATTTCACCACCACAGTTAAAAAAAAAAGAGCATATATGCCGAAGCATAGGGGCAGCAGGAGGGGCGGAGGAGCGATTTTGCTCCTAATGCCGCGTACATACGGTCAAAATTCAGACGGAGGCTTGCCCGTGGAAAAGTCTGACCGTGTGTACGTGGCATAACTTTTGCGGGAGGATGCCCCCATGCTTCGGCATATATAAATGGTGCATGTATGCCCATCATTAGAAGTGGGTGAATGAAGGGTGGTATTCTAATGGTGGGCATACCCACCGATCAATCTCTTTTTTCCGTTCAGCCAACAGGCTGCATGAAAAAAAAGATTACAATACATGTCCAACAAGGACCAGCAACGTACTGGTATGTTGCTGGACTTTGGTTATACCAGATTGATGCCTGCGGGTTTAGGGATCATCCTGGTATCATTCTTTTCAGCCAGCGGCTGACTTTCATGTAAATGCAATCCTAGTGGCTAATTAGCCTCTGGACTGCTTTTACAAGCAGTGGGAGGGAATGTCCCCCCCCCCTGGATATAAAAAGCGCCATTGGGAAATTGGGAAAGCATTTTATCACACCGATCTTGGTGTGGTCAGATGCTTTGAGGGCAGAGGAAAGATCTAGGGTCCAATAGACCCCAGTTTTTTCAAAAAAAGAGTACCTGTCACTACCTCTTGCTATCATAGGGGATATTTGCATTCCCTGAGATAACAATAAAAATGATAAAAAAAAAAAAATATGGAAAGAACAGTTTAAAAAAAAAAAAAAAAGAAAAATTAATAATAAAAATAAAAAAAGAAGCACCCCTGTCCCGCCCTGCTCTTGCGCAATGGCGAACGCAAGCGTCGGTCTGGCGTCATATGTAAACAGCAATTGCATCATGCATGCGAGGTATCACCGCGAAGGTCAGATCGAGGGCAGTCGTTTTAGCAGTAGACCTCCTCTGTAAATCTAACGTGGTAACCTGTAAAGGCTTTTAAAAATGTATGTAGTTTGTCGCCACTGCGCGTTTGTGCGAAATTTTAAAGCATGTCGTGTTTGGTATCTATGTACTCGGCCTAAGATCATCTTTTTTATTTCATCAAACATTTGGGCAATATAGTGTGTTTTAGTGCATTAAAATTAAAAAAAGTGTATTTTTTTCCCCAAAAAATGCGTTTGAAAAATCGCTGCGCAAATACTGTGTGGAAAAAAAAATGCAACACCCACCATTTTAATCTGTAGGGCCTTTGCTTTAAAAAAATATATATATAATGTTTGGGGGTTCAACATAATTTTCTTGCAAGAAAAAAATGTTTTCATGTAAACAAAAAGTGTCAGAAAGGGCTTTGTCTTCAAGTGGTTAGAAGAGTGGATGTAAGCTTCCTAATGTTGTGTATAAAATGCCAGGACAGTTCAAAACCCCCCCAAATGACCCCATTTTGGAAAGCAGACACCCCAAGCTATATACTGAGAGGCATGTCGAGTCCATGGAATATTTTATATGTTGACACAAGTTGCGGAAAAAATAAAAAAATTTTTTTTTTTTTGCACAAAGTTGTCACTAAATGATATATTGCTCAAACATGCCATGGGCATATGTGGAATTACACCCCAAAATACATTCTGTTGCTTCTCCTGAGTACGGGGATACCACATGTGTGAGACTTTTTGGGAGCCTAGCCGCGTACGGGACCCCAAAAACCAAGCACCGCCTTCAGGCTTTCTAAGGGTATAAATTTTTGATTTCACTCCTCACAGTTTCGGAGGCCATGGAATTCCCAGATGGCACATAACCCCCCCAAATGACCCCATTTTGGAAAGTAGACACCCCAAGCTATTTGCTGAGAGGTATTGTGAGTATTTTGCAGATCTCGCTTTTTGTCACAAAATTTAGAAAATTAAAAAATTATTATTTTATTTCTTCATTTTCAAAAACAAATGAGAGCTGTAAAATACTCACCATGCCTCTCAGCAAATAGCTTGGGGTGTCTACTTTCCAAAATGGGGTCATTTCGGGGGGGGTTTGTGCTATTTTGGCATTTTATGGCCTTCGAAACTGTGATAGGTAGTGAGAAGTGAAATCAAAAATTTGCGCCCTTAGAAATCCTGAAGGCGGTGCTTGGTTTTCGGGGTCCCGTACGCGGCTAGGCTCCTAAAAAGTCCCACACATGTGGTATCCCTGTACTCAGGAGAAGCAGCAAAATGTATTTTGGGGTGTAATTCCACATATAACCTTGGCATGTGTGAGCAATATATCATTTAGTGACAACTTTTTGTAAGTTTTTTTTTTTTTTTGTCATTATTCAATCACTTGGGACAAAAAAAAAATATTCAATGGGCTCAACATGCCTCTCAGCAATATCCTTGGGGTGTCTACTTTCTAAAATGGGGTCATTTGGTGGGGTTTTGTGCTATTTTGGCATTTTATGGCCTTCGAAACTGTGATAGGTAGTGAGGAGTGAAATCAAAAATTTGCGCCCTTAGAAATCCTGAAGGCGGTGCTTGGTTTTCGGGGGCCCGTACGCGGCTAGGCTCCCAAAAAGTCCCACACATGTGGTATCCCCGTACTCAGGAGAAGCAGCAAAATGTATTTTGGGGTGCAATTCCACATATAACCATGGCATGTGTGAGCAATATATAATTTAGTGACAACTTTTTGTAATTTTTTATTTTTTTTAGTCATTATTCAATCACTTGGGACAAAAAAAAAAATTCAATGGGCTCAACATGCCTCTCAGCAATTTCCTTGGGGTGTCTACTTTCCAAAATGGGGTAATTTGGGTGGGTTTTGTACTGCCCTGCCATTTTAGTACCTCAAGAAATGAGATAGGCAGTCATAAATTAAAAGCTGTGTAAATTCCAGAAAATGTACCCTAGTTTGTAGACACTATAACTTTTGCGCAAACCAATAAATATACTCTTATTGACATTTTTTTTACTAAAGACATGTGGCTCAATACATTTTGGCCTAAATGTATGGCTAAAATTTCGTTTATTCGATTTTTATTATAACAAAAAGTAGAAAATATCATTTTTTTTCAAAATTTTCAGTCTTTTTCCGTTTATATCGCAAAAAAATAATAATCGCAGAGGCAATCAAATACCATTAAAAGAAAGCTCTATTTGTGGGAAGAAATAGACGCAAATTTCGTTTGGGTACAACATTGCATGTCCGCACAATTTCCAGTTAAACAGCGCAGTGCCAAATTGTGAAATCACCTCTGGTCATTAAGCTGCGTAATGGTCCGGGGCTTAAGTGGTTAAAGAACAAAAAAAAAAATTGCCGCAAAATCGCGGTACTTGCGTTTTGGATCCGGGTCCATTGAATTCTATTACATCCAAAACACTGTTTTTGGCCTGGAAAAAAACATCTGCAGTTGCGTTTAACATCGTTTTTCACAAAGCCTAAAAATGCCTTCAGACGCCAAAGATTTCCACGTTTCAGACGCGGTACCCGGCGTTTAGCCACATTTTAGTTTAGAAGCGTTTTTAAAGGTGACCTCTTTTTTTACATTGATAAACTCAAAAATTATGGCAAATGAGGAAAAACCATTCAAAAAAAAAAATATATATATATATATATATATATATATATATATATATATATATATATATATGTATATAAAAATAAGGAAATTGCTTTCATTGCATTGTGGACAATCCACAACTTGGGGCAGGTGACGTGGCAAGTGGACAATCCACAACTTGGGGCAGGTGACGTGGCAAGTGGACAATCCACAACTTGGGGCAGGTGACGTGGCAAGTGGAAAATCCACAACTTGGGGCAAGTGATGTGGCAAGTGACACGCTAAATACAACTACACTGCTGCTCTCTCAGCTGCTGCTACACACTCTGGTCTCACAAAATAGCTGAAATGGTTAATAATACTGTTTTTGGAGCTTAGGGTGGCTCCCAGTGGCGGAACTACCGCCATAGCGACACACGCGGCCGCTATGGGGCCCGCAACCGAGAGGGGCCCGTGGGGAGGAGGAGGAATGCATACTGCCGGGGCCGAGGCGTAGCGTGGGGGGGCCGTCGCACCGGGCGCAATAGTTAAATTCTATTTACTGTGTCTTGGCCGGGCCCGGCTGCCATCTTGCGGCAGCTGGCGCCCTGTGATTGGGCGAATGTGGTCATGTGCCCGCTCTACTGTAAGCCGCCGTCTTCTCCTCCACCCTTCCTCCCTGACCGGATCTGGAAGTGGTGTAGTGCCTTCATCTGGGACCCGGGAAGTGGAAGTAACGCGGCAGTGTCTCGATCGATGGACAACTAAAAATGGAGGTGAGTGAGGCAGGGAGCCATCTCAGATGGATGGAGCAGACGCCGGGCCCGGTCAGCAGCAGTTAGGGAGAGGAGAGTCGAGTCACGCCACTGCCATGTGTTAATACATGCATGCCTGCGGGCCTAAGTACAGACAGACAGTTACATGCCAAAAGCCCCCCCTCAGGAATCGGATTAATGATTTACTGAGCTTCATGACAGTATCTCTCAGAGCTTTCAGCATCATGTAAGGGGTTAAATGATCAATCCTGCTACGTATTTGGCATGTCGAATGACAAAATGCTGAAAGCCCTGAGGTATGCAATATACTTCAGCATGTAAGGGGTTAAATGATAAATCCTGCTATATAATGCATTCCTCAGGTCATTCGACATGCCAAATACCTAGCAGGATTGATCATTTAACCCCTTACATGCTGAAAGCTCTGAGAGATACTATCATGAAGCTCAGTAAATCATTAATCCGATTCCTGAGGGAGGGGCTTGAGGGGGGCTTTTGGCATGTAATTGAGGTGTTACTCGCGGACATGGAAGGTAAATAATATTCTCATGGTGCAGTATGTTAACTCAAATAAATGTATTATAAGAATTATTGCACTTACAAGCGTGATGTTGGTATATCAGCGAAACAGCAATCACATATGCGGTCATGTAAGGAGCTGCGGAGTCTCCATTAACCTCTTTCTACTCCCTATCGTCAATCCACGGTCTGGAAAGGAAAAACGTGATGACGTCACCAGGGCTCCACCCGTCATCACGTTTTTCCTTTCCAGACCGTGGATTGACGATAGGGAGTAGAAAGAGGTTAATGGAGACTCTGCAGCTCCTTACATGACCGCATATGTGATTGCTGTTTCGCTGATATACCAACATCACGCTTGTAAGTGCAATAATTCTTATAATACATTTATTTGAGTTAACATACTGCACCATGAGAATATTATTTACCTTCCATGTCCGCGAGTAACACCTCAATTACACTTTGCTGTTTCCAGATACCACTTGAGTCTTAGGGAGACAGTTAAATTCCCTATACTTGGTGAGACTGTGTGACAGTCCCGGCCTTTCTGGTAAGCAGGCTACTTCTTAATTGGGTGTCGAGCTATTTGCACAGCCACGGTGGCTGATGTGAAGATGTGTCACTTATCTATTTTTCACTCATTTGGATGCCAAGCATTGCATAGAATCTTATGAACTTCATTGTGGTTGGGACTCTGCATTAGTTTTCTTTCTTTTTTTTCACTCGCTGAATTTTTCACCACTCATAATTCCTTAATTCCTTTATTTTAATTTTGCATAGACCTACATGTACTTTATGAGATTGAGATTCTGCAATAGTTTTCCTTTCTCACAGTTTTTTTCACTTGTTGATATTTTTTTCATCTCATTTGTTTATTGGTATCTTGCCCAGATATATCAATTTTATGTGATTAGGATTCTGCAATATTTTTCCTCCTTCACTAATTTTTATGTCTTAATTTCATATAATTGAAAATTACTTAGACTTATATGAATTTAAGAAATTTGAGACTCTGCATTAGTTTTCCTTTTCACCAATTTTTCACATTACACCTATTGACATTCATTTATTTATTCATTTAGCGCTGCACCTCATTTTTACATATTTCAGTGTAGGTGTAATGTCGGTGGGTCAGTGTGTGTGTGTGTGTGTGTGTGTGTGTGGCTGTATTGGGCATGGGCATGGACAGGCTACACTTCATTGGGCACAGGTGAGGCTGTATTGGGCATGGGCAGGCTACGCTGCATTGGGCACTGGACACGCTGCATTGGGCACAGGTGGGCACAGGTGAGGCAGTATTGGGCACGGGCAGACCATGCTGCATTGGGCACAGGTGAGGATTATTGAAGCGCTAACACCAGGTGTTTGGAGTATCTTTATCTGTTGATTAAACTTTCTGGAATACATATATTGCTATTGTGGTGTAGGATCTGGGTTCTTTCTTTCTTTCATCTCAGTCTCGAACCACACGCCCTTTAAACCACGCCCACTATTTAATTTGGGTCCGCCATTTTTTTGTGGGGGGGGGGGGCCCCATACAACATTTTGCTATGGGGCCCTGTGATTTCTAGTTACGCTCCTGGTGGCTCCTTATGATGTTTCCTAACTAAACGCATATAGACGCAAATGTGGTAATACGCGGCATGCAAACGCCACAAAGCGCGCCTTTCTAAACACCGCTTTCAACCTTAGTTTTGAACACTTTGCACCAGCGTCCCGTGTACATGGGGCCAAAAACGCCTATACCATTTACAGCTCAAAAACGCCATGGTGGCCATGAGGCCATAGGCTAACATGGAGAGATGTTTTTAAGCTGCAAAAAAACGCTCAAACAAGCAGCTGGAAAAATGTCCGTGTGCATGTAGCCTTATATTAACCACTTGCGCACTGGCCACTTAAACCCCCTTCCTGCCCAGACCAATTTTCAAATTTCAGCGCTGATGCACTTTCAATGACAATTGCGCGCTCATACAACACTGTAACCCAATGAAAATGTATTAATATTTGGCACACAAATAGAGCTTTCTTTTGGTGCTATTTTATCACCTCTGCGGTATTTTTTTCTATAAATACAAAAGACCGACTAAAAAAAAAAAAAATTGGATATTTTAACCACTTCAGCACTAGGCCTATTCTGGCACTTCTCTCCTTCATGTAAAAATCATAAATTTTGGGCTAGAAAATTACTTCAAAACCCCAAACATTATATATGGTTTTTTAGCAGACACCGTAGGGAATAAAATGGCGGTCATTGCAAATTTTTAGCTCACTCGGTATTTGCGCAATAAATTTTCAAACGCCTTTTTTAAAAAAAAAATGGTTTCATGAATTTAAAAAAATTACAAAACAGTAAAGTTAGCCCAATTTTTTGGGATAATGTGAAAGATGTTGTTATGCTGAGTAAATAGATACCTAACATGTCACGCTTTAAAATTGCGCACACTCATGGAATGACACCAAACTTCAGTACTTAAAAATGTCCCTAGGCGATGCTTTTAAATTTTTTACACGTTACCATTTTCGCATTACAGAGGAGGTCTAGTGCTAGAATTGTTGTACTCGTTCTAACGCACGCAGCAATACCTCACATGTGTGCTTTGAACGGCGTTTACATATGTGGGCGGGACTTAAGTGTGTGTTCGCTTCTGAGCGCGAGCTACCTGGGACATGGGCATTTTTTTTTTTTTGTTTTTTACTTTTTTGTATTTCTTACTCTTTTTTTTAACTTTTTTGTTCACTTTTATTCCTATTACAAGGAATGTAAACATCCCTTGTAATAGGAATCTATTGTGACAGGACCTCTTTATGGAGAGATGCAGGGTCAATAAGACGCCACATCTCTCCTCCAGGCTGGAAAGCATGAGATCGGTCAAAGAAATTCACAGATCTCATGCTGACAGCCGAGATCACGGCTTTGTTTACATACGGGAACCCGGCGTGATGTCATAACGTCGCGCCCGGGCCTCCGACGGTCATAGAAATGACTGGTGACCATCTGGTCACCAGTCATCTCTATGCTTCCCATCCGGCGCCGGACAATTCGTTCTCCGAGCCCCAGATGGCACGGGAGAGCCCGGAGAAGCACCGGATGGCGGCGGGAGGGGGGGAACGTCCCCTCCCGCCGCCTATAAGAACGATCAAGCGGCGGAACTGCCGCTATGATCATTTTTATCGTGCACAGAATTGACGGCTGAAAAGAATGATATCTGAATGATGCCTGCAACTGCAGGCATCATTCAGATGTCACCGCACAAAGGCAAGGACGTCATTTGATGGTGAGCGGTAGGAAAGTGGTTAATATTTCGACAATTTAGAAAAAAGGTAATTTTTATCCTTCATTGATGAGACTGCACTGATGGGCACCGATAAGGTGGCAAGGGTGGGCACTGAGAGGTGGCATTGCTAGTTGACACTGGTGGGCATTGAGAAGTGGCACTGCTAGGTGTCAATGATAGTTGGCAGTGATGGGCACTGATAGGCAGCACTGCTAGGTGCCACTGATTGGCACCAGTGGTGGGCATTGATAGGTGGCACTGGCAGGGGCTACTGATTGTCACAGAATTGCCTCTTCCTCTTCGGGCCCAAAGTCCCTTGCACATAAGCCGGTGATTGCCTTTTTTTATGCTCACGCTGTCAGCACAAGGAGAAAACAAAAACCATTACCCAGCTTTTGTTTACATCACGTGATCAGCTGTCATTGGCTGACAGCTGATCACATGGTAAGGGGCAGGGATCGGCCCCTTACTCGGATCTGTCATCACCCGAGTCTCAGTGACTTGGTGACCACAGCGCACGCGCGAAGGGGAGGACGTCTATTGACGGACTCCCGGCAATTGAGGACCGTGCTGTGGCCGTCGATCAGTTATAGCGCTGATCTCAAGTGATTAAAGAGGGTCTAAATGGGCCATTGACATGCATCACAATTCAACTTAGGAATGTGTCTTTGCAAAGTTAAACTAAATGAAATCCTTTCTTATTTTTGCTTGGGGATAGAGTGCAGAGGGATTACAAGTCTAGACAGTTTTTGGGGATGTCTGCACCCCTGATAGGGTGAAGACAACTCCCAAATTTGGCCACTTTATCCTTCCAAATAATTCATTTCCTGTCACATAGCCACACAGGAAGTGAGGGGAAATCCCTACCAATGTCTTTCCTTGGGGACACACAGGTCAATCTAAATACTTTCCCCATTATGTACATTGCACTCCAGCATTTTGCAGGGTACACCCCAAATTGTTAGGTATTTTGGACTTTGTTTTTTTTTTTTACTAAAGGCAAATCTACTTTGCACTACAAGTGCACTTGCTGGATATCCGAGGGGGACATGCAAGCAAACTAAAAAAAACACCATCTTTGGTTTTACATGATTGGATGTTACAATCACCAGTGATCCCTCAGATTTTCAGCAGCTACACTTTTACTGCAGAGTGGATTTGTCTTTACTAAACCCCAAACTACCCAATGATTTGGGGTGTACCCAACAAAGTGCTAGAGTGCAATTTGCTTAATGGGGACACTAGTTAGATTGATCTGTGTGTCCCCAAGAAAAGACATTGGTAGGGTTTTACCTTCACTTCCTGTTTAGCTGTGTGACAGGAAGTGAAGCCAATTTTACTAAAAGGGGACACAAAGCCCAACCTAAAAAAAAAACAAAAACAGGGGTTCTAACACTTACATTGTTTCCCTCAAAATGCCCACAATTAGAATCGGATTGCCTTGAGCTATTTTTAAGTGCAGTGCTCTAAATCAGTGCTTCTCAAGTACCCCCAACAGGCCATGTCTGCAGGTTTTCCTTCATCTTGCACATGTGCTTTAAATCAGTCAATGGTTTTGAATTTTGGACAGCGATTCTCAATAAGATACATTGACAAAACATGTCCTGTTGGGGGTACTTGAGAACTGAGGCTGAGAACCACTGCAGTAAAAAGGAAAATTGAATACTTACCGCTCTGTATTTTTCATTTCCTGGTGACCATCCATGGCAGCACACAATACAATACATGCATATATGCTAGCATGAAGGCACCAGGGTAGACAAATGACACCTGTTTTGTTTTGACATGCCAATCAGCTGTCACATTTGTTGCAAAGAAAACGCAAAACAAACCTCAAAACTTTGCATCAAATTTTATTGGTCAACAAAACAAAAGTGAAGTCAAAATAAAAAACATGGTCAATTTGAAACAGTTACAGACTCACAACATCTTGAGAAAGTTTTCGCAAAATAATGCAGCACAGACAATTAAATCAAAGTGAACAAACGACACACATTAACAACATCAAAATTATTTCAGGGGAACATTTCCCCCACACAAAAAAATACAATCCACAAAATTTAAACAAACACCTGTTTTGCAAAGACATAACAAATAAAATACATGTGTTACAAACTCGATAAGGACACCAAAATGTACTTTTTGCCCCCCCACACACACTTGCCTCTTTTCAGGGCAAGGGAGAGGATGCTATCTGCTAGCTTTATATAAAATAGGTTTGTGAGCTAATGAGGCAATTGGAAACACATGCACAGTCCATGAAACACCCAAAATGCAAGTTCACCCAATGTAGAGACTGAACTTCAAAGTGGGTACACCTGTTAAGGATGTCCTTCAATTACTAACCCATAAAAGCACTCTCTGAGCATGCTCAGAAATATCTAGGTGCTGTTCACACACAAAAAGCACCACCAAAAAAATCTAAGTCCCTGGGCATGCTCAGAAGAACTCAAATGCAGCTAGCAGAAAATCACCCCCCCCCCCCCCACCAACAAATACCATTGCAGTCTATGGGAACTGACTTGTTTATTTTGCTAGTCACCACTTGGCTGGCTTATCTTCTAGTTATTGGCCTTAAAATGGGGGCCCAGGTCCCACCCTAAGGGACATATATCAATGTCACCAATTTGGACAACACCAAAAACAAAACAAGGAGAAGTGCCTTTAAATATGCCAAATTGCTTAAGGGCCATTTCACACCACCTGCAGTCTATTGCGTTTTTTATGCATCAAAAATGCATGGAAATTTGGTTATATGGTTCTAAATGGCAGTGTTTGTTCCAGTGCGTTCCAGTTTCACCAAAAAAGTAGAACATGCTGCATTTTACCTGCACTGGACTGTACTGGAACGCAGCAAAACGCATCATAAACGCACTGGAACGCACAGGAACACACCTAAATGCACTGGAACACACTTGTCCTTATCTATGGTTAATAAAAAAGAGGGGTGAAAAAAAAGAACTGGACTGCATCAAAAACGTACCAAAAATGCACCGGAACGCATCAAAAATGTGCATGCAAAAAAGCACCTGGAACGCATCTGGGTTGCGTTTCTATGGTGTGAACTGGCCCTAGTTCACACCATAGAAACGCAGTCTGGATGCGTTCCAGGTGCTTTTCTGCGTTCCAGTGCATTTTTGATGCGTTTTTGATGCAGTCCAGTGTTTTTTTCCCCCTCTTTTCACTCAGGACAAGTGTGTTGCAGTGCGTCTTTGGTGCATTTAGGTGCGTTCCGGTGCATTTTTGGTATGTTCCGGTGCTTTTTTGATGTGTTTTACTGCGGTCCAGTACAGTTCTGTACCTAAAAAATGCAGCATGACCATTTTTTTTTCCTTTCTGAAACGCACTGGAACGGACTGCAGTGGTGTGAACTATGCCATTGGCATTAATGTGATCAACCTTCTTTGCGTTTTTCATGCATCAAAAAAACGCACTGCACTGCATCTGATGTGATCTGGCCCTAACTATCATACCTGGGGGGTGTCTATAGTATGCCTGTAAAGTAGCGCATGTTTATAACAGTTCAAGAGCAAAATGACATTTCTAAAGTAAAATAATAGTCATTAAAATGTACTCGCAGCTGTAATGAATTGCTGGTTCCCGTCAATACAGATAAAAGTCATTGAAAGTCTTTGAAAAAAAAAGAATGCGTGGGGGTCCCCCAAATTCCATAGTGACAACTGCCCAAATAACTAATATGCCCAAAATAGAGTGAGAAAGTTACTTTTCAAAACCAGCCCGCTGCGCCGGCAAGTACGATTAGAGCTGCGGGAGGTTTTTTTGAGCTCAGCGTGGGAATTTTACTTGTTCAAACGCGCCGGGACACTGCGCCAGCAAAATCTTAGTAAATGTCAAGTCACGTAAATCAATTTGCATAAGTTGAACAGGCGCAGCTCTGAACTTGCCAGTGCGCCAGCAAAATGACATTTCTAAAGAAAAAAAAAGGCATTTAAAAGCACCCGAGGCTATAATGAATTGTCGGCTCCCGGCAATATAGAGAAAAGTCATTGAAAGTCATTGATAAAAACAAAAAAAAAAAGCGTGGGGGCCCTTCAGGTCTGGAATGGATATTAAGGGGAACTCTGTCGCAAATTTTAAAAAAAATGCGTGCGGTTCCCCCCAAATATCCATACCAGGCCCTTCAGATCTGGTATGGATTTTAAGGGCAACGCCACCCCAAATTTAAAAAAAAAATGGCGTGGAGTACCCCCAAAAATCCACACCAGACCCTTATCCGGGCAAGCAACCTGGCAGGTCGCAGGAAAAGAGGGGGGACGAGAGAGCCCCCCCCCTCCTGAACCGTACATGGCCACATGCCCTCAACATTGGGAGGATGTCCCCATGTTGATGGGGACAAGGGCCTCATCCCCACAACCCTTGCCCGGTGGTTGTGGGGGTCTGCAGGCGGGGGGCTTATCGGAATCTGGAAGACCCCTTTATCAAAGGGGACCCCCCAGATCCCGCCCCCCCCTGTGTGAAATGGTAAGGGGTACATTGTACCCTCCTCCCGTCCGCTGAGAACACTATAGTAAATGGGAAATAGGGCTGCAATACCAGCGCTAATGTTTTGTAAATACCAAAACAGCCATTGCGTGCGCAGATGCGCCGATACTCATGGTGCAAACGTTTCGTAAATCAGCCCCTATGGGTCTATCCTGCTTCCTCCTAATTTTTCTTCTCTCTTTTACCTCAGCTTTCCCCTATACCCCCCGTGGGGGAAAAAAGGAAGAAGGGGGACCCCAATCTCCCTACCCTTCCTCCCCCCTATTTTATTAAAGTGCTATGTGCTCAGTTTCCCATTTCTTGTCCTTTGTGACTGCAACCTCTGTATTTTTTTTTTATGAGGGGACGAGGGAATTACTCTCTTTCCCCATTTCCCACTACCACGTGTGTAAAAAACAAATCAAAACAAAAACCCCAACCACCGGTGTCGTTATAAATGCATCGTGTTCAGTTTCCCAAATCTTATTCTGTATTTAACTTTTGTTAAAATAATTTTATTGTTTTTAAGGGGGCATGGGAATCCCTTTCTTCCCCCAGTACCCACTAACCTCCTCGTGGAGAAAAATAATAAAAAAATAAATAAAAAAAGATGAATAAAAAAATAAAACCCAAACCACCTATATCGTAAACGCATCGTGCTCAGTTTCCCAAATCTTATTCTGTATTTAACTTGCCCACTAACCTCCTCGTGAGAAAAAACAAAAAACAAACACCCCAAGGGGGGGGGGAAAGGGGAAGGTCTACTCCTACCTTAGGCTAAATCAACCGGAATTCCTTAAGTTCTGCTTTCACTACTCATATAACGTGTGTATACCAGGGAATGTCTTAACTCCACCCAACCCCTCCAAATTCTAGTATCTCCATTTTTAGGTTCCTTTTGTAGATGTATTGCCTCTTCCATAATTCTTATTTTATCTACTTCCCTCAACCATTCCTGTATCATTGGGGCTTGCTTTACCCTCCAATGTTTCGGAATCAATATCTTCGCTGCGTTCAGTAGGATTGGAATAATTGCTGCTTTGTATTTCTTCCTAGGGATAGCTATTGCATGGAACAGACATTGCCATGGGTCCAAGCCAATCTTAATTCCACTGATCTTCTTGATTAAGTCTATTATTTCCACCCAGTATGGCTGGATCTTAGGGCACTGCCACCATATGTGGGCATGGGTTCCCACCCCCCACACTTCCTCCAAAATAAAGGTGAAACCTGAGGGTTTATCTTCTATAGTTTTGCTGGGACATAGTACCACTTAGTTAGTAATTTAAAATGTATCTCTTTTATTCGTGTGTCCACAGATGTGGAGTGAACATAATCTAAGACTTTACTTCTCATTGTTTCTGGCAATGACTGATTCAGTTCTGTTTCCCAGCTTTCTGTTATGCCGCGTACACACGATCGGTTTTTCTGATGAAAAAAGACAGATGGACTTTTTTCATCGGACAAACCGATCGTGTGTGGGCCCCATCGGTCTTTTTTCCATCGGTATAAAAAAAATAGAACATGTTTTAAATTTTACAGATGGAAAAAAAAACGACAGCAAATTCCGATCGTCTGTGGGGAACTCCATCCGAGAAAAAACCCACGCATGCTCAGAATCAAGTCGATGCATGCTCAGAAGCATTGAACTTAATTTTTCTCGGCTCTTCGGAGTGTTTTACGTCACAGCGTTTGGGATGGTCGGATTTTTGACTGATGGTGTGTAGGCAAGACTGATGGAAGTCAGCTTCATCGGATTTCCGATGGAAAAATACATTGGATTTTATTCCTACAGGGCATAAGGCACACGGCTCCTCCCTCTAGGTATGTCATCAACAACTTATATATACTAGAAATTCCATATCTCTCTGTCCCCGCTTAATCGACTAGTTTTTCCCATGAGTTCAGCCTACCGACCCCCCGAAGGGGTTTTGGGAGGGAACCTACAAAGTGTTGAAGTTGTTTATATCTCCAAACTTCCCATGGGGTGGACCCATATCTTTCACGCAGTTCAGATAGTGAACCTATGGCATTCCCCTTCATAACATCCTTTAATCTCAAATAGGGCGATGTGGTCCATTTTAGGTATAATTTATTATCTTTCCCCGATGGAAAATAATCATTCCCTGTTAAAGGCATTAGAGGACTGTTGTACTGTCCCTGTATATTTTTGATTAATTTATCCCACATTCTCAATGCTTCTAAAGTGATCGGAGCCGCTTCAACCAAGGGACCTCTGAACTGCCTTGGGATCCAAATAATCTGTCCCAACGGAGATTTACACTTTTTTTTTCCAAGGGCAAGGGCCCAATCCATTACTCTTCGCAGTATTGCTGCTTCATGATATTTTTCCAGATCCGGGAGGAATACTCCCCCCTTCTCCTTTGATCTAGTTTATATAAAGTGGATACATTTGGACAGTTTCCAGAAACAGACTCTAATCTCCAGTCCCAAAATATTAAAAGAAAGAATAAAGAGAGAGACTAAGCTCTCTTAGCGGAACAGGACTGTTAAGGAGATGTGTCTGTTAATAGGTAAGCACTCAAAGACGATAATAAGAAAAATAATACATTTTAATGAAGGCATTAATTAAAACATAAACAGAAAAAACACATATACACAATAAATAATATATATATATATATATATATATATATATATATATAAGCAGCGCTAATTAAGTGCAAGCTGTGGGGGAGGGGAAACAGTTTCAGACAGGAGTGAATCTTAAGGTAAAAAACACACAGTATCTCATGGATAAGTCTGTAATAGGAGGTGATGAGAAAAAGCAATCTTCTTAATAGAGCCGCAATGCTCTCATTCTGCCACCAACACCACCACTCGTGAAGAGAGGAAAACTGGGGGGCCGTGAGACCTCCCCAATGATAGAACTCTTACCAGACGGTGCTGGATCAAAGGCAAAAACAAAGTGGCTACAGATCTCCTCCTCTCTCAGATAGCGGATATCATCAGACGGGATGCTCACATGTGTGTAAGAAAGAAGATCCACAATAGTGTAACTCCACAAAAACACAAGTTTATTGGTCCCCAATAACTCCCATAAAAACCGCACTTACAATATATAAAAAATCATAATACATTACTCGATCATGGACGTTGCTGGAACCGCGAGATGTCAGAGCTGTGTCTCCGTCCTAACTTCCCTGCGTTCCCTGCTCCGTTCAGCTGACGTACGTGTGCGACGACCAGCGTCGTGACGTCACTATGATATGCAGTCACTGTATCTAACCCAGACGCGTTTCGTCAGTAATAGACATCATCTGTGGGTGTGGACAAGTGACTAGGTATGCCATATTATATGGACTGATATGCTAGCTGATTGGTTGAACTTAGATTGGTTGAACAATGGATGAGATGTCAGACAACCGCGCTGACATCTCATCCATTGATTCGTCACGTCAAGCGGTGACGAATCAATGGATGAGATGTCAGCGCGGTTGTCTGGTTGTGTCATCTCCCTAAGTTCAACCAATCAGCCAATTACAGACTTATCCATGAGATACTGTGTGTTTTTTACCTTAAGATTCACTCCTGTCTGAAACTGTTTCCCCTCCCCCACAGCTTGCACTTAATTAGCGCTGCTTATATATATATATATATATATATATATATATATATATAATTATAAATATTTTTATTATATTATATTATATATATTTAATTTTAAAATATTATTTTTAATACTAATTTAATTAATATATATCTTATTTTTAATTTTTAATATGAGTTTTATAGCACAACCTCTTGCAAGTGTTTTTTTCTTTCACCGGATTTCTCTTTTTCCTCCTGGAGCGCTCGATTGGGAAGGGCTATACGTTTGTTTGCTTAATATATTAATTAAAACATGACATAGTCATAGATGCAATTAGACCATGATGCAAAAATAGATGCGTGGTAATAGATGGATAAGAGTGCAGAGAGCCAACATGTTTCGCAGATATGCGTCGTCAGGGCGCTGCATCCATCTACGTTTGCATCTAATTATGTGAGACATAGAAAAATATGTCATTAGTGTAAAACAGATATGCATTCCATACAGTAAATTGCAACATTTGTTACACACAGTAGGGAGTCTATAAAATACATTAAATTGAGATAGATAGCCGCAACAAGTATAAGCAATAACATAAAGAGAAAAACTTATTTTATCCATATATATATATATATATATATATATAGAGCCTATTTCCACCAATATACATATACATAGTGCATGTGTATGAGACTGTCTCCAAAATGTAATGTATAAGGATACATGGTAGGGATTAATACACAGATCAATCCAGAGAGGATAGTGTTTTACCCATCCCATATCTAAGGTATACAAAAGGTATAAAAAATGTATATATATACACCTGCGACTATAGCCGTATTATAGATATCCTCTGTTAATTCCAAAAAGTATATAAGAAGAGACAATGGGGCTACTGGCTGCCCTCCCAAACAGACGGGGCACTGGAATTCTGAACAAGGAATGATAGTTATTAGTATATTCAAAGTAGAGGCATGTACTCGAGTTGAGAAAAGAATAAGGGAGATTGGGAGAAACAAGAAACATGATATGGGGGATGCAAAGAAAGAGAACATATACTTTTTGGAATTAACAGAGGATATCTATAATACGGCTATAGTCGCAGGTATATATATATACATTTTTTATACCTTTGCTTTTGTATACCTTAGATATGGGATGGGTAAAACACTATCCTCTCTGAATTTATATGTGTATTAATCCCTACCATGTAGCCTTATACATTACATTTTGGAGACAGTCTCATACGCATGCACTATGTATATGTGTATTGGTGGAAAATAGGCACTATATATATATATATATATATATATATATATATATATTGTGAGGGGGTTAACTCGGTAGCGGGTGTGTGTGACCCCCTAGTTGGGCTCCCCACACAAAAACAGGGCCAGCAGACGGAGGTTGTGGTTTTCAAAATCAAAAGGTGCGGTTTATTTCTCTATGTACAGTGACAAAAACACAGCAAAGCCAAAAAGAAACAAACAAAATAAATCCTGGTCAGTTTGACCTCTGACTAAACATGCAGGTTTCCTAAACTAACAACTGGGATCAGCCTGGTGCTGTCCTAGTCCCTAAGTCCCTGGTTTAGTAAAAGTCCAAACAAATAGCCACACAGGCTTTGCCTCACCGCACAGGGGTTCACTCTCCCTAGACAGTCCACACAGGTCTGGTTCCAGGCATGAGCTAACATCTAATGAAGCTGGGAGTTCTTATAGAGGCCTTAAACGAACTAACAGGCTTCAGCTGGTCTCATCAACTCCCTGCCTGCACGACGCCCAGCCCTCTCCCTAGAGGTATGAGTCATCCATGAGCCTACTAGCCTCAGCTGGGCTTATACAACTCTCCACCCTAGTTGTATAAGTCAGCATAAAGCCTGAATCTGGGAGAAATATATCTACCCCCCTGGATGCAACCAGGTGACTTTACCTTCCTGCTGTCACATACCCCCCCCTCTTGTTTTAACCTTGGGGTTGGAACACCAGCAATCAGGCATTCATGTACTCGAGACAAAGCATCCACATTCCCCATTTGAACGCCAGGGCGATGCTTTACTGTGAAGTTGAATTCCTGTAGGGCCAGGAACCACCTATTCACTCTTCTATTTGTCTCCTTGTTTTGAGCCATCCACTTTAACGGAGCGTGATCCGTAACCATGTCAAAGTGCCTACCTAGCAGATAGTACCGAAGGGAATCTAGAGCCCACTTCACCGCTAAACACTCCTTTTCAACCGTGGCGTAATTTACCTCATGGGACTTCAACTTCCTGCTGAGGTAAATGACTGGGTGCTCTTCCCCGTTCCAGACCTGGGACAATACTGCTCCTAACCCCACATCTGACGCATCACTTTGTACGACAAAGTCTTTAGAGAAGTCGGGTGAGTACAACACTGGCTGGCTACATAAGGCTTGTTTCAAGAATTGGAATGCTGCCTCAGCCTCGGGGGTCCATTTAATCATGACCGACCCTTTCCCTTTCGTCAGGTTGGTTAGGGGCACAGCCTTAGAAGCAAAGTGGGGAATGAAGCGCCGATAATAACCCGCGATTCCCAGAAAGGCCCGTACCTGCTTCTTGCTGTTGGGACGTGGCCAACTCTGGATGGCCTCGACTTTGTTGAGTTGGGGTTTTATCACTCCCCTGCCAATGGTGTACCCAAGATATTTGGCCTCCTCCTGCCCAATGGTACACTTCTTGGGGTTAGCCGTAAACCCCGCTTCCCGGATAGAGTCTAGGACTGCTTGCACTTTTGGCAGATGTGAGGCCCAATCTGTGCTATGGACAATTACGTCATCCAGGTAAGCCGCAGCATACTTCCGATGGGGCCTCAGTATCTGGTCCATTTTCCGCTGGAATGTGGCCGGCGCATTCTGTAACCCGAACGGCATTCTCTTATATTGGAACGCCCCGTCTGGGGTTACAAATGCGGTTTTCTCTTTGGCCGACTTGGCCAGGGGGATTTGCCAATACCCTTTTGTGAGGTCAAGAGTCGTCATGTATCGGGCTGTTCCCAGCCGGTCGATCAACTCATCTATACGTGGCATGGGGTAGGTGTCAAATTTTGTAACTTTGTTCAACTGACGAAAATCGTTACAAAATCGCCAGCTCCCATCCGGTTTAGGCACCAACACAATGGGACTAGACCAATCACTTTGGGACTCCTCTATCACCCCTAAGTTCAGCATTTTCTGTACTTCCTCCCGTATTGCCTCCCGTCGGGCCTCTGGGATCCGATAGGGTTTTAACTTCACCCTTTCACCGGGCGGGGTAATAATATCATGCTCTACCCCAGATGTTTGTCCCGGCAGCTCAGAGAACACCTCCTTGTTGCGAAGCACAAACTCCTTAACCTCCTGTTGTTGGGGTTGTGACAAGGTGGCTGCTATTCCAACCACCGGAATCACGCAACCAGTTTGAGCTGGTGACCAAGTTTCTGCGACTAGGGACTCTCTATCCCTCCAGGCTTTCAACAGATTAACGTGATATATCTGTTCGGGCTTTCGCCTTCCTGGTTGTCTGACCTTGTAATTCACTTCGCTCACTTTTTCCATTATCTCGTAGGGGCCTTGCCATTTGGCAAGGAATTTACTTTCAACCGTAGGGACAAGTACCAATATCCTATCCCCCGGGGAAAAGGTACGGGTCTTTGCTCCACGGTTGTACACTCTCTGCTGTGCCAACTGCGCTTGGGCCAAATGTTCCTTCACGATGGGCATTACCTGTGCAATTCGATCTTGCATCAGGGCGACATGCTCAATCACACTCCTGTGGGGAGAACTCTCACTTTCCCAAGTTTCCTTGGCAATATCCAACAGCCCTCTTGGGTGTCTCCCATACAGTAACTCAAAGGGGGAGAATCCCGTAGAGGATTGGGGCACCTCCCTAATAGCAAACATCAAATAAGGAAGTAGACAGTCCCAATCCTTTCCATCTCTATCCACCACTTTCTTCAACATTTGTTTTAGGGTTTTGTTGAATCTTTCAACCAGCCCATCGGTTTGGGGGTGATACACAGATGTACGCAATTGCGTCACTTTGAACAATTTACACAGCTCTTTCATAACCCGGGACATAAAGGGTGTACCTTGGTCCGTAAGCAGTTCTTTACAAATACCCACCCGGCTAAAAACAAGAGATAGCTCTTTGGCTATGGTTTTGGCCGAGGTATTTCTGAGAGGGATCGCTTCTGGATAACGGGTGGCATAGTCCATTATAACCAATATGTACTGGTGCCCCCTAGCGGACTTGATTATAGGACCTACCAAATCCATTGCGATTCTCTCAAACGGGACCTCAATGATGGGTAGAGGGACCAGCGGGCTACGGAAATGTGGCATCGGGGCCGACCTCTGACACACAGGGCAGGAGGAACAATAATTTTCTATGTCCTTCATCACCCCAGGCCAATAGAATCTCTGTAATACCCTCTCTCGGGTTTTCTCTGTCCCCAGATGACCTCCAAGAATGTGCCCATGGGCCAACTCCAACACCAACTTCCTGTAAGGTTTGGGCACCACAAGCTGCTCAACGGTTTCTTCTGCCCTTTTTGCCACCCGATACAGTAGGTCCTTCTCTACGCTGAAGTATGGGTAAGTGCAGGTATTATCTGGGTTCACTAACTCGCCATCTATTTCCACTACGTTTTCCCGTGCCTTTATTAGGGCGGGGTCTTTTAACTGTTCTGTGGCAAAATTTTCCCTGTGAACCTCCAGATCAGAAAACTCCACAGACGGTAGGTTTTCGTCTGAGGAGGTGGGCTCCTCTCCAGTTTCTTGAGTCTCCCCTGCCAATACTGACAAGGGAAATTCTGGAGAGTCCTCACCACTCTCAGAGGAGTTCTGGCTATCACATTCCTGGTACATAGGGGCACCAGTGGGGGGCTCAGGATCATCCCACAGTTCCCAGAACTTCGGAAAATCCCTTCCCACAATGGCGTCATGCGGTAACTGAGATACTAAGCCCACTGGATGAGAGAGGGTACCTTTGGGGGTCTCGAAACACACTGTAGTCACTGGATACTCTCGGGTGTCCCCATGCACACAAATAACAGCTACCTTGCTATTCCCAGAGACCTCTGTTTTAACTAATTCAGCCTTTATCAGGGTCACAAGGCTACCTGAATCCAGTAATACCACAACATTTCTACCATTAATACACATTTTGCATAAATGTTTCTCAGTTCCTCGAATGGCAGTGCATGCGACTGTCGCACACAGCGACTGACGTCTGCCCGTCAGAAAGTCACACTGCATGGGTTCCTCCACAACCGGGCAATTGGCTGCAATATGTCCCGCTTGCCGGCAGCGGTAGCAAACGATCCTTCTTGCGGCCTCTTGAGCCGCTGATTTCCCAGGCTGTTCTCGCCAAACTTGGGGTAGAGCTCCCACCCTCTCACTCTCTCCACCCTCACCCCTTGGAATCCTCTTATCCGCCCCTGGGGATGGTCTGGTCTTAGGGTGGAAAGTCCGAGTGTCTCTGGAAGAGGCCGTCAGGTTCTCTGTAGCCAAGTATTTCTCTACACGATCCACAAGACCACCGGCCGTCTCTGGGTCTCCATGGCTTACCCACTTTTGGATGGCAGTAGGAAGAGCTCTCAAAAACCGATCCATTACAACACGTTCCACAATCTTTGGTGCGGACAAAGTCTCTGGCTGTAGCCACTTCCTGCTCAGGTGAATGAGATCATACATTTGAGACCTGGGGGGTTTTCCAAGCTGGAAAGTCCAGTTATGCACACGCTGAGCCCGGACAGCCAGGGTGACACCCAGCCTTGCCAATATTTCAGCTTTTAGCATCACATAGTCTTTTGCTTGGTCAGGCTCTAGGTCATAGTAAGCCTTCTGCGATTCACCAGTTAACAGAGGAGCCACCAGTCCAGCCCACTGCTCCTCAGGCCACTTTTCTCTTTCAGCAGTCCTTTCAAATGTGGTCAAAAATACCTCTGGATCATCCTCTCCAGTCATTTTTGTCAATAAACGACTCACCCCAAAGGACGCGGTATTAGTGGGACGGCTTTCCTCACTGGTCTGCGGACGTTGCTGCATTACTGCTTCCATTTGTTGTAGTCTCTGCTCTTGCTTCTGTAACAGGTCTATGAAGCGGGCCTCAGATTGCTGCTGGGCTTGTTGATGAGCTTGCTGCTGGGCTGCAAGGCTCCTTTGCAAACCTGCATTTGTCTGCTGTTGATTGGCATTTGCTAGAGCCAGCTGTTTCAATATCTCCTCCATGCTGGCTTAAAAAAAACTGCCACTGGTTCTCCACCAACTGTGAGGGGGTTAACTCGGTAGCGGGTGTGTGTGACCCCCTAGTTGGGCTCCCCACACAAAAACAGGGCCAGCAGACGGAGGTTGTGGTTTTCAAAATCAAAAGGTGCGGTTTATTTCTCTATGTACAGTGACAAAAACACAGCAAAGCCAAAAAGAAACAAACAAAATAAATCCTGGTCAGTTTGACCTCTGACTAAACATGCAGGTTTCCTAAACTAACAACTGGGATCAGCCTGGTGCTGTCCTAGTCCCTAAGTCCCTGGTTTAGTAAAAGTCCAAACAAATAGCCACACAGGCTTTGCCTCACCGCACAGGGGTTCACTCTCCCTAGACAGTCCACACAGGTCTGGTTCCAGGCATGAGCTAACATCTAATGAAGCTGGGAGTTCTTATAGAGGCCTTAAACGAACTGACAGGCTTCAGCTGGTCTCATCAACTCCCTGCCTGCACGACGCCCAGCCCTCTCCCTAGAGGTATGAGTCATCCATGAGCCTACTAGCCTCAGCTGGGCTTATACAACTCTCCACCCTAGTTGTATAAGTCAGCATAAAGCCTGAATCTGGGAGAAATATATCTACCCCCCTGGATGCAACCAGGTGACTTTACCTTCCTGCTGTCACAATATATATATATATATATGGATAAAATATGTTTTTCTCTTTATGTTATTGCTTATACTTGTTGCGGCTATCTATCTCAATTTTATGTATTTTATAGACTCCCTACTGTGTATAACACAGTTAGGATTCACAAGGTCCAGCGACTCCATGCTTTGGCTTGTTGGGTCTGGCTTCCACAGGCTATATAGCCCTATGAGCATATCACAAGTCCCCACACTTTGTTGACACCCGACCAGCAGTGTACGTAAGCTCTCAATACGCAGGTAGACCAGGTGAGCACTAAAACTATCATCATATATTTGGCATTATAAATATATACAAATGTTGCAATTTACTGTATGGAATGCATATCTGTTTTAAACTAATGACATATTTTTCTGTGTCTCACATAATTAGATGCAAACGTAGATGGATGCAGCGCCCTGACGACGCATATCTGCGAAACATGTTGGCTCTCTGCACTCTTATCCATCTATTACCACACATCTATTTTCGCATCATGGTCTAATTGCATCTATGACTATGTCATGTTTTAATTAATGCCTTTATTAAAATTTATTATTTTTCTAATTATCGTCTTTAAGTGCTTACCTATTAACAGACACATCTCCTTAACAGTCCTGTTCCGCTTAGAGAGAGCTTAGTCTCTCTCTTTATTCTTTCTTTCCTTTGATCTAGTTATTATCCGGAAGGCAATACGGTTACTTCTGTTATTTCAAACAAATTTCTGTATTACCGATCTCAGAGTTTTAAAATATGCCCCAGGAATATTTATCGGCAAACTCTGAAATATATACAGGGCTTTCGGTAGAATCATCATTTTAATCACGCTTATCCTGCCAAACCATGACAGTCTGTGAGCAGGATATCCCTTTAATTCACTTTTAATTTTATTCAGAAGAGGCATGTAGTTATCTTGATATAAATCTACAATTGATTTTGACAGGAATACTCCCAAATACTTCACACCCTTTTGTTTCCACCTAAAGGGATATAGTCTTTGAAGGTCTCTGCTCTCACTTGACGGGACCGAGATATTTAATATTTCCGTTTTTTCCATGTTTACCTTTACATTTGATACTCCCCCATATTTTCCCAATTCCTCCAGAATTTTTGGGAGGGTTTGCCTAGGGTTTGTTATGTATACCATAATATCACCTGCAAAAGCGGATATCTTATGTTCTTGACCCCCGGCCTCTATACCTTGAATTTCCTGATTAGCTCTTATGGATGTTAGAAAAGGTTCTAGTGAAAGCACAAAGAGTAAGGGGGACAATGGGCATCCCTGGCGTGTACCATTAAAGAGACTAAAACTTTCTGAGAGGGTTCCATTTACTTGAATTTGGGCCGTAGGGATAAGTACAAGGCCTCTATCCATCTGAGCATGCGGGGTCCTATACCAAATTTATGTAGTGTCTGTAACATAAAATCCCAGTCCAGCCTGTCAAAAGCCTTCTCGGCATCTATTGACAGGAACAGGGCTGGCCTTTTACCTTTCTTTGCTTCATGTATTAGGGGGATTGTTTTTAGGATGTTATCTCTAGTCTCTCTACCGGGGACAAAGCCCGCTTGATCTTTCCCTATGAGTTCTGGCATATAAAGCTTTAGTCTCTCTGCCAATATCCTCGCATAAATTTTCATATCCTCATTGATCAGGGATATTGGCCTGAAGCTAGAGCACATTGTAGGATCTTTTCCCTCTTTTACTAAGAGGGATATATAGGCACCCAAGGCTTCCCCTCGTATCTCAAGACCTCCCCCTATGGAGTTCATGTATAAATGATAGTGAGGGGACAGGATTCCAATAAACTTTTTAAAGTATATCCATCGGGACCGGGGCATTTCCCTGCCTTACTGTTTTTAATTGCCTGCTCTCTTTCTTCTCTAGAAATATCACTATCTAATCTTCCGGCTCCAAGCTGACCATAACCGATGCGTGATCGGAGAGGGTGATCGATTTCACTTCTGCCTTTATTAGACCTTCTAGGAGCTGATGATCCAAGAACACGTAGTCTATTCTTGAATAAAAGGAATATACCTGGGAAAATGACTGTATATACTCGAGTGTAAGCCAAGATTTTCAGCCCTTTTTTTTTAAGCTGAAAGTGTCCCCCTCGGCTTATACTCGAGTTGCCGCCGTCTGCCTACCTGATCAGCGCGTCATGCAGACAGACGGCGGCCATTCCAGTGTTCAGAAGCCGCACCTCCTCGTCTGTGATAGGCAGAACACTCAATTTCCCAGCAGTCAGTGTTCAGCCTATCACGGACATCCTCTCATCCTCGTCCGTGTTATGAGGATGAGCGGATGTCCGTGATAGGCGGAACACTGAATGCTGGGAAATTGAGTGTTCCGCCTATCACAGACGAGGAGGAGGCGCGGCTTTTGAATACTGGAATGGCCGCCGTATGTTTTTATGACACGCTGATCGGTGGATACAGAGAATGCAAAACGGCACACTGAGGCTGCAGATGGGTACACGGAGGCATGCACAGGACACAGGTAGGCTGCAATGGACACAGGGAGGTACACAGGACACAGTGAGGTAGGCAGATCTGCAAAGGTAGGCATGCACAGGACACAGGGAGGTGTGCAATAGACACAGTGAGGTATGCAGCTGCAGATGGGCATTGTTGACCCTCTTTTCCACTTACAGTAGCTGCTGCATTTCTCACCCTCGTCTTATACTCAAGTCAATAAGTTTTCCCATTTTTTTTAGTACATTTTTTAAGAACAAGCTAGGGTGGACATTAGGGCAGTAAATATTTACTAATGTGTACTCTTTATTAAACAAATAACCTTATACAAATAAATACCTTCCTTCTGAATCAGATTCCATTGCTTTTAAGATAAATGGAGTATACCTGTCGAAGCCTATTGCTACCCCCCTAGATCTCTTATTTGGGGAGTAACCATGAATCCACATTGGGAAGCCCTTAGAGTTCAATCCTGCCCTGGATGAAGACTTAAAGTGAGTCTCTTGCAAAAAAAACTATGTTTGATGCCCATCCTTTCAGTTCCTGCAGTATTTGATGGCGTTTACTGGGGCTGTTTAACTCTCTAACATTGTAAGTAACTATCTTTAAAGGGGCCATTTCTTAGATAAGTATGGCTCAATTGCTGACTGTTTATAGCCATAGGAGTAAGAGGTAATTCTTGTACTTTTCCAGGACCGACCTATTCTACTAACAAAAAAATAAATAAAAAAAACATAACAAGACAACATAACACCCCCTCATGTACATCCCCCCTCCCCACCCAAATGACATTGAATATCAATGTTATGGCCCATCCAGCTGTCGCCCATGTGGAAGGCATCCAACCGGGTGGGGCATTTCCTAGGGGCCCTTGTATGACCACCCAGCCGCCCGGGCCTCATCCCCACTACAGAGATGGTCACGGGGGGTCGGAAGGGCATCGCCAATCCCCACCATACCCTCCACGAACGGACACCCTTTCTCTTACCCCCCTCCCCACTTTCAATATTGTTTATTTATTTTCTTAATAGTTTTTCAAGGTTCTAAGCTTTATTCCATGGCTGATCTTTTCACTTCTTCCATTCTGGGTTTTTTTCCCCCCAGTTTTCTAACTGTGGCATTGGCATATCTAATTTACTACAGAAACCCTTCAGATCCTCTGGAAATCGCAGTGTAGCCGAAACCCCCCGATTCTTTGCTGTTAGGCAGGCTGGGAAGCCCCATCTGTACTCAATCTTTTTGTTCTGTAATTGTTTTATCAGGTTTCAACGCCCTCCTGCGAGCCAGAGTTTCTTGTGATAAATCTGTAAAGACAAGGATCTCAGCGCCCATATATTCAATTGGTGCAGCACTTCTCAGGCCCTGTGAAACTTGTTGTTTTATTTTGAAGTTTGAGAACCTCGCTATCACGTCTCTCACTAAATCTGTTGGTGGAGTAGTTATTCTTTGTACTCTATGCACTCTTTCAAACAGCATGGGAGTTGTTGCTTCTCTTTTCAATATTTTATTGAACAACTCTCGAATCGTTATTTCTAAGTCGCTTTTTTTAACTGACTCCGGTACTTCACGTATCCTCAGGTTAAGTTTATACCGGATACTGCTCATTTCTACCCAATCCAACTCAGCCCTCTCCCGCAACTCCACAATAGCCTGTTTGTGTTCAACCAAATGAACTTCGGATTCTTCCACTCTTTGTAACACATTTTGTATATCTGTTCTTGTAGCGCTCAATTCCCTTTTAATCATGCCTTCTAAGTGGGCCATCATTTCTACCATGTCTTGTTTTGTAGGGAGTGCCTGAAGATTATCTATTTCTTTCTCCATTTTCTTTTGATGTTGATCTTGCTGTAGGGTCCCTTCTCCTGAATCCCTAATATTATTTTGCCCTTCTGGGGGGGGGGGGGGGGAAGTTATTTCTTCTACATTTTCTGTTATTTGTTCTACCCCCTGATCCACTTTCTCCTGTACCATATAGGTTTTTATAGAATTACTACCTCCACTGTCATCCTGATTAGTTTTTGCTCCTCTTCTCCCCATTTTTCCTCCCTAGCTAAATCTTCTCTTCTGTTCACTCTGTGTGTTTATCGCCACCTAGTATCCTTCCTGGTCAATACAGAAGAGGTTGTGTATCTTAAAGATGCTATATACAGATCCCGTTTAGCCCTTTTGGTCTTGTACTAAAGAACCCCTGAAACTTTATATCTTTATATAGAGTTTATATGTTTCAACAAGGCTGATTTACCCCTAGGGATGACCAAGAAAAAACTAAGGGGAGATAAGGGAGGCACCACCACAACAATAATAAATACAGGTACTTATTCACACTAACCTAAATCACAAAAAAAAAAAAAAAGGAATAAAAAAGGGGAGAACGCTTCCAAATTATGTAGGTCAAGACAGTGTAAGTCCTGTATATGAGGAATATATGAGGAATGTTCTTCCTCCTCTTAACCTTTTTTCTTTTCATTTTTTCCTACGGGATAAACCAATGAGACTGAAGGTGTATAACTCAGAGAAAAAAATAAATATAAATTTTGAAAAAATAATAATATAACAGGCCCACCACCCAGCAAGCCACAGGACCCGTGGGTAATGCACCCCAGGTCTCAGAGATAACGAAAGTTCAGATTCCGATTGCAAATAATAAAAGGGACAGAGTATCACATAAAGTCAAGGCAGTCAATATAGGGGGTATACGCAATACAGGCAGGCTGGTTCAAGCCGGTTAATTAATTTCAGGCATCTATAGAAAGATTTTTTTGTGCCTCTTCATATACCCAGCAGGCTTCTGTATGCTTCTGCGTATATTTCAGTAGAAAAAACTCAAAGGGGAGAGAGAGAAAAAAAAAAACCCTATACCGTGAGACTAGCAAACCCGCAGAACCTGTGGATATTGCACTCCCAGGACTCAGAAATGTCGAGGACTCAGGCTCGGGCTCATACTGGTAAGTGTTGTGAAGCTGAAGAGCAAATACAGTCAGGGTAGTCAATATAGGCAAAACAAGCAGGCTGGTTCATAGAGACGGATTTCAGGCCACTATAAAGATATATTTACAGCTTCTGTATGTATTCCAGCAGTGAGACACCTTATACTGTCCACCCTTATCATAGAAGGTGATAGTTCAACATATACAACCTTAAGTATATTTCACAGTCCTCTTCCTCCTGATCTAGATCCCTCTCCCTCCAGCCTGCTGCCTAAGCTTTTTACTTTAACTTTTTACAGGCAAAAGTAGGTAATCCTACCCGATCTTCAGTCCTATGTTTCAGCTGTGTTTATGAAGCTGAATGAACTCAAGTGACTCCGGGAGCTTCCAGGCAGCTTCCTTATCCCCTCAGGTCATCCCAGTCCACAGCTCTGCTCGTAAACCTCCAGATGGCGTGCGGTCCTTTTCACAGCTGTATCCCCGCTCTCCCTTCGGCTGCTCCCCCGCTCCTCTTCGCTCAGTGTCCGGCTCGGCACGTTGATGTTCCCGCCCCAGCCTCTCACGCTGTGGGTATCCAGCCGCAGCAACGGCTGCTTCCATCCAGTCACGCTCTCCTCTCTCCTCCAGCAGCAGCCCCACCAGCCAGACCGACCGTATAGTGTGGGTCACGCCGCTCAGGGCAAGGGAGATAGCTCCGCTGGGCTCCGAGAGCCGGACAGAGGGTAGAAGCCGGTGAATAGGGAGCGCCGACAAACGCTAATCACAGCAGCAGCACAGCACAGCGGGACCAACAATCCGAATCATACCATGCCAATTTGCAGCTACAGGTGAGGGTGTGGGCTGGTTTTACCGTTAGTATTCAGGCTTCTTCAACATGTCCGTCCGGGGAGAGGCACCCGGGAACTCACAGCATCACACTGCTTGGCGCCATTTTCTTACTCCTCCCCTCCAACTCTTCTGTTCTCTCCTTGTGTTTTGATATAAATGAAGCCTCCCATCCCTATATGGATTAGCGGCATACCTTCTTGTGCTAGTTATCAATGTTTAGAAATTGGGCTTCCCACTCTTCTATTTTATGTTTTAATTCATTCAGCATTGATGATTACTACGTTACTTGGAGATTTCTCCTTTATCTTTATCGGACTAACTGAGTTCTTTCCTATTGGACTGAGCGTTAAATAATGGGCGTCTTTTGGCACTCTGCAGCTGTTTAATTTTATTTTTATGAATGAACAGGAGTCTCTGTCTCCTGTTCATTTATCTGCAGTGCAGCTGCAGCTGCAAAGAAAGGAATTGAAGAATCTGTGTCCTCAATTTCTTTCTCTGTCTCAAAGGTGAGATATCAGGGGTCTGTTTAGACCCCTGGTATTTCAACCAAGCTGCCCCAGCAGCGTTGTAAATAAAAATTGTAAAAAAAAAATCTCTGGCCCATACAGAATTAGCAGTTTGTTTGTGCGGCTGGAGCTGTCTGTTACTCCATGAGGACGAAGAGGCTGTATGAGCACAGCCGCAGGTCCTAACGTGATAAGTGTGTGGAGGCGCGGGTGAGTGGCCCTGAATACACATTGTCAGTGTTTGGAGGCCATACAACAGCATCCACACACCTAGCAAATTAGGACCTGCGGCTGTGTTCATACAGCTGCTGCGTTCCCATAGCATAACATAGGCTGCCTGCACACTGCAATAGCCACATTTAAAAAACAAAAACACTGATTCACACTGTACAGGCCACAGCACCTAATGAGCCCAAGACCTAATTTTACAAAAATAACTTTATTAACCTCCCTGTCGGTATGATTCTGTCAGATTTTAGGTTCTGAAAGCGGTACAATTATTTTGCATGGAAATTTGGCGTTTTATATTGTAGGCCTGCAATTCTTAGGAATAACTCACTTAAATCTGTCCAAACCAGAGTCTAGTAGACATCCTGGGTATGATAAAGTTTGAAACACAAATCATAAATTATAATATTATAAATAATTATAACAAATAATAATATAATAATAATAAAAATTATTCAATAATGTAATCAAATCAAAAACACTGAAATTTGCTCAGTTGCAGAATTGTCGCTGTCATTAGATTTAGTGTTTGATGACGAATTTCCCCACAAATCGCTATCGCTCAATTCTGCAAGAGATACAAATTTATTATCGCTGTTTTCTAGCTGGTCTAAAACCACTTTTGACATAAAGGGACACTTTTTGGTTGCTATGGACAATCTCCAGTTTCCAGGCAGAAAGAACAGTTTTTATAAAATAAAACTGCATGCAGGGCACTGGACAGACCACTAGGGACAAAGGGGATGTGTAATTATTTGATACAGTACTGTAATCAGTAAGATTACAGTATACTGTATCTATACTGTCTTCTTCACTTTTTGAATTTGGCGCCGAACTCCGTCCCCGTGCGCCGCAGGGAACGGAGCTCGGCACTCGGCAGTGTGAATCGAGCGAGACACGGCTCGCACACACTGCAGGGAGACATTGCAGGATCCAGGGGACAAGGTAAGTAACTCTCCCTGGATACTGCGATGCAGCCCGAGTCTGGCTCGGGGTTACTGCTTTTGGTAGTAAAAACTCACCCCGAGCCAGACTCGGGATTACCGCTAATGAGGTTAACTCAATACAGTTTCATCTGTTAGATTTAGCAGGCATTTTGTATGTTATTGGCTAATAATGATTTTAGAGTATTTTTAGTGAAAATATTGTTTTGATATTTTCGTGGGGGGTCTGTCAGGTAAGCTGTATGAGGCACCGTGATTTCTAACAGCAGCCCAGCCAGCATGTCTTTGGAGTATCCTTCTCAAGAGTAATGTAGAGGGCGAGACGGAAAGAGACTTTCAGTGTGATACATGGAAGAATGGAGTACCAAGTCCCTTTTAAGGAAGGAGTTAACCACTTAAGCCCCGGACCATTTTGTTGCTAGAGGACCAGGCTCCTTTTTGCAATTCGGCACTGCGTCGCTTTAATTGACGTCCTTTTTTCCCCACAAATAGAGCTTTCTTTTGTGTTTCAATCTTTTTATTCAAGTTTTGTCATACAAAATGTATAAAAGTCGCCACATAACATTGTACAGTCACAATCAACATTTGGGGTAACACAATGAAGATCACCAAGTGTAGGGGTCCTTGGAGTAGTCCGAAGCTCCGTAGAGCCGTTAACCCCTATTAGCATCGCAGATCATATCTGAACCGTCCACCCAGATGAGCCGCCCCCCCATCCATCTATCGGGGGGGGCGCAACTCAGCCGGCCGTGTGGGCAGCCCAGAGGTCTGATCAGACTGACAATGGTCCCGTAGGAGCTGAGAAAACAGGGAGCAGCACAAACCTCTAAGGTCTGGATCTGACTCCAAAAATAAACAATAAACAAATTTCAAAAGAGAGGAAAGAGGACAGTGACAAAGAATAGAAGGAAGGAGACAGAGTAAGGAAAGGACAGTTGAGGAGGGGGGAATGGGGGGAGGGAGGGGGGGGGAGGAGCCCCGATTCAGCATCCAGACATCTCAACCCAATCCCCTAGGCTATGCTGTAAACATCCCCGGGTCATTAGTTAGGTAACGAAGCCATGGGTCCCAAACTCCATGAAACAGTTTCATTTTATCTTGGGCCAGAGCGGTCAAGCGTTCGTTTAGCATCAACCAAGACAATTTGCCTTTAAGCTGATCGAATGGTAGAGCTGCCGATTTCCAGTTCCTAGCAATAGTGATTTTGGCTGAAATAAAAATAAATGTCAAGAGCCTCTTGCAGGACTTGGAGGCTTCCACATCTCCTCCCCCCAGTAGTGCTTGCTTAGCTGATTTAGTTAGGTTTAGTTGGGTAAGGGAGTAAACTAAATTATACACCCTGATCCAAAACCTCCGGACCTTTGGGCATGTCCACCAAATATGATAGGTGGTGCCCATCTGGCCACATCCTCTAAAGCACAACGGGGTAGCTCCTGAGACAAAAGTTGCCAGTCTGACCGGCACCATATACCACCTCAGTAGAACCTTATAATTGGCCTCAATTATTGAAGTATTGACGAGCGAACGAGATGCTGTCTCGGCTATCCTATGCCATTCGTCCAGATCCAGGGTTTCCTGCAAGTCGGTCTCCCATTGGACCATATAAGTCAGCTTTGTCGATACACTCAGCAATATCGAATATATAGCAGATAAATGTCCTTTAATTTTATCATAATTTTTGCATAGATGTTCCATGGGAGTTTGGGTTGCTAGGTTGCTCTTGCGAGCCAGGGTTTGTACATAATGTGAGATTTGGGCGAACCTATAACCCTCCGCTGGAGGCATTTGATGCCTGTCAGCCATAGTCCGTTCGGTCAGCATACCTCTATGATCGCACAAGTCAGCAATACACTTAAAACCCTTATTAGTCCACCATTCGAACGCTAGTGGAGTGAGACCCGGGGTGAATGCTTTATTTTGAAGCAGAGGTGTCAGTGGAGAATGAGGAGATTTGAATTTGTGAGATCTGGAGAGTCTGTCCCATAGTTCCAGTGACATGGATAAAGTAGGGCAAAGTATAGGAGGTCGCTCCTTGATAGGGAGCCATAAAATATAAGAAATAGGTTTGGGACGGCAGGAATAAGATTCCATAGCCATCCAAATGGCCTGTGCCTGTTGGGAGTGAAACCTTGTAAGTTGTGCTATCTGGGCAGCATAAAAATATTTTAATAAGTCTGGAAGACCAAGTCCTCCTCTCCGCTTCAACGTGTATAGAGTGCTCCTATTCACCCTGGGTCTCTTATCACCCCAAATAAACTGTAGTACTTTATTCTGGAATCGTTTAAGGTCATCACGGGCCAATGAAACTGGCAAGGTACGGAAGAAATACAATAATCGAGGTAGAACATTCATTTTAATTGAGTGAAGTCTGCCAAACCACGATGGCGGGTGAACCTGCCACTTAGCCATGTCAGCTGTTAGCCGTTTGAAAAGGGCTGGATAATTCTCTTTGTACAACTCACCAATAGATGAGGTCAGCTGTATGCCTAAATAAGGGAGAGCTGTGGATTCCCATCGGAATTGAAATGATTTTTCAAGCGTAGCCTGAGTGGAGCTTAGCAAAGATAAGTTCAGTGCTCTTGACTTACTATGATTAATTGCCAACCCGGAAATGTTGGAGAAAGGCTGCAAAATAGCATACAAGTTAGGTAGGGATGTGATCGGTGAGGTCAAGGTCAGCAACAAGTCGTCCGCAAAGAGTAAACATTTGTGTTCATAGTCTCCGCAATAAATGCCCTGTATATCTCTGCAGGCGCGAATTTTGAGCGCTAGTGGTTCAATCGCCAGGGCGAATAATAGTGGCGACAACGGGCAGCCCTGTCTAGTTCCTCTCCTGATAGGAAATGTTTGGGATGTATATCCTCTGAGCATTAGCGAGGCACTGGGGGAATCATATAATATGTGAAGGAGATCCAGAAAGCGTCTCCCAAATCCAAAGCGTGTGAGAACATCAAAAAGATAGTCCCAGGAGATAGAATCGAACGCCTTCTGGATATCCAATGAAAGTAACATTCCCCTCCTAGTCCCCTTTCCATCCCAATCAGACCGAACTGCCGAGATAAGGTTAATTATCCGGCGGGTTTGGTCCGATGCCTGTCTTGTCGGGACAAAACCTGCTTGGTCAGGATGGATATAACACTGAAGAAAAGTATTAAGTCTCTGGGCCAGTATTTTGGTTAGAATCTTAAGATCCGTATTGATCAGAGAAATTGGGCGATAATTGGAACAGTCTGTATGGTCCTTTCCTGGTTTCGGGATAACACTTATATAGGCTACATTTTCATGGCTGGGGAGCTTGCTGCCGCTTCTCAGGTCATTAAAGTAAGTACAGAGATGTGGGGCCAGAAGATCGTGATATTTCCTATAGTAGTGACCCGGGAATCCATCTGGCCCAGGGGCCTTGGTAGGGTGTAGGGTTTTGATTGCAGCCCTGACTTCAGGCTCTGTAAGAGCACCGTCCATCAGTTCCGCATGGGCTTGTGTCAATTTAGGCAGCTGTAAGTCGCGAAAGAATGTGCTCGCTTCAGATGAATCGAGCTTGTCCTGCACTCCATACAGCTTAGCATAAAATTTGTGAAATTCTCCAATTATCCGTTCGGGGTTCTGGGAGGTTAGGCCCGTGGATAGTCGTAGTTTAGGCAAAGTCGGTGTGTACGGTCGAGGAACCAGTTTTCTAGCTAACATTGTGGTAGGTTTATCACCCATCGTATAGAACCTGTGCTTAGACCAACTAATATGTTTCTCCGCTTGAGTAGTCAAGCTAAGATTTAGTGCTAGTCGAGCCTCGTCAATTTTATGCCTTATATCTACCAGGGGATTTCTGTGCTGTTCACTAAGTAAGTTATCTAAGTTAGTTTCCAGAATCTTATTTGCCTGTTCCCTATTGCGTTTAATCCTGGCTGCCACTTGTAACAATATGCCCCTAATCGCTGCTTTATGTGCTACCCAGTTAATTGCGGGGGACGTGTCCGATGCCTTATTAAGTCTAAAGTATTCCTGTATTTCCTTTTGAATCTCTAAAAAGATTGTAGGGTCATTCAGCAAGCTCACATTAAGTCTCCACGGGGAGGGTCTAGATTTAGTCCATAGCCCTGAAGTAGAGAGTTTTATCGGGGAATGATCAGACCAAGGGGTAGATAAAATCTTAACCGACTTAATAAATGGTAGCAAAGGCGTACGTACTAGAACGTGGTCTATCCTCGAGTAAGTATGATGGGCTTGTGAAAAGTGTGTAAAGTCTCTGACCGTAGGGTTATTTTCTCGCCAGGCGTCGATGAGGTCATAGAAATGAAACAGACGTGCAACCTTGCTGCTTCCAGTCGGTGGGCGTTTCAATGTTGGTCTAGAGGAGTCCGATTTATCCATAATTCTGTCCAAGGGAATATTACTATCGCCTCCCATAATGACCTGACCCTGGACTTTGGGCATAAGAATCTTCAGCATTTTGCTAAAGAATTCCGGCTGTCCAGTATTCGGGGCATAGTATGATATAAAGGACACCTCCTGGTCATGGAGCCGCCCCACTGCCATAATATATCTACCTCTCTTGTCCTTAACGATAGCGATGGGGGTAAAGGGGGTCCGTTTTGAAAAGCAGATGGCTACACCGCCCTTCTTTTCCCGACCCCCTGCCAAGTAAAACTGTGGATACTTCCCATTGAGGTAACGGGGCGCTGAGACATTGGAGAAATGAGTTTCCTGCAATAGCAGGACTTCAGCCTTCTGTTTATGATAAAACTGGAAAGCCTTAGTTCTTTTAGTAGGGGAGTTAAATCCATGTACATTGTGGCTAACTATCGAATAGTCTGTGTTATATGTGGTGGCCATCGTGGTAGGGCAGAGCACTCTTACCTTGCATAATGAATGAAGCGAGAAGGGTCCCGATGATGATGACTGTTTGGCTATGTGACCTCTCAGACCATGACATAAGGGAAGGGCGCTGAACCGAGGCTCCGAAGAAAGAGGGGGAAGGGAGAGAAGGAAAAGGCATTAGAGAAGAAGAGAAACAAAAATAAAAGCAAAAAAACATATACATAGGCCTTAGGCCCAAACAACCAATATAACTCAATCCTAGCTGATGAATGAAGGAATGGGGAATAACCCCTGCCGGAGACAACATCCGGCAAATTAGGTGCAAGGGTACCATCCTTGTCGTAGGATAGGTAGTCTTGCAGTTGGGTGGCAAGCATGACCACCCCGACCCAAATATGATTACACTCTGTACGAGCAGGCTATTCGAGGTCATATCGGAAATGACAAAATCAATCAATACAGTTTTAACATAACAGGCTGTCTATAGGAACATGCATTCCCAAGGCCAGTGGCGTCGGGGCCGGAAGGGTCCCCATCGGTCGTTCCGGCCCCCGAGCCACAGCCCAACAGGGGAACACATTGCGGTCCGACTAAGGCCCCCAGACTGCTAAAAAGCAAAAAGCAAAATTTCTTCGACCAGGTTGGGCCCGTCGGGGTTGTAAAATATTCGGCTGGCAGCCAGTCCGAAGAACCAGGAACTCCAGTAACTTTGTAACCCGTGACTTTGTAACCTGTGAACTGTGAACGGTAACGATGGCCCCATCAGGCCCATAGTCCACCATGGGCCCAGGCCATATCCGTGCAATCAAGCACTAACAGTTCCCAAAAGGGGGCAAAAAAGCAAAAAGAGAGAAGAGCAATAATACTCAGGTATTCCGGCGAGCATTTCTGGCCTGTGAGCGTGTGCGATCCTGCCATATCGGGGAGAGGGGACGATGATCCAGACGAGGGGGAGATGAAATCGGAGTCGGAGAGTCCCGTGCAATGATGCCGAGACTAAGCAGTAGGTCTTCGCCTGCTTGGAACGTGGAAAAGGAGTGGGACTTTCCGTTGTAAGTGAATGATAACTTAAAAGGGAACGACCATCGATACTTAATCTGTTTGGCCATAAGTTGCTGGAGTAATGGCCGTAGGTTTCTGCGTTTCTGGACCGTTGATGGCGCCAAATCTGTAAAGAGCTGTATTGGTGTTCCAAATAGCGACAGGTCCGGCCTGTTGCGAGCCGCAAGCATCATCTTATCCTTAATGCGGTAGTGATGTGGCTTAACAATAATGTCTCGTGGTAGGCCGTCGGCCCTTGGGGCTGTCAGTGCTCGGTGAACGCGATCAACTTCCATGTGGTGGTTGGCTATATCAGGGATAAGGGTTTTCATCAGGTCTTTTACAGCCCCCTCTAGATCTGTGTGAGTTTCAGGGAGGCCACGCACGCGGACATTGTACCTACGAGAACGATTCTCCAAATCTTCAATTTTTGTGAATGCCTCTTCTAATCTATCCTGGAGGTCTGTCACCATGGCTGAGTTCTGGTTGACCCTTTTGATGGCTCCATCCACTTTGGTTTCAATTAGCTCAAAACGCTCTCCCAAGCTATGGATGTCTTTTTTCAGGTCAGTGGTGATTAATGTGCAGGCCTTAGAGAGCTCCTGCTGCAGCATGGTGGAGAATCTGCCCAACAGTACAGCATCAGGGGAATAGTGTGAGAGCTGGGGAATTGGCATATCCTGGCTGGATTGGCTGGATTGGCTAATGAGGACTTCTGCTAAGTCTGCCATGTTCCTATCCATGGAGGAGGCAGGGGAGGCAGGGGAGTTTGGAGAGTCATGTCTATCAGCGTATATGGCTGGGGATGGGGGATGTGATAGTGACTCACCCCGCTGTCCGGTCTCCACCTCTCCCGAGGATTGTGAGGAGAATGGATCCCTAGTTGGCTCCAGATTTAGCTGCCTGTCTCCTCTCTGTGTAGCGCCGTCGGATCTGGCTGCTGCCGTGCTGCCTCGTGTGTCTGGCTTACCCGGCGCCATCTTGGATCGCGGCTGTGCTGTAGGGGAAGGCCCTGCTCTCTTCTGGGCTGTAGTTTGCGTATCGTGTCCTTTCCGCGGCTGCCCCTGTGCCCTACGGTTCATCGCCACTTCGGGGCTGGTGTGGGATCGGTCCTGGCTCACGGACCTCAGTGCCTGCGCTATCGTTAGCTCTGGTGGGCCGGGGTGCCGGGAGCTCGGTCAGCACACGTCCTTCTCCGAGTCCCCGCGCATGCGCACTAGAGCTTTCTTTTGATGGTATTTGATCACCTCTGCGGTTTTAATTTTTTGCGCTATAAACAAAAATAGAGCGACAATTTAGAAAAAAAATTCTATATTTTTTTACTTTTTGCTATAATAAATATCCCCAAAAAAATATAATTTTTTTTTTTCCCCTCAGTTTAGGCGTAAGCATTTATTGATTGGTTTGCGCAAAAGTTATAGCATCTACAAAATAGGGGATAGTTTTATGGCATTTTTATTAATGTTTTTTTTTTTTTTACTAGTAATGTCGGCGATCAGCAATTTTTATCACGACTGCGACATTATGGCGGACACATCGGACACTTTTGACACTATTTTGGGACCATTGTCATTTTTACAGCGATCAGTGCTATAAAAATGCACTGATTACTGTGAAAATGACAATGGCAGTGAAGGGGTTAAACTGTAGGGGGCGATAAAGGGGTTAAGTTTGACCTAATGTGCGATTCTAACTGTAGTGGGGCGTGGCTTGGCGTGTGACGTTACTGATCGTCGTTCCCTATCACAGGGAACAGACGATCAGTGACATGCTCACTAGGAAGCACGGGAAGAGGTTTGTTTACACTTACCTCTCTCCGTTCTTCAGCTCTGTGACCCGATCGCGGGACACCGGCGGGGATCGGGTCCGCGGTCACAGAGTACCCGACCGCGTCGCGAGTGAGCCGCCAGAGGCGCGTGCGCGACCCACGGCTGTGCATATTAAAGGGGACGTACCTGTACGCCAATATGCCCAGCCGTGCCATTCTGCTGACGTGCATCGGCGTGCGGCGGTCGGCAAGTGGTTAAGAGATTTGCACACGCTTATAAAAGGGAAAGCTTAGCAAGGATAAACAGTAACTCAATACATGTAAAGGAATCTCAGAACAAAGGGAGACATTCCAACTCACACCAATGGCTGACATTGAGGTATGACAGCCACAATACAAAAATCAGACTGATATACTAGGTTTAAGGAGGGAGGACCTTTGAACAAACAAGTTATCAGCTAGGAGAACTCTGTATTTAGGTAATAGTGTGCTATATTTGTTAATCTTCCAGGGATGTACCGAACTAACAAAATTGATATTTCCTTGAAAGGAAGGAAAGACAGTCTAGAGGAAAAGAGATTTCATCTCCAGTTTCTTCACAGTAAGAGCTGTGAAAATGTGGAATAGACTCCCTCCAGAGGTGGTCCTGGCTAGCTCAGTAGATTGTGTAGCGGGTGGTTACATTTAGGAGAGGCATCAGTGATAAATGGCTCAGATGCAGCAATTGTCAGGGTTCATGGACCAATTTATGCCAGTGGAGGATACAAGGGTGTCCAGTTCCCTGCGGCCTGTAGGTGGCGCTGTCGCCATAGGCCGGGGTTAAATCACCATTGTAAGTCTGCACCCTTTTTGTCCTCTCGCAGCAGTAGCACAGCAGGGCGGGGAACCTGCTGTGCATGCTGGGAGAGGGGATAAAAGGGCGGACATCTTCCGTCGGGGTCCACGCCCAGGCACCTTCAGCCTGGGTGTGAGTGCTGGTGCTCTCCGTGCGCCCTCGGCCTGGGGATGGAGCTGTGATTCCACCCCAGACACCTTAGGTCTGGGGTGAGGTACTCGCTGGAGGCCTGGGGCCCAGTACCTTCGACTGGGTCCTGCAAGGGATGGAGGATTCCTAGGGTGTCCTCCGGTATCGGACACCCGAATCTCGGGCGAGGGGGACCAGAGAAGTGACCTTCCCGGGATCCAGCGCAGCATTGGCTGGTGACGGCGGAGGCCTCTGGTGACCATCCAGATGGATGACTCACCTGACAGGGGCCGCATCTCAAGAAGGTAGTCCAGGTTCTCATGGTCAGTGGCAGCAACCCAACTGAAACCCAGGTCGGTGGCAGAGACCTCAAATTCTATTTTACCCGGTCGGTGGCAGCGACCACCCTCACGGTCGGTGGCAGCGACCGTGCGCCAAACCTGTTTGCGCATACCGAAACAGGAGAGTAATAAGTTCATGTTTGTGCCTGGACCTTCCTCTTTACCTTGCTGGTCGTTGTCTAACCAGTCTGCTCTCAAAGGATTATTTATTGCTTTAAAAGAATAAATAAGTGTTGGACTTTCAATGGTGTGGAACTTGGCTTTCTGGGAGTTTAAGGATCATCCTCAAGGGGAGCTTTGGCTCTGGACAGGGGCACAGACCCGAAGGTAATTGGGTATAGCTCACACCTCTACACACTAGAGGATACGAGCTGGCGGTGCGTCACACTCTCCTCCCTGGTCCCCTAGATGAGAGCCATTGACATTGACAGAGAAGGAGGGAGTGAAAGGTGAGGTCGCTACAATTGCTTTAAGAAAGGCCTGGATACTTTCCTAAATGTACATAATATAACTGAGTATTAACATTTAGGCCTCACGCACACTGGATGTTTTTACAGCAGCTGTTTTTGGCAGTAGACGTTTTTTTCTACAGTCATTAAACTCTCCATCATGTTATCCTATGTGTCCATGCACATATAGGCTGTTATCAGTCGTTTTGGGCAGTGGCGTTTTTGAGCAGTAAAAAAACTCCAAAACTAGTGGGTTCCGAGAGACGTTTTTCAGCTGTTAAAACGCTCTAACACTGATAAACGCTCAAAAACTTCGCTCACCAGCGTTTAACGTTTTTGATCCATTGTAAAAAAAAAAAGTAAAACCTCACTGCAAAGCTACTGGCATTTTTATAATGTTATTTTAATGACTAGTGTGCATGAGGCCTCATAGGTAAAGTTGATCCAGGCAAAATACGATTGCCTCTTGGGGGATCAGGAAGGAATTTTTTCCCCTGCTGTAGCTGGGGTTGTTTGCCTTCCTCTGGATCAACTATGGGTATAGAATTGGGTATATGGGATTGTACGATTTTTTTTTTTTTTTTTATGGTTGAACTGGATGAACTTCTGTCTTTTTTTAACCTAACTAACTATGTAACAGTTATATTAGAGAATGAAATTCAGGTACATGGAACCGGAAACAAAACTTTAGGTGCTGCAAGGCATAGTGTATACAATGAGTCTGCTAACAATGGCCAGAAACAGATTTCAGCAATGATAGGTGAAGTCGTAAGGCTCGTACACACGATCAGAAAATCGTGCAAAAAATACAGCTTTTTAAGCGATCGTGCAATAATCTGATCATTAGTACACAAGCTTTTGTCAAAAAAGTAAATTGGATAAAGTGTTATACTAAAGAGTAGTGGTGACTATTGGGATAACAGGAAACTCCCAGAAACTAGGACACTGAACCACAGTGAGAAACTATGAAGCCTTACATAGGAAAGCTAGGAGCACTAGTGTATACAAAATAGTTAGTGCTGTAACAGAGACCCGAATCCTCAGGAATATCAATAATCAGAAAGGTAAATTGATCGACCATGTAGGTTGGGAAAACCTATTTGAGAGAGTCAGACCTTAGGAGATATAAGCACCACAAGTTTGCAGTAAGCCTGAGATCAAATAGACTCAATGGTAAGAAAAATCTGGGATTGCTGACCTGTACACCACTGCTATGCCGATGGCTAAATCAATGGAGATCTAGCATAAGCTGGGGTTATCGTGTTCCTGTGGACTCAGAGTGCTTATGCCTTTGCTGTTGGATGGGATCTCTGGGCTGGCTGACGGTGTAAAACAAGAGATCTCCTTGCAGTTTTGCTGTTATTATTAGTAGGGTTGTCCCGATACCACTTTTTTAAGACCGAGTACAAGTACCGATACTTTTTTTCAAGTACTCGCCGATACCGATTACCGATACTTTTTTTCAATGTCATGTGACAGTTTGAAAGATGGGGACTGATAGGTGGCACTTGTGGGTAGTGATAGGTGGCACTGATAGGTGGCACTTGTGGGCAGTGATAGGTGGCACTGATTGCACAGAAAGGTGGCACTTGTGGGCAGTGATAGGTGGCACTTGTGGGCACTGATAGGTGGCACTTGTGGGCAGTGATAGGTGGCACTGATAGGTGGCACTTGTGGGCAGTGATAGGTGGCACTTGTGGGCAGTGATAGGTGGCACTTGTGGGCAGTGATAGGTGGCACTGATAGGTGGCACTTGTGGGCAGTGATAGGTGGCACTTGTGAGCAGTGATAGGTGGCACTTGTGGGCAGTGATAGGTGGCACTTGTGGGCACAGAAAGGTGGCACTTGTGGGCACAGAAAGGTGGCACTTGTGGGCAGTGATAGGTGGCACTTGTGGGCACTGATAGGTGGCACTTGTGGGCACTGATAGGTGGCACTTGTGGGCACTTATGGGCACTGATAGGTGGCACTTGTGGGCACTGATTGCACTGATAGTGCAATCAGTGCCATCTATCAGTGCAATCAGTGCCCATAAGTGCCACCTATCAGTGCAATCAGTGGCATCTACCAGATAGGTGGCACTGGTAGATGGCACTGATTCCACTGATAGGTAGCACTTGCCGAGTGCAGAGTGTACCAAGATGGGCGTGGGGACGTTCAGCCGCTGACGGCGACCGAATGTGACAGCACCGGTCACCGATCCTGATGCGGCTGCGCCCTGAACCCCTGCCAGCTTACCAGGTTCAACTGCAGGTGAGGGACTCGCTCTCCGCCCGCGGACTCCGTCCACCGACTGTGCCCGCCCTCTTCAGCCAGACTCCGCCCGCACTTTCCTCTCCCGCCCTCCCCAGCCACTGACTCCTCCCACCCTCTCCGGCCAGACTCCGCCCGCACTCCCCCGCCCTCTCTCCTGCCCTCCCTAGCCACTGACTCCTCCCGCCCTCTCCGGCCACAAAAAAAAAAAAAAAAGTAGCGGGTGAAGCATCGGGAGCATTTGCGCGAGTACAAGTACTCGCGCAAATGCTTGGTATCGGTCCCGATACCGATACTAGTATCGGTATCGGGACAACCCTAATTATTAGGCTCATCTTTTTGGCATAACATATGATCTGCATTGCACATTATTATTTTGTTCACAATGATAGCAACAATGAAACTTAGAGGTATTTCATCCGAATGACACCGATGATGGGATTTTTTTTTACTCTCTTCAATACCAAAGATGAGGGGGGGGGGGGGGGGAGACAGTGACCTCTGAAGATTCGGCTTCTTAGAAGGGGGGTTAAAAATTTGCTTAATTAATTGTTTGATCAATTGAATTCAATTAAGAAAAAAGGAAAAATGCGCTCAGGATTAAAGGGTGGCAGTTACTAGGTGACCCAGATTGCCTCAATTACAGTCACAAGCTGCCACTAACCTGTGTGACAGCAGGAAGGTAAAGTCACCTGGTTGCATCCAGGGGGGTAGATATATTTCGCCCAGATTCAGGCTTTACGCCGACTTATACAACTAGGTGGAGAGTTGTATAAGGCTAGTGGGCTCATGGATGACTCATACCTCTAGGGAGAGTGTGGGGCGTCGTGCAGACAGAGATGAGGAGACCAGCTGAAGCTTGTCAGCTCATTTAGGCCTCTATAAGAACTCCCAGCTTCATTAGATGTTAGCTCATGCCTGGACCCAGACCTGTGTGGACTGTCTAGGGAGAGTGAACCCCTGTGCGGTGAGACAAAGCCTGTGTGGCTATTTGCTTGGACATTTAAAACCAGGGACTTAGGGACTAGGACAGCACTAGGCTGATCCCAGTTGTTAGTTAGGAAACCTGTATGTTTAGTCAGAGGTCAAGTTGACCAGGATTTATTTTGTTTATGTTTCTTTTGCTTTGCTGTGTTTTGTCACTGTAAATAGAAAATAAACCGCACCTTTTTGATTTTGAAAACCACAACCTCCGTTTGCTGGGCCTGTTTTTGTGTGGGGAGCCCATCTCGGGGGTCACACACACCCGCTGCCGAGCTAACCCCCTCACAGTTGGTGGAGAACCAGTGGCAGTTTTTTTTTTTAAGCCAGCATGGAGGAGATACTGAAGCAGCTGGCTCTAGCAAATGCCAATCAACAGCAGACAAATGCAGGTTTGCAAAAGAACTTCGCAGCCCAGCAGCAAGCTCATCAACAGAGCCTTGCAGCCCAGCAGCAGACAAACGCAACTTTGCAACAGAGTCTGGAGGCTCAGCAACAAGCCCAGCAGCAATCTGAGGCCCGCTTCATAGACCTGTTGCAGAAGCAAGAGCAGAGACTACAACAACAGATGGAAGCAGTAATGCAGCAACGTCCGCAGACCAGTGAGGAAAGCCGTCCCACTAATACCGCGTCCTTTGGGGTGAGTCGTTTATTGACAAAAATGACTGGAGAGGATGATCCAGAGGTATTTTTGACCACATTTGAAAGGACCGCTGAAAGAGAAAAGTGGCCTGAGGAGCAGTGGGCTGGACTGGTGGCTCCTCTGTTAACTGGTGAATCGCAGAAAGCTTACTATGACCTAGAGCCTAACCAAGCAAAAGACTATGTGATGCTAAAAGCTGAAATATTGGCAAGGCTGGGTGTCACCCAGGCTGTCCGGGCTCAGCGTGTGCATAACTGGACTTTCCAGCTTGGAAAACCCCCCAGGTCTCAAATGTATGATCTCATTCACCTGAGCAGAAAGTGGCTACAGCCAGAGACTTTGTCCGCACCAAAGATTGTGGAACGTGTTGTAATGGATCGGTTTTTGAGAGCTCTTCCTACTGCCATCCAAAAGTGGGTAAGCCATGGAGACCCAGAGACGGCCGATGGTCTTGTGGATCGTGTGGAGAAATACTTGGCTACAGAGAACCTGACGGCCTCTTCCAGAGACACTCGGACTTTCCACCCTAAGACCAGACCATCCCCAGGGGCGGATAAGAGGATTCCAAGGGGTGAGGGTGGAGAGAGTGAGAGGGTGGGAGCTCTACCCCAAGTTTGGCGAGAACAGCCTGGGAAATCAGCGGCTCAAGAGGCCGCAAGAAGGATCGTTTGCTACCGCTGCCGGCAAGCGGGACATATTGCAGCCAATTGCCCGGTTGTGGAGGAACCCATGCAGTGTGACTTTCTGACGGGCAGACGTCAGTCGCTGTGTGCGACAGTCGCATGCACTGCCATTCGAGGAACTGAGAAACATTTATGCAAAATGTGTGTTAATGGTAGAAATGTTGTGGTATTGTTGGATTCAGGTAGCCTTGTGACCCTGATAAAGGCTGAGTTAGTTAAAACAGAGGTCTCTGGGAATAGCAAGGTAGCTGTTATTTGTGTGCATGGGGACACCCGAGAGTATCCAGTGACTACAGTGTGTTTCGAGACCCCCAAAGGTACCCTCTCTCATCCAGTGGGCTTAGTATCTCAGTTACCGCATGACGCCATTGTGGGAAGGGATTTTCCGAAGTTCTGGGAACTGTGGGATGATCCTGAGCCCCCCACTGGTGCCCCTATGTACCAGGAATGTGATAGCCAGAACTCCCCTGAGAGTGGTGAGGACTCTCCGGAATTTCCCTTATCAGTATTGGCAGGGGAGACTCAAGAAACTGGAGAGGAGCCCACCTCCTCAGACGAAAACCTACCGTCTGTGGAGTTTTCTGATCTTGAGGTTCACAGGGAAAACTTTGCCACAGAACAGTTGAAAGACCCCGCCCTAATAAAGGCACGGGAAAACGTAGTGAAAATAGATGGCGAGTTAGTGAACCCAGATAATACCTGCACTTACCCATACTTCAGCGTAGAGAAGGACCTACTGTATCGGGTGGCAAAAAGGGCAGAAGAAACCGTTGAGCAGCTTGTGGTGCCCAAACCTTACAGGAAGTTGGTGTTGGAGTTGGCCCATGGGCACATTCTTGGAGGTCATCTGGGGACAGAGAAAACCCGAGAGAGGGTATTACAGAGATTCTATTGGCCGGGGGTGATGAAGGACATAGAAAATTATTGTTCCTCCTGCCCTGTGTGTCAGAGGTCGGCCCCGATGCCACATTTCCGTAGCCCGCTGGTCCCTCTACCCATCATTGAGGTCCCGTTTGAGAGGATCGCCATGGATTTGGTAGGTCCTATAATCAAGTCCGCTAGGGGGCACCAGTACATATTAGTTATAATGGACTATGCCACCCGTTATCCAGAAGCGATCCCTCTCCGAAATACCTCGGCCAAAACCATAGCCAAAGAGCTATCTCTTGTGTTTAGCCGGGTGGGTATTTGTAAAGAACTGCTTACGGACCAAGGTACACCCTTTATGTCCCGGGTTATGAAGGAGCTGTGTAAATTGTTCAAAGTGACGCAATTACGTACATCTGTGTATCACCCCCAAACCGATGGGCTGGTTGAAAGGTTCAACAAAACCCTAAAACAAATGTTGAAGAAAGTGGTGGATAGAGATGGAAAGGATTGGGACTGTCTACTTCCTTATCTGATGTTTGCTATTAGGGAGGTGCCCCAATCCTCTACGGGATTCTCCCCCTTTGAGTTACTGTATGGGAGACACCCAAGAGGGCTGTTGGATATTGCCAAGGAAACTTGGGAAAGTGAGAGTTCTCCCCACAGGAGTGTGATTGAGCATGTCGCCCTGATGCAAGACCGAATTGCACAGGTAATGCCCATTGTGAAGGAACATTTGGCCCAAGCGCAGTTAGCACAGCAGAGAGTGTACAACCGTGGAGCCAAGACCCGTACCTTTTCCCCGGGGGATAGGATACTGGTACTTGTCCCTACGGTTGAAAGTAAATTCCTTGCCAAATGGCAAGGCCCCTACGAGATAATGGAAAAAGTGAGCGAAGTGAATTACAAGGTCAGACAACCAGGAAGGCGAAAGCCCGAACAGATCTATCACGTTAATCTGTTGAAAGCCTGGAGGGATAGAGAGTCCCTAGTCGCAGACACTTGGTCACCAGCTCAAACTGGTTGCGTGATTCCTGAGGTTGGAATAGCAGCCACCTTGTCACAACCCCAACAACAGGAGGTTAAGGAGTTTGTGCTTCGCAACAAGGAGGTATTCTCTGAGCTGCCGGGACAAACATCTGGGGTAGAGCATGACATCATTACCCCGCCCGGTGAAAGGGTGAAGTTAAAACCCTATCGGATCCCAGAGGCCCGACGGGAGGCAATACGGGAGGAAGTACAGAAAATGCTGAACTTAGGGGTGATAGAGGAGTACCAAAGTGATTGGTCTAGTCCCATTGTGTTGGTGCCTAAACCGGATGGGAGCTGGCGATTTTGTAACGATTTTCGTCAGTTGAACAAAGTTACAAAATTTGACACCTACCCCATGCCACGTATAGATGAGTTGATCGACCGGCTGGGAACAGCCCGATACATGACGACTCTTGACCTCACAAAAGGGTATTGGCAAATCCCCCTGGCCAAGTCGGCCAAAGAGAAAACCGCATTTGTAACCCCAGACGGGGCATTCCAATATAAAAGAATGCCGTTCGGGTTACAGAATGCGCCGGCCACATTCCAGCGGAAAATGGACCAGATGCTGAGGCCCCATCGGAAGTATGTTGCGGCTTACCTGGATGACATAATTGTCCATAGCACAGATTGGGCCTCACATCTGCCAAAAGTGCAAGCAGTCCTGGACTCTGTTCGGGAAGCGGGGTTTACGGCTAACCCCAAGAAGTGTACCATTGGGCAGGAGGAGGCCAAATATCTTGGGTACACCATTGGGAGGGGAGTAATAAAACCCCAACTCAACAAAGTCGAGGCCATCCAGAGTTGGCCACGTCCCAACAGCAAGAAGCAGGTACGAGCCTTTCTGGGAATCGCTGGGTATTATCGGCGATTCATTCCCCACTTTGCTTCTAAGGCTGTGCCCCTAACCAACCTGACGAAGGGGAAAGGGTCGGTCATGATTAAATGGACCCCCGAGGCTGAGGCAGCATTCCAATTCTTGAAACAAGCCTTATGTAGCCAGCCAGTGTTGTACTCACCCGACTTCTCTAAAGACTTTGTCGTACAAAGTGATGCGTCAGATGTGGGGTTAGGAGCAGTATTGTCCCAGGTCTGGAACGGGGAAGAGCACCCAGTCATTTACCTCAGCAGGAAGTTGAAGTCCCATGAGGTAAATTACGCCACCGTTGAAAAGGAGTGTTTAGCGGTGAAGTGGGCTCTAGATTCCCTTCGGTACTACCTGCTAGGTAGGCACTTTGACATGGTTACGGATCACGCTCCGTTAAAGTGGATGGCTCAAAACAAGGAAACAAATAGAAGAGTGAATAGGTGGTTCCTGGCCCTCCAGGAATTCAACTTCACAGTAAAGCATCGCCCTGGCGTTCAAATGGGGAATGTGGATGCTTTGTCTCGAGTACATGAATGCCTGATTGCTGGTGTTCCAACCCCGAGGTTAAAACAAGAGGGGGGGGGGTATGTGACAGCAGGAAGGTAAAGTCACCTGGTTGCATCCAGGGGGGTAGATATATTTCGCCCAGATTCAGGCTTTACGCCGACTTATACAACTAGGTGGAGAGTTGTATAAGGCTAGTGGGCTCATGGATGACTCATACCTCTAGGGAGAGTGTGGGGCGTCGTGCAGACAGAGATGAGGAGACCAGCTGAAGCTTGTCAGCTCATTTAGGCCTCTATAAGAACTCCCAGCTTCATTAGATGTTAGCTCATGCCTGGACCCAGACCTGTGTGGACTGTCTAGGGAGAGTGAACCCCTGTGCGGTGAGACAAAGCCTGTGTGGCTATTTGCTTGGACATTTAAAACCAGGGACTTAGGGACTAGGACAGCACTAGGCTGATCCCAGTTGTTAGTTAGGAAACCTGTATGTTTAGTCAGAGGTCAAGTTGACCAGGATTTATTTTGTTTATGTTTCTTTTGCTTTGCTGTGTTTTTGTCACTGTAAATAGAAAATAAACCGCACCTTTTTGATTTTGAAAACCACAACCTCCGTTTGCTGGGCCTGTTTTTGTGTGGGGAGCCCATCTCGGGGGTCACACACACCCGCTGCCGAGCTAACCCCCTCACACCTGATAAACATACTCAGTGAAACAAAGGAAGAAAAATATATATAGTGGCGCTAAACCTATAAAATTAAAAAAATTAAACAATATATAGTGCAGAAGACCCTTATTAGTAATATGTCAATTGGTGAAAAACAAACCTAAAAACATAATTAACATAACCAATAAATGGTGATAAATAAAAACGTGATAAATTTAAACATGCAAATAATATATTGTAAGATGATGCACAAGACGTCAATCTAAATGTGCACAAATGAATTAATCCAAAAAATGAATGCTGGAGTGAAAACACCCGTGTATAAACAAAGTCCAAAGTTCCACCGTGCTTGTCTGAAGAGTGATATCCACCACCAAACAAAAGGGTAGCAGCTTACCAGATTATGTTGGTCCCCTGTTACGGAGGACCTCAAACTGCATGCATGTACTCCCAATTAGATGATATAGACTCCTATAACCAACTCTTCAAACGGACTTCCACAGCAAAAAGGCAGTATGACACCATGTAAAAAAGGAGAGGGATAGCTCGCTGGTGTAAAATCTTTGGGGTTTATTGTATAAAAGTAAAAAAACACACTTACAGCAATGTTGTAAGGAAACAGCCTTGAACTCGCGGCACCGGCCGGACACCGATGAGTAAACCCGTCCTAGGAGATCGAGCAGTAAGGGGATGACGTCACCACGCAGCTCGGTCCGCCCTACGCATTTCGTGATAGGTCACTTCGCCTCGGGGCACGGGCGGCGTAATGCGTCATCCCCTCATATAGGAAAGCATAATAAAAAACCAAGCCTGCGCACATCGGAGTCGGATAACCAAGCCTCCACTCCGGTGGAGCATCAGAGAACAACCCACATAACTCCCTTGGGCCCGTGGGATAGTGCTCCGACCCTCCGCGCATGCGCAATTCCCTCAAGAACCAGAGGAAAAAAACCTGTTAGTGCTGTCTACCGCCGCAACATTCATCTACAGCGGGATGACCCCGCAAAGACGAAAAGAAGACAACCGGAAGTACAGCAGAAGTAAACAAACATAAAATTTAAAAAAGAAGTAATTGTAAATGACAGAAACTGGCTAAAAGCCCGAAGGTTTGGTGTCATCCAAACCTACTCTTTATGGGTGAATAAAACCCAAAGTGTAAAACAAAGGAAAAAACTATCTAAACATAATTAAAAAAGGCAGGGTTAGAGCATTGTGTAATGTATGTTATAAATACATGCACAACCAATTACCTGTCGTATACTTTGTTAGTTGGTATAATACCAACATAAAGATAATTTTATGTACCCCCACAATCAATCAAGATTGCTGCCACATATCCATCCACACATACCAATTGGCCATGCGTGAAAAGAAATTGGACAGTCAGGGATGACATCTTTGGGTAAGCATGAGGCAATCTTATAAATTCGTCACATGTGAACCCCCAAGAGGTCCCCCTGAAAATCCGCCGATGTGTATCTTGGAGGGTTACTATACTCTATATAAACATGTTAAAAACATACAATAAAATCAACACATATGGTTAATAGCATATTAGTAAGGAACTAACCAACTAGATTCAACATACACCCTAAAAGATACATAAATTCCCATCAGACTCCCAAATCCAAGTCGTGCCTCAGATGGAAGATCAGATTATATAATGGTACTATAAACCTCAACGCATGCATCAACTATGAGTTGTTGATGAATGCGTTGATATCAGTATCAACGTTCAGGCCAAAAGGCACATATGTTCTCAACCGATAGACCCAAGCCATCTCCTGTTTGGATATCTCCCTCACTAGTGAGCTGCCCCTCCAGTGGGGTCTATATTTGTCTATGGCCACAAATAGGGTCTTAGCAGGGTCTCTCTTATGCACAAGGTCATAATGTCTCGATACCGAATGTTTATCGAAGCCCTTTCTAATATTGGCTATATGCTCGTTTAATCTCACCTTCAGTGCCCTCTTGGTCCTCCCCACATAAGGACCAAACTTGCCCCCCGGGACGGCCCATAGTCAGTGGTATAGACTCTGTTACGTCCCGGGTGGGCAAGTATATTGACTTCTTCTTGCAACCCTTGGTCCGGACGATACCTTCCTACATTAAGGATACCAGACAGGTCATCAATATGCTGGCTAGTTTGGTACCCACAAATGGACTCTGGTTGGTCACGGCAGACGTGACCTCCCTTTATACCATCATCCCTCATGATTTGGGTTTTGAGGCAGTCAGATTCTATCTGGATAGAGGTTCTGGTTTAGACCCTCGCCAGATTGAATTTGTTATGGCTTTGCTGAAGTATGCAGCTAGCCATAACGACTTCTGGTTCGACAATCAATTTTATCGCCAGGATAGAGGTGTGGCAATGGGGGCTAAGTATGCCCCTAGCCTTGCTAACCTCTTTATGGCCAAGTGGGAGGAGGACGTCGTGGATGCTTGCCGGAGACCGGAGGTGGTTCTCTGGGCGAGGTATATCGACGACGTCCTCCTCCTATGGGATGGAGGCGAATCAGAATTGTACGAGTTCATGCAATCCCTTAATGCCAATGACAGAGGCATTGTTTTCTCCTTTGAGGCCAGTCAGGAGACAGTTAATTTTTTGGATCTGAGTATTTCTGTTTCAGGGAGTAGGTTCATCACTACCACATTCTTCAAACAGACAGATAGAAACTCTTATATCCCTCTGGATAGTTGCCACTATGCTCCTTGGCTTAGGGCAGTCCCTCAGGGACAGTTTACAAGACTGCGACGAAACTGTACGGAGGTGGAAGCTTTTGATAGTCAAGCTGCCATTCTTTCTAAAAGATTCCTGGAAAAGGGGTATGACCCAATTGCTATGTCTAATTTGGTGCAATCAACCAGAGAGACAGATAGAGCCTTACTTTTGAAGGAACGGGTAAGGGATGAGAATGGAGGAGGTTACTCTCTTCCATTCATCACCACCTTCTCTGCACAACATCAGAGCATCAAACGGTTGATTTACAAGCACTGGCATGTGTTGGCGAGTGATCAATTACTAGCACCCGTCCTACCTGACAGACCGTTAGTTGTCTTTAGAGGAGCATCTTCACTGTCGAGTCGGGTTGCGCCGAGTGTACAAGATCCCCCCAAGGAAAACAGGACTTTTTTGCAACATCTGACTGGCTATCACAGATGTAAAAAGTGCCAGGTCTGTTCCTTGAACATCTGTCAAGACAGGAAAATTTGTCAGTTTACATCAACCAGTACAGGCCGAACCTATGAGGTGGAACCATTTATAACCTGTTCCTCTGAGGGGGTGGTCTACCTTATTCAGTGCCCTTGCGGCCTCCAGTATGTGGGGAGGACCAAGAGGGCACTGAAGGTGAGATTAAACGAGCATATAGCCAATATTAGAAAGGGCTTCGATAAACATTCGGCAACCTTGTGCATAAGAGAGACCCTGCTAAGACCCTATTTGTGGCCATAGACAAATATAGACCCCACTGGAGGGGCAGCTCACTAGTGAGGGAGATATCCAAACAGGAGATGGCTTGGGTCTATCGGTTGAGAACATATGTGCCTTTTGGCCTGAACGTTGATACTGATATCAACGCATTCATCAACAACTCATAGTTGATGCATGCGTTGAGGTTTATAGTACCATTATATAATCTGATCTTCCATCTGAGGCACGACTTGGATTTGGGAGTCTGATGGGAATTTATGTATCTTTTAGGGTGTATGTTGAATCTAGTTGGTTAGTTCCTTACTAATATGCTATTAACCATATGTGTTGATTTTATTGTATGTTTTTAACATGTTTATATAGAGTATAGTAACCCTCCAAGATACACATCGGCGGATTTTCAGGGGGACCTCTTGGGGGTTCACATGTGACGAATTTATAAGATTGCCTCATGCTTACCCAAAGATGTCATCCCTGACTGTCCAATTTCTTTCCACGCATGGCCAATTGGTATGTGTGGATGGATATGTGGCAGCAATCTTGATTGATTGTGGGGGTACATAAAATTATCTTTATGTTGGTATTATACCAACTAACAAAGTATACGACAGGTAATTGGTTGTGCATGTATTTATAACATACATTACACAATGCTCTAACCCTGCCTTTTTTAATTATGTTTAGATAGTTTTTTCCTTTGTTTTACACTTTGGGTTTTATTCACCCATAAAGAGTAGGTTTGGATGACACCAAACCTTCGGGCTTTTAGCCAGTTTCTGTCATTTACAATTACTTCTTTTTAAAATTTTATGTTTGTTTACTTCTGCTGTACTTCCGGTTGTCTTCTTTTCGTCTTTGCGGAGTCATCCCGCTGTAGATGAATGTTGCGGCGGTAGACAGCACTAACAGGTTTTTTTCCTCTGGTTCTTGAGGGAATTGCGCATGCGCGGAGGGTCGGAGCACTATCCCACGGGCCCAAGGGAGTTATGTGGGTTGTTCTCTGATGCTCCACCGGAGTGGAGGCTTGGTTATCCGACTCCGATGTGCGCGTGCGCATCTCCTCGGAACGAGGCTTGGTTTTTTATTATGCTTTCCTATATGAGGGGATGACGCATTACGCCACCCGTGCCCCGAGACGAAGTGACCTATCACGAAACGCGTAGGGCGGACCGAGCGGCGTGGTGACGTCATCCCCTTACTGCTCGATCTCCTAGGACGGGTTTACTCGTCGGTGTCCGGCCGGTGCCGCGAGTTCAAGGCCGTTTCCTTACAACATTGCTGTAAGTGTGTTTTTTTACTTTTATACAATAAACCCCAAAGATTTTACACCAGCGAGCTATCCCTCTCCTTTTTTACATGGTGTCATACTACCTTTTTGCTGTGGAAGTCCGTTTGAAGAGTTGGTTATAGGCGTCTATATCATCTAATTGGGAGTACATGCATGCAGTTTGAGGTCCTCCGTAACAGGGGACCAACATAATCTGGTAAGCTGCTACCCTTTTTTTTGTTGGTGGATATCACTCTTCAGACAAGCACGGTGGAACTTTGGACTTTGTTTATACATGGGTGTTTTCACTCCAGCATTCATTTTTTGGATTAATTCATTTGTGCACATTTAGATTGACGTCTTGTGCATCATCTTACAATATATTATTTGCATGTTTAAATTTATCACGTTTTTATTTATCACCATTTATTGGTTATGTTAATTATGTTTTTAGGTTTGTTTTTCACCAATTGACATATTACTAATAAGGGTCTTATGCACTATATATTGTTTAATTTTTTAAATTTAATAGGTTTAGCGCCACTATATATATTTTTCTTCAATTGAATTCAATTGATCACCTGAAATCTCAAAGCATTCTGTGAACACAAACCAATCTTAAACAGCAAATGTGATTATATAATGTGCCATAATCGATTCTGTGTGCGAAAATATATGTGAAATATATAATAGACCTAAATAAATAGATCTAAATCGTGAAAAGGAAAATATAATGTGGTATAGATATGTGTAGCGTATATATACATGAGCCTTTATATGCCCATGTAAAAGTGAATGTATTGAATGTGTGAATATTTAATTAGTGAGTAAGTAGAAGGGTTAAATAACGTGGAGATGAAAAAATGAACAAAGAGGTAAATAAATAAATAAATGGATAAGTAATTAAAGAAAAAAACGTCAGCTCTTCTGTCTGTTCTGATCTGCTGGGGCATGTATTTTTAAATCCATTTTTTGAATAAAAGGCAAAAACATTTTTTTGGAGTGCGGCTGTCCAGAATTTCTTCCCATTTGCATTTCTAAAGTGAACTTGTTGCTTTGCCTTGCATGGACAAAACAGCTTTGCAGAGTACTGTACTTTTGTACTGTGCTGAGAAAAAAAGTGTGCTTATTCTTATTATAACTTTACTGTATGTTACTTGATAGCAAGCCTTAGAGTGCTGTACATGCTTGTAGGGCTAGTAGGTGGGCGATGTTGGACCTTTCCTCCATGTTTCCTGTTAACTCGTTGGGCGCCAAGTTCTGGGTCACATGAGAGGACTACCCCCGGGTGGGTTCTTTGGGCTACGCCAGGTGGTATCCGGTGTCACTTATGCTAGCAAAGGGGTAACATTTCGCCCGAAGGAGTGCTCACCAATGTCCAGGCGCTAATACGCACAGTAGGCAACCTGCCTACATGCTACAGAATGAAAGCAAAAGGCCATATTCACACTTACACTTTAATGTAAACGAGAAGTCTTCTGGGATGACTGCTTTTACATGTTCTTAAACCAGGTTCAGACGCGTTTAGGCATTTCCACATGCATATACCTGCAAAGTGTCTAGTCAGATCCTGAACATACAGAATTCTACTTTCTCTAAATGCAGCTAAATAGAGGTAAACGTTCAGAGTGAATGGCACCATTGAAAAATTAATACATGAATTTATACGCGCTTATAAATGTCCTTTAAATACAGGTTTGACAGCGCCAGTGTAAATGAGGCCTTGGAGAAAATACACCTTTAATTTCAAAGTGCCAATTGAAAAAAAAAAAACATTCCATTACATAAATGAAATACCTTGCATAGCAAGGTGCAACCAAACAAATAGGTCATTATGTTCTTGCGTAGGCTTGGTCTGTCTGTGTATATTGCTATGTAGTTATTAGTTTTATCACTGTCTGGACATGCCTGTAACAATTGAGTGAGGTTGTTTAGAGAAAGCAGCATTTAATATGGCTCCACAATTTGTTGAAAGCCACACAGAGCTGCACCCAGTCTTGCCAGTAAATTGATAATATATATCAATAACGTTCTTAATCTAGTTAGTAACATGATTATAAACAACAATTTTTTTTCTTGCATTTCGCAATACAAGTTAAATCAATTTATCATTCCCCCAAGTTGTACATCAGGAACTCGATATTGCTTCTGAAATATTTACAGAGCTATTTAACCAGAGTATATCCTACTGGGCACTAAAAAATTATAAAATCTTCTGTAAAGCCAAAATATATGCAATGAAAAACTGGAAATGTGTTTAATTTCTAGAGTGCTTGCAACAGAGGGTATTTCTTGCTTCTTTTCCTGTTGTCAACGCTGCCATCCAAGGCTGCATAGGAAAAAAAAAAAAAGTTTGGCTGGAGATACTCGTTAACATAGGATTTACAGTGCCTTGAAAAAGTATTCATACCCTTTGAAATTTTCCACATGTTGTCATGTTACAACCAAAAACGTAAATGTATTTTAATGGGATTTTATGTGATAGACCAACACAAAGTGGCACATAATTGTGAAGTGGAAGGAAAATTATATAAGGTTTTCAAATGTTTTTACAAATAAATATGTGAAAATCGCTCAAGCTCTGTCAGATTGGAAGGAGAGCATCTGTGAACAGCAATTTTCAAGTTTTGCCACAGATTCTCAATTGGATTTAGGTCTGGACTTTGACTGGGCCATTCTAACACATGTTATGCTTTAATCTAAATGATTCCATCGTAGCTCTGGCTGTATGTTTAGGGCTGTTGTCCTGCTGGAAGGTGAACCTCAGCCCCAGTCTCAAGTCTTTTGCAGACTCTAATGACCTGTACACATGATCGGATTTCCAATGGAATAAAATCCGATGGAATTTTCCGTCGGAATTCCGATGAAGCTGACTTCCATCAGACAAAATTCCGACCATCCAAAACACTGTGACGTACGACAGCACTATAAATGGGAAGTTCAAATCCAATGGCACCACCCTTTGGGCTGCTTTTGCTGATTTTGTGTTACCGCGTGTTAGTAAAAGTTTGGTGTTAGCCGATTCGCGCCTTCAGTCTCCATGCTTTTCAGTCAGTTACAGCATGATGAATGTGCCATTTCCATTACAAATGCTAGTTTTACCAGAACGAGCGCTCCCGTCTTCTAATTTAGTCTGAGCATGCGTGGATTTTTCTCCGATGGAGTTCCACACAGACGATTGGAATTCCCTATGGTTTTTTTTTCCATCGTAAAAATTTAAAACATGTTCTTTTTTTTTACACCGATGGAAAAAAGTCCGATGGGGCCCACACACGATCGTTTTTTTTTTCCAATGAAAAAAGTCCATCAGACTTTTTTCATCGGAAAAAACGATTGTGTGTACAGGGCATTACAGGTTTTCTTCTAAGATTGCCCTGTGTTTGGCTCCATCCATCTTCCCATCATCTCTGACCAGCTTCCCTGTCTCTGCTGAAGAAAAGCATCCCCACAACATGATGCTGCCACATCCATGTTTCACAGTGGAGATGGTGTGTTCAGGGTGATGTGCAGTGTTAGTTTTCCGCCACACATAGCTATTTGCATTTAGGCCAAAAAGTTCAATTTTGGTCTCATCTGACCAGAGCACCTTTTTACATGTGTCCCCCACATGGCTTCCCGCAAACTGCAAACGGGACTTTTTATGGCTTTCTTTAAATAATGGCTTTCTTCTTGCCACTCTTCCATAAAGGCCAGATTTGTGGAGTGCACAACTAATAGTTGTCCTGTGGACAGATTCTCCCACCAGAGCTGTGTATCTCTGCAGCTCCTCCAGAGTTACCATGGGCCTCTTAACTGCTTCTCTGATTAATGCTCTCCTTGCCCATTCTGTCAGTTTAGGTGGACGGCCATGTCTTGGTAGGTTTGCAGTTGTGCCATACTCTTTCCATTTTTGGATGATGGATTGAACAGTGCTCAGTGAGATGTTCAAAGCTTGGGATATTCTTTTAAAGCCTAACCCTGCTTTAAACTTCTTCACAACTTTATCCCTGACCTGTCTGGTGTGTTCCTTGGCCTGCATGATGCTGTTTGTCCACCAAGGTTCCCTAACAAACCTTTGAGGGCTTCACAGAACAGCTGTATTTATACTGAGATTAAATTACACACAGGTGTACTCTATTTACTATTTAGGTGACTTCTGAAGGCAATTGGTTGGAGGCGTAAACCTTCCCTTACTTCTCACTCAGTCCCAAAGGTTCCCCCCCTTTTTATTCTGAAGGCAATTGGTTCCACTAGATTTTAGTTAGGGGTATAAGAGTAAAAGGGGCTGAATACAAATGCCCGTCACACTTTTCACATATTTATTTATAAAAAAAATTGAAAACCATTTATCATTTTCCTTCCGCTTCACAATTATGTGCCACTTTGTGTATAAAATACATTTACGTTTTTGGTTGTAACATGACAAAATGTAGAAAATTTCAAGGGGTATGAATGCTTTTTCAAAGCACTGTATATACTGATCATCCATAACATTATGACTACTGAGAGTTAAAGTGAATAACATTGATTGTCTCATTACAATGGCATCTGAAAGTTGTGGGATATATAAGCCAACAAGTGAGCATATTGTCCCTAAAATTAGTATGTTGAAAGCAAAAAAAATTGGCAAGCTTAAGGAATTGAGTGACTTTGATGAGGGCCAATTTGTAATGGATAGACAACTGTGTCAGAGCAACTCCAAAACTGTAGCTCTTGTGAAATGTTCCCGGTGTGCAGTGGTCAGGACCTACCAAACGTGGTCCAAAGAAAGGAAAACTGGTGAACCAGCAACATGGAGCAGGATCATGGGTGGCCAAGGCTCACTGATGCACGTAGGGACTGAAGGCTTTCCCGTGTAGCCCGATCCAATATAATTGCTAGTGTAGCTCAAATTGCTGAAAAAGTTAATGCTGGCTCTGACAGAAAGGTGTCCGAACACACAGGGCATTGCAGTTTGTTGTGTGTGGGGCCCATGCTGACCCATGTCTATAGCCAAAAGCACCTAACATAGGCACATGAGCATCAGAACTGGACCACAGAAGCAATGGAAGAGGGTGGCCTGATCTGTATATTTCAAATATGTTTTGAGTAACACAAGTTTAACCACTTGCCGCCCGACATATAGCAAAATGACATCAGCAAAGTGGTTGTTATCCCGACCAGACTTCATATGACGTGGTCAGGATAACAAGCCACTGCGCGCCCCCAGGGGTGCCCATTGCGGCAATCGTTGTTGCGGCGTCAGTCTGACACACTGCAACTTCAATCTAGGTAAAGAGTCTCTGACAGAGACTCTTTACCACGTAATCAGCCGCGTCCAATCACGGCTGTTCACGATGTAAACAGGAAGAGCCGTTGATTGGCGTCTGACAGGCGCGAGTAGAGGAGAGCCGATCGGCTGCCCTCCTGACAGGGGGGTCTGCGCTGATTGTTTTATAGCGCAGCCCCCCTCGGATGCCCGCCCAGGACCACCAGAATGCCGCCAGGACCAACAGGGATGGCCACCACACTGGACCACCAGGTATGCCACCCTAGACCACCAGGGAAATGCCAATCAGTGCCCAGGCAGCTGCCAATGAAAAATGCCTGCCAGTGCCACCAGTGATGCCCATCAGTGAAATCTCAGTGCCAGTCATCAGTGCCACCCATAAGTACCCATCAGTGAAGCCTTTCAGTGCCGCATATCAATGCCCATCAGTGCAACCTCATCGGTGCCCATCAGTGCAGCTTATAAGTGCCCATCAGTGAAGGAGAAAACTTCCTTATTTACAATTTTTTTTTAACAAAAACAAAGAAAAACGTTTTTTTATTCAAATCTTTCGGTCTTTTTTTATTCGTAAAATAAAAAAGGCAGAGGTGATCAAATACCACCAAAAGAAAGCACTATTTGTGGGAACAAAATGATAAAAATTTAGTTTGGGTACAGTGTAGCATGACTGCGCAATTGTCATTTAAAAAGTAGCAGCACTGAAAGCTGAAAATTGGCTTGGGCAGGTAGGGGGGTAAGTGCCTGGTATTGAAGTGGTTAAAATGTTGACTTGGCATCCAAATTCTCCATATCTCAATGACTACACCTAGATATCCAGTAAGGAAGTAAGCCAGCCTTTCTCAATCAGGGTTCCATGGAACCCTAGGTTTCTTCAGAGGTTACTAAAGGTTCCTTGAGAAGAGAGCAGTGACAGATTCCTGCCTAACTGACCACCATTGTAAGGGGTCACTTCTACACTGACCATACATAAGGGGTCACCAAATTTTTAGCTTCTGACCATTAATATTATTCACTTATTTTCACTTTTTAAGTAACACGATTATTTTATAAAAATGGTTTACAACCTACTAAACAGGCTAATGTACCATGAGCTGTCAGAGTAATTATTTTAGTGGGGGTTCCCTGAGTTCTAAAATACTATTTAAATGGTTCCTCCATTTTAAAAAGGTTGAGAAAGGCTGAAGTAAGCTGCACACAGCCTCAGCCAGAAAACTGACCATGCTGGGAGGGATGTGCTCTCATGCGTAGTTTGGTCAGTTAGAAATTGGAAAACAGAGGGACTGGCAGGATTACCATGGATTTCACGCAAGGAAGCAATACAAAGAGTACAGGATACTTTTTAACACAAGTACATGGTACAACAGGCACTTATCAGGAATATCAAATGTTAGGGTAACATATTCTTTAAGGTAAACCTGTGATTTGTCCATGCAGGGAAAAGCAAAATGTTTGCTTTGTTGCATTCCTTCCTGAGCCACACTATTAAAGTGTCACTAAACCCACATCATAAAAAAACATCAATAACTGGTTTATTACATCCTGTTCACACACACTCAGTCACCATGAGATTCCTTTTCTGTATTCTGCAAAAAACCTGATTGATCCTGCTGCTCTCTATATCCCCCTTCTATTCATGCCCCCAATTCTATTAGTGATATTGCAGCTGTGGTGGCAACTCTGCACATGCTCAGTTTTCAGTGATTTTCTATGCTGAACATTTCCTCCCTATCACATCTGAGCAGCCCATGTGACTTTAGAGTCACACATGGGAGCGTATACACAGTGGTAAATGACAGCCCACTCTCTCCCTCCTCCTCCATGCCCACTAACCAGCTAAACACAATGGGGATGAGAAATTACAGGCCTAGAGGGGCGTAAGACAGGCTGGAGGGGCGTGACACAGCTTGTGATTGGCAGAAATCTGCCCACACCATGCTATTTCTACAAAATAAGAAGGAATTATTTTCAAATATATATTTGTATGACAATTTAAAACCGTTTATTGACATTATGTATTTTATTTTATTCTGTATTCCAAATGCGTTTTTTTTTTTTAACATGTGACCAGCAGAGAACTAGAAGCTCCTTCTGCTTATGTTTCCCTGCAGACAGGCTGGGAAAGATCTGGGTCATGTAAAAGCTGTAAATATATATATATATATATATATATATGTAGCGCACCAACCCCAGACTTTACCTGCTTTTCTTCTGCTTGGCTCCTCCGCAGGAAAAGAATGAGGCACACCGCACCACAAGCCCGTACCCTCCTGAATAGGGAGGTTGAGTGGTGTTAGTTTCTCTGGCCTGCTTGCGACTGGTGTAAAAAAGTCTCCAGTGCTGACCTCGTTTCTGCAGCAACCAGAACAAGTCTTTACTTTTCCCAGTAAGCAACTGTCCACACCAACTGAAAGGTCCAACACTTGTTTATTCCTTCTTGCACAATAAACAGTCTCTTTTAGAGCAGACGGGTTGAGACAAACACGGGTCAGATAAGGTGGGAGGAGGTCCAGGCACAAACTTAAATTTGGGTTTCTCCTGTTCTGAATAGCACTAACAGGCTTGGCGCATGGTCGCTACCATCGACCATGAAGGGGTCCCTGCCACAGACCAGGTGAATAGGGCCTCTGCCACAGGCCCGGTTGTTGGGTCTCTGCCACCGACCAGATTCACGATGAATTACCTTCTAGAAGTAACGACCCCTGTCAGGGAAAAGGACATCCATCCGGAGAGTTACCAGAGGCCCGACCGTCACCAGCGATACTGTACTGGGTCTTCGGGAAGGATCACCTCCCTGGCCTCCTCGTCCTAGATTCGGGCACCCACTTCAGGGGGGCACCCTAGGATCCCTCGATCCCTTGTGGGACCCAGTCAAAGGTACTGGGCCCCGGGCCTCTCTCGTAGTACCTCACCCCAGACTGAAGGTGTCTGAGATGGAACAGCAGCTTCGTCTCTGGGCCTAGAGTACCCAGAGACCACCTGACAGGCCTCCGGGCCTAGGGCATCCGGAGGCGACACACCCGCACCCAGGCTTAAGGTGCCTGAGCGCGGAATGGACAACCCCTCTGGAAGATGGCCGCCCCCTTTTATATCCTCTCCCGACAGGCACAGCAGGTTCCCCGCCCTGCCGAACTGCTGCCGAGAGTGGACAAAAAGGACACAACCTCATACTGCAGTTCAACCCGGACCCACGGCAACAGCGCCACCTATAGGTCCCAGTGAACTTAACCACCAGTACTATCTCCCAGGGATAGTAATGGTCCTTGAGACCTAACAATTAGTACATCTGAGCCTGACTACCACTCAGATGCTTCCCCCTAAATGTAACCACCCGCTACACACACACACACATATATATATATATATATATATATATATATATATATGGAAAGGGGTACTTAGATTCACATACAGAAAGAGAAGGGACAATGTAAATAAAATAGTGTGTGTTTAGGATAACTTTATGCCTTCAGGTCTGGAAGAGAATACTTTATGCTTCCAGGTACGCAGGAACATGGTGATAGTGCTGGGCCCATCACCAGCAATAATACATAGGCAGAGTCTATAGCCATGTGCAGGGTCGGGACAAGGTATGGGTGTGCGGGCAAGGTTTTTATGTCGGAGGCAGGGTGCCATGTGACATCACATGTGTGAGAATTTGTCCTGTACTTCAGTAGATGTGCTACAGCTCATAGCACTAATCAGTCTCTCTCAGCAGTTTCCACAGCTCGCCCCAGGCCAGCATGAACTGTTTAGAGGACGGAGGGAAGGCTATGTCTGCTTCTTCTACCAACCTCTACCATGCCATGCGGTAAACCTGCCCTGCACCCAGAGGCATTTATTAACAGAGAAAGTTAGCCAGGCACAATGAATGAATAGTTTTTGAAAAGGCTATTTGTACGGTATGTAAGTATTTATATGAGTGTGTGTATGTCAGTGTGAGTTTGTCTGCAAGTGTACGTACAGTATTGTGCTTGTATGTGCGGGTTGTCAAAATAACGAATTAAAGTGGTTGTAAACCCACTTTGACAACATGCACCTACAGGTAAGCCTAGATTAGGGTTACCTGTAGGTGCATGAAATATCTCCTTAACCTACACGGTTAAGGAGATATTTGCAGATAACACTGCACCGATGTCTACGGCGCATGCGCGCCGTAGACAACGGTGCAGGCGCACTAGCGGGCCGGCTTCTTGCCGGTTTTCTTGCCCGCCCGAGCGCGCATGCGTGTGACGTCATCGCCGCTCCGGCCAATCACAGCACCGGAGCGGCGATAACGAAGGTACATCGAGGCAACTTGCCGGCCCGAGCGTGCATGCGTGTGACGTCATCGCCGCTCCCGCCAATCACAGCGCCGGAGCGGCGATAACAGGAAGGGACATCGAGGCAAGATGGCGGCGGAGGGGAATGAGGAGCAGTTCGGGGGCTTTGATCTCAGGTAAATCATTCATAATAAGCTAGTATGCTATGCATACTAGCTCATTATGCCTTTCTTTTGCAGGGATTTAAAAAAAAAAAAGATAGTGCTGTGAACAAAAGGGGTGAAATACTGGTATCGGTACTGATACCGAGCATTTGCAGGGGTACTTGTACTCATGCAAATGCTCCCATTCTTGACCTGATACCTGGGCAAGTCAGGGGTGATTGGTGTGGCGGTGGGGGGAGCTACAAGCACCGATCTCCCTGTATAGATTTCAATAAAGCAGCTGACAGCCGTGGGGGGAGAGGGGAGGAGAAGCGTCTGTCATCTGCTTTAATGAAATCTATACAGGGAGATTGGTGTTTGCAACTCCCCCACCGCCACACAGATCACGCCGACTGTACCTTGTCCTCCTCCGTGTCCCCCGCTCTGTGCTCCTCTGGTCCCCCTCTGGTCCTTCGCCATGTCCTCCGTGTCCCCCTCTGTGCTCCTCCACCCCCTCTGTTCCCCCCCTGTCCCGGATCTGTCAGGATGGAGAGCGAAGGAAGGAGCTGGTAAATCTGTAAAAAAGAATTAAAAAATAACTAAAAAATAAAAAACTACCGGCACAGTCCACTGTCACATGACATTAAAAAAAGTATCGGTTTCGGGGAGTACTTGAAAAAAAGTATCAGTACTTGTATTCGGTCTTAAAAAAGTGGTATCGGTGCAACCCTTGTGTATATATTTTTGACCTCTGCACTCCACTTGTTGGGGTGTACATTATTTTTACTCCTGACTTTTAACATCTGACCCCTGTACTCTGGGTCAGTTTGGCATCTTTGCCCTGGGCACTGGATGACCTTGTCCCAAGACTGGCCCATATGTAAGCTACGAATTGAGCAACTCATAGCTTACCCAGGTTGGCTTCTCCTCCTGGCAACTGAATGGTATGGCAGGAATGAGAAGGAAAGAGTATCACGTGGTATATGGGTAGCTAAAAGCCTGCTGCTTTGCTCAGCATGGGCAAAGCATAGGTTTTTTTTTCACAAGAAAGGGCAAAGCATATGTTTACTTTAAGCATCCTTTGCAAAAATCAGGCAATGCAGTGTGGAAACTAGTGCTTCCAACTACTCAATGTGATTATTGCATACAAATATTTTGTTATAAGTGTTGTCTGTTCCATTAAGCAAAAGGCAGGAAGCTTACACTGTTGCATCCATCAGTCAGGCGGGCCTGCAAGAACATAACACCCACCAGTTTTAGCTGTTTAAGGACTAGCAGATGTCCCGTCAAACATTGTGTTCATCCAGCCTCAGTTACTCTAAAATCAATGGTAACTTAGCAGCATCTATAAAGGGTAAGTGGACAGAGGAAATGTCAAATAGAATATCAATCAGCCATAACAGCATAAATAAACAGAATGGAGCAGGGATGAATAACCACTCACAATAGTACATTCATCACAAGCAGCCCTACCTATATATTTTCATCTCCCAATACCGAGAATTACCAGTGTGTGTGCACCTGTCTATTTCATTCATAAAATAGTACCGTTGTTTGTAATAGTCATAACGGCTCATTGAAGTGTACACGTTCATTGTGTAAGGGAAAACAACCTATATTAAAATAGTAGTTGTTCGGATTTAGTATCCATTTAATAAATAGATTGTAGGGCAAGCACATTGGCCTCGTCTTGCAATATAAAAAAAAAACATGCCTTTCATATGTGCTAAAAAAAATAGGGATGTAGATAGGGATTAGTGTCTATGTAAGAATGAGTTGTCCTGCCACACTGTGCTACTAAGTGGGAATGGAGTGAGTCTTTGTAAAGTCCCATTCATGCAGCGATGATTCTGAGTAGGGATGAGCTTCGTGTTCGCGTCGAACACACATTCGACTCGAACATCGGCTGTTCGATTAAGAACGAACGTTATGGTCCGTTCGCACCAAATTCGAGTGGCGCGTCACGGCCCATAATTCACTGCGGCATCGCAGTGCATTGCTGGCTGATGATTGGCCAAGCATGCACTATGACCCGCATGCTTTGGCCAATCACAGCGCAGAAAAAAGGGAGAGCCGTAATTGGCCAAAGCCAGGGTGGCTTTGGCCAATTATGGCTCAGGGGGTTTAGTACATGCCCCACACTATATAAGGCCGCCTGGAAGTCGGCCTTGTGTAGTGTGTTGGCGTTTGTGAAAGGGACAGTTTCAGAGAGAGAGACAGTGTCATTTATATTGAGTTAGATAGAGCAGGCAGGCGAGTCAGATAGCTGCTGTTACAGTGTGTAGAGGATATATATGCATCCTAGGTGTTGTATATATATTTATACACTGTATTGAGTTTAGCTAGATCCGTTCCTGTTCGTCTCTATACTGTGACAGGCAGGCGATTGTGCTAGCTGCAGACAGTCAGTGTTTCACTTAGTGTACTACTGTGTGCTTTGCATAGCATTCACCTAAAGCTCACCTGGATACAGTTATTCTCTATACTGTGACAGGCAGGCCGGTGATTGTGCTAGCTGCAGCAGTCAGTGTTTCACTTAGTGTACTACTGTGTGTTTTGCATAGCGATCACCTAAAGCTCACCTGGATACAGTTATTCTCTATACTGTGACAGGCAGGCCGGTGATTGTGCTAGCTGCAGACAGTCAGTGTTTCACTTAGTGTACTACTGTGTGCTTTGCATAGCGATCACCTAAAGCTCACCTGAATACAGTTATTCTCTATACTGTGACAGGCAGGCCGGTGATTGTCCTAGCTGCAGACAGTCAGTGTTTCACTTAGTGTACTACTGTGTGCTTTGCATAGCATTCACCTAAAGCCTAAATTTTTGATGCAATACTTTGCAACAGGGCTCATTGCTGCGCTCTAAGTACAGTATCTGTGAGGGGTTGCAGTGTTGTGGCACCAGTGCCTAAGGCCCAATTTTTCTGACCCTGTTTAGCAGGTGCGTGTATTTACAATTTTTTATGCAATGCTTTGCAGCAGGGCTCATTGCTGCGCTCCAAGTACAGTATCTGTCAGGGGTTGCAGTGTTGTGGCACGAGCACCAATGCCTAAGGCCCAATTTTTCTGCCCCTGTTCAACAGGGGCATGTAATTACAATTCTTGATCTTATATTTCACAGCTGGGCCCATTCCTGCGCCCACCAAGAGTAACTGTGAGGACTTACAGTGTTGTGGCACCAGCACCACCAAAGGCCCAATTTTTCAGCCCTTGTTCAACAGGGGCATGCAATTACAATTCTTGATCTAATAATTCACAGCAGGGCCCATTCCTGCGCCCACCAAGAGTAACTGTGAGGGCTTACAGTGTTGTGGCACCAGCACCACCACCAAAGGCCCAATTTTTCCTACCACTGTTCAACAGTGGCATGCAAATAAAATTCCTGATATAATGGTTCACAGCAGGGCGTTCCAGCGCCCACCAAGAGTAACCTGCGAGTGCTTACAGTGTTGTGGCAACACCAACACCTAAGGGGCAAATTTCTGCAGAGTATATACGGCAGGCCCCTACTTTCAAACATCCAACTTACAAACGGCTCCTACTTGCAAACGAAAGGAGACAACAGGAAGTGAGAGGAAATCTACCCCTAGGAAGGCAAATTCTCTCCTGTAAGAGTTAATATGTGAAAAGGGTGTCTCCTCTCCACTGATGCTTTATAACCAATCCTTGTTTCAATAAAAAAAAACGAATTTTCCAAAAACATTTGTCATTGGGATGGAAAGTGAGGTGAAATGTTCTGAACAGGTGCACAGACAGCAAAACAAATGTTACAGGGGTGACAACCCTTCCCTATGTTCTCCAAAAAGCTTAAAAAGTAGGATTTTTAAAACAGCTTACCTGTAAAATCCTTTTCTTGGAGTACATCACGGGACACAGAGCGGCATAGTCATTACTATGTGGGTTATATAGAATTACCTTCAGGTGCTGGCACTGGCAACTTCCAAAACAGGAAGTACCCTCCCCTATATAAGCCCCTCCCATCCGGGAGCACCTCAGTTTTGTAGCAAAGCAATACGTGTCCCCAAAAGAGGGGTGGGAGCTCTGTGTCCCGTGATGTACTCCAAGAAAAGGATTTTACAGGTAAGCTGTTTTAAAAATCCTACTTTCTTGTTCATACATCACGGGACACAGAGCGGCATAGTCATTACTATGTGGGACGTCCCAAAGCAATGCCAAATGAGGGGGGGGATACACCATACATAAGCTGGGCGCCATCAGGCATGAGGATCTTTTGCGGCCTGCAACACACTGCGCCCAAAGGCGACATCCTCCTGACTTCTAACGTCCACCTGGTAGAACCTAGTAAACGTGTGTACTGAAGACCATGTTGCGGCCTTACAAATTTGAGCCAGGGAGGCCTGGTGATGCACTGCCCATGAAGTTCCAACTGCTCTCGTGGAGTGCGCCCTAACTTTGAACGGAGGCGGTCTACTTCTCAAGCCATAGGCTTGTATTATGACCTGTCGAATCCACTTGGCTAAAGTAGATTTTGATGCTGCCTGACCCTTTCTGGGGCCTTCCGGCAGAACAAACAAAGAATCCGTTCTACGAATCTGAGCAGTGGCTTTTAGATAAGCTTTAACTGCTCTTACTACATCCAAAGAATGCAATAACTTTTCCTCTACCGAGCTCGGTTTGGGGAAAAAAGAAGGAAGAACCACATCCTGGTTCAAGTGAAACCTCAATACCACCTTAGGAAGAAAGGCTGGGTGAGGACGTAATACTACTCTGTCCTCATGAATAACCAGATATGGCTCTTTACAGGACATGGCGGCTAATTCCGACACTCTTCTAGCCGAGCATATGGCTACTAAAAATATCAATTTTCTGGTGAGTAGAACCAAGGAAATGTGCCGCAAAGGTTCAAATGGCTGCTTCTGCAGAACCGACAGAACCAAATTTAGTTCCCATGGACATATGGGAGCTTTAATCGGTGGAATAATACGAGTCACCCCTTGCATAAAGGATTTGACAAGTGAATGCATAGCCAGGGGCCTTTGAAATAGTATTGATAAGGCCGAAACCTGACCCCTGATAGTACTTAAGGCAAACTTCCTGTCTACAGCCCACTGTAGGAAGTCCAGAATTCTGCCTATAACGTACTTACGTGGATGCCACTTTCTGGCCTCGCACCAAGTGATGTACGCCTTCCAAACTCTATAGTAGATCTGCCTGGATACAGGCTTCCTGGCATTGATTATAGTTGATACCACAGAGTTAGAGAGACCTCTCTTCTTTAGGATGTGGGATTCAATAGCCAGGCCGTTAAACTTAGAGTTAGTAAGGAAGGGTGGTATATCGGCCCTTGCGAAAGCAGGTCCGGACGACGTGGAAGGGTCCAAGGACTCCCCACAGACATTTTGATGATCTCCGCGTACCAGGCCCTTCGGGGCCACGCTGGAGCCACCAAGATCACCGGCTTCTTTTCCAACCTGACTCTGCGAAGGAGTCGAGGCAACAATTGTAGCGGAGGGAATGCATATATCAGTCTGAACTGATTCCAAGGGAACACCAGAGCATCCGAGCCGCAAGCGAGGGGATCCCTTGTCCGGGAGACAAATCTGTCCACCTTTGCGTTGAATCTGGATGCTAGCAGATCTACATCCGGTGTTCCCCACCGCTGACATATTGCTCGGAAGACCTCGGGATGAAGGGACCATTCCCCTGGGCATAACTGTTGGCGACTTAGAAAGTCCGCCTTCCAATTCTCCACCCCTGGAATGAAGACAGCTGACATACATGGGACATGCTTTTCTGCCCATTCCAGGATGTGACTTACTTCCCTCTGGGCTGCACGACTCCTGGTGCCTCCCTGATGATTGATATATGCCACTGCTGTGGCATTGTCTGATTGAATTCTGACAGGGGACCCTTGGAGTCTGGATGCCCAGGCTACTAGGGCATACCGGGCTGCTCGTATCTCTAAGAGATTGATGGGCAGGGTTTTTACTACATTTGACCATCTGCCCTGGAGAGACCATTGCTCCAGTACTGCCCCCCAGCCTATAAGGCTGGCATCTGTAGTGACCACCTTCCAGGATATCGGACTGAAGGGTTTTCCCTTCTGGAGATTCTGGGGGATCAACCACCAGCAGAGACTCTTCCGAACGGAAGGGGACAAAGCCATCGGGAAGTCTAGAGCCTGAATTTTTCGGTTCCAGGCTGACAATATGGCCCTCTGTAAATTCCTTGAGTGGAATTGGGCGTATGGCACAGCTTCGAATGATGCTATCATCTTTCCTAGCAGCCTCATGCACAGGCGTATGGACGGCTGTCTTTTTGCACAAAGTAGGCGGACCAAGTCCCTCAAAGAGGATACTTTGTCTTGAGGTAGGAAAATCCTCCTCTGGTCTGAATCCAGCCGTAGCCCTAGATATACCAGGTTTTTCACTGGCTGTAGGGCTGACTTGTCCAGGTTGATGACCCAACCGTGAGATTCTAGATACTTGATTGTATCGACAATTACCACTTCTAGCTTGGCAACTGAGTGGTCCATCAACAACAGGTCGTCTAGGTATGCCATTATCGTTACACCTCGTGTTCTTAGATCGGCCAACAGTGGGGCCAGAATTTTTGTGAACACTCGTGGTGCTGTGGCCAGACCGAGTGGTAAGGCTCTGAACTGAAAATGGCGCCCTTCTACTGCAAAGCGTAGAAATTTTTGATGACCTGGAAAGATGGGAACATGCAAGTAAGCATCTTTGATGTCGATCGAGGCTAACCATTCCTCCCCCTGTAGGGCAGCGGTGACCGATCGGATCGACTCCATCCGGAAGGACGGATGTTTAGAAATTTGTTTAGACTCTTTAGGTCCAATATGGGTCTTATGTAGTGTTGAGCGGACCCGAACTGTAAAGTTCGGGTCCGTACCGAATTTTGGCGTTTTCCCGACCCCGGACCCGGATTTTGCGCTAAAGTCCGGGTTCGGATTCGGGAATTTAATGGCGCAGTTAGAAATGCTTCAGGGGCCAGCCAATCACCATTTGATTAGCTGGTGTGCCCTTAGAAGCCATCATAGCCATGCCTACTAATGGCATGGCTGTAATTGGTCAGTGCAACATGTGACCCAGCATGTGACCAGCTTCTATATAAGAAAGAGGCACACAGCACAGATCGTCACTCTGCTTTTAGACAGTGTAGGGAAAGGATCCTGGCTGCTGTTGCTGTGAGGGAGAGAATAGGAGTTAGTCCTGATTCTGCAATCTACTGATAGAAAAGATAGGGAGACAGTGTAGTGTAGTGTAGTGTAGGGGCAGGATCCTGTTTGTGCTTTCAGGGAGAGAGATTTAGATAGGAGTCCAGATTGAGAGATATAATAGCTCAGCTATCTGCATAGGTTTATCTGTTTGTGTTGCAAGCTCAGTGCACCAGCACTGCATTACGTTGAGTGATACACCTATTCCATACTGTGGCTGTATTGTGCTCTTGCTAAAAGACCTATTTTGGTCAGAAAAAAAAAAAAAAGGCACTTTATTGTGCTTTTGCTAAAAAGACCCATTTTTGGGCCCCAAAAAAAAAAAAAGGCACTTTATTGTGCTGTTGCAAAAAAAAAAAACGGCACTTTGTTGTGCGCAAAAAAGACCTATTTTTGGGCAAAAAAAATATTTTGCAGTGTATATCTCTAGTTGTGTGAAATAACCAATTTCTATATATTTTTCTTGTACTATGCTATACTAAAAAAAAAAAAAACAAACTTTTTTTTGAATAGCATTCTCTGCACTTCTATAGCTGTGCGATTCAGTGGTTAAATACTGTGGTTGTGTTGTGCTCTTTCAAAAAACGCCATTTAGGGCCACAGAAAATATTTTGCAGTGTGAAATACACATGTGGAGGTGTGTAAAATAAACAATTTCTATATATTGTACTGTGCTATACTAAAAAAAACAACCTTTTTTTTTGAATAGCATTTTCTGTAGCTGTGCGATTCAGCGGTTACGTGCTGTGGGTGTGTTGTGGTCTGGCAAAAAACGCCATTTAGGGCCACAGAAAATATTTTGCAGTGTGAAATACACATCTGGAGGTGTGTGTAAAAAAACAATTTATATATATTTTCCTTGTACTGTGCTATACTAAAAAAAACAACCTTTTTTTTTTGAATAGCATTTTCTGCAGTTCTGTAGCTGTGCGTTTCAGCCATTACGTACTGTGGGTGTGTTGTGGTCTTCCAAAAAACGCCATTTAGGGCAAGATCCTAAATTTGGAAAATATGAGGGGAAGGTCAAAGGGACGTGGTGGCCCCGGTCGTGGTGCTGCTGGTGGAGCTCCTGTTGCAGGGAGAGGACGTGGTGGATCTGTGCCAGCTACACGCACAAGTGAAACACCTTCCTCAGGTGCGAGTAGGCGATTGAGCCTGCGGCGGTATTTTGTCATGCCTAATGAGGCTGTACCAATGTTTAGGCCAGGACAAGTACAGGCAATAGTAGATTGGGTTGCTGACAGTGCCTCGGGTTCCTTCACATTGTCTCCCACCCACTCTTCTGCTGAAAGATCAGAGTTGGCACCTGAAGCCCATGTCCATCAGTCTTTCACCTCACCCCCTTGCAAATCAGCCAAGCAGTCTGAGCCCCAAATCATGCAGCAGTCTCTTCTGCTTTTCGATGACTCTGTTAGCAGGGTTTCCCAGGGCCATCCACCTAGCCCTGCCCCAGAAGTGGAAGAGATTGAGTGCACCGATGCCCAACCACTTATGTTTCATGATGGGTACATGGGAGGACCATCGCAGCACGTCTCGGATGATGACGAAACACAGGTGCCAACTGCTGCTGCTTTCGCAATTGTGCAGACAGACATGGAGGGCAGGGGTGAAGACTGGGTGGAAGATGATGTGGAGGACGATGAGGTCCTCGACCCCACATGGAATCAACGTTATGCAGGTGACCAGTGTAGTTCGGAGGAAGAGGCGGTGGTCGCACAGAGCCACCAGCACAGCAGAAGAGGGAGCAGGGTGCAAAAACTGAGCATTCGTCCCCTAGACAGTACATCTGCTACTGCCCAACGCAGCAAGGGACCGAGCACACCAAAGCCAGGTCCAAGGACTTCCCTAGCGTGGCAGTTCTTCACACAGTGTGTTGATGACAAGACACGAGTGGTTTGCACGCTGTGCAATCAGAGCCTGAAGCGAGGCATAAACGTTCTCAACCTGAGCACAAGCTGCATGACCAGGCATCTAAGTGCAAAGCACGAGCTGCAGTGGAGTAGACACCTCAGAAACCAAGAAAGGTCTCTGGCTCCTCCTGCTTCCTCTTCTGCTGCAGTCTCGGCCTCTTCATCCACCTCTGTAGTGACAGTGGCACCTGTCACCACGCAAACAGAGGATCTGCCAGCAACACTACCACCTGGGTCACCGACCATCTCCACAATGTCCCATGGAAGCGTTCAGCTCTCTATCTCCCAAACATTGGAGCGGAAGAGGAAGTACCCCCCTAGCCACCCGCGATCCCTGGCCCTGAATGCCAGCATTTCAAAATTCCTGGCCTTTGAAATGCTGTCATTCCGTCTGGTGGAGACGCAGAGTTTTAAAAGCCTGATGGCATTGGCTGTCCCGCAGTACGTCGTGCCCAGCCGCCACTACTTTTCCAGGCGAGCCATCCCTTCCCTGCACAACCAGGTGGGGGACAAAATCAGGTGTGCACTGCGCAACGCCATCTGTGGCAAGGTCCACCTAACTACGGATGCGTGGACCAGTAAGCACGGTCAGGGACGTTATATCTCCCTAACAGCACACTGGGTAAATGCAGTGGCTGCTGGGCCTGAGGCAGATAGCGGTTTGGCGCATGTCCTTCCACCACCGAGGATTGCAGGGCGCTTCAGTTTGCCTCCTGTTGCTAACTCCTCCTTCTCCGCTTCCTCATCCTCTACCGCCTCCTCATCCATTCAGCGTAACACCTTCACCACCAACTTCAGCACAGCCAGGGGTAAACGACAGCAGGCAGTTTTAAAACTTTCCTGTTTGGGGGAAAATCCCCACACCGCGCAGGAGTTGTGGAGGGACATGGAACAACAGACCGATGAGTGGTTGCTGTCAGTGAGCCTCAAGCCCGGCCTGGTGGTGTGCGATAATGGGCGAAATCTCGTAGCAGCTCTGGGTCTAGCCGGTTTGACGCACATCCCTTGCCTGGCGCATGTGCTGAACTTGGTGGTCCAGAGGTTCCTTAAAAATTACCCCAATATGCCAGAGCTGCTGCAGAAAGTGCGGGCTGTGTGTGCGCACTTTCGGCGTTCTCACCCTGCTGCTGCTCGCCTGTCAGCGCTGCAGCGTAACTTCGGCCTTCCAGCTCACCGCCTCATATGTGACGTGCCCACAAGGTGGAACTCCACCTTGCACATGCTGGCCAGACTGTGCGAGCAGCAGCAGGCAATAGTGGAGTTTCAGCTGCAGCAATCACGCGTGAGTCACTCTGCGGAACAGCACCACTTCACCACCAATAACTGGGCCTCCATGCGAGACCTGTGTGCCTTGTTGCGCTGTTTCGAGTACTCCACCAACATGGCCAGTGCCAATGACGCCGTTCTCAGCGTTACTATCCCAGTTCTATGCCTCCTTGAAAAAACGCTTCGTGCGATGATGGAAGAGGATGTGGCACAGGAGGATGAGGAGGAGGAGGAGGAAGCGGGATCATTTCAAAGGCTTTCAGGGCAGTCTTTCACAAGTGGCTACGAGGGTGGGTTCCTGCACCAACAAACGCCAGGTACACAATTGTCCGGCAGAAAGGGCACAGTTCTGGAGGATGACGAGGTGGAGGAGGAGATGGAGGAGGAGGAGGAGGAGCCATGTTCACAGCAGGGTGGCACTCAGACCAGCTCGTGGCCATTACTGGTGCGTGGCTGGGGGGATACAGAGGACACAGACGATACACCTCCCACAGAGGACAGCTTTTCTTTGCCTCTGGGCAGCCTGGCACACATGAGCGATTACATGCTGCAGTGTTTCCGCAACGACAGCCGAGTTGCCCACATTTTAACTGGTGCTGATTACTGGGTGGCCACCCTGCTGGATCCCCGTTACAAGGACAACGTACCGTCCTTAATTCCCTCGCTGGAGCGGGATCGTAAGATGCGCGAGTACAAGCGCACGCTGGTAGACGCGCTGCTGGTGGCATTCCCACCTGACAGCGGGCGTACGGTGGAAGCACAAGGCGAAGGCAGAGGAGGAGGAAGAGGTCGCCAACGCAGCCGGGGCACCGGCAGCACCTCAGAAGGCAGGGTTAGCATGGCCGAAATGTGGAAAAGCTTTGTCAGCACGCCACAACAACCAGCACCACCAGCTGAGATGGAACGTCTTAGCAGGAGGCAGCATTTCACCAACATGGTTGAGCAGTATGTGTCCACAGGCCTACACGTACTGGATGACGGGTCTGCCCCCTTTAACTTCTGGGTCTCCAAATTGGGCACATGGCCTGAGCTTGCCGTTTATGCCTTGGAGGTGCTGGCCTGCCCTGCAGCCAGTGTATTATCTGAACGTGTATTTAGCACGGCAGGGGGCGTTATCACAGACAAGCGCAGCCGCCTGTCCAGAGCCAATGTGGACAAGCTCACATTCATTAAAATGAACCAGGCATGGATCCCACAGGACTTGTCCGTACCTTGTGCAGAATAGACATGTATACCGGTGTTGTGACAAAAACTGTCCGGCCATCGGATTGTGCCCGGCCCGTACTGCGCAGGCGCAGCGCTTGCGCAGTACAGAGGACAAGGAGATTCACAAAATCTCCGAAGATGAACGGCGCCTGCGCTGTGAGTGCAGGTTCAAGCCCCACCATCCAAGAGGACATACGGTAGCACATAGTAACAGGGCCCCTCACGGGCTCGCTTCGATCGCGGCCTTGCTTGGCTCGGCTTGAACCACGGATGGTGTGGCCTTCACCTGAACTCAACACGCAGGCGCCGTTAGTCTTGGGAGATTTTTTAAATCCCCTTGTCCTACATACTCAGCAAGCGCAGTACAGGGCGGACACTATTCGACAGGGGACAGAATTCGACACATCACCGGCCTTACCCAGCCATTGTTGTATTTTTGAACCAGTGTTGGCTACCTCGTCCTCCTCCACCGCCGCTTCCACCTACACAGCCACATCCACCGCCACCTCAACCTCCTACTCCATATGGACCTCGTCCTGCTAGGCCAAGATTAAAATTTTTATTTTATTTTTTTGTAGCGCACAGATCCTTTCCCCCTTACCTGCCTTTATGTTGTTGGCTCTTCGCAGGAGGGAGAAAGGCACACCGCACTACCAGCCCGTATCATCCTATATAAAGAGGTTGAGCGGTGTACTTGACGGGCCGTGTCCACAGCCGGAGTCAAAACTCCTCCAGAGGATGATTCTCACCTCTACTGTAGGTAGAGGCAAGTCCTTTAATTGCCAGTAAAGTCAATGTCCACACCAGCTGAAACTCCAACTCTTATTCTCTCATGGCAAAATAAACTGTACTCAGATAGAAAAGGTTAGAGCAAAGAAACAGGACAGCTTAAGGTGTGGAGGAGGTCCAGGCACAAACGTAGCACATTCACTTCACTGCTTAGGTTTCTCAAACAGTTTTTGGCGCACGGTCTCTGCCACAGACATTGAGGTTGGTCTCTGCCACAGACCGGGTGTACAAGGCCCCTGCCACGGGCCTGGAGAACTTTGGTCTCAGCCACAGACCAGGGTGTATAAGGCCCCTGCCACGGGCCGGTTGAATAAGGCCTCTGATACAGTCAAGGTGACCTTGAGCTTCTCCTTCTACGAACCTAGCCCATATCAAGGGGAAGACATCTCTCCAGGGAGTCAACAGACCATTCCTTCACCGTGACTCCCGCATCGGTCCATCAGAATGATCCTCCCTTCCCTGGAACAGGGTCCCCTACACGAGGCGGCTCTGGACTCCAGGCTTTACTCCCGCCCCTAGGCCTCCATACCCAGGGCAGCAAGAACTCCAGGATAGTACCTCAACCCGGGCTAAAGGTGCCCGAGATGGAACAGGAACACATGCACCCAGGCTGAAGGCACCTGGGCGCGGACCCCACTGGACATCAGCCCCCAGGCCAAAGGTCTGCCCCTTTTATATGCTCTCCCGGCATGCACAGCAGGTTCCCCGCCCCGCTGTACTACTGCCAAGAGGGGACACAAAAGGCGCCACCTGTAGGCCGCAGGGAACTGCACACCAATACTGTCCCCCGAGGACAAAATGGTCCATGAATCCTACAGAATTAGGGTATTTGAGCCTATTTACCACTCAAACACTTTCCTTAAATTTAGCACCCCGCTACATTTTTATTTCAAAGTATTTTATTTTCCCACTAGCTTATCCATTAAATTAAATAATTTATTCCAGAAAGGGCGTATTCTGGGGCATTCCCACCATATGTGTGGCATTGTGCCGTTGAGTTTCTGAGGTTCTTAATGACTTCCTGTACCTCTTCTGCTGAAAAGGGGGCCTCCAGCATATTTTTTTATTTTTTTTATGTTCTTTTAAGTTATTTCCTATCCACATTTGTTTGCAGAGCACTTGCCATGTTCTTAACAACATTTTGCTGCCATTTGCAGCCCTCTAGCCCTTTCCATTACTTTTTTAGAGCCTTTTTAGTCGTCAGAAGTCCGGGTCCCCATTGACTTCAATGGGGTCCGGGTTAAAGTTCGGTCCCGAATCCAAACTTTTTTCCGAAGTTCGGCCGAACCCGCCGGACCCGAATATCCAGCTACCCGTTCAACACTAGTCTTATGTCCCCGTTTGGTTTCGGGACTGTGAAAAGGTTTGAGTAGAAACTCAACCCCCACTCTTCCATAGGAACCTCCATAATTACTCCTTGGAGCAATAGTTGTTCTAACGCCACTAGGAGACACCTTCTTTTCAGAGGGTCTTTTGGCATGCCTGACCACATAAAATGGGAAGGAGGAGACTCTTTTAACTCCAACTTGTATCCCCGAGTTACTGCGGAGAGCACCCATCTGTCTTTGATCGTCTCCCGCCAGGTCTCTGTGAACAACTGAAGTCTTCCCCCCACCCGTTTGAGTGGGGGCAGCCCTTCATAGGCTTGACTTGGAGGCTGGTTTAGTACCTCTTCGGATCCAGGGTTTTTTATTACCCTGTGACTGTCCCTGATTTTTACCTCCTGAGTTTGACCGAGGAGGCCGTCGGAACTGCTTAGTAGCAGACGTCCCAGGGATAGGAGAGGTAGTCCTCTTAAAAGATGGACCCCTAGACCTCTTTTTAATTGGTAAGAGAGTACTTTTACCACTGGAAATCTTCTGGATATATTTATCCAGGTCTTCGCCAAAAAGGCGTTCTCCATGAAATGGGAAGCTAACTAAGAGCTTCTTACAGGGAGCCTCAGCAGACCAGTTCTTGAGCCACAGAAGCCTACGCATATGTACCAAAGACAGCGTGAGGCGGGAGGCCTGATGGATAGAATCCTTGATGGCGTCAACCGCAAAGCATAATGCTCTAGGCAGATCAGCCAGAGCCTGGGCCTGCTGGTCTGGCAAATCCCTCAGGACCATTTTCATTTGATCCTTTAAAGCTTGGCAGACCCCAATAGCTGCCACTGCTGGCTGTGTAACAGCCCCTGCTGTGGAAAAAGCAGATTTTAATAAAGATTCCAATTTTTTATCTACTGGATCTTTGAACATTTGAACATTATCTACTGGACATGTCGGTGATTTGTTCACAGAAGAAATGGCTGCGTCCACCGTAGGAACATTCCATCTCTGGGTGAATTTTTCCTCCATGGGACAGATCACCTGAAATTTCTTAGGTGGAACAAATAGTTTATCAGGATGTTCCCAGTCCTGGTATATAAGTCCTTCCAATAATGGATGAATTGGAAAGGAGCAATTAATCTGGGGAGCTTTTAGCGACCCCAACGAGGAGACAGCAGTAGTTGATGGTTCAACAAGAGGCATTTTAAATGCAGATCGAACCATGTCAGTTAGGGTCTGGACCCACAATCTTTCAGTCTGTGATGCTGAAAATGGTTCATCTACTGTCGATTCCTCAAAAACAGAGTTAACCTCCTCCTGATCCCCTTCAGGTAGGTCAGTCCCTTCCTGGGACTGTTGCTCTGCCAACAGGCACTCTAATGGAGGGGATGGAGATCTGGCGCGCTTTCTTTCCTGTAGAGAAGAAGCGATCAATGCTGCCAATCTCTGCTCCAATCCCTCCAGAGTTGAGGCAAAAACCTCCTCTGTTATATATGCAGGAGCAGGTGGACTGAGGACAGCCGCAGTACCTGGCTCTCCCGGGGGTTCCTTATGGGTATTAACCTCTGATTTCTCAGGGGAGGAAGGTGCAGATGACTGCTCCAGATCCTCAGAGCCCGATGGAGACCCCCTACACTTCCTGAGAGGTATATCTCGGAGTTTTTTTAGGCGGCATATTCCTTAGTTCAAAGCTGAGGTATTCCAGCCGCAATACACCCCTTTACTGAAATAGTCTAATGCAATTTGCTGCTATGTACATCAGTGGGTGTCTACTAATGCGTCTTTCTGGGGATGCCTGTATCAACCACCCGCTGTAAGCCCCTATACCATGCTACCAGCTCCTTTTCATGCTCTGTGTCCATAGCAAGCAGCGTGGACTGAGTCCTTTTATCTTGCTGGGACGCCCGCACATGCGCCGAAGCGCTGGGCGCACAGAGCGCGTCATCTGCCAGGCTCCGCCCCCTTTTTTGAAGCTAAATCTATAAAAAGAAAGCGTGTGTGCGCGCGCATGCTCGTGTGCGCTCTTGGCGCCATGTAGGGAGAGGAGCCAGGGTCCCTGTTTCACCAGGACTCGGGGATGGAAGGAAACTACTTGGCAGCATGACAGAGGAATGCAGCTTCCCTGATAGAGAGCTCACTCATCTGCCTGGACTTTCACCATGGAAGGAATAGTCCCAAGAAAAAAAGACGTTCCACAGCGGCCTCTAGTGGACAAACACAGGTACCGCACTTTTGTCTTTTTTTTTTTTTTTTTTTTTTAAACCTCCTTTATGAAAAACATTTCTAGGTTTACAGTTTTTAAAACTTCCTTTATGAAAAGACATTTCTAGGATTTCTTAGGCATATACAGCTATTAGCGGGAATACCTTTAGGTAACAGGCAGAAAGACATATTAGGCTTGGGGGTCCGCTCAATAGAACCAAGTTCCTGAGGGGCCCCCACTTACCTTTTCCCCGCCGCAGGACTTTGTTTGGTCCACAGAAGCCCAAACTTCACCTCTCACGGCAGGCATTGTACTAGACCTTCAGGGACCGGGTTCCCAAGGATTCCACTCCCCTGGACCTGTATAGCACCCTGCACAGATAGCCTCTTGGTTTTGGGTATGACCAGAGCTCTGGATCCCAGGGTCCAGCCCTCCTAAGAGAGGCATTACAGGCAAAACCCTGCTCTTCTCTGCAAGGCCCGGGTACCGACCGTTTAGCTATGAAGCTTTTTTGGTCGGATCCGGAATAGCTTGCTAAGGCCCAGAGAACCTGTACACAAGCCCAGATGAATACATGTTAACCTTGGCCAACACCTTAGACACTGGCAAAAAACTGAGGTGCTCCCGGATGGGAGGGGCTTATATAGGGGAGGGTACTTCCTGTTTTGGAAGTTGCCAGTGCCAGCACCTGAAGGTAATTCTATATAACCCACATAGTAATGACTATGCCGCTCTCTGTCCCGTGATGTATGAACAAGAAATGTATTTTTTGGCTAGAGCTACACTTAAAAAATGGACCTGTTCCAAATTACAAACAGATTGTACTTAACCACTTCAATACCATGTACTTATACAGCTTCCTGCCCAAGCCAATTTTGAGCTTTCAGCGCTGTCACAATTTGAATGACAATTGCGCGGTCATGCTACACTGTACCCAAACAAATTTTTTATCATTTTGTTCCCACAAATAGAGCTTTCTTTCGGTGGTATTTGATCGCCTCTGCGATTTTTATTTTTTGCACAACAAATAAAAAAAGAGCGAAAATTTTGAAAAAAACTATGTTTTTCTTTCTTTCTGTAAATTTTTTTTGTAAATAAGTACCTTTTTTACTTCAATGACGGGCACTGATAAGGCGGCACTGAAGGGCACTGATAAGGCGACACTGATGGGCACCGATGATGTGGCACCAATGAGGTGGCACTGATGATGGGCACTGATATGTGGCACTGGTATGCGGCACTGATTGGCACTCATAGGCGGCACTGATTGGCACTCATAGGCGGCACTGATGGGCACTTATAGGCGGCACTGATAGGTGGCACGGACGGGCACTGATAGGTGGGCACTTATGGGCATGGATAGGTGGCGCTGATGGACACTAGTAGGTGGCACTGATGGACACTGATGCCCAGCAATGCCAGCCACCACACATTGTGGTTGTGCCATCATAGTGCCAGTCAGTGCCCATTTGTGGGCACTGTTTGGTATATTTTTTTTTTTTTTTTATTTTACTACATGTGGATGGCCATGGGGGCCATCCACATGCTTGGGGCTTCCCTGTGGTCCTGGGGGGCTTCCCTGGTGGTCCAGTGTGGGTATCCGAGGTGGGGCTGCGCTGATAAACAATCAGTGCGAACCCCCCCTGTCAGGAGAGCTGCCGATCGGCTCTCCTCTACTCGCGTCTGTCAGACGCGAGTGAGGAAGAGCCGATCAACGGCTCTTCCTGTTTACATCGTGATCAGCCGTGATCGGACACGGCTGATCACGTGGTAAAAAGCCTCCGCCGGAGGCTTTTTACCGAGATCAATGTAGCGGTGGGTCAGATTGACCCACCGCTCCACCGATCGCCGCGATGCGCGCCCCCCCGGGCGCGCGGCGGCTGTTATCCTGCAGGACGTCATATGACGTCCAGTGTGGATAACTGAACCACTTCCCGGACGTCAATATGCTATTGACTGGGCGGGAAGTGGTTAAGAACAAACCTACAGTCCGTGTCTTTTTTGCACCGCCTGTATACTGCTGCTCAGAGTATATAGGGCCTTTTTTTATTTTGGGTGCGGGGTTCCCCTTAATATCCATACAAAACCCAAAGGGGCTGGTAATGGGCTGGGGTAGGGGTGGGTGATCGGGTAGCCATGCCATTTTTCTCAATGATTTTCATCCATATTGCCGGGACCAGACATTACATTAAATCCGCAAGCAGTTTTAATTGACTTTTTTTCCTTTAGAAATGTAATTTTGTGCAGGGACAGTTCTAAACACGGGAAACACGTGCCACTTCACAGGCATACTTTAGATACCCCCCAGGTACAATATTTATAGGAATATTTAACTTTTTTTTTCACTTTATGCTTCATTAAAATCACTGCTCCCGAAAAAACGACCGTTTTAAAAGATTCGTTTTACATTGATACATGTCCCCTCGGGCAGAACCCGGGTCCCCAAACCATTTTTAGAACAATAACATGCATATTAGGCGTTATAATTAGAACTTTAGATTTCGAACGTTCGCGTCCATTGTATTTAATAGGGTTCTAAAGTTCACGCAAACTTTCGGTCCATTCGAAGGTTCTGGTGCGAACCGAACGGGGGGGGTGTTCGGCTCATCCCTAATTCTGAGATGATAGTTCACAGAAAGTCATAGTGGCACATTAAATGTCTCTTAGTTTATGCCATGTTTCAGAGTCCTAAATGTTATGAATTTGCACTCCCGCTGCTTTCAAATTAGTAAAGGACGATATATACTGTAAAAATAGGATTTTTGTACTCACCGTAAAATCCTTTTCTCTGACGTCCATTGACGGACACAGCCTTCTTATACTCTTAACTGTAGGGTTATGTTCCTGTCTATTAGGAGAGGACTAGGCAGACATGTTAATAGTTAAAAACATTAATCTTTAGCATAGCTGAACAGCCCCGCCCAGGGGGCGGTCCCTCTGGTCATAACCCCTCACACAGCAGTTAGTAGCTCAGTTTGTCAAAAAACAGTACAAACTTAAAAAAGGAGGGGTGGGAGCTGTGTCCGTCCATGGACATCAGAGGAAAGGTTTTTACGGTGAGTACAAAAATCCTATTTTCTCTTTCGTCCATGGACGGACACAGCCTTTTTATACTCTTAACTGTAGGGACAGCCCCAAGCAGTATAAAAAAAACGAGGGGTGGGAACAGCAATCAAAAACTAACGTCACCCCAACGCAACCAGCACTCCTCAACGGAGGAGTTGCAACCTTTAAACGGCCGCCTGCAAAACTTTGCAGCCGAAGGAAGCATCCGAACATACACTCACATCAACCTTATAAAACTTGGTGAAAGTGTGAATGGACGACCAGGTCGCCGCTTTGCACACCTGTGAGACAGACGCTTGATGTCGGAAAGCCCAGGAAGCACCAATTGCCCTGGTAGAATGCGCCGTAACAGGAAAAGGAGGTGCCCGTCCCTTCAGGGCGTAGGCCTGAACCACGATCTGTCTGATCCACCGAGAAATGGTGGCCGACGAGACCGCCAGGCCCTTCTTGGGACCAGATACGGACACGAACAGAGAGTCTGACCTCTGAAACGGGGCCGTAGCAGACAGATACACCCGTAGAGCACGTACCACGTCCAGAGAATGAAAAGCAGCCTCTTTTGGATTCGACGGCCGAGGACACAAGGATGGAAGTACAATGTCCTCGTTTAAATGAAAGGCCGAAACTACCTTGGGTAGAAACGAAGGCTGCGGGCGCAGCACCACTTTATCCCTATGGAGGATTAAGTAGGGGGCCTTGCAAGACAAGGCCGTTAACTCAGAAACACGTCTAACCAAAGTAATGGCTACCAGAAAAACAACCTTCTGGGAAAGAGTCAAGAGCGGAATCTCCCTGATGTTCTCAAAGGGGGATTCCTGAATTGCCGAAAGCACCAGATTCAGATCCCATGGTGGTAGTGGTGATCGAACCGGTGGAGCTACATGCCGAACTCCTTGAACAAGTTTCTGATCCACGCCACGCTGTAGAAACAGCAGGATCCTAGAAACCAAATATGTACGTGGATGCCACCTCATCTCTTCACACATAGAGATGTAGGCCTTCCATGTGCGGTGGTAAATCTTCCGGGAAGAAGACTTCCGTGCCCTCAGCATGGTGGAAATTACCGAATCCGACAGGCCCTGGTCCCTCAGCACCTGGCTTTCAACAGCCAAGCCGTTAAAGCCAGCGACTGTAAAGCAGGATGAAGGATGGGACCTTGTGACAGAAGGTCCTTTCGCAACGGCAGTCGCCAAGGAGCGTCCGCCACTAGTTTTATCAGGTCAGCGTACCATGGACGCCAAGGCCAATCCGGGACAATTAGGATCATAGGGATCCCCTCGGCCTCCACTCTGTGAAGCAGTTTCAGTGGGGGAAAGGCATAAATCAGCCGATACTGTCCCCATGGGGCCACCAACGCATCTGTTGCGTCCGCCCAAGGATCTTTTGACCTGGCCACAAACCTTGACACCTTTCGATTGAGTCGAGAAGCCAGGAGATCTGGCTCACCTCATCTCAGGCAAAGGAGGTGAAATACCTCCGGGTGTAGTGACCATTCTCCTTGGTCCAGCACCTGGCGACAGAGGTAGTCCGCTTGCCAGTTTTCTACGCCCGGAATGTAAATGGCCGATAGAGCCGGTACGCTCCTCTCTGCCCACCTCAAGATGTGAGCTACCTCTGAGGCTGCAGCTTCTTGTTCCGCCTTGATGGTTGACATATGCCACCGCCATGGCGTTGTCCGACTGGATCCTGATCGGACGCCCCTGTAGCCTCTGTGACCAAGTGGAGAGGCACTGCCTGATCGCCCAGAGCTCCAGAACATTGATCGGCAGGGGAGATTCTTCTTGTGTCCAGCGCCCCTGTGTCGACTGAACACCCCAAACTCCTCCCCAACCGGTCAGGCTGGCGTCCGTCGTGATCACCGTCCAATGAAAGGGAAGGACTGACTTACTGGACTGAACAGCCAGAGAATAACAGCCACCAGACCAGAGAGTCCACCGCCTCAGTGCCTCAGATCTCCTATCTGCAGGATCCTTAAATGCAGCGGACCCTTCCACCGGAATCATGGTTACTTTGTTTAACCTAGATACCGGGGGGTCCACAACCGGGGGAGATGCCCATTTTTTTCAGAAGGTTCTCCTCAAAAGGATACCAGACTGCCAAGCGTTTTGGGACAGAAAAGGTCCTCTGCGGCCGTTCCCATTCCTTGTCTATGAACTTGTCAAAATAAGTCACATAAGGAAAAACCTTTGCAGTGCGGGCTGGCTTATGGGACCCAAAAGGGACAGATACCTCAGCAGAAGTCCCAGCCTTATCCTCCAGTTTGAGGGTTTCCCGCACTGCGGTGATAAGTGCTCCAACAAGCGCCTTGTCCTGCGCTGACCTGGACATGGAGTCACTCTCACTGTCCGAATGGTCCTAGTCCGCATCCTCTGATACCTCAGAACAGGGGCCCTGGGTCCCAGCCCGGTCCGAGTCAGAGCTATCCCCAGAAGAAGGGGGAGGGGGCACTTTTTACCTCTTTTGCGCCCACACACCGCTTCCACCCTGGCAACAAATGATTCCAGGACCGCCGACAAAGCGTCAACAGGAACCGCAGGTGCAGGGGCACCGGTTGCCACTACTGAAATATCTGGGGAAGAAACGCCAGCTTCTGACGCCATGCTGACCCGCTCACTTGACATCCCCAGGGACTACAGTCAAGTATAAGGTACACTTAAAAAAAGGTGGCCCACCCTCCGTGCTGCAACCGACCAGGGGACTCACCAACCTGACCAGAACCGCTCAGCTGAAGCGCCGCGTCCCGTTGCCTCTCTCCACACAGTGTGTGTGTGTCTGGGTGCCTCTGAGGTACAAACTGCGCTATTCGTGCCGTTCAGAAGCCATAGGACACTAGAGGCCAAAACCTACATCAAGATGGCTGCCGTTCGCCTGAGTTAAAAACCGCGCGGGCCTCAAGAAAATGGCTGCCTGCCTGAATGCCAGCACGACTACAAGAAAATGGCCGCCCAGCGCGACTACAAGGAAATGGCCACCCACTGTATTGCTATAACAGCGGCGCGGCCACAGGAAAATGGCGCAGATTTCAACAAAAAAACTGCGCCAACACCAGGAGGTGGACGAGAAGGCCATACCACACAGTGGCCCCCGAGGGGGGCCCTTTTACAGGCAGACCACCCAGACAGAGAGCGGACCCGGACACCCCCCGGCCAGGACATGGGAAAGCCCTCAGGTACCCCCCGGTCAGTCACAGCAGGCCCGAGCAAGGGGAGGAGGGAAGGGACAGGGGGAAGAGGAAAGGGAGGACAAGAGACCCACTAACGACCCCCCTCAGGAAAGCCCAGCTGTTCCAACCTGCCAAGACAGGAGGAAAGTACTCACCCATCCTGCGAGGACCGCTGGCACGATCCAGACAGACCTACATCCGAGCAATACGGAGTAGCTGTCGGCCCGGTTCACTGTGACTTAGACAGCAGTAGCTAAGGTCTGCTCACGCTCGATGGCCGGACTGGGGAGACTACACGGATCTATATTATCCAGCCTGTCACCCAGCCGGCAGTTGATAGAAGATCTCAGGATCAAAAAAAAAAAATTCTTCAGGACCATGGACCCAAAGGGAGCAAGGTCCTTCTCCTCTACTAGGCAGAAAAAAACTGAGCTGCTAACTGCTGTGTGAGGGGTTATGACCAGAGGGACTGCCCCCTGGGCGGGGCTGTTCAGTTGTGCTAAAGATTAATGTTTTTAACTATTAACATGTCTGCCTAGTCCTCTCCTAATAGACAGTAACATAACCCAACAGTTAAGAGTATAAGAAGGCTGTGTCCGTCCATGGATGAAAGAGAAATATCTTTACAAGAAGAAATATTACAAATGCAAACAGTATGTTGGCAATAGGGTTCATCCAGACAGATAAGAGGTTACAAAAACCAGGCTATACATTACATAACCCATAATCAATAAGATGTACTTCTATTGCAATGCATAATCAAGTGTTTCCAAGGTGTCCAATGTGGCTGTATGAAAGGGGGAGGAAGGATGGGGGGAAGGGCGAGTTGAATCTATTCCAAGGTCGAGTGTAATAGTGAATTTAGATGCTGAAGGGGTGAGAAACTGGGAAAACACGGGCAAGGGTCAAGGTAGAAAGGCAATGGGAGGTAAAAAGGGTAAGGGTAAGAGATGTAGGGACACATAAAAGGTATGAAGAACAGGGCGTAAGGGTCTGGATGTCTGTGCTGTTTTAGAGGCATGACAAACATTTGAGTCTGCGCAGCACCTGGATAGTTTTGAAAGTGCATTTTTCTTGAAGAGGAGGTAATATTAGAATACAGGAGAGAGATCTTGAAATATATTCATGCAAACCAGGTGGCTTAAAAATAGGATTTTTGTACTCACCGTAAAATCCATTTCTCTGAGTTCATGGACGGACACAGAAGCATCTCGACATATGGGTATTATCCTCCTGTTAAGAGATTGACTAGGTAGAAAAACAGCATGTTAAGTGTTTAAACACATCACACAGTACAGTACCGCCCAGGGGGCAGTCCCCCCCGGGTACATCCCCTCTCCCTGCATCATGCAGCTCAGTTCGTAAAAAAGCAGTACAAACATATAAAAGAAGGAGGAGGGGTGGGTGCTGTGTCCGTCCATGAACTCAGAGAAATGGATTTTACAGAGAGTGCAAAAATCCAATTTTTTCTTCCGTTCATGGACGGACACAGCAGCATCTTGACATATGGGACGTCCCCAAGCAGTGTCAAAAAAACGAGGGGTGGTAAAACAGCATCAAACAAACTTCACCCCAAACAAACCAGAGCTCCTCAACGGAGGAGTTGCAACCTTAAACAGCCGCCTGTAAAACCCTGCGGCCGAAGGAAGCATCCGAAGATGCACTCATATCAACCTTGTAAAATTTTGAGGAAATGTGAACAGACGACCAGGTCGCTGCCTTACACACCTGTGAGACAGACGCTTGATGTCGGAAAGCCCAAGAGGCACCTATTGCCCTGGTCGAATGCGCCGTAACCGGGAATGGAGGCGCCTGCCCTTTTAGGGCATAGGCCTGGATCACGATCTGTCTGATCCACCTAGAGATGGCGGCCGACGAGACCGCCAGACCCTTCTTAGGACCAACCACCGAAACAAACAGTGAGTCCGACCTCCGGAACGGAGCAGTAGCAGACAGGTACACCCGCAGAGCTCGGACAACGTCCAAGGAATGCAACGCATCCTCTTTGGGATGCGACGGACGAGGACACAAAGACGGAAGTGCAATGTCCTCATTGTGGAGAAAAGCCGAAACGACCTTAGGAAGAAATGAAGGCTGCGGATGCTGCACCACCTTATCCTTCTGAAAGATCAAATCGGGAGCCTTGCAAGACAAGGCCGCCAGTTCAGAAACTGGTCTGACTGATGTAATAGCCACCAAAAAGGCCACCTTCTGGGAGAGAGTGAGTAAGGGAATCTCCCTAATGTTCTCAAACGGCGGTCGTTGAAGTACTGAGAGGACCAGATTCAAGTCCCAGGCAGTGGAAGATGTACCAGAGGGGCCACATGTCGAACCCCCGACACCAGGGCCGGATTAACACAGGGGCTATTGGAGCTGCAGCTCCAGGCCCCTTCCTCAAGATAGGCCCATTTGTCCAAAAAAAAAAAAAAAAAAATCAAAAAAAAAAAAGAAAAAAGAAAAAGATTGACTTTGTGGATTGTAACTCGGCAACCAGGACCCACATTTGGGAGGTATGTAGCTGAAGACCCACCCCACCACTTGTTAAAATGTGGGGCTGCTATCATTTATGGTTCCGGAGATACGGGGCTGCTTGCGCAGCCTGTCAGAAGCTATATACAGAGCGGACAGTTTAAATACATGCTGTCACACTCTGCAGCAGAGAGGATGAGCTCACAGTGCTTATAATAATTATTTTTATATTACGAAGACTGCTTTCACACTATGCCGCCCCGAGCATTGGTGGTAAAATAGCAGTAAACCGCTGTTATTTTACAGTCGGATTTGCGGCGCATTTCGGCCGCTAGCGGGGCGCTTTTAACCATTGATTTCAATGGGCAGGAGCGCATTAGGAGCAGTGAGTTGACTGCTCCTAATGCGCTCCATAGAAGTTGCTGGCAGGACTTTTTCTGACGCCCTCTCAGCGCACCGCTCCAGTGTGAAAGCCCTCTGGCTTTCACACTGGAGTGAAAAGAGCAGCTGTTTAAGGGCAGATTCCAGGCGCTATTTTTAACGCTATAGCGCCTGCAAAACACCCTCAGTGTGAAAGATGTCTTATAGTAATTAACCCCTTGCCACCCAGGCCAATTCTGACACTTCTTTCCTACATGTAAACATCATTTGTTTTTTGCTAGAAAATTACTCAGAACCCTCAAACATTATATATATTGTTTTAGCAGACATCCTATGGCAGGGTTCCCCAACCCTCGGTCCGCGGCCCACTGCCGGGCCGTGGCCTATTTGCAGATGGGCCGCGAAGGCTGCACTGTGTGAGGTGCGGCAGCGGGCAAGCAGAGAGATGACATCTCTCACCGCCCGCCCGGATCACGGCACTTCCGCCCACACAGCGGGGCTCCTACTGCGGTGAGGCGCGGGAGCAGAGAGATGAGATCATCTCTCGCCGCCCGCCTGGAAAGCGGCACTTCCGCCCACACAGTGGGGCTCCTATACTGCGGTGAGGCGCGGGAGCAGAGAGATGAGATCATCTCTCGGTGCCCGCCCATAACGCGGCACTTCCGCCCACACAGCGGGGCTGCTATACTGCAGCGAGGCGTGGGAGCAGAGAGATCATCTCTCACCGCCCGCTCCGCATTACCGCTGTTCTCCCTCACCTGCCTGTGCTGCCACCACGGCAGGTGACAAAAAAATCTACTGGCAGGTGGCAATCCACACCTGGTGGCAGGTGACATGGCAAGTAGCAATCCACACCTGGTGGCAGGTGACGTGGCAATCCACACCTGGTGGCAGGTGACGTGGCAATCCACACCTGGTGGCAGGTGACGTGGCAATCCACACCTGGTGGCAGGTGACGTGGCAATCCGCACCTGGTGGCAGGCGATGGGGCAATCCGCACCTGGTGGCAGGCGACGTGGCAATCCGCCCCTGGTGGCAGGTGTTGTGGCAAGCGACAATCCACACCTGGTGGCAGGTGATGTGGCAAGCAACAATCCACACCTGGTGGCAGGTGATGTGGCAAGCAACAATCCACACCTGGTGGCAGGTGACGTCGCAAGCAACAATCCACACCTGGTGGAAGGCGACGTGGCAAGTGACAAACCGCATCTGGTGGCAGATTCTGCATTATGGTGAGTTTGAACTATTTCATTTTATATTACAATGCAATGACAGAAATAATGCGCTGCAATCATCCCAACACCATATCAGCCATTGTTCTGTGATGATTGAGGCGCTAACACTAGCCATTTCCCCGACAAACTGCCCGCGAAAAGCTACATAACCCAACCCCCCCCCCTCCCCGGGCCTTGGCACGATTCTATTACACAACGCCGGTCCTCGGTGCCAAAAAGGTTGGGGACCACTGCCCTATGGAATAAAATGGTGGTCTTTGCAACTTTTTATGTTACACAGTATTTGCGCAGCAATTTTTCAAATGTTTTTTTTTGGAAAGAATCTGTTTCATTCATAAAAAAATAAATAAAAAAAACCACTAAAGTTAGCACAATTTTTTTTTGTATACTTAGCGATGCTTTATTTTTTTTTACAGGTTACATGTTTAGAGTTACAGAGGAGGTCTAGTGCTAGAATTATTGCTCTCGTTCTAGCGATCGTGGCGTATGTAACCTGTGTGTATCTAGCTCTGATACTAGCCAGTGCCTACCCAGCCACTGACTGGTATTTCTCCCCAGCCTGTCCCCACATACCCTCTCACCTGCTGACCTGTGGATGGGGGAATCCTGCAGTGTTATTGTGTTCTGCCTGTGAATTCAATGATCAGTGTTGCTAACTATAGCTGGCAGCACTGATTGTTTTGGGAAAAACCTGAAAGGCTGGTTGTACTCAAGTCAGATAATAGATTGACTTGTGTAAAACCAGCTAGCCCATACATAGATCGACTATGGCTGGTCTCTGCTTAATTGGCGTAATTTCAATCCATGTATGGCTCGCTTAACCACTACGCAGTCCCTAAACATCCTACCACAAACCTTTACATTTTTCCTTCCCAGATTCCTTCATCCTCCTCACCTTTACATACTCTCCACACTTCTCTCCTGTACATACTGCTCACTGTCATACCCTCCACACGTCTCGTCTATACATAGTGCCCGCTATCATACCGTACTCATTTAATGTACATACTGCTCAGTATCATACCGTCTACACTCCTCTCCTGTACATACTGCTCACTGTCATACCCTCCACACTCCTCTCCTGTACATACTGCCCACTATCATACCATCCACACTCCTCTCCTGTAAATACTGTAACCCAACCTTACCCGCCACACTCCTCTCCTATACATACTGTAACCTAACCTTACCCATGCACACTCCTCTCCTGTACATACTGCCAACTATCTTACTCTCCACATTCCTCTCCTGTACATACTGCCCCCATCATACCCTCCACATTCCTTTCCTGTACATACCACCCTCTGTCATACTCTCCACACTCCTCTCCTGTACATACTGTAACCCAACCTTACCCTCCAGATTCCTCTCCTGTACATACTGCCCACTTTCATACCCTCCAAACTCCTCTCCGGTACATACCACCCTCTGTCATACCCTCCACACTCCTCTGCTGTGCATGCTGCCCACTGTCATACCCTTCAAACTCCTCTCCTGTACATAGTGCCTTCTGCCATACCCTCCACTCCTGTACATAGTGCCCACTGTTAGATCCTCCACATTCCTCTCCATCATCTGCACATACTTCCCAGTTTTATACCGTCCATACTCCTCTCCTATGTCTCTTACCCACAAAAACAGTTCTTTAAAATTATACTGAATATCCTCAATGTTACCAGCTCTAGAATGAGCACACTTTTGTTAGTTCAACTAAAGGAAATCTTCTCAGTCCTCATATTTGTTCTGCCCAATTATTAGTACTCATTTGTGATGACTACTGTGATGTATAGAGGAACATATGGGATCTCAGCTACTCTCAATATAGCACTGGTATAAAAAGTGCCCCTTAAAAATATTTTTGAAATGTTGGCAACTATGCACTTAGGCACTGACCAAGGGCCACCGGGTCAGTAGGGGGCCCCATGAAAGGCTCCTGTGATAATAAAGCGGTAGTAAACTTCGCTAACATACTACTTTTTAGAGGCCCTGAGGTAGGTTATGCCCTAGTGTACAAATATGCACAGCAAATTAGCACATTAGGGTACACTTAAATTGTCAGACTGAGCCCTCCAGTGCTGTGATCAATCCGGTGGGTCCTGGGCGCTTCCATCTTCACCCGGTCTTCCTTCTGGGCTCTGTGCCTTCGGTCACTTGCCTTGGCTGGGCTGTGTTCATGTCATTCCCACGCATGCTCACGCGCAGCCTCTCTCTCTCATCCCCAATTTCTCTCTCATCCTCCCTCCCTTACCCCTCACCCGTCTCTCATCCTCTCTCTTTCTCATCCTCCCTCATTTTTGCATATTTATTTATTATTTATAAAAGGCCCACCAAAATCCTCAGCACCAGGCCCATGATGTTCTTAATCTGGCCCTGCCCGGCACAAAACGTACTCACCAAAGAGTGAGCCGCCAAGGGCAGTTGAAAGAAGACAGCCAAGGCTGAAATCTGCCTCTTAATCGTACTAAAGGCAAGTTTCTGGTCCACCCCACGCTGTAGAAACAGCAGGACCCTGGAAACCGCATATGCACGTGGATGCCACTTCATGCCTTCACACATAGAGATGTAAGCCTTCCACGTACGATGGTAAATCATCCGAGAGGATGACTTCTGTGCCCTCAGCATGGTAGAGATCACCGAATCCGACAGGCCTCGGTCCCTTAGAACCTGGCTTTCAATAGCCATGCCGTTAAAGCCAGCGACTGTAAAGCAGGATGAAGTATGGGACCTTGCGAGAGAAGGTCCTTTCGCGTCAGCAGACGCCAAGGGACATCTGCTACCAGACGCACTAGGTCGGCGTACCAGGGGCGCCGAGGCCAATCTGGAGCAATCAGGATCGTTAGAATCCCTTCGGCCTCCACTCTGCGAAGCAGATGTGGAAGAATCTTTAGAGGAGGGAAGGCGTAAAGTAGCCGAAACTGACCCCACGGTGCCACCAACGCGTCTGACGCGTCCGTCCATGGGTCTTTTGACCTGGCCACGAACCTCAATACTTTCCAATTGAGTCGCGACGCCAGGAGATCCACGTCTCTCGTGTCCCATTTCAGACACGGGAGCTGAAACACTTCCTGTTGTAGAGACCATTCTCCTTGCAACTTAGGTAGTCCGCTTGCCAGTGTTCTATGCCCGGAATGTACACTGCCGATAGAGCCGGCACGCTCCGTTCTGCCCACCTCAGAATGTGAGCGACCTCCGCTGCCACAGCCGCGCTTCTTGTTCCTCCTTGATGGTGGACATACGCCACTGCTGTGGCGTTGTCCGACTGGATCCTGACCGGACGCCTTTGTAGCCTCCGAGACCACTCGGAGAGGCACAGCCTGATTGCCCGAAGTTCCAGGACATTGATCGGCAGGTGGGATTCTTCCTGAGTCCAGCGACCCTGGGCCGATTGAACCCCCAAGACTCCCCCCCCATCCGGTAAGGCTGACATCCATCGTGATCACCTTCCAGTGAAAGGAAAGGAACGACTTCCCGGACCGAAGGGTCGGGGAAATCAGCCACCACACCAGGGAGGGCCTGACCAGGTGACTCAGCTGGATTTGACAATCCAGGGACGACGGGCATTTGTCCCAACATGTCAGAATTTCCCTCTGCAACACTCGAGTGTGGAATTGAGCATATGGTACCGCCTCGAAGGAGGCTACCATGAGACCCAGGACTCGCATGCAAAAGCAGAGCGACGACCTTTTTTGGGTTGTAAACTGCAGAGTCTGCAGCTTCTCCACAGGGAGGAAGACTCTCACCTCTGAGGAGTCCAGGACCAACCCCAGGTATTCTCGGCATTGGGACGGCACCAACACCGACTTCCGAATGTTCAGCACCCAGCCAAATTCTCGGAGGGTCTGACAGGTTATAGACACATCCGCCTCCAATTCTGAGCTTGAAGAGGCTCTCAGAAGAAGATCGTCCAGGTAGCCCACAATAGCGATTCCACACTGTCTCAGCAAGGCCAGAATCAGGGCGAGCACCTTGGAGAACACCCTTGGTGCCGACTCCAGACCAAAGGGGAGAGCCACAAACTGATAGTGGTCTTCCCCAACCGCCAATCGCAGAATCTCTGATGCCTGGAGCATATGGGGACATGCAAGTATGCGTCCTTGATGTCCAAGGACGCCAGAAAGTCCCCTGGATGGAGAGCAGCGACAACAGAGCGAACTGATTCCATCCTGAACCTTTGGACTTTCACAAAGCAATTAAGGGCCCTGAGATCCAGGATTGGACGGACCCCGTCCTTCTTGGGACTACAAACAGATTTGAGTAAAACCCCAGAAACCGTTCCTGCAATGGTACAGGTACGATCACCCCACACACCAGCAGATCCTGAACTGCCCCAAACAGGGCCTCCTGACGACTCGGAGGAAGCTGGAGATTGGAGGAAAAAAATCTGTTCGGTGGGCAAGAGAGAAACTCTATCTTGTACCCTAGGGAAACTACTTTGCAAACCCACCGGTCAAAGAGTAGAGACGTCCACCGAGCTGTGATTTCCCGAAGACAGCCCCCCACCCGAGCATCGGGCAGACCTTCATGCGGACACAGATTTGTCTGCAGGTTTGTTGGGCTTGTGAAACCAGGGACGCTATTGTCCTTCGGAGGAGCCTTAACGGCCTGGGAGCGTTTACCTGCAGCACCGGGCGGATGAAAAAAACGCTTATAAGCAGTGAAGGAGGGCCCCTGGCTACGGCGTGGCTCCTTACTGGATTGCGGGAGCAGAGTGGTCTCGCCTCCCGTGGCATCTTTGATAATGTCATCCAGAGAGGCTCCGAAAAGCCTTTCACCTTTAAAAGGTAAATCCACCAGGGCCTTCTTAGAAGATTGAATAGGAAGAAAAATGCAGCGCTGGGGGATCAGGGCATAGTCGGGTGAAACCCTATGTAAATAACTACAAAGAATAACCTCCAGGTATGACTCCACTCAAAACGTGATGTGAAGAGTGCGAAAAAAAATGGGCTCTCATAAATATGCCTAAAAAATATATAGAAAAATGTACCCAAGCTCATAAGAAAAAAACAAACAAACTCATATAGCACACAATGAAGTGTCCTGTAACAAATGATGAAACAAAGTCTGTATTAATCCGTGATGGATGTGCAGAATCTGATGTAAACGTGGACTGTCACCGTGGCAGATGTATTGCATCTATACACCCCAAGCGTACTTGAAGTGTCATCCAACATCAATGGTAGACTGATAAGAAATGAATACTCTTACCGTGAGTCAGATGTAAATAGGCATAGACGAAATCCCAGAATCAGGTGCTCCAATGGGGGTGTCTCCAATCCAGCTAGTGAAGGTACTGTGGTGTGGAAGGACCTCTCTCCGTGGAGTTTATACGAGAGGTGTATGCCTCAACGAACCTTCCATAGTGGATATCCCCTTGAGCAAGGTATCATAAAGGAAAAACGAAAATGGCTCCACATAGTGAAAGTACCACCAAAGTAAGGTAAAAAATGGACAGCCTTTATTGGCATAAACATCCAAAAAAAGTGACAATACATGCAGCCTTAATAGATACAGGTAAAAAATTGATCCTCGAGAAAAAATAGGTATAGAGGCGTGATGACAAGGGTAACAGCAAACTAAAAACCCGACATGTTTCGAGCAAAAGCCCTTTAATACCCCAGTTTTATGCATATATTTAAGGGTGGCTGTCAGTTCTTCCATTTACCTAATATCCTGGATTTAAGAGAGCTAGAGAGAGAACATGGGCAAGGTGGTCTGTTTCCACAGAGTTGGTATGCAGGCCCTAGCTGTACTGACAAGCTGAATTCTTAGGGAGAATTTGTATGTGGAGATTGGAAGTTTAGAGAAGATGTCTGATGTTCTTTAGAAGTGAATGCCAGAGTTTTGGAGCATAGCAAGAGAAGACGCTGTCTTCCATCGAGTGTAGCTGAGTAGAGGAGACACACAGAAGACCAGAATTTGACGATCAGAGGGTACGAGGGAGGGGAGTAAGTTGATCAAAGTTCAGAGCAAGGAATGTAAAACATGTTTATTCTTTAGCACCACTTTTTTTTTTTACACACAGTTGTCAATTTGGTAGGATATTGTTTTTTTTTTTACACGCAGCACAGGTACACTTAGGGATACCACATGTGTAAGACTTTCACTGTCTGTACTAATTATGTACCAGGCATTGTATCTTGTATATCACACAAATCAACCAACTGTATTAAAAGCATTGTACTGTAATGGTCACCTCTATACAAGTGGTCATGGAAAATAGCTCAGTGTAGCATCACATATAGCAGTCCATGTTCCTATAAGCCAAGCAAGCCTAGCCTACTGGCAAGTGGCTGCCCCCAGGAATGCCATGTTCACTGGTCAGGAAGTACAGGACACTGAGGAAAGGAAGAACAAAATAATTTCTGTGGTTCCAGTAGTGCAGTTGTCTGCAGGAGATGGCTGGGCTTCGGGTCTTGCAGGAACATAGTCAGTCGTACATGCAGATGTGTCAGTTCAGTTGGCAGGCAGAGACATGGTCAGCAAACAGGCAAAGAACCGGTCCAGGCAGCAGGCAGAAACATGGTCAATAAAGAGCCTAGGGTTAGTACAGGCAAAGGCAACACTGAACTGGTGTGACAGTGATAAGGAACACTGTTGCTGGCTGCACTGGTCTGGCGTGATGGCAATTAGGAACACTGATTCTAACTACAATGGTCTGGTGACACTAACTGGCGTGGTGGTGATCGAAGAAACTGTGACTGGCTGCACCGATAGGGCTTGTTCACACGTGAGGTTGAGGGGCAGTAAAACCTTGCATTTAAGACATGGTTTTACTGTTCCTCAACCACTATCACCTTTTAGCTGCAGAGGAAGCAGCCAGGGATGTACACATGCTGTGACTGCAATGTTTTACGTCAAAGCTATGGCAGGAATTTTACCCTTTTACCCCTGCCGATTGCGACCCATTTAAGTGAATGGGGTGCTTGTACGGGGTCCAAGGGGTTTGTAACAGCACCCCATATCTGAAAGGGGGTTAACGCCGCTTAGGCGATTCCCTCTCCTGGACACACATTCGCTACCGATACTCCACAGTCAGGCGACCACTTCCCATAGGATTAATCCTTCCGGAAGAACGAGACAACACGCTCTGTATCTTCCCAAGATAGACTCTGTTTATTGAAAAAACATTGCAACTTTTATACACATAGAGGGGAGTTTCTTATTTTATTCTCACCATACATCTTTTTTTTTTTTTAATTCTCTTTATTGAAGTTTTTTTGCGTTTTTGAGATACAAAACAGGGCCCTGGGGGAATACCCCGGCCAATCCTTGCACATAACCACGTGCACATAAAAGAAAAAAAAAAAAAAAAACAGAGGACAACTTATCATCACATCTTAGCATTAAATATATCTAGCTAACTTAACAGGGACACCTCTCGGGGTACACATGGTAGGATTACAACAGGAGTTATTATTCCTTGCGGGACCTCTACTTGTTCCTAGATGTCTGGGTTGGGCTTATCATCAGGAGCATGCAGGGGTAGGTGCTATTAATTTGAGCGATGCTTGCACCTCCATTTATTTATTCAGAGTACGGACCTTAGCTCCTATCAGGACTGATGAGTACAGAGGAGATCTTACGAGTTACTCCTCTTGAGGTCGGTCATCTGTTGTGGACTCTGAATCAGTCCACAGATGCCAGACTTTTTCATATTTTTTTGGGCATCCACGAGACAGATACGTCGCTTTATAGAGGGGCACCACTGTGTTGACTAGATGTTTCCATGAGGTCAGGGTGGGGGGGGGGGTGGTTGACTTCCACTTCAGTACTATGGCTTTCCTTGCATAAAACAGGAGGATACCTATTAGGGTACGTGGGGCTTTGGCAAGTGCCAGTTGCCCCACCAGGCCAAGGAGGCATACACTAATTGTCAGGGGAATAGAAATGGTAGTTAGGCTGTGGATAAATTGCGTTACCTCCCGCCAATAGTCCCGAATCTGTAGGCAGTCCCAGAATATGTGTGTGAAATCTGCAGGAGTATCAGAGCATCTCCAGCAGTTAGCTGGCAGGGCCGGGTATATGCGGTGGAGGCGTTGGGGTGTGTAATAGATCCTGTGGAGGATTTTGAATTGGATCAGTTTGTCCCTGGTAGCCACCAGCGGCTGAAATGGGTAGTCCCACATATCTTCCCAGTCTTCGCTGTCCAGCTCCTGAACCTCCGCCCGCCACAAACCACGCAGACCATCCAGACCCTCCTGAATGGACGGCAGGAGTGCTCGATAGATCCGGGATAGGGGTTTTGAGAGCTCGGCATCATCCAGGAGAATCTCCAGGGTGTCAAGCTCCAGCCGAAGCTGAACCGACTTGAATTGCGAATTGAAGGCGTGGCGGAGCTGCAGGAACCTGAAAAAGAAAGAGTTCGGAAGCTGGAATTTATTCTTCAACCTATCGAATGTAAATAGCCCCAGCTCATCGCAGATATCCCTCAAATACTTGATGCCCTTGCCGGCCCACAGACCTGGATCCTGCAAAGAGTGGAACTCCCTGAGCCTCGGATTGCACCAAAGTGGTGTGTTGGGGGACCATCTGGCCTTTGCCAAGTTAGGTTTAATCACTACCGTGTGCCATGCCTTAATGATCGCTTTCATAGCTAGGGTCGAGGGTACCGCAGAGCCCTCCGACCCCCTATAGAGTGCGTTGCGGAGGGCCTCAAAAGATCCTAGGTGTGCCGCCTCCAGGACAACTGACGCATTGGTGTCATCCGAAACCAGCCAGTTATGTGCATGGGTGAGCATTGCTGCTAGATAGTAGGTGTGAAAGTCTGGGCAGGCAAGTCCCCCCTGTGTCCATGGTCTACACAAAATCTTTTTACTAAATCTGGCCGGGTGTGATTGCCACAAGAAGGAAGCTACTGAGGAGTCTAGTTGCTGGAGAAGAGACTTGGGGATCCATACCGGAGAGTGCCGTAAGATGTACAGCAAGACCGGGAGTAGTTTCATTTTTATTAAATTAATTCTCCCTATCAGAGATAGTGGGAGGTTTGACCAAGCCTTCAGTTTTAGTTTACACCACTGCAGCACCGGGGACAAGTTAAGTTTGAAAAAATCTTTAGTGTTGGACGAGATATTTATCCCTAGGTATCTGATGGTATCCGCCCATTGTAGAGGCGAAGTAGGATCACTCAGCCTCCTTGCCCCGGGGTCTATGGGTAGAATTAGTGATTTGCTCCATTTGAGGCCAGAGAGAGTCGCGAAACGGTCCAGAAGCCGAAGCGCCCCGGCGAGCGAGGGACCGGGGTCCCTGAGGAAGAGAATCAAATCATCGGCATACAATGCCAGCTTCTCGGTCACCGAGCCGACCCGTACTCCAGACACCTCCCTCGACCTCCGCAGGGCCTCAGCCAGAGGCTCCATTACCAGGGCGAACAATGCAGGTGATAGAGGACACCCCTGTCTTGTTCCCCTCCTAATCGGGAAAGAGGGCGAGAGGCCACCATTCAGTTTGATACGGGCGGTGGGTGCCCTATATAGTAGGCCGATCCATTTCCGAAAAGTTGGGCCGAAGCCAAAACCCTCCAGAACCTGCATCATATAGGACCATCTGACTGTATCGAAAGCCTTTTCGATGTCGAGGGATACCAGTACCCGGGAGGCATTCTCTTCGGGTGGGAGCTGGAGATGGGTAAAGACTCGTCTAAGGTTAATGTCCGTGGACTTGCCCGGCATAAAGCCTGTCTGATCTATGTTGACTAGGGATGGTAAAACCTTCATGAGTCTATTGGCTAGCACTTTTGTGAGTATCTTAAGATCGTAGTTCAGCAACGAGATGGGTCTATAGGATGAGCAACAGGTGGGGTCCTTCCCTGGCTTGGGCAGCAGCACTATATGCGCCTGGTGCATGCTGTCTGGTAGCCTATCGGATTCCAGGCAGTCTGTGTATAGCTGATTTAATTTAGGGACCAGTAAAGTAGCGGTATTTTTGTACCAGTCCCCAGGTAGACCATCCGGGCCCGGGGATTTATTGTTGGGCAAGGAGTATATTGCTGCCTCTATTTCCAGACGTGTTAACGGCTTGTCTAACGCTATCCTGTCCTCCTCGGAGAGGAGAGGCAAAGTATTTCCCCCCAGTTCCTCTAGCCCAGCAGCAGCTGAGCCAGAGAATGGGTCGTCATACAGGTTGCTATAGAAACAATGGAATTCCCGCAGTATACCTTCGGGGTCCATAACCTGGCAACCAGTGGATGTCTGAAGTCTAGGGATTACTGTTTGGAGCGTAGGTTCTGCTACAAGGTTGGCCAGTAGTTTCCCGTTCTTGTCCCCTGACTCGAAAAGCTTGGCTACAAGCTTTTGCGCATCTGAGTGTACCAGCGAGGTGTAGTGGAGCTTCAGATCTCTTCTCGTTTGTGCTAGGGTAGAATAATTTTCAGGCGTTGGATGCTTCGTGAAAAGATCCAGTGCCGCCCCTTCGCTCTGTTCCAGTTGAGTGGTCTGTAACGCAAAGCCGGATCTCACTGCCTTGATGGAAGAGATGTATTCTCCTCTGGCATGAGCCTTGCCCGCCTCCCAGACCACGTCAAGGGAAGCCGATCCCTCATTTGTCTGCCAGTATTCCCTGAGTCTGGGCTCCACCAGCTCCTGGACCTGTGGGTTGGCTATCCAATGGGATGCCAGTTTCCAGCATCCCGGCTCGCGGGGGGTGCCCAGACTCAAGCCAAGCTCTAGCGGTGAGTGATCTGAAAGACCTGCCGGGAGATAGGAGACTGTTCTGACTTGGGACAGTGCAGAAGCCGACCCGAACATGAAGTCTATGCGGGATCCCGACCTATGTGATGCTGAGATATATGAATATGTTCTCTCCTCCGGATGCTTCCACCGCCAGAGCTCTTGGAGACCAAAGGTGTCTGCCCAGAGCTCCAAATCGGGGGGGGGGGGCAGTTCTAAGGGGGTTAGTAGTATCTTTGTTGTGGTCAAGGATGGCGTTGAAATCCCCTCCGACTAGAATATTATGGACCCGTAGGGGGGCTATTTTTGTAAGGACCGTGTACAGGATGGAGGAATTAAATGGAGGGGGGACATATACATTAATTATTGCCCAGCGTTGGGCATACATTTCGAGGATAAGGATGATGTATCTTCCCCCAGGGTCCGTGAAGACCTGTTCCACTGTGCAGGGGAGTGACTTGTTTAACAGGACAGTCACGCCCCTCGCGTAGGAGGAATATGTGGCATGAAACCCTTGTTTGACCCATGCCCGCCTGAGTGCTAGGATTTTGTTGCCCATCAGGTGGGTTTCCTGGAGAAACAAAATGTGAGGTTTGTGGGATTTCAGAAATTTAAATACTAATGATCTTTTTATCTTGTCATTCAAGCCCCTAACATTCCAAGATATCAGCCTTAAATCTATACCCATTTGAAGTAGAGAATTTTGATGACATTAGGATCATAAAAGACCCATACCCAGTAATATTCTGGCCATAGGCCCGCTGCAGAGGTAGTCCACAGGGTGTCGCAATCTAGTGGAACTGGAGAGAACAAAGTGAAAAAATAGAAAATAGTATGTGACCCAGAGAAGTATCAAAATGATGACAGCATAGTCCAGCAAGGAAAATAGTGTAGAACCCGAGCAGGTGTGGAAACTTACAAACAGTACAAATAACGCCCTACCGCCTGGCATATCCCCAACTTTCGCCGAGGCAGTTTCTTACCCTAAACTTGATTGTAGATGTCGCCTTCTGGAGGCTCAAAGTCTCTGAGATAACCTCAGTGTGAGTTCAACCTAGAACATTAGGCGAGAGTGAGGGAACTTGCATCCCATTACAGTGGGAGGAGACCGGCCCTCTGGAACAGCGGAGCAGTCCCCTCAAGAAGCGAGCTGCCCCAGGTAGAGGTAGGTCTCCTGGTCCTTCACTTGGAAGCAAACAACAAAACCAAACAAAACAGGGGGGGTCGGCTGTGTTTCACTTGTAGAGGTACTTTGGGGTAACTCCGGGGCTTGCAGGAAGTTGAGTAGGATAGAGCAAACCAGGATGTGAAAGAATCAGGCATCTAATAGATCGGTGGGAGGAATCTTTCATTGCAGGGTGGTCAACCAGCTATCAGCATCCGCAGGGTTGTCGAAGAAGCGGACCTCTCCACCATGTTGGACACGCAGGCGGCTTGGGTATAGCATTCGATATTTAATGTTCTTGTCTCTGAGCCGTCTGCGGACGTCATTGAAGGTCTTTCTCCTCCTCTGCAACTCTGCCGAGAAGTCGGGGAAAAGGAGAACTGAGGCGTTGCCGTATTTGAGTGCGGCGTGTCTGCGGGCCTCAGAGAGGATCCTGTCCCTGTCCCGGTAATTGAGGAAGCGGACCAGGAAAGGTCTGGGGATATTCCCCGGAATGGCTCTGCCCGTAGGCACTCGGTGGGCCCTTTCAACAACATAGGTAGGGGGAACATCCGTCAGGTCGAGTACATTTTTGAAAAACTCCTCCGCAAATACAGCAGGGTGGTCCCCCTCTTCTCCCTCAGGCAGACCGAGGACTCTGACATTGTTGCGTCGCAGCCTATTTTCTGCGTCATCCGACTTTGCGACAAGGGACTGTACTGTGCGTTGTAGCTCAGCAATGGAGGTGGAGTGATTGGCCGTCAGATCCTCCGTGGCCGACACTCTTGATTCTGTCTCAGACATCCTCCCCCTTATCTTGTCTAGATCATTCCGTATGAAATTGCACTCCTCAGCAAGGTGGTCGATGCGTACCAGTAGCGAAGTCCTACTCTGCTCGATCGCAGCAAGGATTATGGCCGTGTTGTCATGAGATGACGGGGCCACCCCCTCCACCTCCGGGGCCTCGCTGGGATCAATGTCTAGTTCGGCTAGCAAGGCCCGGATTCGCCCGACCAGGACGGGATCCGTGTGCGGGGAAGATGGCGGTGGTACCCGGAGGGGTGTGTGGGCCCTTGTGGCTTTAGAGCTCCCCTTGCCTTTCTTAGAGGAGGAGGGCATCTGGCAGGTCACACAGGGGTAGGATTTGCAGCCGTGCTCAGAGGAGGCTTTAGGAAGCAATGAGAGCCCAGCCAGACTGGCCGCAGTGATCAGAACACAGGGGGTCTCCAGGCACCCGTCACTCAGCAGCCAACACCCGGCTGACAGTTAGGGAGGATGTGAGGCTGGAGGTACAGGGGTGAGGGTGGCTCAGAGCAGTGTAGTATAGGCAGGCAGGCAGCAGAGGACTCCAGGATCTATCATCCAGGCCACCTCAGCAGCAGTCACAGTTCTTGCAGGGCAGCACTCTAGGCCAAGGCAGCGGTGGGCAGAGAGGACAGGGCGGAGGGGTGGGAGCCAAGGATCCGAGCTCCGGAAGCACTCGCGGGGCCGCGGCTCAGGAAACAGCGGTGCTTTGCAGGCCGCACTAGGCCGCACCCGGCCGGGCGGGACCACGGCTTCCACGGATGTCCCCAACGGCCAGACAGGCCTCCGGGCCTCACTAGATGGGCGGCACACTAGGCCAAGGCAGCGGTGGGCAGATAGGACAGGGCGGAGGGATGGAAGCCAAGGATCCGAGCTCCGGAAGCACTCGCGGGGCCGCGGCTCAGGAGACAGCGGTGCTTTGCAGGCCGCACTCGGCCGGGCGGGACCACGGCCTCCACTGACGTCCCCAACGGCCAGACAGGCCTCCGGGCCCCACTAGATGGGCGGATGGACAGGCAGGGGAGAGTGGATGACCCTCCTTACCTTCAGTCAGGCCCAGAGTCGTCCGTCCGGGAAGACGCCGGGACGGCAAGATGGCGGCGGCCGCGGACGAGAGGAGCAGTGCTGGGCAGACGTCCCCTGGCAGAGCTGCTGTACAATTTCTGACTCAGAATGCTCCAGAGGATCGAGGGGGACCCGCTGGCAGGCAGGTAGATGCTGATTCCACTATAGGCTGCAAGGTTGGCATCGGATGGGATGTAGAAAACCCGGAGCTCCCCTTTGACACGTCCGCCGCTGATCACATCAGGACACGCCCCCCCTCACCATACATCTTTGACCAGAGCTAATTTCCATGATCTACTTAACTACAGCTTGATGACTCAGACATACGACCTTTTAGGCTAGCTTTTGTCTCCCAATCCACATTTCAGTTTAAATGATTATGCATGACCTTTTAGGCTAGCCGTACTGTCTCCCATTTCTCAAAAGACTTCACACAATAGATACATAACGAGCTCCCAATACACATCTCACAAGGAAAGGATCTGTAGCATAATTGAGGTTCATTAACATTACACAAGCAGACAGGTGACACATCAGCATCTCTTAATTTAACCTGTTGAGTTCAGGATCAACAAAATAGTTATTTACAGATCCTGGGAAATATTGGGGAATAATATTACAGACCCATTTTAAAACAATCCAATACATATTCTCAATGTCCATTATTTCCTGGCTCACCCTGTGCCCAAAATGACCCCTGTCACAACAACGTATATACAGCATTGAATCTGATTAGTACAGATCATAGTGGGGTTTTCATTCACCCTGTGCCCCTAATAGAGACACAGGGTGGTTTACACATAAGAGGCATTGGGGAAGCTGAAGCAAGGGTATCTCATACTTTCTAAGAGATTCTGGGTTCCCCGGGCCCTCCCGTTACATCTCTCCCCTTTCGGCAGGAGACTAACACAGGAGGAGACCCCAGACAGGTTGACTCCGAAGTTAGTCCATAGGTCCATTCCTCTAATGCCGGTATCCACACAGTACCCCAAATAAATTGCTCCAAACAGAGCATTACTTACCCAGCCAACCTCTGACTCTTTCAGAAAACATACCCGCCGCTGGGGAGAAGCCTGGACTGACCCTTCTCCCTGGGGTCCTTACAGCTGCTGGAGAGACGACAGGGTGACTGGGCTCAGTCCGTCCTGCTGTTGGGGATCTGGGCCGACTGCCCAGCATCCCTGGGGTATACAAGTGGAGACTGAAGTCCCATCCACTTGTGGTAGGTGAAAATCCCCCAGTGCTTGCAAAGCAAGGCTGACATCCTCCCGTCTCAGGGTCACACCATTTTCTGGGGTTGTGTCAGTGAAAACCGAAGTCCCATCCAGTACCACAGGAACTCCCTCTTCTGTTAGTTGAGAGCAGAGGCCCGCGGCACTCTGCTCTGTTGCCAGCTCTTCTGCTGGGTTGCTGTGAGTGGAGACCGCAGTCCCATCCACCGATATCAGCTCAAGTTGCAGTTGTGTGCAGAGGCCAGTAGCATTCTGCCCTGCTGCCAGTGATTCAGCTGGGGGTAAAAGCTTTACCACCTCAGCTTGTTGCTGGAGAGAGGGGCCAACTGCCCCGGCTCCCTGAAACTCCACAGTTGTTTCCGGTGCTGGGCAGAGGTTGATAGCACTCTGCCCTGTTGCCAGCACTTCTGCTGGGGACTCCACACCATCTGCTCTGGCTAACTGTTGGGGGGGGGGAAAGGGCTGCTTCTCCTCCCTGCATCTCTGAAATCCACTGGGAAAGAGGACCGATCACCTTCTCACCTCGGGCCTCCAAAACTGCCACGGGTGTAGAGCAGGGGTCTGCAGTACTTTGTCCTGCTGCCAGTACTTGAGCAGGCGATGCATAATCCCTAACATTGTCTGAACAGTCCCTTAAGTCCAAACCTTCTGTAATCTGTGGCTGGGGAGATGAGCCAACTGCCCTAGCTCCCTGGAACTCCATATCATCCACTTCGGCTTTAGGGATGGCAATCTTCAGATTTTCCACTGCCGATTCTTCAGCCAGGATTTCAGAGTTGTCCACTGGTATTTCCTGATAGTCCCAGGCAAAGGTAGCACCACCCTGCTGCTGAGCAGATTCTAGCAGCTGTCTGTAGGCGATCTCTGATTGGCGTATTTCCACCATTCTCCGCTCATGTTGCCGCTCTAGTTCTCTTTTGTCGCTCTCGTTCTCTCTCGTCGTTGTCGTTCTCCTTTTTGTCGCTGTCGTTCTCTCTCTTGTCGCGCATCCTGCAGCTGGATGTCTTTAATGGCTTCCTGTACGGCGGTCTCTGATGGGTTAGCACCATATAATGCCAACCGCTGTCGAACTCGTTGCTGAAACAAGTCTTCAACTGACCGGGGTCCTGCATCACCATCCCTCTGATCCATCTCGGCTAGCTCCCTGATCAAGGTGGCCTTGTTCTTTGTCCCACTGGTCCCTCCACGGCTCTCCAGTAGGTCTTTCAGCTTGACTTTCCTGCAGGCTGCATAGCTGGTCCTTCACTGTGGTGGTTTGAAGTGTCCCAGTAACTGGAGGGAAGATCCCACTGCTGCCAACCAATGTAACGGCACCCCAAATCTGAAAGGGGGTTAACGCCCCTTAAGCGATTCCCTCTCCTGGACACACATTCGCTACTGATATTCCACAGTCAGGCGACCACTTCCCATAGGATTAATCCTTCCAGAAGAACGAGACAACACGCTCTGTATCTTCCCAAGATAGACTCTGTTTATTGAAAAAACATTGCAACTTTTATACACATAGAGGGGAGTTTCTTATTTTATTCTCACCATACATCTTTGACCAGAGCTAATTTCTATGATCTACTTAACTACAGCTTGATGACTCAGACATACGACCTTTTAGGCTAGCTTTTGTCTCCCAATCCACATTTCAGTTTAAATGATTATGCATGACCTTTTAGGCTAGCCGTACTGTCTCCCATTTCTCAAAAGACTTCACACAATAGATACATAACGAGCTCCCAATACACATCTCAAAATGAAAGGATCTGTAGCATAATTGAGGTTCATTAACATTACACAAGCAGACAGGTGACACATCAGCATCTCTTAATTTAACCTGTTGAGTTCAGGATCAACAAAATAGTTATTTACAGATCCTGGGAAATATTGGGGAATAATATTACAGACCCATTTTAAAACAATCCAATACATATTCTCAATGTCCATTATTTCCTGGCTCACCCTGTGCCCAAAATGACCCCTGTCACAACAACGTATATACAGCATTGAATCTGATTAGTACAGATCATAGTGGGGTTTTCATTCACCCTGTGCCCCTAATAGAGACACAGGGTGGTTTACACATAAGAGGCATTGGGGAAGCTGAAGCAAGGGTATCTCATACTTTCTAAGAGATTCTGGGTTCCCCGGGCCCTCCCGTTACAGGGTTAAAGCAGGTTGTGGGGAGGCGATACAATGCCTCCTCACTGCCTGTCAAATGCTCTCTGAAGAGTGACTTGAACACAGATGACTCTTCAGAGAGCATCACACGTGTGTAAGAGTCCTTATGGTGACACAATGGCTGGTGTGGCAGTGATCAGGGACACTGGGACTGGTGTGGCAGTGATCAGGGACACTGGGACTGGTGTGGCAGTGATCACAGACACTGGGACTGGTGTGGCAGTGATCAGAGTCACCAGGACTAGTGCGGAGGTGATTAGGGACACTGGGACTGGTGTGACAGTGATTGAGAACACTAGGACTGTGTGGGGGTGTGTTGCACTTGGGTTGACATGCATGATTATTGGCACCCCAAACACAGCAAGCAGATGTATGTTTTTCCCTAGGGAAAAACTCTTGACAAATGTGTCAAAACGCATGGTTGAAAATACACGAAGCTCAACGCTAAAAAAGCTACATGAGCTACTTTGGCACTTTTGTCATGTGTAGGGCAGCCCATAGAGATTATGTTTTTTCACATATTCATTACAATGCAATCTGTTCGAGCGGTTGCAGCAGAACACAAAAGAAAAAAAATAATTTAAAACATTTTTTTGCTTTATTTTGTTAACAAACATTTATGTACAAACATTTTTGCAGCATTGTAATGTCATAATAGAAATACACATAGTTTTAAGACAAATAAAACAGCATAAACTTTCCAACCTTATAGATTCATCACATTGGTCTTCGATCTACCAAATGGTGAAAATCTGGCTGAAATTCTCATAGCCCTCACCTTTAGACAGTATCTTCCTTCTGAAACTGTCCATACAACTTTCAGGTAACCAAATTCGTCTCTTCAAAAGGTCTGTTTATATATACTGTACCTGTTAAATGTGAAAAATGTATTGCTTGCAGGAATATGAGAATGACAACTCTGAAAAAAGCTGTTTGCTACTTAGCCTCCTTTTGGTAGAAATATATCCTTCCTTTACATGTAAATTGTAGATTTATACATGGGCCTGCTATCTTTGATAATCAGTGGCTACCCACAGACCAGGGTAATCTTGAGGCATTTTTATGCATTTGATTCCAAATCATGACTAACATCTTCACCCACATTTTGAGTAACGAGTTTACAACCTATGGTGGATAGGAGTATCATATTCAGCTGAAAATGTCACCAATTGATAAACCACAAAGTAATCAACAGGAGAAGCCTGCTAAACAAAGTGCTTAACATGCACTACTCTTTTCATTCAAAATTAGTCTTCATCAATGTGTTCTGCCCATCCTGGGATCTCTTAGAGGACCATAGACTGAGGGTTTCCAAGGAGAAGTGGAGCAAGTCTAAGTAACGCTCTCACTGGCATTCTGAGGTCTTGGAATTTCAACAGCAGCTCAGAAAAACTACTGCTTCCTGGGGGAAAAAAACAATTACAGATTTATGATTAGCAATTGTCTGGTTGTGATGTCAACAAATCTCTCTCTCTCATTTCACACATTTTCAGCAAAAAGAGAAACTGAAAAGAGGGATAGCAGTGTCACAAGAATAGGCATATAATTTACATATATACACATGATATAATCAGTGGCATCTCTTGAGGTAGTCCTCCACGACAACTGTAAGGTCCGATGGTGCACTAACGTGCATTATGTTGCACATTACTGTACATTAAGGTAGACCAGTTATTTAAATGGGCTAACAAAACACTGCCATGGGCCTAAAAATACATCTGCACCTTTTTATTGTTACTCTGAATAGTGGTGTGCTGTAATGCACCTGCATCACTTGAGGCCAGTTTTAGAGGAAGATAGAAAAAAAAAAACACTCTACCTGAAATATAAAATCAGACTGAACCCAGAACTTGTACAGCTCTGTGATTAACGTGAAGAACAGTTATGCAAATTCTGGAAGTAAACTAATTCAGCCAATATTCCTCATAGAGGTCCGTGAGAAAAAAAAAATTACAGTGGAGATGTTCCCACACATGTAATTTTGATTGATTGTAAGAATACCAAGACACTACTAAGAAAAAAAAGATCAGGAACAGCTACTTCTAAAAAAAAAATTGTGACTGGAATATTTTATTTATTTAGACTTTATTTTATTTAGGACATATTTCAGCATACATTACAAAATACATATACATTTTATAATCTCACATACCTCCTGTATTTAATTAAACCTAACCCATCCCCATACATCACCCCCCCCCCAGATCTGTTACTTTCGCCATCTTAGATTATCTCGGGCCCATCCGTTTCTATCATAGCTACTGCGTATTTCTCTGTTCGCTTAAACTCACTCCATTTCATCCAAGTTGTTCTATGTCTTTTCTCCATTCCCTGCTCCCTGCTGCACAAGTACTCCATCTCACACACATAATCTACTCTCTGTATCCATTCTTTTATAGAAGGCTTCTCTACTCGAAGACATTTTTTTGGGATCAGAGCCTTTGCAGCATTGAGCAGGAGAGGGACCAACGTTTCTTTATATTGTTTTTTGGTTTTGTTTGTCCCGTGGAACAACACGTTCCAAGCATTTTGAGGGATCCTTTCCCCAGTTATTTCCTTGATGTAAGATAGAACTAACTAGGGTGGGATTTTAAGTGAGACAATCCCTGGGATTAGCCTCCATCCCCGATATTTTGGAAAAAAGCAACAACTGGTGGGACTTTAAATGAAGCAACACTGCGGAGTTAAATGCATCAATCAATAAAACATGGTTTAATGGATACAAGGAATACATACATCATGAGATAGCAAAAAACATTATACTGAATAGTAGCAACATAATCATAGGGTAATAATGTATAATTATTAAACAGTAGCAATATAATGATTATCTCAACATAATAAATACTGCACATGAGGTAGGCAGACCAAAATTGTAATGATAAGGCTCCATTGTACACAGAAGCTGATAAACTGCAGTTTATTGGCGTTTTTTTTTTTTTTAAAAAGCCCATTAACTGCACTCTATGTTAGCCTATGTGTTCATGTACACATAACGTTTTTTAGCTTTAATGAGCAGTGGAGTTAATGGGCTTTTTTCTGAATGCAAGAAATTCGCATTCAAATTGCCGTTTTTCGGCAGAAAAAAAGGCAGCAAAACGCTCATAAACGCTGGCCGCGAGCGTTTTTGGTCCATTAAAAAAAAAAAATTATAAAAAAAAACCCCCAAAAAAAACGCTACACTGAAAAACGCTAATAAAAGCTATTAAAAAAACGCTGATAAAAGCTAGCTTTTTCTGCTGCTTTAAAAACGACCGTTTTTGAGCTTCTGTGTACATGGAGCCTAATAACATATAAACCACGATAGATAGGTGCATATTGGTAAACTATATAGGTAAAAATGTTAAAACATGATCACTGTGATAATATTAACGATTAAAATGGGTTTTTTTTTGTTTACCATTATCTATGCTAAACAAAAAAAAAAACCATTTTAATCGTTAATATTATCAAGATTATACCAGCGTACCATTATGAGGTGAGAGTGTTTGGAAGGGTTTCCCTCCCCTCTCCTTTATTTTTATACATTGTGAGAATCGTGATCTTTATTCTTTTTTTTTTTTTACAAACTTTTTTTTTTTATTGTGTACAAAATAATGGTACAAACATTATGTCATGACATCAGAGAATTGCAGTATTTTCCATCAATAATTATAATGATTTATGACAGAATAACCGCCTGTATTTATTTATGACAACATCTATTACAAATCGAAAATAAATGATTTAGTAGTGTTTTGAAATGTGGGGTTATTTTCGTGTATAAAAGAATTGGATGTGAAAAGGGGATTCTAATTAGGGTCTAAAAGGTAGTTTGAATATGTGAACCATAGGTTCCATTTTTTATCCAGTAGGTGCATGGTATTGTGCAAGGTATGATTTTTTTTTTCCATAAGGTAAATGTCATTTATTCAAATTTTCAATTGGGAAATTGGTAACGATGGGGATTTCCAATGATAAGCTATCAGCCAGTGGATGGAACCACAAATTGTATGGACAATTCTTAATTGAAAAGTGTTCAAACCCAGAATCGGGGCGAACAAGAGACAGTTGGGAAGGGTAAGGGTTATAATTTTGTTTGAAATTTTAGAAGAAAATTTCTTGAGTCGTTTCCATAATTGGGCTGCTTTTTCACAGTCCCAAAAAATGTGAGGGAAGGAGCCAATTGAGGTGCAATCTCTAAAGCAGGTATTATTGGGAACTGTGGGAAATATAGAATGGAGTTTGGCTGGAGTATAATACCAGCTGGCAAATAGCTTAACTGCAGTTTCCCTAATTGTGAAAGATTTAGTGCATTTAAGAAGATTGTCAATACATTCAGACCATTTCTCGAGGGGCAATACGAAATCGTATTCTTGTTCCCATTTGAGCATGTATGGTAATTTATCCTGGTTGGTGTTATTGATCAAGTTTAGATATATCTCTGATATTAGGCCTGTTCTTCTTGGGGATTTAGTACAGATATTATCATAGAATGTGGGAGATGTATTGTCTAACAATGGGAAATTTGAATTATAGAAGTTTCTAATTTGGAAAAAATCTTCTGAGTTCTGTATTGGGAATGTCGTATTTGGTTATTAATATCAAGAACGAAGTGAATGAAGTATTCTCAATAAATCTATTAAGGGTGATTAGATTATTGTTAATCCACCAAGCAAATTCATCAGTGTTTTGGTAGCTTTTTAGGAACTTAGGATCGCCTAAAAAAGAAGCAAGGGGAGGTGTGGGAGAGGCTAATGTAAATTTTTTATTATGCAGTTTCCATGATTGGTATGAATGGGCCACTAAGAGGTTCAGCCTTAACAAAAAGTATGATTGGAAACTTTGTTGCCCCATAGTAATCCCGATATAGAATAGGGTAGTATTGAGTATTTTTCAAATATCACCCACGGGATTTTCGGGTAGTGTAAATGCCATTGAGCAATCTGTGCCCATCTTGCAGCTAGATAATATGACCAAAAGTTCGGGAGTCCCAATCCACCTCTTTTCGTGGACATATATAATACAGATTGGGCAATTCTTGGGTGGGATGTCCGACCATATAAATTTATTGACTTCCGATTGAAATTTAGTAAGTATCAATTTATTTATTCTAATTGGGAGTGCTCTAAATAGAAATAATAATTTTGGTAGAATTGACATTTTGATGACAGTAATTTTACCTAAAAATTAAATATTGAAGGATTTCCAGGTTTTTAACACCAATCTCAGTCTTTGTAACATGGGTAAATAATTTTTGGTGGCTAAATCTTTGGGGTCTGGGGTAAGGTGGATACCAAGATAAGGTAAAGTATCATTGGACCACGTGAAATTGAAGGATGTGCGTAATGAATCAAATTGTGAAGGAGGAATATTAATTGGCATTCCCACTGATTTTGAAACATTTACTGATAACCCTGATAGAGCAGAATTTTTTTTGAGTGTGGCTAGTAAGTTTGGTAAGGCTATTATGGGTTGGATAAGAAATAGTATCATGTCATCCGCATACATACTGAGTTTGTACGTTTTGTTATTAGAACCCTTTATATCTGGGTGTTGTAGGATGGCAGCCGCTAGGGGTTCGATTGCTAGGGCAAACAATAGAGGTGAAAGGGGACAGCCTTGCCTAGTGCCTCTTCCAATTTTGAAGAATTCTGAGTTACAGCCTGGCAATTTTATTCTAGTGGCAGGGTTATGGTATAGGGCATGAAATGCATGAATAAATTCACCATTAAAACCATACTTTTGTAAAACTAAATCTAGGTATCTCCAGGTGACACTATTGAAAGCTTTATTAATGTCTAGACTTAATAGTAGGACTGGGTGAGATTTGATATGTGCTTCCTGAATTATATTAGTTACTAGACGTATGTTGTCTGTGATCTGCCTGCCGGGGATAAAGCCTGACTGAAAGGGGGATATCAGAGAGGGGATTATTGTTGCTAGTATATTTGCCAGAAGTCTACTGAAAATTTTAAGATCATTGTTAATTACTGAAATTGGCCTATAATTTTGGGGTAGTGTATGGTCTTTATTTGGTTTCGGGATTAAGGACATATTAGCCAACAGCATTTCTTCAGGGAACTGGTCTCCTTTCAAAATGGTATTGTATAGATTTGACAATGACGGAATAAGAAGTTGTGGGAACTGTTTATAATAAAAGGACGATAATCCATCTGGACCAGGTGCTGAGCCTCTCTTAAGGGATTTAATATTTTGTGTAATTTCGTCTTCAGTACACGGGGAATTTAGTGTGTCAATCTGAGTAGGGGATTATTTGTTCCCCTCTCCTTTATATACCATTGCTTATATCTATATCTATATCTATATATATATATATATATATAATTTCTACCAATTTGACCATTCTATTTGTTTATAGATACATCCAGCATCAGCTCCTGACAAGTGGTAACAACAACCACGAAACGCGTAGAGCTTGTTATGATGCGATGTCACAGTGATCATGTTTTAACATTTTTACCTATATAGTTTACCATTATGCACCTATCTATCGTGGTTTATATGTTATTATCATTACAATTTTGGTCTGCCTACCTCATGTGCAGTATTTATTATGTTGAGATAATCATTATATTGCTACTGTTTAATAATTATACATTATTAACCCTATGATTATGTTGCTACTATTCAGTATAATGTTTTCTGCTATCTCATGATGTATGTATTCCTTGTATCCATTAAACCATGTTTTATTGATTGATGCATTTAACTCAGCAGTGTTGCTTCATTTAAAGTCCCACCATCCTAGTTGTTGCTTTTTTCCAAAATTTCCTTGATGTAGTCTAAAAATGCTATGCCAACACTCTTTTATTTTTTGACACTCCCACCAAATGTGTATTGTTGTTCCCCTTTGTCCACACTCCCTCCAACACTGGGGAGATCCATTTGGCTGAAAGTGATTAATTCTCTCCGGGGTCAGGTGCCACCTTACCAAACCATTATAATTAGCTTCTATCGTAGTAATATCTGTTGCATAATCATATACTGCTCCTATCATTTGTTTTTCAACTAACTTTATTACAAGGTCTTGTTCCCATTTTCCTATGAAGGGGAGGGCCCCACTTCCTTCTAAGTCTGTTAATATTTCATACATTTGAGAAATTCCATGTTTCATAGGTGTTTTGATATTGCAAAGCTTTTCAATTGGGTTCAGTGTCTTCTCCTCTCTAACTGGTTGGGGAATTGTGCTTACAAAGTGTTTAAGTTGTGTATATTCCCATTCACTTACCGACTGCCACCCGTACGTTGTGATTAATTCTGCTCTTGTCCTTATTTTTCCTTGTGTCATTATGTCTTTTAATTGTGCTTCCCCTATATGCATCCCATCCGTATCCCGTTACCTGGAGTAAAAAATCTCGTTCCTGCCAACGGGATTAATGGGGAATTATATTCCCATTTTTCCCGTCTATATATTTTATCCCATACTTTAAATACAATTTTTGTTAGATCATGTGTTTCCAAACTGTGCACTCTATATTTCGGTGGAATCCAAATACCTTTCCCTAGTAGTGTCGTGTACAATGTATTTTCCATTTTTACCCATCTCTTATTTGTGTTTATGTTTGCCCATTCTAATAGCCTTGCCATTATTACCGCTGTATAATAGGATTTTTATAACAGCTTACCTGTAAAATCCTTTTCTTGGAGTACACCACGGGACACAGAGCTAGTCATTACATAATGGGTTAAGGGTCACCAGCGGTGATTGGACACTGGCACAACCAATGGAAGACAGTTCCCCTCCATATAACCCCTCCCATCAGGGAAGTACCTCAGTTTTGTAGCAAAGCAGTAAGGTTCCCATAAGAAGGGGGGGACCTCTGTGTCCCGTGGTGTACTCCAAGAAAAGGATTTTACAGGTAAGCTGTTATAAAAATCCTATTTTCTTTATCGTACACCACGGGACACAGAGCTAGTCATTACATAATGGGACGTCCCAGAGCAATGCTCATATGAAGGGGGGGAGACACAGATCAAAACAGGCCGCTTGCGGACCAGAAGCCCTATACTGCTGCCTGCAGCACACTTCGCCCAAAGGCGGAATCCTCATGTCCTTTCACATCTATTTGATAGAATTTGGAAAATGTATGGACTGAAGACCAAGTTGCAGCTTTACAGATCTGAGCCATCGAAGCCTGGTGGTGCACTGCCCATGAAGCACCTATCGCCCTGGTAGAGTGCGCCTTAACAGGAAAAGGAGGAGTCCTGTTCTTTAAACCATAAGCTTGAATAATTACTTGTCTAATCCACCTGGAAATGGTGGATTTTGATACCGCTTGGCCCTTCTTGGGCCCATCTGGTAAAATAAACAAAACATCTGTTTTACGTATCTGAGCGGTTGCTTGCAGATACACCTTTACTGCTCTCACTAGATCTAGAGAGTGTAATAATTTTTCCCCCGCCGTCCGCGGGTTTGGAAAAAAGGAAGGCAGAACAATGTCTTGATTCAAGTGAAAAGCCGACACCACCTTAGGTAGAAAAGCCGGATGGGGTCGTAGTACGATTTTGTCCTTGTGACAAATTAGATAAGGCTCTTTACAAGAAAGAGCTGCTAGCTCTGATACTCTCCTAGCAGAAGCTATAGCAATCAGAAAGGCCAACTTCCTACTTAATATAATTAAAGGAATATGGCGAATAGGTTCAAAAGGTTGCTTTTGCAACACTGACAATACCAAATTCAAATCCCATGGACACAAGGGAGTCCTAACTGGAGGATTTATCCTCAGTACCCCCTTAATGAATGTCCGAACTAGGGAGTGAGATGCCAATGGTCTCTGAAAGAAGACTGATAGAGCCGATATTTGCCCTTTGATGGTGCTAAGGGCTAAATTCATATCCACTCCTAACTGGCAAAAAGCAAGAATCCTACTTATTTCATACTTCTGAGGATTCCAACATCTGGATTCACACCAGGAAACGTATGCTCTCCAGACTCTCTGATAGATGAGTCTGGAGGCTGGCTTTCTAGCATTAATGAGCGTAGAAAGAGCCGGACCAGAGACCCCTCTCTTTTTAAAAATGTGGGTCTCAGCAGCCAGGCCGTCAACTTTAGCCTTTGTAAGGAAGGGTGGAATACTGGACCCTGTGACAACAGGTCGTGTCGGAGTGGAAACTTCCAGGGCCTTCCTATCGCCGTTTTTACAATCTCGGCGTACCAAGGCCTCCTGGGCCAGTTTGGGGCCACTAGGATTACTGGTATTCCCTCCTCCTTGATCCTGCGAAGCAGTCTTTGTAGAAGAGGGATCGGAGGGAATGCCTAGATCAGTGAGAACTGATTCCATGGAGTTATTAGAGCGTCTGTATTATTAGAGCGTCTGTCCCGTAGGCTAGAGGATCTCTCGTTCTGGACACAAAGTTGTCCAATTTCTTGTTGAACCTGGCAGCTAGCAGGTCTACATCTGGGTTTCCCCATCTCAGACATATGGCCTGAAAGATCTCGGGGTGAAGAGACCACTCCCTGGTAGCAGCTGCTGACGACTCAGGTAGTCTGCTTGCCAATTTTCCATCCCTGGAATGAAGATTGCAGAAAGGCAAGGTACATGCTCTTCTGCCCATGCCAGGATCCGGTTCACCTCTCTTTGGGCTGCCCGACTGCGGGTGCCTCCTTGGTGATTGATGTAAGCTACTGCAGTAGCATTGTCGGATTGAACCCGAACTGGGTAGCCCTGTAACCTGTATGTCCAGGTTTTGAGGGCTAGATATACCGCCCGGATCTCTAGCACATTGATGGGCAGGATCCCCTGAGTCTTGGCCCAGGTTCCCTGGGTAGAAGCCTCCTCGAATACTGCACCCCAGCCCGATAGGCTGGCATCCCTAGATACCACCTTCCAGGCCACTGGGAGGAAGGACTTTCCCTTCCGTAAATTCCTGGCTTCTAGCCACCAATCGAAGCTGTGGCGTACTTGTGAGGACAGGCGCATGGGTATATCCAGAGCTTGGCTCTTCCTGTTCCAGGAAGCTAAAATATTGCCTTGAAGTAGTCTCGAATGAAACTGGGCGTAAGGGACCGCCTCGAAGGAGGCTACCATCTTTCCCAATAGTCTCATGCAAAGGCGAATAGAGGGCCTCTTGTTTGCTTTGACCTTGTGGATCAGGTCTTTCAGAGACTGTATCTTCGGTTCTGGCAGGTATACCCCGTTTTGGGCTGTATCTATGATCATGCCCAGGTACCCTATCCTTCTTTGGGCCTGGAGAGAGGATTTTTGTAAATTTATAATCCATCCTAAATGCTCCAGGTATCCTACTGTAGTGTGTACAGCGTGACCCAATCCGTCCTTTGACTGATCTATTACTAGTAGATCGTCCAGATAGGCTGTTACCGCAATGCCCCGTGTTCTTAGGTTTGCTAACAGAGGAGCTAGCACCTTTGTGAATACTATGGGCGCGGTGGCTACACCAAACGGCAGAGCCACAAATTGAAAGTGGCGATCTTCTACCGCAAACCTTAGGAATCTTTGGTGAGCGGGGAGGATGGGTATGTGTAAATGTGCGTCCTTGATATCTATGGGCGCCATGAATTTTCCGCCCTTTAAAGTGGCGGCCACGGATCGGATCGTTTCCATTCGAAAATGGCGATCGTTCAGGAACCGATTTAGGGATTTTAGATCCAGGATGGGTCTGACATCTCCATTTGGCTTTGGAATCACAAAGAGGTTTGAGTAAAAACCTGAACCTCGCTCTTTTTGGGGTACGTCTGTAACTACCCCTTGAGCCATTAAGTGATTCAAACCTTTGAAGAAGGATTCTCTTTTTTGTGGATCCTTGGAGAGTCTTGAACCTCGGAATTGAGAAGATGGGATCTCTCGAAATTCCAGTTTGTACCCTGAGGATATTGTGGATACTACCCAATTGTCCTGGATTTCTGACCACCAAGTCGCTCAGAACTGACAAAGCCTTCCTCCCACTCGGCCGAGCGGGGGCGCCCCTTCACTGAGAGGCTTTGGGGGCTTGCTTATTAGCTCTTGCACCCCACGGCTTCTTGTTCTTCTGAGCTTGCCCCTTGGCTTTTGTGGGCGGCTAAAACAGGCCGCCGCCACTGGTTGGAGTCAGATTTCCCGGGAGCTGGGGAGAGAGCGTTTAAAACAAGATCTCTTGTTTTTCTTTCTCTCAGGTAAAAGTCGTTTTACCACTTGATCTTCTGTATATATTTTTCTAAATCTTCCCCAAATAGGCGTTCGCCATGGAACGGGAACTTGCCAACAGCTTTTTGCATGGGGTCTCCGCTGACCAATGCTTAAGCCAAAGTACTCTGCGCATCTGTACCAGCTGGAGTGTAAGGCGTGATGCCTGTATGATAGAATCTCTCATGGCATCCACTGTGAAGCATAAGGCTTTAGGCAAATTTTCCCAATTTCTAGCCTGCTCTGAAGGCAGTTCCTTCAGCCCCTGCTTTACCTGTTGGCTGATGACCTGACCCATACCGACTGCTGCTACTGCAGGTTGGGTAATTGAGCCGGCCAAAAGGAAGGAGGATTTCAACTTCCTCTCAGAAGGATCTTTTAAACCCTTGTACATTATCCACCGGACATGTCAGGTTTTTATTTACACAAGAAATAGCCGCAACTACCGCAGGCAGGCTCCATTTCTTTAAAAAAAAAAATTCCCCCATAGGATAAAGAATGTTAAACCTTTTTGGAGGTGAGAAACGCTTATCTGGATGTTGCCAGTTTGCGTATATTAGATCCTCTAGTAACGGATGAACCGGGAAGGAGCATGCACCTTGCAGGGATCTTAATGACCCTAGGGAGGAGACAGGTAATTCCGTTACCTCCGCAGAGGTTAACTTAAATGCACTGCTATAGCATTGTACCTGTGACCTTAAAATCTGGCTCCTCATCCTCTGCTGATGTAGCCTCCTCCTCCTCATCCTCCTCCCTCAGGTACTTCTGAAGGGAGGTCCAATACTGGAAGAGACCTGCTTCGCTTATTGTCCCTTTTTAGAGGACTTAGCGATTAAGGTAGCAATTTTTTCCTCCAGATTATTTAGGGCAGCTGATAAAGTGTCCTCAGTGACATATACAGGCCCAGGCTTCACTGGGGAAGCTGCCATACCTGACAGAGGTAATGGCTCATCCTGAACAGGTGCATTTAGCAACACAGGAGAGAAAGGTACCGAGTCAGCACAGTTAGAGCCTCCTCTCAGGCGGTGGTGCTTTCTTATCTCTTTTTGTCCGTATTACTTCCCCTGGAAGGCTTACTGTTTAGACAAAATACAAGGTACCTAAATGCATATACTACCGTATTCAGTTTAGCAAATACATTAAGTATGCAACTTTTAACACATAACTATGCATAACATGGATGTCTTCTAGGAAGTACCCAATCCAACCACATGGAGTCTTACGTCCCTGTATAGCTGCTGTGTTTCTCTGCCAGGAATAAGAGAACTAACGAGCTTGCTTGCTGCTGCAGTGCTTCTCACACTGACAGTCTTTTAAATTTGGCGCCGTTTCTGTGCCTGCGCGCGCCACGTGCCCGCGCACGCCTTCGCCCCCCCCCTCCGATAAAGCGCGCTCCCGCGCGCGCGGCCCTTAGCGCTATGGCGGTGGCCATAGTGAGAGAGGACTCTCATCAGCCCTTGTTCCCACTTACCTGCATCTGCAGGTGTCTGGTCGGCCACCGAAAGGAGGATCGGGGTGCCCCAGCAAGCTCAGCAGCGGAGGTGACGAGCAGTGTACTTCGCCGAAGCCGACACTGAACAGAGTGAGGTGAGTATATTCAGCTCTTTACTCCCCCCAGTGGTGGAAAAAAAGAAGACATCCACTTTTTGAAAAAGGTCCCAACCTAGTTATGGACCTTCTAATCTCACCTTATCCACGCCGCAGGTTTTTCTGCTGAAAGATTTCAGACAGATACCAAACTTCACCCTTCACGGTGGGCTATGTGTGCCAACCTTCAGGGATATGGGTTCCTATTTAAAGGATACCTCTCCCCTGGGCCTTGTACAAGACTCTTACCAGGACTTTATTGCGAAATAGCGAAAGTGCCAGTCCTCCGAAGAGAGACATTACAGGCGACGCCTCATGGATGAGGCCCGGATCCCATCCAGATTCAGCTCATTTGTAGGCGTCTTGGATGGATCCGAAAGCATAGCTCTTTTACCCCCAGAGGGTCTCTTTGGTAGAGCTTTCCTTTAGCACCTCCTAACGCGTCCAACACCTTTCGACACTGGCGAAAAAACTGAGGTACTTCCCTGATGGGAGGGGTTATATGGAGGGGAACTGTCTTCCATTGGTTGTGCCAGTGTCCAATCACCGCTGGTGACCCTTAACCCATTATGTAATGACTAGCTCTGTGTCCCGTGGTGTACGATAAAGAAAATATCTTTTAATATCAGGGACCGCCAACCGCCTTTGCTTTTTTTCTTAGACAGGAGCACATAACTTACTCTGGCTTTTCTGTTCTGCCAAATGTACTTCAAAATTATTGTTTTCATAACTTTAAAAAAACATTGAGGTATCTCTATCGGGAGCATTTGAAATTTATATACATTTTTTGGTAAAATCATAATTTTTAAAAATGTATCCTTCCTATCCAAGAGATAGGTCTCCTCGATAGTTTTTTTTATATCTGTTTTCACTTCATTCAGTAATGGAATATAGTTGGCACAGTATATTTTTTCCAGAGTAGGGGTTAATTTAATTCCCAGATAGGTCAGTGCTGTCTCCCAGGAAAATGGGAATTCCTGTTGCAACGCTATTGCCTCTTTCTTCTCTATTCCTAAGTTTAGTATTACAGTTTTTGTAGGATTTATCTTAAAGTTCGTAAGCTCACCGTAGTCTTTTATTTCTTTTATCACATTTGGTAATGACAATCTTGGCTTGGTAATGCATAGAAGTGTGTCGTCCGCATAGGCCGCAAATTTATGTTCTTCTTCTCCCACTCTAACCCCTCCTATATCAAAATTTTTCCTTATTTTTTCCAACAATGGCTCTAATGCAATTACATACAGGAGTGGTGGGAGCGGGCAGCCTCGTCTTGTCCCATTGAACATCTCAAAGGCGGACGACATACTTCCATTCACCTTCACCCTGGCCGTAGGATGTTTATATAGGTTTTCGATCCATCTCATAAATTTTGGGCCCATCCCTATGCTGCGTATTGTCTCCATCATAAACCCCCAGTCTACTCTGTCAAATGCTTTCTCAGCATCAATTGACATGAGCAAGACTGGGGGCCTTTTCTTCTGTGTCCTACGGATTAGTAGCATTGTTCTTATACTGTTGTCCCTACCCTCCCTTCCTAGAACAAAGCCTATCTGATCCACGTTTATTAAATCTGGCATCAAGTTCTTTAACCTTGCCGCCAAGACTGTTGCATATAGTTTTATATCTGCGTTTAGTAACGCAATAGGACAATAGCTGGAACATATGGATTTATCTTTGCCTAATTTGGGTATAATTGTGATGTCTGCTAAGAGAGATTATTTTCTGATTTCCTCATTTTCCCCTATTTGATTAAAATAGGTGCAAAGTGCTGGTACTAATTGCGTCCTAAATTTTTTATAGTATTTTATTGTGAAACCATCCGGGCCTGGACTTTTCCCCCCTGGTATTTTTTTTAGGGCGTTGTTAATTTCTTCTTCTATTATTCTCTCTAGAAGTTCTATATTCTCTGCTGTTATTTTTGGTAGATATAAATAGTGATTGGAATATAGTGCATAAATCCTTTACTGTGCACATCAAGGCTTTATGGAACCTTTTAATCGTACTACAGAATGAAATCATGGCATATTATTATGTTTGCTGAAGGTGTTACAAATATACACATACCAACAATATGGGGTTGATTAACTAAAACTGGAGAGGGCAAAATCTGGTGCAGCTGTGCATGGTAGCCAATCAGCTTCTAAATTCAGCTTGTTCAATTAAGTTTTGACAAAAAACATGGAAGCTGATTGGTTTCTATGCAAAACTGCACCAGATTTTGCACTCTCCAGCTTTAGTAAATCTACCCCATAGTGTCAAACCATGAAAGATTAGAAACAAAACAATACGAACCTTCAAGTTTTCCTTCCAGTAACATCTTTGGAGCAGGCACTGAATAGTAAACCAAGAAACAGGCCAACATACTAAGCTGGGAGTCTTCCACTGGCTGACCAGCTAAATAAGAGTGCAGAGTGAGGTCTCCTCCACCTATTGGGATGAGAGAATAAGGGAAGGAAATATTTATCATGTGCCAATTTGTATTACTAAATTAACATACAAAAGTTAACTATTGCAAAAAAAGCAATTGTGTCAATATGATGACATTTTAAATACACAAAGGCATTTAAGAATTTTTTACCAGGGACTAACTTGAATGAAGAAATAAAAGAAAAGCGCAAATTGATATTTTCTGATTTCAGAACTATGTGTGAACTAGCCCTAAAATATTTATTGAATTTAAGATTTACAATTTAATACAAAAATAAAACACATCAGCTTGACACCTATAGAATTACAGTGCATCTGGAAAGTATTCACAGTGCTTCACTTTTTCCACATTTTGTTATGTTACAGCCCTATTCCAAAATGGATAAAATTCATTGTTTTCCGCAAAATTCTACAAACAATACCCCATAATGACAACATGAAAATAGTTTGTTTGATATCTTTGTAAATTTATATATAAAAAGAAACAAACAAAAAAAAAAAACACCACATGTACATAAGTATTCACAGCCTTTGCTCAATACTTTGTTGAAGTACCTTTGGCACCAATTACAGCCTTAAGTCTTTTTGAGTATGATGCTACAAGCTTGGCACACCTATTTTTGAGCAGTTTTTCCCATTCTTCTTTGCAAGACCTCTCAAGAGCCATCAGGTTGGATGAGGAGCATCGGTGCACAGCCATTTTCAGATCTCTCCAAAGATGTTCAATAAAGTTCAAGTCTGGGTTCTGGCTGGGCCACTCAAGGACATTCACAGAGTTGTCCCTTAGCCACAGCTTTGTTATCTTGGCTGTGTGCTTAGGGTTGTTATACTGTCGGAAGATGAACCTTCGCCCCAGTCTGAGGTCCAGAGCGCTCTGGAGGTGTTCATCAAGGATGTCTCTTGTACATTGCTGTATTCATCTTTCCATCAATCCTGACTAGTCTCCCAGTTCCTGCCGCTGAAAAACATCCCCACAGCATGCTACCACCACAATGCTTCACTGTAGGGACAGTATTGGCCAGGCGATAAGCGGTTTTCTCCAGACGCGACGCTTGCCTTTTGGCAAGCTCCAGATGGGCTGTCATGTGCCTTTTACCGAGTGGCTTCTGTCTGGCCTCTCTACCATACAGGCCTGATTGGTGGAGTGCTGCAGAGATGGTTGTTCTTCTGGAAGGTTCTCTCTCCACAGAGAAACGCTGGAGCTCTGTCAGAGTGATCATCGGGTTCTTGGTCACCTCCCTAAGGCCATTTCTCCCCCGATCGCTCAGTTTGGCCGGGCGGCCCGCTCTAAAAAGAGTCCTGGTGGTTCCAAACTTCTTCCATTTACAGGTGATGGAGGCCATTGTGCTCATTGGGACCTTCAATTCTGCAGAAATTTTTCTGTACCCTTCTCCAGATCTGTGCCTCGATAAAATCCTCTCGGAGGTCTACAGACAACTCCTTGGACTTAATGGCTTGCTTTGTGCTCTGACATGCACTGTTAACTCTGGGACCTTATATAGACAGGTGTGTGTCTTTCCAAATCCTGTCCAATCAACTGAATTTACCACAGGTAGACTGCAATCAAGTTGTAGAAACATCTCAAGGATGATCAGTAAAAACAGGATGCACCTGAGCTCAATTTTGAGTGTCATGGCAAAGGCTGTGAATACTTATGTACATATGATTTTTTTTTTAATTTTTAATACATTTTGCAAAGATTTCAAACAAACTTCTTTCACGTTGTCATTATGGGGTGTTTGTGGAATTTGAGGGGAAATAATGAATTTAATCCATTTTGGAATAAGGCTGTAACCTAATAAAAAGTGAAGCGCTGTGAATACTTTCTGGATGCACTGTATGTTCACTGATGCATTATCATATCCCATGATGCCCAAGAAAACATGAGCGTGAACAAACCTGCCTCATGACCTTTTCCTGGTAAAGAATTGATGAAGGCTATTGTAGAGATAAAATCCCTCCAAAGTGAGGGAATCCTGGTTTGTCACCAGATCTACAATATGTATTATGCTTATGGGCAAAAAGTTATGTCCACTAATATTCCAAAAATTTTAATAAATCAAATAAACTAAATGAACAATTAAAGTGCTCCCAAAAAAAGAGCTTTTTTTGTGCTCCAAAGCAGTCCCTATGAGCCATAAATTCCACATGCCCACTCTTCAATGCAAACTGCACGGCAAGTGCTTCCTAATCTAAATGTTCATATAGCCCTGCTTCAGTGCAAGAAATTTACCACAGGTGCTTCTAAGCCCATATTATACATTCAGTGTACTGTAAAACCAGTCCAGTGCTTGTGTATTAAGTGCCACTTCACACATCCCCTTTGTTTTGGGAGCACTTTACTATTATTCCTGGGTGGATATTAGTGTGGTGTTCAGCTGCTGGATTGGGAGGAATTGGGAATACTTTTGGGAATACTTCTTAACCATAAGACCCTTCACACTGAGGTGGTTTTTGCAGGCGCTATTGTGCTAAAAATAGCGCCTGCAAACCGACCTGAAACAGCAGCCGCTGTTTCTCCAGTGTGAAAGCCCGAGGGCTTTCACACTGGAGCGGTGCGCTAGCAGGACCGCCCCAAAAGTCCTGCTAGCCGCATCTTTGGAGCGGTGAAGGAGCGGTGTGTTTACCGCTCCTCCACCACTCCTACCCAATTGAAAGCAATGGGACACCGCAGCTATACCGCCTGCAATGCGCCTCTGCAGAGGCGCATTGCGGGCGGTATTGACCCTTTTTCGGCCGCTAGCGGGGAGTAAAACCGCACCGCTAGCGGCCGAACACCGCCGCAAATCTAATGGTAAAGCGCTGCACCGCCACCGCACCTCCCGCCCCAGTGTGCAAGGGGCCTTAGCGCATATAAATCTGTCATTTAAATTTCACCAGAACTAATGTCCCCATTGGAAGTTTTCCCCTCTATTACTGTTCTGGCGTCAACACAAAATGTGGGATTTTCTTTTACTTTCACTTTTGATGATAACGGTAAACAGGACAGAACAGAGAGACTAAATGTCCCTAACGGGCACAGACAGCTATAAAAACCGACAAGTGCTCTACTCCACTTTATCCAAAACTAAAATAATATATAAACGTTTTTTATTTAGTTACACTTTACCATGAAACTCCCATGACACATTTTTATTGCCATCAGCATTCCCATTAGGACGTTTCATGCTTACTTCCTGTAGTGGTCACCACTGTAATATATTAAAGCTTAACGGCTCTTAAGTTTTCTTCTTTTTTTTTTTCAGGCTTTACCCTTTATTTTTACCTACTGATTCTGCCAGAAGCACACTTCCTTGGGTGATGATGCTCCCTTACTGTACTTTATCTACAGAGGAACAGCATTGTCAACCTGGGACAGAAGTGTTTTAAGACTATAGAACTCCTCCCCCTCTCCTCCTATCAATGACATAGGTCAGAAGGGTGAATAACTAGGCAAATAGAACTGCGCCCAATAAGAGGTCTAACAATAACAAGGATCAAAAGACCCAACTTCACAGTGCTGTTGCAAGAACCCTGCAGCCAAAAGCTGCATCCACAGAACATTAGACGTCCATCTGGTAGAACTTTGAAAAATTGTAAATAGAATACAAGACCATGTGGCTCCCTTACAAAGCTGTGCTACAGAGGCCTAATGCCAGAAAGTCCAGAAAACTATGACTGGGTGAATGGGCAAATAAAAGTGCAGGAAGAGATTTGTCCTTGAGAGTATAAACTTTTTCTATCAAATTTCTTATCCATCAAGCGATGGTGGACTTGGAAGCATGGTGTCCCTTGCGAGTTACTGAGAACAGGACAAAGAGGGAATCTGTTTGTCTGATCAAAGCTGTTGCTTTGAGGTAGACTCTTATGGCTTGGACTATGTTCTGGCAATGAAGAGAGATTTCCTGTGTGTGCTTTGGAGAATGGCAAAGGGATGGCTATGTTCTTACTTAGGTGGAAGACTGATACCACCTTAGAAAGAAGGGATTTTTTTTTTTAAAACAAGCGAGAGTGAAGTAAACTAGGAATAAGGTAACCTTACCTTAAAAGTTTACCAAACTTTAACCCTAAAACATAACTAAATATTTAACAGCACAAAATTTAGCCATGACAAGTCCTACACAAAGTTAACCCTTTAAAATATTTACATCGTCTTCATCAAAACCACCCGTACTCTGCACCTAATATAGCAGCGTTGCCTAGCCAGTGCTGGAAGTAACTAGCTTTAACGTGTCACAATCATAAGCCCACATGATTCAAACTTGAATGCATGTCAATTTTACCTTGAAGCCACTGATCTAGGGTGTTATCAATGGTACATTTCATTACTGGCAAAAACTCAGAATTCATGAAAAGCCTACGACAGGGTATTCCATTCATCCTCTCCTGGAGGTTCTGAGAGCTAAAGAACTCTAGAACCAGCTTTATCTGCCATAGAGCAAAGCTCTCTGTTGTTTCCCTCTTCTCTAGTCCTCGAACAGCCTAATTTAAAAAAAAAAAAAGAACTATCAATGAAATGTTTCAATGGCAACTTGAATTTTTAGACAATGGAACTTACGTTTGACAAGTTATTAAAAGAAATTGAAACTACAATGCCTTGTACTTTACTTTCTTGAGGTATCCTATCAGCATCATTAAAACTTCAACACGACCAGGAAAAATCTACGAGCAATGATGAATAATGATAACCACAGACAGTAGGATCTTATACTACATCAACATTACCTGGTCAATTGCAATGTAGGCAGGAAGCATCTCAGGGTTCTCTTGAATTACACATTCATACAAGATAGAGGAAAACAAGTCCAGGATGTCCTGTTTCTGAAGGTAAAAATGGTTTTAGAAAGTTGGGAGGATAATTGGAATTGTATTTTGTGATGCAGAAATGTACCTAAAGTATTTACACAATTAGTCCTTCAGTTGTCAAAACTCAAAAACACATTTCCAACTACAATTCTTTACAATAAATAGGCCAGAATTAAACATTCATTATCTTGGCACTTCCAACTTACTTTCATAGTAGTTCCTTTGCTGGCTTCCAAATAAAAATATAAAGCTACTGGGATGTGTTACTTGTATGAACGATGTGCTTAAAAAGAGTCTCTAGTAATGTTGAACAAATATTCTCTTTATTATGGTCTGGTATAAAAAAATGAAAATGCTCTTTTTCACAAGCTTTAGAGAACCTACTTATCTACTTGTAAAAACTGGATTTATATACATGTCCAATCCTTTTATTTAGACACAGCAATTCAGTTTAACATTCCATGGATCATACAGTAGAATTGGACACTATGCACAAAAAACTGGAGGCCAGCAGCTAGGTGGCAAGTAGTATGAATAAACACAATGGCAGAGCCAAACCAGAGGGGAGGGAGCTGTGTTCTCCAATGGACTCAATGGATGTATATTATACAGCATGTTAAAAAAATAAAATAAATCTATTCTACTGTTCATAGAGGGATACAGCAGTTTAATTACAATACAATGGGATATTCAAAAGCTGCCCATATCAGCAATGAGGAAAGATGTTCATCCTCCTAGAGGACACCAAAAAAAAAAAACTGAGCTGGCATAGTATTAAGAGTTGTAGCTCCTAGGGACTGGCCTCCAGCTTTTTGGACCTAGTGTCCAATCCTCCTGGAGGTGACAGCATAACCGATGGCAACCTAATCAGAATGCTGTGTCCCTTACTGGATGATACCGAAAACAGGATTTTTCACCATAAAATACTTTTCCTGGAGACAATGAGGGAGCCTGGGGGTCTTAAAACATTTGGGATATTCTGCTGCCTATAAGGGGATTAGATACTACCAAACGAAAAAAAAAAAAAAGAAAAAAAAGAAAGAAAAGTGGACCAGTCCAGGGAATATCCTGTCCTAATGCCAGCATGCCTCAGGTTTGGGGCAAATCGGAACCAAGTGCATACTCATAAACACAGAGGTGTGGAGCCTGTGTCCTTTAATAGACTCCAAAAAGGCATTTTATGGCGAGAACACTCTTTTTCCTTTTTGTCCACTGGAGGGACACAGCTAGTCTTAAACCTGCAAATGCTCATGCAAAAGCAGTCCAACTGAGGAGTAGGCTACACAGCAAACAGCCACTACCACGTCTAATATTAACAGGCCCAATAATCACAACAGGAGCCAAGGATCATCCGCAGCTCAAAAACCTGCCTGCAGGACCATATGCCTGAAACTGGCATTCGATGAGGTAGAAACATCTACCTGGAAAAACTTAGAGAATGTGTGAACAGAAGACCAAGTGATGCTGAAAAGCCCAAGTGACGCTCATTGCTCTAGTCTAGTGGAATGAGCCTTAAAATGGTATTAAACTCTTACATGAGCCCAAATGAAATGACTAGGGTTTACAATGCACCATATCTGTCTAGGTTGATATGGAGCAATGAGGATAATTGCTACGTCCCCTGTACCGCTAAGGTCCCCAGGATTCCCCCCATGGTCCACAGGCTGGTATCGGTCGTCAGGATCTTTGAGCAGGAAGCAACAACTTCCCTGACTCCACTAGCAGATCCTACAGCCACCTAAACAGGAAAAGTCTGATCCTGGACATTAACCAAATCGATTAATCCAGAGAAAGAATTGACTTATCCCACAATGACTGAATGTTGCATTGCTTTGTTTACTTGTTTTAAATAAGAACACTGATTGCGTGCTAGCCAGCGGAATGAAGTCAGCACTCTGTCCAACAGTGGTAACTCCTTCTACAGCAATGCTGGCGGGAAACAGCAACCAATATAAATGAAGAAGCTCCCGATGCCTGGCCCAAACAACTTAATCACTAATTGATTCTTTAAAGACAGGGCAAGCACAATGACAAATGCCAGCACCTTTGGACCTGGAAAGTGCCTTGCAGTTAACCAGAACCAGCCTGGAAAATATCCACACAAGGCCCAGTGCCTGGGAGTCACTTCCAGGCTCGCTCCCCATTATCCAGTCCAGATGCAGTATGATCCAAAATCTAGGCTGGAGAAGACCGTGCCAGATATCTGTGAGTGAGTGGTGGAACACCAGCAGCCATGAACACAACAGTCTTGATTTAAGAAGGAAAAATGTCTAAAAAAATTCACAGGTTCAAGATATGATTACCTAACAGTGATGTCATTCATATTATTGAGGTCTACTTTTTTGAAAACGATATTACTTCAATAAAACAAGTTTGATTGAACGTAATAAAAAAAAATGAAAAAATCACAGGTCACAGCTTTTAAAAAAGCAAAAGCTGAAGAAAAATGCCCATCCTTCTAGGATATTACAAAAAACTGAGGTATGTTGGTAGTAGGAGGGTATACGCCCCCTGTGCTGGCCTAAAGTTTTCTGTTTTCAGGGTCAAATCCTCCTGTAAGTGTCAGTATTACCCAATGATTAAAGACTTCCTGTGTCCCTGACAGGAAAGAAACGTCCATTCACAATAGCTTCAACTGAATGAGTTGCTAGAGTGTGGCTTTCTTTTACGGCTCGGTTTTATTTAAAAAAGAGAACCAGTTGGTAACAGAATGCCACCAGACTGGCTGACAACCATCAGCTTATCTAAATATTGTAAATCATTGCATGGGACAGGCGGGACGCATAGACCCTTAACAGCATATGAAGGATTGTGTTCTCTCTTGAAAACACCCCTCCATAATCTACAAAGGAATTTTGTCTCGTACTCATAGTGAGCTCCCCCACTTACACCAGATTATGGTCCAGGGATCTGGAGATGGAGATAACCCCTAATTTTTGTTCATTTATAAATCCTCAAACTCAGGAAACACACAGGAAAAAAACTTCAAATTGATATCTCGGTGGTACAGGGATCCGGTTTCCATAAATCGTATCTTCTCTGATTTTACGGATGCCTGTTGAAGCTGTCACGAAGAGAGGGGGACCTACCTGCATATTTGGTGGGACGTTATCATATCTGCCCCCTCTGGAAATGTATTTTTCAAATATATAATTAAATCTACGATCACTTGTCCCTTCATCTTATCTATCCTACCGGGTTCTGTCAAGTCACAGAAATCTAGTCTCCTTAGATTTTTTTTCTCTCCGCAGCTCGCCAACTTATTTCCAGATTCTGGAAGACTTATACTACCCCTCCGGTTAATCTTTGGACAGATACTATCAACGATGCCATGCTTATAGAGGAGATGCAGGCTAGAGAATCGGACCAGTGGGAAAAGCACAACAAACTATGGGGTGTCTGGATTCATTATTCAGATAAGTTTCAAAGACGATGTTTCACCTAGATATGATATGCTTTCCTCTTAGGGGATGTTTTTTTTTGATGGCTCTATAGAGATTGTCTACTTATTATCGCATCTTTCGTGTCGTTCTGCTTGGTATCTTTCCCTTTTTCCTCCCTTTCTGCTACTCCCCCCCCCCCCCTTATGTTATTCATGTTCCTGGATAAGACGCACTGTTAAGTCAGATACAAGTGGGGCCTTTGGCCCTTTTGTTACCATGTCTTATTATGTATCAGTTACTTCTTTTGTTCCCCCCCCCCCCCTCCCTATCGCTTCTTTTTGTACCCACATACGTTTTGATGCTCCTCATCTAAAAACACTGATAATAACAATATATTCAACCAAAATAGGACCAGCTGAAAGGCGGAAACTGTGCTCTCTCTTTAGTTAACCCATAGTGCTCTGCTCTATGTTTGCCCATGTCTGTATATTTTTTAGTGTAGCTGTAAGTACATCTGTTTTTACCCTAACAGCTAATGAAACAACGCTTCATCCCTCCTGAAAAGTGATTAAATCAAAAGCTATTGTCTCATGTATAACTGCGTGCCTTTGGTATGTCATAAGAGTAAAGCTGGAGGTCACAACAGCTCTATGTTCATGTTCACAGATGAAAAACATTAAGCTTTCAAAGAAATGTACACTGTATCTATAGTGAATAATGAAGGGGGTATGGTTATGTTTTGGGGCCGCTTTAAAGCAAGTGGTATGGAACTCCTTGAACCTGTTAGGCCTGTTTCACGCAGGCTCCAGCTTGTATAAGAACAGAGTAAACAGAGATGAGGAAAATTTTGCTAGAAATCTGAGAGTCATTTGCACCACATCCCTTGTATATACATAATAAATTAAGAACCAAGAAAATTGCATTTTTAGGGTGCCACAACACAATGAAACAGAGTTTATGAAAATTTGGCAAGCTTCAAGTAACTTTTTCTAAGCCTGTGAAGTGCCTTTCAGCTCCTGGTTTGAAATGCTATACACAGATCTTAATGTTAATGCTAACTGGTACTTTAAACTGCATCAAATTATATGTTACACCCTAAATATGGGTGCAATGTGTAACATGCTCCAAAAGGTGAACTTAGCCTTTTTAAACCAAGAGCCCTTTTTGCCCTTTATAAAACAGCAATTCTTTTTAAACATTACCGATACTAAAATAGTCAAAATTAAAAGAGAGGAATCACATAAAGATAAAAACTGTAAATAGGTTTTACACCACGTATAAAAGTTTCAATAGAAGTTGGAATTTGCATATTAGAAAAATAATCCAAATTGTACCTGGCCCATATCAGTTGTTGGCTTGCAGAAGTATTCAGAGAATGACAGCAATGCTGGATCAGATGTGAATGCGGAAATGGCCTCCGGCTAATAAGGAAAAAAGAACAGTGTGTTCTTAACTGTTTATCAAGCAACATCCTTTACTCAAGTCATGCCACACTTTATTATAACATCAAAATCCTTTAATTAGTGACAGAACATTCCACATAAAATGAGCCTCTGGGATATTGAGCCGTAAATATAATTATAAAAAGAAAAGGCTGACGTAAGAAAGACGTTCAGGGTATTTTTTTTCTTTTTTTTTTAAGAATCATACTTACCTAGGTTAATGCAGCATCAGCGGATGCTGCATCTGTCCCCCACCAGCTCTAAGACTGAGAACCGAGCGAACCAAGACCTCAGTTCTCAGAGCTCTGTGTGCAGAGAGCTGGTGACTGTCAGTCACCGCTAACCGCTCTCACTGGAGCGCTGGGATATGGAGGGGGCAGGAGCGGCTGGCTGAGAGGCTGAGCCAGGTGCCGGTCAAGGGTTGTGGGTGGATCCCGACCATATTGTTGCGATCTTGCCCCAGCCTGGACTGGCTTTGTGACTTCAGCCCATTGTCTGCTGAAAACGGGTCACAGGAGTGCGGAATGAACTGCACTCATTTGATGTACAGGAGAAATACAGCTACACAGGCTTTGATTGTACTTCCCCATTAAAGAAAAAAACTGATGCTTTTTTTTTCCAATTTGGGTTACTAGAAGACAACAGTAATGATAGCTGACCACTTCTGACTTGGGGTACCTGCACACTGTACTGATGAATGAACAACACACATTCCTTGCAAAAAAACAAAATAAAAAATTGGGATGGGCTGTATAGCACTCACACGGACACACGTGATATTTTTATATAAACAGTGCATGTTTGTTGAAAACAATGGTCTACATTTACACATTTAAAGCAGAATTACAAAAAACAAACAAAAAAAACAACACATGTATGCTTAAAGATACTGCATTTTTAGGCAGCAGTGTGCAAGAGGCCTTACTTTTAAAGACCAACTTTTTTGTTTCTTCATTTAAAGTAGTATTAAACTCAAAAGAAAAAAACATTATATTGCAGCTTGACAATTCTTACATGTGATGGCTGCATTAGTTTTCTTTTTTAGACTTTTTCCTTTATTTTCACCTGGTAATCTGGCCAGTAAGTCTGTTTTTCAAAAGAACAAGCTCTCCTGCAAATGTAGCATTTAGAGTGTTAAGACAAACCATTTACAGTGGTGCTTACAATGATCAACTTTTATTTATTCATGTAAAACTTTTATCCTGAAAGAAAAAAACTTGCTTGTGTAACTGCAGTGTGTGGGCTAGAGTTTGGCTTCAATTTGTTAGTGTATCTAAATCTACTAGTACGTCTTACACTGCCCTACCCCCAGACTAATAAAGCTGCTGTCCAAAAGGTGCCGCTGTGCTACTCTATCCAGAGTGGGGACACACTAATACACGAGGTGTGTTACTGGCCAGATCACCATGTTAAAAAAAACAAAAACAAAAAAAACAAAGAGGGAAAAAGTCGTCTGCCACCTTTTCTAGATGGATCAGACAGACTGTTATACAGGCCTATGCCATTAAGGGGGTGGCCCCTCCCTTTCCGGTTACGGCACATGCCACCAGGGCAATTGGTGCTTCCTGGGCTTTCTGACATCAAGCGTCGGTTGCACAAGTGTGCAAGGCGGCGACCTGCTCGTCCGTTCATGCCTTTTCAAAATTCTATAAGGTTGATGTGGCTGCATCTTCGGATGCTTCCTTCGACCGCAAAGTGTTGCAGGCCGCTGCTTAATGTTGCAACTCCTCCGTTGAGGAGCTCTGCTGGTTTGGAGTGAAGTTTTGGTTGTTCCTTTATTATTTGCTCCCACCCTTTTCTTATACTGCTTTGGGACGTCCCACACGTAAACAGTATGAGAGCTGTGTCAGTCCATGGACGATAAGAGAAAATAGGATTTTTGTACTCACCGTAAAATCAGTTTCTCTGACGTCCATGAACTGACACAGCACCCACCCTTCTTTTCAAGGTTTGTACTGCTTTGTTACGAACTGAGGTCTGCTGACTGCAGTGGGAGGGTTATGTCCGGAGGGACCGCCCCCCTGGGCGGGGCTGTTCAGCTCTGGTTTTGTTCTAGAATGTTTCTAACATCTAACATTCTGCCTAGGTCTTCTCCTGCAAGCAGGGACATATACCCACACGTAAACAGTATGAGAGCTGTGTCAGTCCATGGACGTCAGAGAAACGGATTTTACGGTGAGTACAAAAATCCTATTTTTCTCTTGTGTTCATGGACGGACACAGCAGCATATTCTTGACAGTAAGGACGTCCCCAAGCAGTGTCAAAAAAACGAGGGGTGGGAACAGCAATCAAACAAACTTCACCCCAAACATAACCAGAGCTCCTCAACGGAGGAGTTGCAACCTTAAACAGCCGCCTGCAAAACCTTGCGGTCGAAGCAAGCATCCGAAGATGCACCAACATCAACCTTGTGAAGGTGTAAACGGACGACCAGGTCGCCGCCTTACACACCTGGGAAACAGACGCTTGATGTTGGAAAGCCCAAGAGGCACCTATCGCCCTGGTTGAATGCGCCGTTGACAGGAAAGGGAGGCGATCGCTCTTGTAGGGCATAAGCCTGAATCACGATCTGTCTGATCCACCTAGAGATGGTGGCCGACGAGACCGCCGGGCCCTTCTTAGGACCAGCCACCGAAACAAACAGTGAGTCCAACCTCCGGAACAGAGCAGTAGCAGACGGGTACACCCGCAGAGCTCGGACAACGTCCAAGGAATACAACGCAGCCTCTTTTGGATGCGACGGTCGAGGACATAAGGACGGAAGTACAATGTCCCCATTGAGCTGGAAAGCCGAAACGACCTTAGGCAGAAATGAAGGCTGCGGGCGCAGCACCGCCTTATCCTTGTGGAGGATCAGATAAGGAGACTTGCAAGACACGGCCGCCAGCTCAGAAACCCATCTGATTGACGTAATAGCCACCAAAAAGGCTACTTTCTGAGAGAGCGTCAATAAGGGAATCTCTCTAATGTTTTCAAACGACGGTTTCTGAAGTACTGAGAGGACCAGATTCAGGTCCCACGGAGGTATCGGTGGCCAGACTGGAGGGGCCACATGTCGAACCCCCTGTACAAACGTACTTACCAGTGAGTGAGCCGCCAAGGGCCGTTAAAAGAAGACAGCCAAGGCTGAAATCTGCCCCTTAAAATCGTACTTAAGGCAAGCTTTTGGTCCACTCCACCCTGTAAAAACAGTAGGATCCTGGAAACTGAGTATGCATGCGGACGCCACTTCAGCTCCTCACACAGAGATGTAAGCCTTCCACGTACAATGATAAATCTTCCGAGAGGAAGACTTCCGTGCCCTCAGTATGGTAGAAATAACCGAATCCGACAGGCATCGGTCCCTCAACACCTGGCTTTCAATAGCCATGCCGTTAAAGCCAGCGACTGTAAAGCAGGATGAAGTATGGGACCTTGCGACAGAAGGTCTTCTCGCATCGTCAGTCGCCAAGGAACATCCGCCACCAGACGCACTAGGTCGGCGTACCAGGGACACCGAGGCCAATCTGGAGCAATTAGGATCATCGGAATCCCCTCGGTCTGCACCCTGCGAGGTAGACGAGGGAGAAGCTTTAGCTGGGGCAAGGCATAAATTAGCCGATACTGCCCCCACGGAGCCAACAACGCGTATGCCCAGGGGTCTTCAGACCTGGCCACAAACCTCAACACCTTCCGATTGAGTGGAGAAGCCAGGAGATCTATGTCTGGTGTGCCCCATCTTTGGCAAATGAGTTGAAACACATCTGGGTGTAGCGACCACTCTCCTTGGTCCAGCATCTGACGACTTGGGTAGTCCGCTTGCCAGTTTTCTACGCTCGGAATGTATACAGCCGATAGAGCCGGCACGCTCTGTTCTGCCCACAGCAGGATGTGAGCGACCTCCAAGGCTGCAGCCGAGCTTCTTGTCCCCCTTTGATGGTTGACATACGCCACCGCCGTGGCATTGTCCGACTGGATCCTGACTGGATGCCCCTGTAACCATGTGGAGAGGCAATGCCTGATCGCCCAAAGCTCCAGCACATTGATCGGCACGCAGGATTCTTCCTGCGTCCAGCGACCCGGTGTCGACTGAACACCCCAATTTCCCCCCCAACCGGTCAGGCTTGCGTCCGTCGTGATCACCGTCCAGTGAAAGGGAAGGAACAACTTTTCGGACTGAAGAGCCGGAGATCTCAGCCACCAGACCAGGGAAGTCCTGACTAGATGGCTCACCCGGATCTGACGATCCAGGGACAACGGAGATTTGTCCCATTTAGACAGGATCTCCCTCTGTAAGACCCGAGTGTGGAATTGAGCATACGGTACTGCCTCGAAAAAGGTAACCATGAAACCCAGGACTCACATGCAAAAACGCAGTGACGACCATCTGCGGGATGCCAGCAGCTTCACTGCCGTCTGAAGAGTTTGCAACTTGTCCACAGGAAGAAAAACTCTTGCCTCCATGGGAGTCTAGAACCAAGCCCAGGTATTCCAGGCGCTGAGTCGGCACCAACACCGACTTCTGGAGGTTCAAAACCCAACCAAATTCTTGAAGGGTCTGAGTGGCAATCGCCACATCCTCCTCTAATTCTGAGTCTGAAACAGCTCTCAGAAGGAGGTCGTCCAGGTAGTCCACGATAGCGATTCCTCGCTGTCTAAGCAAGGCGAGAATCGGGGCGAGTACATTGGTGAAAACCCTTGGCGCCGATGCCATGCCAAAAGGGAGAGCCACAAATTGGTAGTGGTTGTCCCCGACCGCAAAGCGCAGAAACCTCTGATGCCTGACAAATATGGGGACATGCAAGTATGCGTTCTTGATGTCCAAGGACGCCAGAAAATCTCCCGGATGGAGTGCCGCGACTACAGAGCGCACTGATTCCATCCTGAACCTCTGAACCTTTACAAAGCAGTTGAGAGCCTTGAGATCCAGGATTGGTCGGACCCCCTCCTTCTTTGGGACAACAAACAGGTTTGAATAAAAACCCTGAAACCTCTCCTGCAATGGCACGGGTATGATCACCTAGCGCGCCAGCAGATCCTGTACTGCCCCAAACAGGCCATCCCGACGAGTCGGAGGGAGCTGAAGGTTGGGAGGGAAAAAATCTGTTCGGTGGGCAAGAGAGAAACTATCTTGTAACCTGAGGAAATTACTTCGCAAACTCACCGGTTGGAGAGCAGTGAACTCCACTGAGCCGCAAATTCGCGAAGACGACCCCCCACCCAAGTGTCGGGCGGGGGCAGACCTTCATGCGGTCGCAGGTTTGTTCGCAGGCTTGTTGGGCTTGCGAAACCAGAGGCGCTTTTGTTCCTCAGCAGGCGCCTTATCGGCCTCGGAGCGCTTACCTGCAGCTCCGGGCGGACGAAAAAAACGCTTATGAGCGGAGGAGGGGGGCCCTTGCCTACAGCGTGGCTCCTTACCCTTCTTGGATTGCGGGAGCAGAGTACTCTTACCACCCGTGGCATCCTTAATAATGTCATCCAGCGAGGCCCCAAAAAGCCTCTCACCCTTAAAAGGTAAATCAAGCAAGGCCTTCTTAGAAGCTTGGTCCACGGACCAACATTTTAGCCAGATCAGGCGGCGCAGTACCACCGCAGAGACCGAGGCCCTGGACAGCAAGGGGATCGTATCCAAGGCCGACTCGCAAACAAACTTAAGGCCCTGCACTAACTGGTCGGCCAGTTCCACACAGGCCAGGGGAGCCTGTTGCTCTTTCAACTCGTGGTGCAACATTTTTGCCCATTCAGTAAGTGTCTGTGACAACAAGGCCCCAGCCACAGCAGGACACACTGCTGACCCCACCACCGTGAACAGGGAGCGGGCTACTGCCTCAGCTCTCCTGTCCGCAGGGTCCTTGAAAGCAGGAGCCGCCTCCACCAGAATCGTGGTCACCTTGTTTAACCTGGAAACAGGGCGGTCCACTATCGGGGGAGAAGTCCATTTCTTCAGGAAACTGTCCTCAAAAGGGTAACGGACCGCTATATATTTTGGGACTGAAAAGACCTTTTGCGGTCGTTCCCATTCCTTGTATAAAAGTTTATTAAGATAAGGTACACAAGGGACCGACATCTCTGTAGATGCGTCCGCCTTACCCTCCAATTTAAGAGTATCCCGCACCACGGTGATAAGTGCTCCAACAAGCGCCCTATCATGCGCTGACCCGGACACGGTGTCATCCTCACTGTCCGAACAGTCGTGGTCCACATCCTCTGACACGTCAGAACCAGGGCTGGGAGCAGCAGCTGGGCCCAAATCTGAGTCAGAGATGTGCCCGGAAGATGGTGGGGGGAGGGGGTGTTTTTTACCCCCCTTTTGCCCGCACACCGCTTCCACCCTGGCAACAAAAGCCTCCAGGACTGCCGACATAGCATCCACAGAAACAGCAGGTGCAGGGGCACCAGTTGCTAACACAGGTATATCTGGGGAAGAAGCATCAGCTTCCGACACCATGCTGACCCAGGCGCCTGACACCCTTAGGGACGCAAGACAAGGCACACAGCCCACCCCTCCTAGCTGCTACAGATGCCGAGGGGCCCACCCAGAGGACTCACCACCAGTGGCGGCTGGTGCTCAAAATTTTTTTGGGGGGGGGGGGGGGGGCGCAAACAAACTGAAAAAAAAAAAATCAATTGCCGCCACTGTGCCCATTAAACGCAGCCACTGTGCCCAAACGCCACCAGTTTGCCCCCTCAAATACAGCCAGTTTGTTTCCATATACAGCCAGTGTGCCCCCATATATACAGCCAGTGTGCCCCCATATATACAGCCAGTGTGCTCCCATATATATATAGCCAGTGTGCCCCCATATACAGCCAGTTTGTCCCCATATACAGCCAGTTCCCCCCAAATGCAGCCAGTTTGTCCCCCATATACAGCCAGTTCCCCCCAAATGCAGCCAGCGTGTCCCCCATATACAGCCAGTTCCCCCCATATTCAGCCAGTTTGTCCCCCATATACAGCCAGTTTGTCCCCCATATTCAGCCAGTTCCCCCCATATTCAGCCAGTTTGTCCCCCAAATGCAGCCAGCATGTCCCCCATATACAGCCAGTTCCCCCCAAATGCAGCCAGCATGTCCCCCATATACAGCCAGTTCCCCCCAAATGCAGCCAGTTTGTCCCCCATATACAGCCAGTTCCCCCCATATTCAGCCAGTTTGTCCCCCATATACAGCCAGTTCCCCCCATATTCAGCCAGTTTTTCCCCCATATTCAGCCAGTTTGTCCCCAAAATGCAGCCAGTGTGTCCCCCATATACAGCCAGTTCCCCCCAAATGCAGCCAGTTTGTCCCCCATATACAGCCAGTTCCCCCCAAATGCAGCCAGCGTGTCCCCCATATACAGCCAGTTCCCCCCATATTCAGCCAGTTTGTCCCCCATATTCAGCCAGTTTGCCCCCCATATTCAGCCAGTTTGCCCCCCATATTCAGCCAGTTTGTCCCCCATATTCAGCCAGTTTGTCCCCCATATTCAGCCAGTTTGTCCCCCATATTCAGCCAGTTTCTCCCCCATATTCAGCCAGTTTGTCCCCCATATACAGCCAGTTTGTCCCCCATATACAGCCAGTTCCCCCCAAATGCAACCAGTTTGTGCCCCATATTCAGCCAGTTTGTCCCCCAAATGCAGCCTGTTCCCCCTCCAGCCCTGCACTTACCTTCCTCGGTCCGCGCCGTCCTCGATGTGTTCTCCCGCCCTCGATGTCGCTTCAGCCAATCAGATTACCGGTAACCAGATCCGGATGCACCTGATTGGCTGAAACCTCCACACAGTCTTCTTCCAGGAACGCACCCCCGTGCGTACCTGGGAGGAGTTTTTGGAAGCCGAATACAGCGTGAGAGCTGTATTCGGAAAGCCGTTGGCTCTGATAGGCACTTCCAAGTTACACCCACCGCCGGCCGCCGCTCTAATTCATATGGCCGGCGCTCACCAGGAGGCCGGCCATATGAATAGTGGGCAGCGCGGCAATGCATGAATCTGTGTATTGTCTTTCAGTGGCGGTGCGGGAGCGAGAGGGGGCGGCGCTCCGGCGCCCTCTATGGACGCACCGCCACTGCTCACCACCCAAGCACAGCTGCCGTCCGCACTATCCCATCTGAGATGCTCTCCCCGCACAACCGCACCTGGAGCCCCCGAACGGAGGCCCCCCCCACACATTACAGCCGGATAGCACCCCTAGGAGAGCGGACCCACAGCGCAGCCCTCCGCCAGAGATGGAGCCCCCCCAAGCAGACACCCAGTCACACACAGCAAGCCTAGCTCACAGAGCATAGGGAAGAGGGAAGGAAGAGAGAAGAAAGGAAGGGTGGAAACCCCCTAGTCGACCTCCCCGGGCATGTCCAGCCGTTCCATCCTGCCGAAGCAGGGGGAACTGCTACTTACCCATCCTGCATGGACTGCTGGAAGCATTCCTGACAGATCCACCACCCGAGCAGTACGGGGGGGGGTAGCTGTCGGCCCAGCACACTGTGACACGGACATTAATAGCCCGGTCATATGTGTGCCCCGGAGTGCATAGCTCACCGGCCACCCCTGGAGCAAACGGGCATGTCGTGGCCGACCCAGCGCGTAGCTAAAGGTCTGCACACACTCGATGGCCGAAACTGGGGAGACTACAAGGATCTAGAACATCCAGCCTGTCACCCAGTCGGCAGTTGATAGTAGATCACAGGATCAAAGTAGAAGAAAATTGAAAAAAAAGCAGAATTTTTTTTTTTTCAAGGACCAATGGGCCCACAGGGAGCCAGGTCCTTCTCCTATGCTAGCCAGAAAAAAACTGAGCTGCTGGATGCAGGGAGAGGGGTTGTACCCAGAGGGACTGCCCCCTGGGCGGTACTGTACTGTTTAATGCTGTTTTAACACTTTAACATATTTATGCCTAGTCCTCTCCTGTTAGAAGGCTAATACCCTACTGTCAAGAATATGCTGCTGTGTCCGTCCATGAACACAAGAGAAAATTATTTTGTTAGGATCTGTCCCAGTCGGAGACTTCCCTATCACTGCCCGTCCCTCTGACCCTTTGTGTCATTTGTCTGAGAATGCGGTTTCTACTAAATCTATATAAACGTCATCATTTGATTCACCCTTTAACGAATACCAATAGGAAGGTAGAGCATGTTTGCACTTATTATTTATTTAGAGAAAATTGAGTACAAAGGAAACATTTGTATTGTACTCTTTATAGCATTCCCACAGCCAAACAAAGCAAGCGCCTTGTACAATCACCTTGTACAATCACATACAATATCACTGTCTTGGGAAACAAAGGCTACTGAAGTGAAAATAAATCCAAGATACTTTTTAGAACAATGTTTGAGATGAAGATTTGACATCTTGTAGTAGTGTTCCTAAAAGAGCCAACAAGAAGTCATAATAACCCTTATGCCGTGTACACACGACCATTTTTCTCGTTGGGAAAAATTACATTTTTTCTCTTTGACGAGAAAAATGACCGTGAGTGGGCTTTTGATCATTTTTCCCCGACGAGAAAAACGGCATTAATGACGACGAGAAAAATTAGAACATGCTCTAATTTTTCTCGTCGTGATTCACGGCATTTTTTTCCCACGGCAGTTTTCCCATAGGGAAACGCTGCCGGGGAGCCTACACACGGTCGTTTTTCTTGACTAAGAGAAAAAATTCAAGCCGTTCCTCGTTTTTCCCGTCGATTTTCTCGACTGTGTTTTTACCGTCGAGAAAATCGATCGTGTGTACACGGCATAAAAAGGGAATTCCAGATATGGCATTTTTTCATAGTTACATTGGTTCAGCTTGGACACTGCTACTTTAGTGTTCTCCATTAGGCTCTTGGGTCCTGTGCCGAGTGGCTGCCCTGCTTTATTCTGAACACAGGTTAGCCGCTTGGCATGGGTGCCATTCAGAGAATGCTTGGCATCTTTTCAATGGATGCTAAGCATTCTCTGATTGGCAAAGTGAAGAGCATGGTGTCACTGCTCTAACTCGACCAATCAGAGAATACTTTGCATTCATTGAGAAAATGCTAACCATTCTCTGAAAGTGGAGATCACTGGAGTAGTGGTGTCTCCTGATCTACTGCTTTCCAGCTTCTCCTGGGCTCCCACAGATATGGTATATGCATAGTTACATTACTATGCATACCTGTAAAAGATGTCATACCTGGAATTCTTATTTAATTACATTAAAATAATTACATATAACGATTGTAAAAAGTTTTACTGGAAATAATACACTGATCAGCCATAGCATGATGACCACCGACCATAACCCCCCGAAGCATGAAGCATAGACTCCACTAGACCTCTGAAGATATGCTATAGTATTTGGTACCAATCCCTCAGTAGCAGGTTCCCCATGTGCTCCCTACGTGCATCAATGAGCCTTGGCCGCCCATGACCCAGTCACTGGTTCTCCTTTCTTGGGACAACTTTTAGTAGGTCCTGACCACTGCAGACTGGGAACATCGCCCAAGAGCTGCATTTTTGGAGATGCTCGGACTCATTCGTCTAGCCATTACAAATTGGCCCTTGTCAAAGTCGCTCAAATTCTTACACTTTCCAATTTTTTCTTTCAATAACTTTAGGGACAACATATTCACTGCTGCCTAATATATCCCACCCACTTTGAGATTCCACTGTAAAAAGATAATCATTGTTATTCACTTTATCTGTCAGTGGTCAGCGGAACATTTCTGGTTTAATTTTCTCTGCAAATAGCTTCTGAAGGGGCTTCCTAAAGTTTTGTTTTAAACGAATTGTAAATTAAACTTGGATCACTAAATGCATTCAAGAACACACACGGTAGTTGCAATAGTCCTGGCACAAGACTAGTCCATGGAAAGAAAAATCTTCTGGAAGCAGCACTCCGATTAAAAAGCCTTTATTCCAAAAAAGGTTCAGGAGACCAAAACACACTGCACGACACAGCAAACTGATCACATCTGGCTAACGCGTTTCACACTATGAGTAAGCACTACAATAGTGTGAAACGCGTTAGCCAGATGTGATCAGTTTGCTGTGTCGTGCAGTGTGTTTTGGTCTCCTGAACCTTTTTTGGAATAAAGGCTTTTTAATCGGAGTGCTGCTTCCAGAAGATTTTTCTTTCTATTGATTGCATTTGCTTGCACCCTTGGCTGCTGGGAGGAGGTATTTTCTGGGAGTTCCACACCTGAGCGGCTCCCTTTCTTTCGTCTCTCACAAGTCTAGTCCCTCAGTGCTGCTCTGCTGACTGAAGGACTTGACTCCATAGAGATCTATGGGGACTTCCCATCAACGTAGAGTGATGTTCAAAGATCAAAGGGGTGCTTGGAGAAGCAGCACTGTAGGGAAGCCACATTTTTAAAGTACTTAAAGCGAAGTTACACCCAAAAGTGTAACTTCCGCTTTAAGCACTCCTCACCACATTTGGCATGTCATTTTTTTGCAGGGGCTGGGGATTTAAGGGGGGCTTCCTGCTTCCATCTCTTGGCTGCCTAGGCAACTCCTTCCCCCCTAGGCAGTCCCACCCTCTCTGCAATCTTCTGGGACATGTCACAGGTCCCAGAAGATTGCCTGGTCACTAGCAGAGCGCAGCGCGACTCACGCATTCGCAGTGCGTGCCAGGACGTGAAGCTGCAAGCTGTCACAGCCGGGTGCCCACATTTGCTATGATGGCGTCGCGTAGAGGAGAGGGAGGGGAGCGAGGCTCCGTGCGGCCGCATCGCTGGACCATGGGATAGGTGAGTGTCTGTTTATTAAAAGTCAGCAGCTACACTTTCTGTAGCTGCTTACTATTAATAAAACTAAAAAACAATTGGAACTCCCACTTTAATGTGGAACTTCAGGAATTTTTTCAAGTTTCCATCTATTAAATCTTCTGCCCTTTGTTTTGAAGGGGTTGTAAAGGAAAACGTTTTATCCCCTTAATGCATCCTATGCATTAAGATGAAAAAACATCCGACAATACCGCCCCCCCCCCATCCTACTTACCTGAGCCCTCGAAAGTCCTGCGCTCGTCCCCGACATCCTCCTTGCCGTTCAGCCTGGCCGTTGATTGGCTACAGTGGATGGATTGAAAGCAGCGCTGCTGTCAATCACATCCAATGAGGCGGCGCGCCGGGGGGCGAGGTCGAGTGATACAGTGAGCGGCAATAGCCGCTGGCTGTATCACTGGAGCGCGCCTGCAATCACTTACCACCATGTGAGCTCGCTCGCATATAGGTGGTGAGTGATTGAGGGGAGGAGCCGAGACAGCTGCCGAGGGACCCCAGAAGAAGTGGATCGGGGGCCACTCTGTGCAAAACGAGGTGCACAGTGGAGGTTTGTTATTTTTATTTTTTTTGTTTAAAAACCCTATAACTTTGAGTAGTAAAACATATTTTCTTTTTCTGCCAGTAAATACCTTATACAGCCCACTTCCTGTTTCTTGTCTGGTAAAAAGCCTAGGCTTATGACATCATGCACAGCTCTCTCTCTCTCACTCTCGTGAGAGTTTACCAGGAAGGGAGGGGGGATGAGCCATAAGAGGGCCAATGAGAGCTGCAGGTGTGCGTCTGTGAAAATCCAGGAAGTGAACAGGCCGCAGCTTCAGCTGCCTACAGTTAAAATGGATGCAGCCAGACTCAGTGGAGGGAGATTTCTGTAGCATATTTGGCAAGTACAGAATAACAGTATATATATAAAAAAATGCAAAGTGGTTGGAGAGAAGCTTCAGAATGGCAAAGATGTTTTTATTACAAATTATGTAAACAGATTGCAGTTCCTCTTTAAAGTATAGCTAAAGGCAAAAAAAATTCTTTCGTTTTTAGATAGAGTGGAGAGGAATTAGAACATATGTCAGGTTTTATTGTTGTCGGTGCCCCCGTTAGGGAGATTTATCCTCTCTATTTGTCCTTTTTACTATTTTCATTGGAAGCAAAAGTAAAAGAATATCCCAAATTTTGGGTTGTACCCAGAAAATTAATAGGGGAAATCAATGGGGACACTAGTTCTGGTGGCCCGGGGGTCCCCAAGAGATTCCCTTAATTTGCAGGGATTTCCTCTCACTCCCTGTATTGGCTATGGGACAAGAAGTAAAGGAAAATCTCCCCAAGGAGGCACACGATGCGTAAAATAAACCAACTGGTGTTATAACACTTCCTTACTCTATTCCAGGCATGTCCAAAGTCCGGCCTGCGGGCCAATGGCGGCCCGCCGGCCTGGTTATCTAAACCAGCCTTTCTCAACTAGTGTGCCGCGGAATCAGGGGAGAGAAGGGCTGTCAGATGAGCCCAACCCCCTGCCGAAATATACATCCGCACTGTGAGAACCGTCAGCCTCAAAAGCGAAAGTAAACTATGCAGGGGAATGTGCTGTGCTCTCTGCTTCCCCCTACAGTGCAGTACCCGGCTGAATGAGGAAACAAGGTACTGTGCTAATGTTTAAGTCTGGGGACCCTGATGTATGGGGGGCTCTCTGGGGACCCTGATGTATGGGGGGCTCTGGGAACCCTGATGTATGGGGGGCTCTCTGGGAACCCTAATGTAAGGGGGGGCTCTCTGGGAACCCTGATGTAAGGGGGGGCTCTCTGGGAACCCTGATGTAAGGGGGGGCTCTCTGGGAACCCTGATGTAAGGGGGGGCTCTCTGGGAACCCTGATGTAAGGGGGGGCTCTCTGGGAACCCTGATGTAAGGGGGGGCTCTCTGGGAACCCTGATGTAAGGGGGGGCTCTCTGGGAACCCTGATGTAAGGGGGGGCTCTCTGGGAACCCTGATGTAAGGGGGGGCTCTCTGGGAACCCTGATGTAAGGGGGGGCTCTCTGGGAACCCTGATGTAAGGGGGGGCTCTCTGGGAACCCTGATGTAAGGGGGGGCTCTCTGGGAACCCTGATGTAAGGGGGGGCTCTCTGGGAACCCTGATGTAAGGGGGGGCTCTCTGGGAACCCTGATGTAAGGGGGGGCTCTCTGGGAACCCTGATGTAAGGGGGGGCTCTCTGGGAACCCTGATGTAAGGGGGGGCTCTCTGGGAACCCTGATGTAAGGGGGGGCTCTCTGGGAACCCTGATGTAAGGGGGGGCTCTCTGGGAACCCTGATGTAAGGGGGGCTCTCTGGGAACCCTGATGTAAGGGGGGGGCTCTCTGGGAACCCTGATGTAAGGGGGGCTCTCTGGGAACCCTGATGTAAGGGGGGGCTCTCTGGGAACCCTGATGTAAGGGGGGGCTCTCTGGGAACCCTGATGTAAGGGGGGGCTCTCTGGGAACCCTGATGTAAGGGGGGGCTCTCTGGGAACCCTGATGTAAGGGGGGGCTCTCTGGGAACCCTGATGTAAGGGGGGGCTCTCTGGGAACCCTGATGTAAGGGGGGGCTCTCTGGGAACCCTGATGTAAGGGGGGGCTCTCTGGGAACCCTGATGTAAGGGGGGGCTCTCTGGGAACCCTGATGTAAGGGGGGGCTCTCTGGGAACCCTGATGTAAGGGGGGGCTCTCTGGGAACCCTGATGTAAGGGGGGGCTCTCTGGGAACCCTGATGTAAGGGGGGGCTCTCTGGGAACCCTGATGTAAGGGGGGGCTCTCTGGGAACCCTGATGTAAGGGGGGGGGGCTCTCTGGGAACCCTGATGTAAGGGGGGGCTCTCTGGGAACCCTGATGTAAGGGGGGGCTCTCTGGGAACCCTGATGTAAGGGGGGGCTCTCTGGGAACCCTGATGTAAGGGGGGGCTCTCTGGGAACCCTGATGTAAGGGGGGGCTCTCTGGGAACCCTGATGTAAGGGGGGGCTCTCTGGGAACCCTGATGTAAGGGGGGGCTCTCTGGGAACCCTGATGTAAGGGGGGGCTCTCTGGGAACCCTGATGTAAGGGGGGGCTCTCTGGGAACCCTGATGTAAGGGGGGGCTCTCTGGGAACCCTGATGTAAGGGGGGGCTCTCTGGGAACCCTGATGTAAGGGGGGGCTCTCTGGGAACCCTGATGTAAGGGGGGCTCTCTGGGAACCCTGATGTAAGGGGGGCTCTCTGGGAACCCTGATGTAAGGGGGGCTCTCTGGGAACCCTGATGTAAGGGGGGCTCTCTGGAGGGGGAGAAGTTGGGGGTGGTAAAAACAGCTCACTCAACCACGTGGTTTTACTGCACCTGACATGTGAACAGGCCCTTGGTTCACATCTGCGTGGCTGCGTACAGGGCAGCCCATTCATTTTAATGGGCTTCCCTACCCACAAAAATGCACGGAAAGAAATCCCCGACTTTTTTTTTATTTTATTGCACTGCATCAAAAGCACCCCACGTTTTCCAATGTGTGGGGTACCATTAAGAATTAACGGTACCCCTAAAGAGCAGAGCATTCGTCTGTATGTCGGGAACGAGTGTGACAAAGTCAAGAGAATTATTGTTGGGCAGTGTATTAGTGCTCAGACGAACACACTTAGACCGAATTTTAATGGTTCAAAGAATATCAGGCAAAATGGTCGGCCCTCACGCATGTTCACTTCATCAAATCTGGCCCTCTTTGAAAAAAGTTTGGACACCCCTGCTCTATTCAAAATAAAATAAACTTTTTGCCTATAGTTCTACTTTAAGCTTGAATACACGAGGGAGGCAAATGTAATTTACACTCTCCATTTAACTCCTTTAAATGTTCAATTAAATAAAAGAAAAACAAAAAAAGTATTTCCCCTTTTATTAATTTTTATAATATGCTGTATTGTTGTTTTCTTTCTCGTACATCACGGGACACAGAGCGGCATAGTCATTACTATGTGGGTTATATAGTTTACCTTCAGGTGCTGGCACTGGCAACTTCCAAACCGGAAGTACCCTCCCCTATATAAGCCCCTCCCATCCGGGAGCAGCTCAGTTTTTTGCCAGTGTCTAAGGTGTTGGCCAAGAAGTAACATGTGTTTTTCACTGAGCTTGCGTACAGGTTCTTTTGGGCCTCAGTAAGCTATTCCGGATCCAACCAAAAAAGCTTCATAGCTAAACGGTCGGTACCCGGGCCTTGCAGAGAAGAGCAAGGTTTTGCCTGTAATGCTTCTCTTAGGAGAGCTGGACCCTGGGATCCAGAGCTCTGGTCATACCCACGACTAAGATGCTTTCTGTGCAGGGTGCTATACAGGTCCAGGGGAGTGGAATCCTTGGGAACCCGGTCCCTGAAGGTTTAATTACAATGCCTGCCGTGAGAGGTGAAGTTTGGGCTTCTGTGGACCAAACAGAGTCCTGCGGCGGGGAAAAGGTAAGTGGGGGCCCCCCCAGGAACTTGGTTCTATTAGGGGACCCCCAAGCCTAATATGTCTTTCTGCCTGTTACCTAACGGTATTCCCGCTAAATATCTGTGCATGCCTGTAACTACAAAAAAATTTAATAATTTTAATAGTGGTCAAGAAAAAAAAAAAAAAATAGACAGACCGCGGTACCTGTGTTAATCCACTAGAGGCCGCTGTGGAACGTTTCTTGTCATGTGCACTTATTCTTTTCATCAGAGTCAAGTCCAGGCAGATGGTGAGTTCTCTTGTGGGAAACTGCTTCCTCTGCCATGTTGCAATGCTCGTCCATCCCCCGGCCTGCGGCAAAAGGGCCCTGTCTCCTGTCCCTAGTTTCCTTTATCAAAAAAGAGCACCGAAGGCGCACGTGCCCGCGTGCGTGCACGCGCCTCTATATATAGAGGTGAGCTGGAAAAGGGGGCGGAGCTTGGGGGATGACGCTCTGTGCGCGCCGCAGCGCTTCTGCGCATGTGCGGGCGTCCCAGCATGTTAAAAGGCACAATTATGTGTTGTGAGCTGGCTATGGAGTGCAGAGACAGAGCTGGCAACATTTAAAAAAGGCATACAGCAAGCGGTTGATGCAGGCATCCCCATAGAAAGGCACATTAGTAGACACCAACTGTTTTTATAGCAGCAATTGTGCTAGACTATTGTCAGTAAGTGGTGTATTTCGGCTGGAATACCTCAGCTTTGGGCTTAGGAATATGCCGTCTAAAAACTCCGGGACTAAAAATCCCAGGAAGCATAGGGGGTCTCCATCGGGCTCTGAGGATCTTGGGCATGCTTCGGCTGCACCAATCTCCCCTGAAGAATCGGAGGTTAGTGACCGTAGAGCACCCTCAGGAGTACCTGGTACTGTGGCTGTCCTCAGTTCACCTGCTCCTGTGTATGTAACAGAGGAGGTTTTTTCCTCAGCTCTGGGAGGACTGGAAGAGAGATTGACAACATTGATCGCTGCTTCCCTGTCACAGGGAAAGAGCGCCCGATCTCCGTCTCCTCCCTCAGAGTACCTGTTAGCAGAGCAACAGTCCCATACAGGGATCGACCTACCTGAAGGGGATCAGGATGAGGTTGATTCTGTTGTAGAGGAATCAGCAGTGGAAGAGCCATTCTCAGCATCACATGCTGAAAGATTATGGGTTCAGTCCCTGACTAACATGGTCCGATCAGCATTTAAAATGACCCTTGCGGAGCCATCATCCACTTCTGTCTCCTCGTTGGGGTCGCTAAAAGCTCCCCAGACTGTTTGTTCCTTTCCAATCCATCCTTTACTGGAAGGGCTAATTTACCAGGATTGGGAACATCCTGATAAAATATTTACTCCTCCCAAGAGATTTCAGGTGGTCTATCCCATGCAGGATAAGTTCATCAAAAAATGGAGGGTCCCTACAGTGGACGCAGCCATCTCTTGTGTGAATAAATCACTGACATGTCCAGTGGATAATGTCCAAATGTTCAAGGACCCAATAGATAAAAAATTAGAGTCCTTATTAAAATCTGCTTTTGCTACAGCAGGCTTGGTGACACAACCAGCAGTGGCAGCTATTGGGGTCTGCCAAGCAGTGAAGGATCAGTTGAAACAGGTCTTAAGGGACTTGCCAGATCAGCAGGCTCTTGCCCTAGCTGATCTACCTAGGGCCTTATGCTTTGCGGTTGACGCTATAAAGGATTCAATCCATCAGGCCTCCCGCCTTACGCTGTCTGTAGTACATATGCGCAGGCTTCTATGGCTCAAAAACTGGTCTGCTGAAGCCCTCTGTAAAAAATTGCTGGTCAGCTTCCCATTTCATGGTGAACGCTTATTCGGGGAAGACCTGGACAGATATATCCAGAAAATTTCCAGCGGTAAAAGTACACTCTTGCCGGTTAAAAACAGAGTTAGAGGTCCCTCTTTTAAGAGGCCTGCTTCTCCAGTCCCTAGGACATCGGCTGTGAAACAGTTCCGACGGCCTCCTCGGTCAAATCCCGGGGGTAAAAATCAGGGACAATCGCAGGGTAACAAGAAGCCCTGGGTCAGGAGAGGTACAAAACCTCCCCCAAAGTCAAATGCATGAAGGGTTGCCCCCACTCAATCGGGTGGGGGGAAGACTTCAGTTGTTTGCAGAGACCTGGCGGGACACGATCAGAGACAGATGGGTGCTCTCCGCAGTAAGTCTGGGATACAAATTGGAGTTAAAAGACTCCCCTCCTTCCCATTTTATAAGGTCGAACGTGCCAAGGGATCCCCGGAAGAGAGGATCCCTCCTGTTGGCACTAGAACAACTATTGCTCCAAGCAGTAATTATGGAGGTCCCCCTAGAAGAATGGGGGTTCGGGTTTTACTCAAACCTCTTTACAGTCCCGAAGCCAAACGGGGACGTGAGGCCCATATTAAATCTAAAAAGGCTAAACAAATTCCTGCATATCAGGACTTTCCGGATGGAGTCGATCCGATCGGTGGCCACTGCCCTACAAGGGGAGGAATGGTTAGCCTCGATCGACATCAAAGATGCTTATTTGCACATTCCCATCTCTCCAGTCCACCAAAAATTTCTACGCTTTGCAGTAGAAGGGCGCCATTTTCAGTTCAGAGCCTTACCCTTCGGTCTGGCCACAGCACCACACGTGTTCACAAAAATTCTGGCCCCATTATTGGCCAATTTAAGAACACGAGGTGTAACGATAATAGCATATCTAGACGACTTGTTGCTGATAGACCACTCAGTGGAAAAACTAGAAGTGGTTGTTCACGAGACAATTGAGTATCTGGAATCTCACGGTTGGATTATCAACCGAGACAAGTCAGCCCTAAAACCAGTCAAAAGTCTGGAATACTTGGGGCTAAGGCTGGATTCAGACCAGAGAAAAATTTTCTTGCCTCAAGAAAAGGTGTCGTCTTTGAGAGATTTGATCCACCTAGTGGGTACAAAAAGACAGCCATCCATACGCCTGTGCATGAGGCTGCTGGGAAAAATGGTGGCATCATTCGAAGCAGTACCCTACGGTCAATTCCATTCAAGGAATTTGCAAAGGGCCATACTGTCAGCCTGGAACAAAAAAGTTCAGGCCCTAGACTTACCAATGTCCTTGTCCCCTTCCGTTCGCAAGAGCCTCCGTTGGTGGTTGGTTCCCCAGAATCTGGAAAAAGGGAAATCCTTCAGTCCGATTTCTTGGAAGGTGGTCACTACAGATGCCAGCCTTATAGGCTGGGGAGCAGTACTGGAGCAATGGTCTCTCCAGGGCAGATGGTCGGATGCAGAAAAGGCCCTGCCCATCAATCTCTTAGAGATACGAGCAGCCCGGTATGCCCTAGTAGCATGGACATCCAAACTCCAAGGGTCCCCTGTCAGAATTCAATCGGACAATGCCACGGCAGTGGCATATATCAATCATCAGGGTGGCACCAGGAGTCGTGCAGCCCAGAGGGCAGTAAATTGCATCCTGAAATGGGCAGAAAGATATGTCCCAGCCATATCCGCGGTATTCATTCCAGAAGTGGAGAATTGGAAGGCGGACTTTCTAAGTCGCCAACAATTATGCCCAGGGGAATGGTCCCTTCACCCCGAGGTTTTCCGGACAATATGTCAGCGGTGGGGAACACCGGATGTAGATCTGCTAGCATCCAGATTCAACGCAAAAGTGGACAGGTTTGTCTCTTGGACAAGGGATCCCCTAGCTTGCGGCTCGGATGCCCTAGTGTTCCCTTGGGACCAGTTCAAGCTGATATATGCATTCCCACCGCCACAATTGTTACCTTGATTACTCCGCAGAATCAGGGTAGAAAAGAAACCAGTGATTCTGGTGGCTCCAGCGTGGCCCCGAAGAGCATGGTACGCGGAGATTGTAAAAATGTCTGTGGGGAGTCCTTGGACCCTCCCACATCGTCCGGACCTGCTTTCGCAAGGACCGATATACCACCCTTCCTTACCAGCCCTAGGTTTGACGGCCTGGCTATTGAAGCCCACATTCTAAAAAAGAGAGGTCTCTCTAATTCTGTGGTAGCTACCATGATCAATGCCAGGAAGCCGGTATCCAGGCAGATCTACTATAGAATCTGGAAGGCGTACATCGCCTGGTGTGAGGCCAAGAAATGGCATCCACGTAAGTACGTAATAGGTAGGATTCTGGACTTCCTACAGTGGGCTGTAGATAGGAAGCTTGCCTTGAGTACTATCAAGGGTCAGATTTCGGCCTTGTCAATATTTTTTCAGAGGCCCTTGGCCTCGCATTCACTAGTCAAAGCCTTTATACAAGGAGTGATGCGTATTAGCCCTCCGGTTAATATTCCCATATGTCCATGGGACTTAAACCTGGTTCTGTCGGTTCTACAGAAACAACCATTTGAACCATTACAGCATATTTCCCTGGTTCTTCTCACCAGGAAATTGATTTTTCTAGTAGCCATTTGTTCGGCTAAAAGAGTGTCGGAATTAGCCGCTATGTCCTGTAGGGAGCCATATCTGGTTATCCATAAGGACAGAGTAGTGTTACGTCCTCATCCAGCCTTTCTTCCTAAGGTGGCATCGAGGTTTCATTTGAACCAAGATGTGGCTCTTCCTTCTTTTTTCCCCAAACCTAGTTCAGTAGAGGAAAAGTTATTACATTCTTTGGATGTAGTAAGAGCAGTTAAAGCTTATCTAAAAGCCACTGCTCAGATTCGCAGAACGGATACTTTGTTTATTCTGCCGGAAGGCCCCAGAAAGGGTCAGGCAGCGTCAAAATCTACTTTAGCCAAGTGGATTCGACAGGTCATAATGCAAGCCTATGGCTTGAGAAGGAGACCGCCTCCGTTCAAAGTTAGGGCGCACTCCACGAGAGCAGTTGGAACTTCATGGGCAGTGCATCACCAGGCCTCCCTGGCTCAAATCTGTAAGGCCGCAACATGGTCTTCAGTACACACGTTTACTAGGTTCTACCAGGTGGACGTTAGAAGTCAGGAGGATGTCGCCTTTGGGCGCAGTGTGTTGCAGGCCGCAAAAGATCCTCATGTCTGATAGCGCTCAGCTTATGTATGGTGTATCCCCCCCCTCATTGGGCATTGCTTTAGGACATCCCACATAGTAATGACTATGCCGCTCTGTGTCCCGTGATGTACGAGAAAGAAAATAGGATTTTTATAACAGCTTACCTGTAAAATCCTTTTCTTGGAGTGCATCACGGGACACAGAGCTCCCACCCCTCTTTTGGGGACACTTATTGCTTTGCTACAAAACTGAGGTGCTCCCGGATGGGAGGGGCTTATATAGGGGAGGGTACTTCCGGTTTGGAAGTTGCCAGTGCCAGCACCTGAAGGTAAACTATATAACCCACATAGTAATGACTATGCCGCTCTGTGTCCCGTGATGTACTCCAAGAAAAGGATTTTACAGGTAAGCTGTTATAAAAATCCTATTTTTTGCTTAACATGCATACCCGTATTCAAAGGCAGAGAAACATTTATGAAATTGGTCCAAAGAGTGTTTCCACCTACCTCACCTACTATATATTCCTGAGTTCTTAAAGAACTCTACTTAGATTTATTTGCCTCTAAATCACCAAATACAACCTCAATAAAAAAGCATTTTGTTAATAAACTGCTAATGCTGGTCATAAACTAGGCGATTTTATGCAACCATTTTCAAGCAACTATTAACCATAAAACATTTCACAGATGAAAGCAATATGTTTTGTCCATATCTAGAAACTATTGGTGGTTGATTGTCTATCTGTGCAGTCACAAAATGATTGTAACTTCCCCCAAGTAAAGCAGAAACCATCCTTGTCATACTAAATCAATACAGTACATAGCCACAAAAAAACAGCTAGTAGAATCCGAGATTTAGGCCTCGTACACACGACCGATTTTCTCGGCAAGAACCAGCAAGAAACTTGCTGGCAGAGAGGTCTTGCCGAGTAAATCGGTCGTGTGTACGCTGCTAGCGGGTTTCTCGTCGAGAAAACCGACAAGAAACCTCGACGAGAAAATAGAGAACCTGCTCTATTTTCTCGTCGAGATTCTCCTCGGCATGTTTCTCGACGAGAAAAGTGAGTGTGTGTACACTTACCTGTCCGCCCATGTTCGAAATGAATTTGACGCATGCGCGGTAGCTTCCTAGGCATACGTAGGGTATACCAAGATGGCGGCGACGGCATCGAATGTGACGAGCGCATGCTCGACGTCACCGCGTACACTCCTTTCAAAGAACCGCGGGTTCTTTAAATCGAGCGTGTGTACACTCGGCCGGGACAAGTTTCTTGTCCAAGAATCTCGTCGAAAAAAACGACATGTTTTTTTCAACGAGAATCTCGGCCGTGTGTACGAGGCCTGAGAACTATTATTGACATCTGCCTCTCTTGTGGTCACTTTTACACATTGGAACTATTTTAAGTGCATGAATTATGATATAGAAAGTGCAAAATTATAGGCTACAAAAATGTAAAGACATGAGACATCAGTTTTCACACAAGAAAAAACTACCTTAAATGTACGAGCTTCAGAGTTTCTGAGAGTAACAGTCTGAGCAAGTAGACTTCTCCAGCCCATGGGGTCCTCTTTGTAGGACAACTGTCCAGCACGAAGCTTGACATACAAAACACCATCCTTAGAAAGGATAGATCTAAAACGGAAAGATAAGAGACAAAAAAAAAAAGTGGCTTGAGCTGTTACATTTGCAAACTTGTTAGATAATAAATATTAAAGTGGACCTTCAGTCATTTTTTTTTCATCTTTCCATCCATTAAATCTTCTGCCCTTGTTGTTTTAACTTTGGATAGTAAAACATTTTTTTTTCTGCCAGTAAATATCTTATACAGCCTACTTCCTTTTTCTTGTCTGATAATTAGCCTAGGCTTATGACATCATGCACAGCTCTCTCTCTCACTCTTGTGAGAGTTTGCCAGCAAGGGAGGAGGGATGAGTCACAGCAGAGCCAAGGAGAGCTGCAGAGCTGGAGGGGCTGGATGAGGGCGGAGATAACAGGAGACTGCAGAAATCAATGAGTATTCATTGAGAGAGTAAAAATGCGCAGTTTTGAGTGTGTCTGTCTATATAACGTGTTTCCCCAAAAATAAGACCTAGCACTATTTTCCAGGAGGGCTGCAGTATAAGCCCTACCCCGAAAATAAGCCCTAGTTCGAGGTGCTTGTGTGCTTTTCGAGGAAACGCGGTATAATTCTCTGTTACGGTGGTGCGCCGTGTGCTGTTTGTGTCTGTCTCTAGCGGTGTCAGGTGCCTTTGATACAGAGCGTCACTCAGCTGATCTCCCCGCTGGTCTCCTCTTCTCCCGCCTGTCTGTGGGGGATCTCGGCCCCCCTCCCTCCACAGAGCTTCAGCGGGTCACTGAAGGTACGGTGCAGAGCCTCTGCAATCAATCAACAAGTCATACTGTGTGCGGTATGCGGCATGGATACTCCTGTCTTCACAAGGTATTTACTGTTTTTTTTCTCTTCACATGCTGGTGTGCTCTCTTCCCTGCTTTGAGCATTGCAGAGGGAGGGGGGCACGGGGGCCCTCACTGGTGGCTGGGAGAGGTGGAGGAGAGCAAAGGTGTTTGGCACTTTTGGATTGCAGGGGCACACACATTCTGTATTGTGTGCTACTGTAAAAGAAAGGATTTGGGCATTTTAAGTTTGTTCAAACTGGGGATTCCTGACAGGCAGGCAGAGAGAGAATATGTTAAGACCTACCCCAAAAATAAGCCCTACTGGGTCTTTTGTTGCCAAATTTAATATAAGACCTGGGCTTCTTTTCAGGGAAACACGGTATATGTGTCTGTATGTGTGTGTGTGTATATATATGTATATATATAATATATATATATATATATATATATATATATATATCTATGTGTGTGTGAAAATCCAGGAAGTGAAAGGGAAGCATCTTCAGCTGCCCGCAGTTAAAATGGCTGCAGCCAGACTTGGACCCCTTTCACACTGGAGCCTGTAAAGCGCCTGAAAAAAAGCCTCAGCTGCAATCCCAGTGTGAAAGCCAGAGTGCTTTCACACTGGGGCGCTATGCTGGCATGACGTAAAAAAAAAGTCCTGCAAGCAGCTTCTTTGCAGCGCTTTAGGAGCAGTGAAAACACCACTCCTAAAGCGCCCCAGCCCATTGAAATCAATAGGCAGCGCCGCCGAACTGCCGGCAAAGTGCTGAATGTTACCTAAATCAGTCTTATAATACAGACTGCCCATAGGTATGCATTTCGAGGCTTTGTTGGCTTGCTAATATATTTTACTGTTGAAAATAATATAACAGCAGATGTTAAATATATCTACACATAAATTATTATTTCCCATGAGCAGTAGTACTATTTTAAAACACACACATTTATTTAACCCTTTCACGCCGAGCGGACGCATATATGCGTCCTTGGCTTTCGGGGGTTATACCGGGATGATGCCTGCAGCTGCAGGCATCATCCCGGTACCGTTGTTTAGAGCGGGCGATCGGCTTTCCTGGTATAACCACCGATGCGGCTAAAAGCCGCTCGGTTGTTATACCGGAGAAGCGGGAGGGGACAACCCCCCTCCCGCCGCCTCCGCCGCTCTTACCGGGCCTCCCGTCCCACCGGGAGACCCGCTCCACGATCCGCCACCTCGGGCGGCTAGGCAGAGAGTGAATCAAAGCCGCGAATGGCTTTGATTTTTTCTCTGCACTGTAACCACGGAAGCGACGTCATGACGTCACATCCGGGTTACTCGACTGCCAATGGCGCCGAATTTAAAAAAGTACACAGTATTCAGAATCGCCGTTTTCGGCGATCTGAATACTTTGAAGTGCAAAGGAGGGATTGGGGGTCTTTTAAACCTCCGCTCTCTCCATAAAGAGTACCTGTCACCACTTATTACTGTCACAAGGGATGTTTACATTCCTTGTGACAGCAATAAAAGTGATCAAAATTTTTTTTTTTTAAAAAACACTATTTTTAATTATAAAAATAAATAAAATAAATAAGAAAAAAAAATAATAATTTTTAAAGCGCCCCTGTCCCCGCGAGCTCGCGCGGCAAAGAAAACGCATACGGAAGTCGCGCCCGCATATGAAAACGGCGTTCAAATCACACATGTGAGGTATCGCCGCGATCGTCAGAGCGAGAGCAATAATTATAGCCATAGACCTCCTCTGTACCTCTAACCTAGTAGCCGTAAAAAAAAAATTAAAGCGTCGCCTATGGAGATTTTAAGGTACCGTAGTTTGTCGCCATTCCACGAGTGCGGGCAATTATAAAGCATGACATGTTTGGTATCTATTTACTCGGCGTAACATCATCTTTCACATTATACAAAAAAATTGGACTAACTTTGCTTTTAAATTTTTTTTAAATTCATGAAAGTAAATTTTTCCAAAAAAGTTGCGTTGAAAACACCGCTGCACAAAAACTGTGTGATATAAAATATTGCAACTATCGCCATTTTATTCTCTAGATTCTCTGCTAAAAAAATATACATAATGTTTGGGGTTTCTAAGTAATTTTCTAGCAAAAAATCCGCATTTTAACTTGTAAACACCAAATGTCAGAAATAGGCTTAGTCATGAAAGGGTTAAAATTACGTACTTTAGATGTGTTCCTTTTCGTAAATCGATAACAATCTCCCAGTAGCGAGGACCCTTCACTTTTATCTAGCAGTGAAAGGAAATGTGAAAAAAATCAAATATGCACTGTGCAGAGCAGACAGATATGCAATACCCTGGTGTTCAAATCAGTTGAATTCCCTTTTTCCCTGAGCTAACCACAGGGTGGAGGGCCATCCCCACACAATGGATATCACAAAACACTGTGTACATTCAGAGAACTAGTCACAACTGGGCTGATACAAGAACCTGTATAATCAGAGCTCAATCACATCATATGAAATTCAGATAGGCTTAGTAACTTTTATAAAGCAGACAAACTAAAATTGCTATTGAAAACCCACTGCAGTATTATGTACAACAAAGATGCAGTGGAGAGGTTGCGGTGCATTTTGTAAATATCTTTATTTGCTGAAGTTTTGGGTGTGTTAACCTGCAGGTCCATTTGACATTTGACCACTTGACCTCTGAAAGGTTTTACCCCCCTCATGACCAGACCATTTTTTGTAATTCAGCACTGTGCTACTTTAACTGGCAATCCTGTGTATTTGCAACCTCAAGCAGACACCTGAGACAGTTTTGCGCAGGTCTGCAAAAGAATTACCACTAGAAATTAAGACATTATGTCAAGATGAAACTATTTTTCACTTAGGCTACTTTCACACTGGGGCAATGCGCCGTCGGCGGTAAAGCGCCGCTATTTTTAGCAGCGATTTACCGTAGTTTTTGTGTCGCTTTTTGGGCGCTAGCAGGGTGCTTTTAACCCCCGCTAGCGTCCAAAAAAGGGTTAAAACCGCTGGCCCATCGATACACCGCGCCTACATACAGTGACGTCACTAGGGTTGGTGTCACCCGGTGCAGTAAAACTTGGTGTCACCCCCCCCACCGTTATTAGACCAGCTTAGGGTGGGCGACTCAGCTACTATATATATATATAGTGTGTGTGTATATATATATATATATATATATATATATATATATATATATATATACACACACACACATACATCAGGGCTCAAAATTTCAAGTCCTGAGCTACTAGCCAGACCTCAAGGGTTACTCGCCACCAGTTGCCCCACCCAATACCTACCCTGCCCCGCCCATAATTCCGCTCCTAAACACGCCCTCATAAACTATCTCATGAAATTACACTTAAATGTTTTATGCAGAATTAAACAACTTTATGCATGCTCATCAATGCAGCCTGCCCGTGTCCACCAATGCAGCCTGACCAATGCAGCCTGACCAATGCACACCAATGCAGCCTGCCCGTGTCCACCAATGTAGCCTGCCCGTGTCCACCAATGTAGCCTGCCCGTGTCCACCAATGTAGCCTGCCCGTGTCCACCAATGTAGCCTGCCCGTGTCCACCAATGTAGCCTGCCCGTGTCCACCAATGTAGCCTGCCCGTGTCCACCAATGTAGCCTGCCCGTGTCCACCAATGTAGCCTGCCCGTGTCCACCAATGTAGCCTGCCCGTGTCCACCAATGTAGCCTGCCCGTGTCCACCAATGTAGCCTGCCCGTGTCCACCAATGTAGCCTGCCCGTGTCCACCAATGTAGCCTGCCCGTGTCCACCAATGTAGCCTGCCCGTGTCCACCAATGTAACCTGCCCGTGTCCACCAATGTAACCTGCACGTGTCCACCAATGTAGCCTGCACGTGTCCACCAATGTAGCCTGCACGTGTCCACCAATGCAGCCTGACCAATGCACACCAATGCAGCCTGACCAATGCACACCAATGCAGCCTGCCCGTGTCCACCAATGCAGCCTGACCAATGCACACCAAATGCAGCCTCACCCGTGTTCATAATGCAGCCTACCCATGTCCATCAATGCAACCTGCCCGTGTCCACCAATGCAGCCTGACCAATGCCCACCAATGCAGCCTACTCGTGTCCATTATGCAGCCTACCTGTGTTCATAATGCAGGGGAGCAGAGGAGAAGAAGTGCATTGCCGGCCGGATGATAAGAGCGCCGAGGGACATTACTGGAACAGCTTTCATTTCAATTCCCCTCCGCTCGACGACACATACAGCCCCGCCCCCTGGCCATGGAACTTTGATTCACGTCACTCGTCCCGGGATTGGACGGGTGATCTGTCTATCAAATTCCCCAGGACCAGGGGCAGGACTGTGTGTGGCAGCGAGTGCGTGGAAAACTCGGCTATTGAAATGAAAGCCGCTAGTGATGTCCCCCGCGCTCTGATTATCCAGCCGGCTCTCTCTTCCCCTCCGTGAGCACTGGGAAAAGACTCCCATACAACCGGCGGTGCTCGCTCCCCCTATCTCCCAGGCAGCCCTTCCTCGCCAGCCCTCAAAATCCACTCGCAAAATGCGAGTGGATTTTTTGAGGGCTGTGTATATTAGATAGATAGATAGAGATAGATAGATAGAGATAGATATCTATCTATCTATCTATCTATCTGTGACTAGTAGCAGCAACCCCCCCCCCCCAAGTTTTGAGACCAGCTCAGGGTGGGCAGCTCAGCTTTTATATTATATATATATATACATACACACACACACACTATATAGCTCAGCTTATATATATATATATATATATATATATATATATATATATATATACACACACACACATACATACATACATACATACATACATACATATATATATATATATATATATATATATATATATTGTGACAGCAGGAAGGTAAAGTCACCTGGTTGCATCCAGGGGGGTAGATATATTTCTCCCAGATTCAGGCTTTATGCCGACTTATACAACTAGGGAGTTGATGAAGCCCAGCTGAGGCTAGTGGGCTCATGAATGACTCATACCTCTAGGGAGAGGGCTGGGCGTCGTGCAGACAGGGAGTTGATGAGACCAGCTGAACCTTGTCAGCTCATTTAGGCCTCTATAAGAAAGCCCAGCTTCATTAGATGTTAGCTCATGCCTGGAACCAGACCTGTGTGGACTGTCTAGGGAGAGTGAACCCCTGTGCGGTGAGGCAAAGCCTGTGTGGCTATTTGTTTGGACTTTTACTAAACCAGGGACTTAGGGACTAGGACAGCACCAGGCTGATCCCAGTTGTTAGTTTAGGAAACCTGCATGTTTAGTCAGAGGTCAAACTGACCAGGATTTATTTTGTTTGTTTCTTTTTGGCTTTGCTGTGTTTTTGTCACTGTACATAGAGAAATAAACCGCACCTTTTGATTTTGAAAACCACAACCTCCGTCTGCTGGCCCTGTTTTTGTGTGGGGAGCCCAACCAGGGGGTCACACACACCCGCTACCGAGTTAACCCCCTCACAGTTGGTGGAGAACCAGTGGCAGTTTTTTTTAAGCCAGCATGGAGGAGATACTGAAACAGCTGGCTCTAGCAAATGCCAATCAACAGCAGACAAATGCAGGTTTGCAAAGGAGCCTTGCAGCCCAGCAGCAAGCTCATCAACAAGCCCAGCAGCAATCTGAGGCCCGCTTCATAGACCTGTTACAGAAGCAAGAGCAGAGACTACAACAAATGGAAGCAGTAATGCAGCAACGTCCGCAGACCAGTGAGGAAAGCCGTCCCACTAATACCGCGTCCTTTGGGGTGAGTCGTTTATTGACAAAAATGACTGGAGAGGATGATCCAGAGGTATTTTTGACCACATTTGAAAGGACTGCTGAAAGAGAAAAGTGGCCTGAGGAGCAGTGGGCTGGACTGGTGGCTCCTCTGTTAACTGGTGAATCGCAGAAGGCTTACTATGACCTAGAGCCTGACCAAGCAAAAGACTATGTGATGCTAAAAGCTGAAATATTGGCAAGGCTGGGTGTCACCCTGGCTGTCCGGGCTCAGCGTGTGCATAACTGGACTTTCCAGCTTGGAAAACCCCCCAGGTCTCAAATGTATGATCTCATTCACCTGAGCAGGAAGTGGCTACAGCCAGAGACTTTGTCCGCACCGGAGATTGTGGAACGTGTTGTGATGGATCGTTTCTTGAGAGCTCTTCCTACCGCCATTCAAAAGTGGGTAAGCCATGGAGACCCAGAAACGGCCGGTAAACTTGTGGATCGTGTAGAGAGATACTTGGCTACAGAGAACCTGACGGCCTCTTCCAGAGACTCTCGGACTTTCCACCCTAAGACCAGACCATCCCCAGGGGCGGATAAGAGGATTCCAAGGGGTGAGGGTGGAGAGAGTGAGAGGGTGGGAGCTCTACCCCAAGTTTGGCGAGAACAGCCTGGGAAATCAGCGGCTCAAGAGGCCGCAAGAAGGATCGTTTGCTACCGCTGCCGGCAAGCGGGACATATTGCAGCCAATTGCCCGGTTGTGGAGGAACCCATGCAGTGTGACTTTCTGACGGGCAGACGTCAGTCGCTGTGTGCGACAGTCGCATGCACTGCCATTCGAGGAACTGAGAAACATTTATGCAAAATGTGTGTTAATGGTAGAAATGTTGTGGTATTGTTGGATTCAGGTAGCCTTGTGACCCTGATAAAGGCTGAGTTAGTTAAAACAGAGGTCTCTGGGAATAGCAAGGTAGCTGTTATTTGTGTGCATGGGGACACCCGAGAGTATCCAGTGACTACAGTGTGTTTCGAGACCCCCAAAGGTACCCTCTCTCATCCAGTGGGCTTAGTATCTCAGTTACCGCATGACGCCATTGTGGGAAGGGATTTTCCGAAGTTCTGGGAACTGTGGGATGATCCTGAGCCCCCCACTGGTGCCCCTATGTACCAGGAATGTGATAGCCAGAACTCCTCTGAGAGTGGTGAGGACTCTCCAGAATTTCCCTTGTCAGTATTGGCAGGGGAGACTCAAGAAACTGGAGAGGAGCCCACCTCCTCAGACGAAAACCTACCGTCTGTGGAGTTTTCTGATCTGGAGGTTCACAGGGAAAATTTTGCCACAGAACAGTTAAAAGACCCCGCCCTAATAAAGGCACGGGAAAACGTAGTGGAAATAGATGGCGAGTTAGTGAACCCAGATAATACCTGCACTTACCCATACTTCAGCGTAGAGAAGGACCTACTGTATCGGGTGGCTAAAAGGGCAGAAGAAACCGTTGAGCAGCTGGTGGTGCCCAAACCTTACAGGAAGTTGGTGTTGGAGTTGGCCCATGGGCACATTCTTGGAGGTCATCTGGGGACAGAGAAAACCCGAGAGAGGGTATTACAGAGATTCTATTGGCCTGGGGTGATGAAGGACATAGAAAATTATTGTTCCTCCTGCCCTGTGTGTCAGAGGTCGGCCCCGATGCCACATTTCCGTAGCCCGCTGGTCCCTCTACCCATCATTGAGGTCCCGTTTGAGAGAATCGCAATGGATTTGGTAGGTCCTATAATCAAGTCCGCTAGGGGGCACCAGTACATATTGGTTATAATGGACTATGCCACCCGTTATCCAGAAGCGATCCCTCTCAGAAATACCTCGGCCAAAACCATAGCCAAAGAGCTATCTCTTGTTTTTAGCCGGGTGGGTATTTGTAAAGAACTGCTTACGGACCAAGGTACACCCTTTATGTCCCGGGTTATGAAAGAGCTGTGTAAATTGTTCAAAGTGACGCAATTGCGTACATCTGTGTATCACCCCCAAACCGATGGGCTGGTTGAAAGATTCAACAAAACCCTAAAACAAATGTTGAAGAAAGTGGTGGATAGAGATGGAAAGGATTGGGACTGTCTACTTCCTTATTTGATGTTTGCTATTAGGGAGGTGCCCCAATCCTCTACGGGATTCTCCCCCTTTGAGTTACTGTATGGGAGACACCCAAGAGGGCTGTTGGATATTGCCAAGGAAACTTGGGAAAGTGAGAGTTCTCCCCACAGGAGTGTGATTGAGCATGTCGCCCTGATGCAAGATCGAATTGCACAGGTAATGCCCATCGTGAAGGAACATTTGGCCCAAGCGCAGTTGGCACAGCAGAGAGTGTACAACCGTGGAGCAAAGACCCGTACCTTTTCCCCGGGGGATAGGATATTGGTACTTGTCCCTACGGTTGAAAGTAAATTCCTTGCCAAATGGCAAGGCCCCTACGAGATAATGGAAAAAGTGAGCGAAGTGAATTACAAGGTCAGACAACCAGGAAGGCGAAAGCCCGAACAGATATATCACGTTAATCTGTTGAAAGCCTGGAGGGATAGAGAGTCCCTAGTCGCAGAAACTTGGTCACCAGCTCAAACTGGTTGCGTGATTCCGGAGGTTGGAATAGCAGCCACCTTGTCACAACCCCAACAACAGGAGGTTAAGGAGTTTGTGCTTCGCAACAAGGAGGTGTTCTCTGAGCTGCCGGGACAAACATCTGGGGTAGAGCATGATATTATTACCCCGCCCGGTGAAAGGGTGAAGTTAAAACCCTATCGGATCCCAGAGGCCCGACGGGAGGCAATACGGGAGGAAGTACAGAAAATGCTGAACTTAGGGGTGATAGAGGAGTCCCAAAGTGATTGGTCTAGTCCCATTGTGTTGGTGCCTAAACCGGATGGGAGCTGGCGATTTTGTAACGATTTTCGTCAGTTGAACAAAGTTACAAAATTTGACACCTACCCCATGCCACGTATAGATGAGTTGATCGACCGGCTGGGAACAGCCCGATACATGACGACTCTTGACCTCACAAAAGGGTATTGGCAAATTCCCCTGGCCAAGTCGGCCAAAGAGAAAACCGCATTTGTAACCCCAGACGGGGCGTTCCAATATAAGAGAATGCCGTTCGGGTTACAGAATGCGCCGGCCACATTCCAGCGGAAAATGGACCAGATGCTGAGGCCCCATCGGAAGTATGCTGCGGCTTACCTGGATGACGTAATTGTCCATAGCACAGATTGGGCCTCACATCTGCCAAAAGTGCAAGCAGTCCTGGACTCTGTTCGGGAAGCGGGGTTTACGGCTAACCCCAAGAAGTGTACCATTGGGCAGGAGGAGGCCAAATATCTTGGGTACACCATTGGCAGGGGAGTAATAAAACCCCAACTCAACAAAGTCGAGGCCATCCAGAGTTGGCCACGTCCCAACAGCAAGAAGCAGGTACGAGCCTTTCTGGGAATCGCGGGTTATTATCGGCGCTTCATTCCCCACTTTGCTTCTAAGGCTGTGCCCCTAACCAACCTGACGAAAGGGAAAGGGTCGGTCATGATTAAATGGACCCCCGAGGCTGAGGCAGCATTCCAATTCTTGAAACAAGCCTTATGTAGCCAGCCAGTGTTGTACTCACCCGACTTCTCTAAAGACTTTGTCGTACAAAGTGATGCGTCAGATGTGGGGTTAGGAGCAGTATTGTCCCAGGTCTGGAACGGGGAAGAGCACCCAGTCATTTACCTCAGCAGGAAGTTGAAGTCCCATGAGGTAAATTACGCCACGGTTGAAAAGGAATGTTTAGCGGTGAAGTGGGCTCTAGATTCCCTTCGGTACTATCTGCTAGGTAGGCACTTTGACATGGTTACGGATCACGCTCCGTTAAAGTGGATGGCTCAAAACAAGGAGACAAATAGAAGAGTGAATAGGTGGTTCCTGGCCCTACAGGAATTCAACTTCACAGTAAAGCATCGCCCTGGCGTTCAAATGGGGAATGTGGATGCTTTGTCTCGAGTACATGAATGCCTGATTGCTGGTGTTCCAACCCCAAGGTTAAAACAAGAGGGGGGGGTATGTGACAGCAGGAAGGTAAAGTCACCTGGTTGCATCCAGGGGGGTAGATATATTTCTCCCAGATTCAGGCTTTATGCCGACTTATACAACTAGGGAGTTGATGAAGCCCAGCTGAGGCTAGTGGGCTCATGAATGACTCATACCTCTAGGGAGAGGGCTGGGCGTCGTGCAGACAGGGAGTTGATGAGACCAGCTGAACCTTGTCAGCTCATTTAGGCCTCTATAAGAAAGCCCAGCTTCATTAGATGTTAGCTCATGCCTGGAACCAGACCTGTGTGGACTGTCTAGGGAGAGTGAACCCCTGTGCGGTGAGGCAAAGCCTGTGTGGCTATTTGTTTGGACTTTTACTAAACCAGGGACTTAGGGACTAGGACAGCACCAGGCTGATCCCAGTTGTTAGTTTAGGAAACCTGCATGTTTAGTCAGAGGTCAAACTGACCAGGATTTATTTTGTTTGTTTCTTTTTGGCTTTGCTGTGTTTTTGTCACTGTACATAGAGAAATAAACCGCACCTTTTGATTTTGAAAACCACAACCTCCGTCTGCTGGCCCTGTTTTTGTGTGGGGAGCCCAACCAGGGGGTCACACACACCCGCTACCGAGTTAACCCCCTCACAATATATATATATATAAAAAAATGCAGCTGTGTCCAAACCCCCCACCCATCCCTGCAGTAATCAGACCATCTCAGCTACTAATATATATAACAAAAACTGTGTCCAGAAGTACACCTACACCCCCAAACCCCCCCCCCCCTCGGGGTGGGCAGCTCAGCTACTACCACATATATATATATATATATATATATAGCTGTGTCCAGCAGCAGCAGCAACCCCCCCCAGCAGGCTGAGCTGCTCTGTGCACAACAGCTCACCTCAGCACCTCGGGCGGCGGTGGACACCCCCCATTGCAATCCGACACCCCCGCTCATTACCGCACCATCTCAGAGCGGCTCTCAGTCTCTCTGGTACTCTACGCGGCAGCTGGAGAGGAGGCAATGTGCAGCGGTAGCCGCGCCGCCCGGTGGAGAATGGATAGCTGCTCAGCAGAGCAGTAGTGCGAGAGGAGGAGGAAATAACAGGCGGCCAGATGTGGAAAAAAATTATAAAGAGGAGGCCAGGACTACACTTGGGATGGTGTCACCCCTCCGACAGGTGTCACCCGGGTGCGGGCCGCACCCCCCTAGTGACGCCTTTGCCTACATCGCCTCAAAGATGTGGCTGGCAGGACATTTTTGAGTGTCCTGCCAGCGCACAGGGCGCTATTTTTTGCGCTATAGCGCATGCAAAGCACCTCAGTGTGAAAGTAGCCTTAAAACAAACACAGGAAGTGGACAGTGGAAGGTTAAATGCTGTTTCTGTGCTACGTGTCCATAATGCAGCCTACCCATGTCCATCAATGCAGCCTGCCCGTGTCCACCAAAGCAGCCTGACCAATGCACACCAATGCAGCCCGACCAATGCAGCCTACCCGTGTCCACCAATGCAGCCTGACCAATGCACACCAATGCAGCCTACTCGTGTCCATTATGCAGCCTACCTGTGTCCATAATGCAGGGGAGCAGAGGAGAGGAAGTGCATTGCCGGCCGGATGATAGGAGCGCCGAGGGACATCACTGGAACAGCTTTCATTTCGATTCCCCTCCGCTCGACGACACATACAGCCCCGCCCCCTGGCCGGGGAACTTTGATTTGCCTACATCGCCTCAAAGATGTGACTGGCAGGACATTTTTGAGTGTCCTGCCAGCGCACCGCTCCAGTGTGAAAGCCCTTGTGCTTTCACACTGGAGTGAGAGAACAGTCTCTTTCAGGGCGCTATTTTTAGCGCTATAGCGCATGCAAAGCACCTCAGTGTGAAAGTAGCCTTAAAACAAACACAAGAAGTGGACAGTGGAAGGTTAAATGCTGTTGCTGTGCTACTTTAGAGCAGTGTTTCTCAACTCCAGTCTTTAAGGCAGTGTTTCTAAACTCCAGTCCTCAAGGCGCCCCAACAGGTCATGTTTTCAGGATTTCCCTCAGATGAAACAGCTGTGGTAATTACAAGGCAGTGAAACTGATCAAATCACCTGTGCAAAATAATGGAAAGCCTGAAAACATGACCTGTTGGGGCGCCTTGAGGACTGGAGTTGAGAAACCCTGCTTTAAGGCACCCCTACAGGTCATGTTTTCAGTCTTTCCATTATTTTGCACAGGTGATTTGATCAGTTTCAGGCCGGGTTCACACTGGTGCGACACGACACTTGTCCTACTTTGGATCCGACTTTGCCCTGCGACTTGAAGCCGACATACGTCCGACTTTCAATGAACGGGGATCCGACTTGGATCCCCGACATCACCAGGCACTGTGTTTGGTATGAATCTTGAGGGGGAACTCCACGCCAAATTTTAAATAAAAAAACGGCATGGGTTCCCCCTCCAAGAGCATACCAGGCCCTTCGGTCTGGTATGGATTTTAAGGGGACCCCTTACGCCGAAAAAACAGCGTGGGGGTTCCCCCAAAATCCATACCAGACCCTTATCCGAGCACGCAGCCCGGCCGGTCAGGAAAGTGGGTGGGGACGAGCAAGCGCCCTCCCCCCCTCCTGAACCGTACCAGGCCGCATGCCCTCAACATAGGGGGGTGGGTGCTTTGGGCCAGGGTTATCGGGAAGAGGCCCTTGTCCTCATCAACATGGGGACAGGGTGGGGGGGCCGCACGGCCCCCCTGCCCCCACCCCCCCATGTTGAGGGCATGCGGCCTGGGGCGGTTCGGGGGGGGGGGCACTCGCTCGTCCCCACCCCCTTTCCTTACCAGGCGGGCAGCGTGCTCGGATAAAGGTCTGGTATGGATTATGGGAGAACCACCACCACGGAGAAGACCGGGCCCCGCTAGCAAAAGAGCTGGAAGAAGATAGCGGAGGCCCGGCAGAAGGAAGGAAGAACCGGAGAGCGGCGCGGAGACCCCCGAAGTCGGAAGAAGACCCCCGGAGCTGTGCAATAAATTGCTTTAAAAAGCTGTGTGTGTTTTTTTATTGCCATTTTTTTCCACCAGGTGAATGGGTAGGGGTACGATGTAACCCCATTACTCATTCACATAGGGTGGGGGGCCAGGATCTGGGGGCCCCCTTATTAAATAAAGGGGGGCTCCCGGATTCCGATAAGCCCCCCACAACCAACGGCCAGGGTTGTCGGGAAGAGGCCCTGTCCTCATCAACATGGGGGCAGGGTGCTTTGGAGTGGGGGGGCCGCATGTCGCCCCCCTGCCCCAAAGCACCAAACCCCCCATGTTGAGGGCATGCGGCCTGGTACGGTTCAGGAGGGAGGGGGGGCAGCTCTCTCACCCCCCCTCTTCCCCTGCGGCCTGCCAGGTTGCGTGCTTGGATAAGGGTCTGGTTTGGATTTTGGGGGAACCCCCACGCCGTTTTTTCGGCGTAGGGGTTCCCCTTAAAATCCATACCAGACCGAAAGGCCTGGTATGCTCTTGAAGGGGGAACCGATGACGTTTTTTTATTTAAAATTTGGCGTGGAGTTCCCCTTCAAGATCTGCAGAGCACAAGTCGCATGCCAAAGTCGGATCATGCAAGACGGCGGTCCGACTTTGATCTGACTTCAATGATAGTCAATGGGCTGAGGTAGGATCAAAGTCGGACCGACATGTGTCGGACCAGTTAAGACGGCTCCCATAGGGAAATGTTGATTTTCACACGTCATGCGACATGAGCTCCCAATGTCGGAGTGTTTATCGCACCAGTGAGAACCCGGCCTCACTGCCTTAGTAATTACCACAGCCGTTTCATCTGAGGGAAATCCTGAAAATATGACCTTTTGGGGCGCCCTGAGGACTGGAGTTGAAACACTGCTTTAGAGCAATAGAGAAAGCTGCTAAATGATATTAAATCTGTCGCATAACCTGTCTTACTACTTTTATTCAGCACTGCCTTGCTGTGTTACAGCATATATGTTCTCCACTCTCTATGTACCTGTTTAAGAAGATGGAGCTCTGGAAGTAGAGTGGGTGCAATAAGTTCCTCTGTAGTCTCCTTGTACCACTGGGTTCCCTGTGATGAAAACATATAGAAGATGTCAGTCAAAATAACTGGTAAATTGTACAGATAAGTGCCTGATACCCTCTACTACTAAGTGTACTAAATCTACCGGGAACCAATGTGTATTAACAACCATAATAATATGTGTGAGGTCTGCTGCTGAATACCCAGAAGTGGTGATTTATTGTATTGCTATTAGGAGCACTTTGATTTAAAGTGACACTGTTTGAGTGATTTCACTTGATTGATTTGTATTTTTTATAATATTCATTAAATGTTTGTTATTATTTTTATTGCATTGAATCATGTATTGTATTGCTGCCCATCACACAAGATTCACACAGAGTATATTTATCACCTAGGGGACCGCATTCAATTCGCATAGGTGAACCCAGCCTTGAAGTGGGATTGTACAAATCCCCAAAACACACATGAGGAAGCATAGACCTTAGCATCTACTAAGATGGCTCCCTCCACACAGAGACACACTGAAGAACAAGGCACGGTAAGTCAGTAATAGTGAGAAGATCAGCTGTAGAGAAACCACGTGTGACTTATCCTTTCTTTTTCCCTTGCATTTATGGGCACAGATTTGGGCTCTTTAACCACCTAAGGACCGCCGCACGACGATATACGTCGACAGAATGGCATGGCTGGGCATATGGGCATACAGGTACGTCCCCTTTAAGATCTCAGCCGTGGGTCGCACTCGCAACCCGGCCCGAAGCTCCATGACCACGCCCGCGGAACCCGATCGCCGCAGATGTCCTGCGATCGGGTCACAGAGCTGAAGAACGGGGAGAGGTAAGTGTAAACAAACATCTCCCTGTTCTTCACAGTGGCACTGTCAGTGATCGTCTGTTCCCTTTCATCGGGAACAGCGATCAGTGTCGTGCCACGCCCCTAACAGTTACAAGTACTCTCTAGGTCACACTTAACCCCTTCAGCGCCCCCTAAAGGTTAACCCCTTCACTGCCAGTGTAATTTTTACAGTAATCAGTGCATTTTTATAGCACTGATCGTTGTAAGAATTACAATGGTCCCAAAATAGTGTCAAAAGTGTCCGCCATAATGACGCAGTCACGATAAAAATTGCTGATCACCGCCATTACTAGTAAAAAAAATAATAATAAAAATGCCATAAAACTATCCCCTATTCTGTAGACGCTATAACTTTTGCGCAAACCAATCGATAAACGCTTAATGCGTTTTTTTTTTCCAAAAATATGTAGAAGAATATGTATCGGCCTAAACTGAGGAAAAAAACAGTTTTTTTATATATTTTTGGGATATACTTATTATATAGCAAAAAGTAAAAAATATTGCATTTTTTTCAAAATTGTCGCTCTATTTTTGATATAGGGCAAAAAAAAAAAACAGAAAAAAAAAACAAAACGCAGAGGTGATCAAATACCACCAAAAGAAAGCTCTATTTGTGGGGAAAAAAAGGACGTCAATTTTGTTTGGGAGCCACGTCGCACGACCGCACGCAATTGTCAGTTAAAGCGACACAGTGCCGAATCGCAAAAAGTGGCCTGGTCTTTGACTAGCGAAATGGTCCGGGGCTTAAGTGGTTAAAGTCTGTTACTCACAAGCATCAGTGAGAAACATAGCTTCCCATTTAGGAAGTTACATTTTACTCTGAAGTACACATTCCTTCCATCACTGAAATTAGCCATTTAAGTCTCGGTGATGCAAGTTTGTAATGCAAAAAACCTAAAAGTGGAAATAAACCCTGCTTTCCTGTACAGCCAAGAAGCTGCCATCTTAGCCTTTGTTTGTCATTAGTTGTGACACCTATCATTTGATGGTTTGGGATAGTTCGGTTGAGAGCACAAGAAAAAGTGACAGCTATCATTCACGGCATGCCTTGAATATAACGGTTTTGGAAAACTGTCAAAATCAGCTAAAATGGTTTGCGGCCAATTTTATACAAAACAATACTAAATTACAAATACAAGGTACACAGTTTTGTAAAGCATTTTGAGTTTTCAAACAAAGCAAAAAATCTGAAAGGCTTTTATGGATAACAGCTTTATTTTCTTTGTTCTAATTCAAATTGGCTCCAAAAGAGAAAAACTTCACTGCATTTTGATGCATTTCATGGTGCAGACAAAATGGCTGAAGTTGAAATCACCAAATTAAAAAAAAAAACACATCAACAAAAGTCATGCATTTGGATGCATTATGCTGCATTTTGCCATTTAAGACTAAGTTTGATTCCAAACACTGTGCAGCACAAGTGAAAATACATGTTATAGTAGGAATGAGCCTTTTCAGAAAAGGAAAGGATGTTATCCCTGTTTAAACTGCATCCAGTGCAATTTTATGGCTAAGGGTGATCACTTTATTAATCCCATTAATGGGGATAGGATTATCATAAAAAAATTTTTTACATGCCAGTCGTCTTATGTTGTATACATCCTTATTTGTCCGTGTAATATGATTTACGTTGGGGAAACAACCCAAAAAATAAAAGGACAGAATTGCTCAGCATCGCAGCACCATCAGACACAAACAGCCTGGTCTGCCTGTCTCCAAACATTTTTTGGAGAAGGGACATCGGGACTCAGACTTAAGATTCATGGTCCTGGAAGATATTCCACGGGACAAGAGAGGGGGTGATCGGATAATGAGATTAAAACAACGAGAGGTTTGGTGGATTAACAGGTTACAGTCCCTGTATCCGAGGGGTATGAACAGGGACTATGACCTGTATTTGTTTCTGTAAATGCCTTTAACTATTTGAGATTCTAGATTTTTTGGTATTTTTTCTTGTAGATGGTGACCAAATAATGTCTGGTCGGGTTCGTGAAACAAAAAAGGAAAAAGAAAAAGTACACATGTACATTTGGAATATCGTTCCTCTTTTTCAATATGTTTGAATGATCGTATTGTTTTGTTTTGTTATTTCATGCTATGTAGGCCATGGATGTCTGTATTTGGTATGATATTTTGTGGTTGATGTGGGAGGTTTATTTAAAGAAAAAATCTTTTTGGTTCTAAAAACCCATACAGGGTTAATGGAACCTTGACGTATCCTGTTAGATTGTTTCCTTGATCTAGCAGGATGGGATACACCTGTTGGGTGACGCCTTCAGGTGTTGGGATATAATGAGTCTTCTTTGAATTGTATTTTCACACTGAGCCTGAAAGAAGAGCAGGGATGCTCGGAACTGTACAGTGGCTATGCTATGCTATGCTCTTTTGAAGTAAAGGAAATCGTTTAAAATGCTTCTGGAGTTATTGTCCCTTCTTTTTGAATATTGAAAATAATAGTGGGAGTTGGGAGCCCACCTTGACGTTTCTCCACTCCATTCCAAAGACTAGAGGGAAGTAACCCACCTGAAGATTGTTATATCAGGGCTCGACAAACCCCGGGCGCCAGGTCGCCATGGCGACTAGAATTAGCGACCTGGCGCAGCAAAGCTGGGGTATGCTGTGTCTCCGTGCCCCCCCCCCCCGCGCCGCGGGATCGCGTCGGGCCGCGCTGGCCGGTAATTTAGGCCGCTGCTTCCTTCTGTGGTCTAGCGCCATCTTGTGGTGGCCGTTGGTATGACAACCAGCAATGCTAATGGAGTTTCCCTGTCTGTTTTTCCTGCCATCTCCTTCCCTCTAATTACAACCCCCAAACTTTATATATATTTTTTATTCTAACACCCTAGAAAATAAAATGGCGGTCGTTGCAATACTTTTTGTCACACCGTATTTGCGCAGCGGTCTTACAAGCGCACTTTTTTGGGAAAAAATTTTAAATAAAAAAATAAGACAACAGTAAAGTTAGCCCAGTTTTTTTTTTGTATAATGTGAAAGATAATGTTACGCTGAGTAAATTGATACCCAACATGTCACGCTTCAAAATTGCGTGCGCTCGTGGAATGGCGACAAACTTTTACCCTTTAAAATCTCCATAGGCGACGTTTAAAAAAATTCTACAGGTTGCATGTTTTGAGTTACAGAGGAGGTCTAGGGCTAGAATTATTGCTCTCGCTCTACCGATCACGGTGATACCTCACGTGTGGTTTGAACACCGCTTTCATATGCGGGCGCTAATAACGTATGCGTTCGCTTCTGCGCGCAAGCTCGGCGGGACGGGGCGCGTTCCTGGCTCCTAACTTTTTTAGCTGGCTCCTAGATTCCAAGCAAATTTGTCAAGCCCTGTGTTTTATATATATATATATATATATATATATATATATATATATATATATATATAAAACATTTAAAAGCATAAAGTGTGGAGGGGAAAATTCTGGAAATCCAGCTTGTAGCCACAAGCAACTATATTGCTGAAGCGCTGTTGTGAACGAAACGTGTCAACCCTTCTACCTTTTTCTGCTCTTTGTGCTGTGATGTTTTTTCTTGAAATTTTGATACCTTATTAACCACTTAACGACCGTTCACTGTATATATACGTCGGCAGAATGGCACGGACAGGCACAATCACGTACCTGTATGCGACTGCCTTCGTATAGTTGGGGGGTCCCATCGGACCCCCCTTCTATACAGTGAGCGGTGGTTATCCGTTCGGGAGCGATCCGTGATGAGGGGACGGTCATTCGTTTCCGGCCACCCCCTCTAACGGCGAATGAGAATCTTCCTCTGCCTGTGTAATGTAAACACAGGCAGAGGAAGTGATGTCATCTTTCCATGCGGCGGTCTTTTCGTTCTGGCGCGAGGAGAGAAGACATCTCACAGTAAGTGCACCAACACTACACTGACACCAGTACATGTAGGCACACTTACACCCCCAGTACCCCCAGTCACAGTGCACCGTTTGCAGTGGTCATTTTTTTACTGATCACTGCAATCAGTGTCATTTGTGACAGTAAAAAGTTGCAGGGCAGTTAGGTTTAGGCCCCTTTAGGTCCAGGGTAGCCCCCTAACCCCCCCTAATAAAGGTTTAACCCCTTGATCACCCCCCAGGTAACCCTTTCACCCCCTAATGCCAGCGTCACTAAGCGATCGTTTTTCCAATCGCTGTATTAGTGTCGGTTGTGCCCTAGATAGCCAGTTATTTATTTTTGGGTTCGCCGCAGGTTTTTATAGCGTCAGGTACCCCCATATATTATTTTAACCCCCTGATTGCCCCTAGAGTTAACCCTTTCACCAGTGATCACCGTATAAGTGTCAAATGTGACACTGGTTAGCCAGTTAGTTACTTAGGTTACCCGTCAGGTTTTTAAATAGCGTGAGGTACCCCCATATATAACCTAATAAAGGTTTTAACCCCTGATTGCCCTTAGTTAACCCCTTCACCAGTGATCACCATATAAGTGTTACGCGTGACGCTGGTTGGTTAGTTTGCTTTTTATAGCATCAGGGCACCCGCCGTATATAACCCAATAAAGGTTTAACCTCCTGATCGCCTGGCGGGTGATATCAATTAGGTTTTAGCGCCAGAGATGGTCTGCGTCGCCCCAGGCAGCGTTAGGTTAGTGCCAGTAACGCTAACACCCACGCGCAAAGCATACACCTCCCTTAGTGGTATAGTATCTGAACAGATCAATATCTGATCAGATCTATACTAGCGTCCCCAGTGGTTTAGGGTTCCCAAAAACACAGTGTTAGCGGGATCAGCCCAGATACCTGCTAGCACCTGCGTTTAGCCCCTCCGCCCAGCCCAGCCCACCCAAGTGCAGTATCAATCGATCACTGTCACTTACCAAACAACACACATAACTGTAGCGTTCGCAAAGACAGTCCTGATCCCTGCGATCGCTAACAGTTTTTTTTTGAAGCGTTTGATACATTTGCTGACAGTCAAGTGCTTTTTTACCTGTGAATCTTACTAGTGTACCCCTAAATTTAGAGCCCAAAATGGCAAATCGAAGGTACACTAGTAAAGAGGCCTACGAGATTCTGAGCATGACAGATAGTGAAGAGGAGGTCACGCATCTGTCAGATTCAGGCTCAGAATATCTTCCCGTAGAAGACAGTGAAGTCAGCTGCTCCATGTCAGATAGCTCTGACGACAAAGATGAGGTCCCTGCTCAGGTCAGGCGTACCCGATCCCGATCTTCTGAGGTTGTTGAGGAGCAAGAACCGCAGGGCTCTCGTATCATGGAGCAGAGTAGTACTAGCGCCGCTATTCCTTCTGGTGAATTGGCAAGCACCAGCGGCCTAGTACAGCCTGGGCGTACATCCAGCACTGCAGTATCACGTGGTGACGTGGCGAGTCCCATAAGTGCAGTTCAAGCTGGTGAGGTGGCAAGCACAAGTAGTGTCCCACTGCCACCAAGAAGAAGACAAAGACAGGCCCGTCGTGCCCATAGTGCCTTTCCTGCAGAATTCGCCTGTCCTGATTGGGTCCCCACCACTTCTGCAGAACCCGTACTTCCCCCATTCACTGCCCAACCCGGTATTCAGGTGGAAACAGACGATTTTATGCCAAATGATTTTTATTCGCTGTTTTTCACGGAAGATCTCTATAGATCTATTGTGGACCAGAGTAATTTATATGCTGGTCAATTCATCGCCGCTAATCCCCAGTTGCCTTCCATTGCCAAAGATTGGAAACCAATTACGGTTTCCGAATTTAAGACCTTTCTGGGCCTTTCCCTCAACATGGGCACACATAAATTCCCGTCATTGCGTGTATATTGGTCCACACACTCAATTGACCACATGCCCGTGTTCTCTGCCTCCATGCCCAGGAAACGATACGAGCAGATCTTGCGGTTCATGCACTTCAACGACAATGAACTTTGTCGTCCACGTGGAGACCCTGAATACGACCGGCTCTACAAAATTCGGCCCCTCATAAACCACTTCAACGAACGTTTTGTAGCCTTGTTTATTCCCGATCAAGTTGTCTGCGTTGATTAATCCCTGATTACATTTTCTGGCCGCTTGTCTTTCAAGCAGTACCTTCCCAGCAAGCGTGCCAGATACGGGGTCAAGCTCTATAAGTTCTGTGACAGGGCAATAGGCTATGTATGGAGCTTTACGGTTTATGAGGGAAAAGATAGTCAGGTTGAGCCGGTCAACTGCCCAGATTACATAGGGAGTGCTGGCAAGATAGTGTGAAACTTGGTGTCACCCTTATTCGGAAAGGGGTACCACTTGTATGTGGACAATTATTACACAAGCGTGCCACTGTTTAGTCACTTGTTTGATCATCAGATTGGAGCATGTGGCACCGTGCGACCTAATCGCCGGGGCTTTCCCCAGGGGCTTGTAGATTCCCGTCTTAGGCTGGGGGAGAGAGCCTGCTTGAAGTGTAATAATTTGCTCGCTGTGAAGTGGAGGGATAATAAGAATGTTTTCCTTCTTACCTCCCTTCATGCAGACACGACAGTCCAAATTCGTACGGCAACTGGTGTTGTGGAGAAACCCCTCTGTGTCCACGAATATAACCAAATATGGGAGGGACGGACCTCAACGACCAGTTGGTGGCACCGTATCTAATTGACCGGAAGGCGAGACGCTGGTACAAAAAAGTAGGATTTTTATAACAGCTTACCTGTAAAATCCTTTTCTTGGAGTACACCACGGGACACAGAGCTAGTCATTACATAATGGGTTAAGGGTCACCAGCGGTGATTGGACACTGGCACAACCAATGGAAGACAGTTCCCCTCCATATAACCCCTCCCATCAGGGAAGTACCTCAGTTTTGTAGCAAAGCAGTAAGGTTCCCATAAGAAGGGGGGGACCTCTGTGTCCCGTGGTGTACTCCAAGAAAAGGATTTTACAGGTAAGCTGTTATAAAAATCCTACTTTCTTTATCGTACACCACGGGACACAAAGCTAGTCATTACATAATGGGACGTCCCAGAGCAATGCTCATATGAAGGGGGGGAGACACAGATCAAACAGGCCGCTTGCGGACCAGAAGCCCTATACTGCTGCCTGCAGCACACTTCGCCCGAAGGCGGAATCCTCATGTCCTTTCACATCTATTTGATAGAATTTGGAAAATGTATGGACTGAAGACCAAGTTGCAGCTTTACAGATCTGAGCCATCGAAGCCTGGTGGTGCACTGCCCATGAAGCACTTATCGCCCTGGTAGAGTGCGCCTTAACAGGAAAAGGAGGAGTCCTGTTCTTTAAACCATAAGCTTGAACAATTACTTGTCTAATCCACCTGGAAATGGTGGATTTTGATACCGCTTGGCCCTTCTTGGGACCATCTGGTAAAATAAACAAAACATCTGTTTTACGTATCTGAGCGGTTGCTTGCAGATACACCCTTACCGCTCTCACTAGATCTAGAGAGTGTAATAATTTTTCCCCCGCCGTCTGCGGGTTTGGAAAAAAGGAAGGCAGAACAATGTCTTGATTCAAGTGAAAAGCCGACACCACCTTAGGCAGAAAAGCCGGATGGGGTCGTAGTACGATTTTGTCCTTGTGACAAATTAGATAAGGCTCTTTACAAGAAAGAGCTGCTAGCTCTGATACTCTCCTAGCAGAAGCTATAGCAATCAGAAAGGCCAACTTCCTACTTAATATAATTAACGGAATATGGCGAATAGGTTCAAAAGGTTGCTTTTGCAACACTGACAATACCAAATTCAAATCCCATGGACACAAGGGAGACCTAACTGGAGGATTTATCCTCAGTGCCCCCTGAATGAATGTCCGAACTAGGGAATGAGATGCCAATGGTCTCTGAAAGAAGACTGATAGAGCCGATATTTGACCCTTGATGGTACTAAGGGCTAATTTCATATCCACTCCTAACTGGCAAAAAGCAAGAATCCTGCTTATTTCATATTTCTGAGGATTCCAACTTCTGGATTCACACCAGGAAACGTATGCTTTCCAGACTCTATGATAGATGAGTCTGGAGGCTGGCTTTCTAGCATTAATGAGCGTAGAAAGAGCCGGACCAGAGACCCCTCTCTTTTTCAAAATGTGGGTCTCAGCAGCCAGGCCGTCAAATTTAGCCTTTGTAAGGAAGGGTGGAATACTGGACCCTGTGACAGCAGGTCGTGTCGAAGTGGAAGCTTCCAGGGCCTTCCTATCGCCATCTTTACGATCTCGGCGTACCAAGGCCTCCTGGTATTCCCTCCTCCTTGATCCTGCGAAGCAGTCTTTGTAGAAGAGGGATCGGAGGGAATGCATAGATCAGTGAGAACTGATTCCATGGAGTTATTAGAGCATCTGTCCCGTAGGCTAGAGGATCTCTTGTTCTGGACACAAAGTTGTCCAATTTCTTGTTGAACCTGGAAGCTAGCAGGTCTACATCTGGGTTTCCCCATCTCAGACATATGGCCTGAAAGATCTCGGGGTGAAGAGACCACTCTCCTGGTAGCAGCTGCTGACGACTCAGGTAGTCTGCTTGCCAGTTTTCTATCCCTGGAATGAAGATTGCAGAGATGCAAGGCACATGCTCTTCTGCCCATGCCAAGATCCGGTTCACCTCTCTTTGGGCTGCCCGACTGCGGGTGCCTCCTTGGTGATTGATGTAAGCTACTGCAGTAGCATTGTCGGATTGAACCCGAACTGGGTGGCCCTGTAACCTGTATGTCCAGGTTTTGAGGGCTAGATATACTGCCCGGATCTCTAGCACGTTGATGGGCAGGATCCCTTGAGTCTTGGCCCAGGTTCCCTGGGTAGAAGCCTCTTCGAATACTGCACCCCAGCCCGATAGGCTGGCATCCGTAGACACCACCTTCCAGGCTGCTGGGAGGAAGCACCTTCCCTTCCGTAAATTCTTGGCTTCTAGCCACCAATTGAAGCTGTGGCGTACTTGTGAGGACAGGCGCATGGGTATATCCAGAGCTTGGCTCTTCCTGTTCCAGGAGGCTAAAATATTGCCTTGAAGTAGTCTCGAATGAAACTGGGCGTAAGGGACCGCCTCGAAGGAGGCTACCATCTTTCCCAATAGTCTCATGCAAAGGCGAATAGACGGCCTTTTGTTTGCTTTGACCTTGTGGATCAGGTCTTTCAGAGACTGTATCTTTGGCTCTGGCAGGTATACCCTGTTTTTGGGCTGTATCTATGATCATGCCAAGGTACACTAACCTTCTTTGGGCCTGGAGAGAGGATTTTTGTAAGTTTATAATCCATCCTAAATGCTCCAGGTATCCTAATGTAGTGTCTACAACGTGATCCAATCCCTCCTTTGACTGATCTATTAAAAGTAGATCGTCTAGATAGGCTGTTACCGCAATGCCCCGTGTTCTCAGGTTTGCTAACAGAGGAGCTAGCACCTTTGTGAATACTCTGGGCGCGGTGGCTACACCAAATGGCAGGGCCACAAATTGAAAGTGGCGATCTCCTACCGCAAACCTTAGGAATCTTTGGTGAGCGGGGAGGATTGGTATGTGTAGATATGCGTCTTTGATATCTATGGACGCCATGAATTCTCCGCCTTTTAAAGTAGTGACCACGGATCGAATCGTTTCCATTCGAAAATGGCGAACGTTCAGAAACCGGTTTAGAGATTTTAGATCCAGGATGGGTCTGACTTCTCCGTTTGGCTTTGGAATCACAAAGAGGTTTGAGTAAAAACCTGAACCTGGCTATTTTTGGGGTACCTCTGTAACCACACCTTGAGCTATTAAGTGATTCAAACCTTTGAAGAAGGATCCTCTTTTTTGTGGATCCTTGGAGAGTCTTGAACTTCGGAATTGAGAAGATGGGATCTCTCGAAATTCCAGTTTGTACCCTGAGGATATTGTGGATACCACCCATTTGTCCTGGGTTTCTGTCCGCCAAGTCGCTGAGAACTGACAAAGCCTTCCCCCCACTCGGCCGAGCGGGGGCGCCCCTTCAATGAGAGGTTTTGGGGGCTTGCTTATTAGCTCTTGAACCCCACGGCTTCTTGTTCTTCTGAGCCTGTTCTTTGGCTTTTGTGGGCGGCTGAAAAGGCCGTCGCCACTGGCTGGAGTCAGATTTCCCGGGAGCTGGGGAGAGAGTGCGTTTAAAACAAGGTCTCTTGTTTTTCTTTCTCTCAGGTAAAAGTGTCGTTTTACCACTTGATATCTTTTGGATATATCTTTCTAAATCTTCCCCAAAAAGGCGTTCGCCATGGAACGGGAAACTTGCCAACAACTTTTAGCATGGGGCTTCTGCTGACCAATGCTTAAGCCAAAGTACTCTGCGCATCTGTACCAGCTGGAGTGTAAGGCGTGATGCCTGTATGATAGAATCTCTCATGGCATCCACTGTGAAGCATAAGGCTTTAGGCAAATTCTCCCAATTTTTAGCCTGCTCTGAAGGCAGCTCCTTCAGCCCCTGCTTTACCTGTTGGCTGATGACCTGACACATACCGACTGCTGCTACTGCAGGTTGGATAATTGAGCCGGCCAAAAGGAAGGAGGATTTCAGTAGGGATTCCAACTTCTTCTCAGAAGGATCTTTAAACACTTGTACATTATCCACTGGACATGTCAGGTTTTTATTTACACAAGAAATAGCCGCATCTACCGCAGGCAGGCTCCATTTCTTTAAAAAAATTTCCTCCATAGGATAAAGAATGTTAAACTTTTTTGGAGGTAAAAAACGCTTAACAGGATGTTGCCAGTCTGCGTACAATAGATCCTCTAGTAACGGATGAACCGGGAAGGAGCATGCACCTTGCAGGGATCTTAATGATCCTAGGGAGGAGACAGGTGATTCTGTTACCTCCAAAGAGGGTAACTTAAATGCAGATCGCACGGCTCCTGCATAGCATTGTACTTGTGACTTTAAAATCTGGGATACCGAAAAAGGCTCATCCGATATCCCTGATCCGTCTGACTCCTCATCCTCTGCTGATGTAGCCTCCTCCTCATCCTCCTCCTCCTCAGGTACTTCTGAAGGGAGGTCCAATACTGGAGGAGATCTGCTTCGCTTATTGTCCTTTTTAGAGGATTTAGCGATTAAGGTAGCAATTTTCTCCTCCAGATTATTCAGGGCAGCTGATAAAGTGTCCTCAGTGACATATGCAGGCCCAGGCTTCACTAGGGAAGCCGCCATACCTGACAGAGGTAATGGCTCATCCTGTACAGGTGCATTTGGCACACAGGAGAGGAAGGTACCGAGTGAGCACAGCTAGAGCCTCCTGTCTCAGGCGGCGGTGCTGTTTTATCTCTTTTTGTCCGCATTACTTCCCCTGGAAGGCTTACTGTCTAGACAAAATACAAGGTACCTAAATGCATATACTACCGTGTTCAGTTTAGCAAATACATTAAGTATGCAACTTTTAACACATAACTATGCATAACATGGATGTCTTCTAGGAAGTACCCAGTCCAACCACATGGAGGCTTACGTCCCTGTATAGCTGCTGTGTTTCTCTGCCAGGAACAAGAGAACTAACGAGCTTGCTTGCTGCTGCAGTGCTTCTCACACTGACAGTCTTTTAAATTTGGCGCCGTTTCTGTGCCTGCGCGCGCCACGTGCCCGCGCACGCCTTCGGCCCCCCCCTCCGATAAAGCGCGCGCGGCCTTTAGCGCTATGGTGGTGGCCATAGTGAGAGAGGACTCTCATCAGCCCCTGTTCCCACTTACCTGCATCTGCAGGTGTCTGTGTCGGCCACCGAAAAAAGGAGGAGCGGGGTGCCCAAGCAAGCTCAACAGCAGAGGTGACGAGCAGTGTACTTCGCCGAAGCCGACACTGAACAGAGTGAGGTGAGTATATTCAGCTCTTTACTCCCCCCAGTGGTGGAAAAAAAAAGGGATTTTTATAACAGCTTACCTGTAAAATCCTTTTCTTGGAGTACATCACGGGACACAGAGCGGCATAGTCATTACTAATGGGTTATATAGTTTACCTTCAGGTGCTGGCACTGGCAACTTCCAAACCGGAAGTACCCTCCCCTATATAAGCCCCTCCCATCCGGGAGCACCTCAGTTTTGTAGCAAAGCAATAAGTGTCCCAAAAAGAGGGGTGGGAGCTCTGTGTCCCGTGATGTACTCCAAGAAAAGGATTTTACAGGTAAGCTGTTATAAAAATCCCTTTTTCTTTTTCGTACATCACGGGACACAGAGCGGCATAGTCATTACTAATGGGACGTCCCAAAGCAATGCCAAATGAGGGGAGGGATACACTATACATAAGCTGGGCGCCATCAGGCATGAGGCTCTTTTGCGGCCTGCAACACACTGCGCCCAAAGGCGACATCCTCCTGACTTCTGACGTCTACCTGGTAGAATCTAGTAAACGTGTGTACTGAAGACCATGTTGTGGCCTTACAGACTTGAGCCAGGGAGGCCTGGTGATGCACTGCCCATGAGGTTCCAACTGCTCTTGTGGAGTGCGCCCTAACTTTGAACGGAGGCGGTCTCTTTCTCAAGCCATAGGCTTGTATTATGACCTGTCGAATCCACTTGGCTAAAGTAGATTTTGATGCTGCCTGACCCTTTCTGGGGCCTTCCGGCAGAACAAACAAAGTATCCGTTCTGCGAATCTGAGCAGTGGCTTTTAGATAAGCTTTAACTGCTCTTACTACATCCAAAGAATGCAATAACTTTTCCTCTACCGAACTAGGTTTGGGGAAAAAGGAAGGAAGAACCACATCTTGGTTCAAATGGAACCTCGATACCACCTTAGGAAGAAGGCTGGATGAGGACGTAATACTACTCTGTCCTTATGGACAACCAGATATGGCTCCTTACAGGACAAGGCGGCTAATTCCGATACTCTTTTAGCCGAACAAATGGCTACTAAGAAAATCAATTTCCTGGTGAAAAGAACCAAGGAAATGTGCCGCAATGGTTCAAATGGTTGTTTCTGTAGAACCGACAGAACCAGGTTTAAGTCCCATGGACATATGGGAATACTAACCGGATGGCTAATACGCATCACTCCTTGTATGAAAGCTTTGACTAATGAATGCAAAGCCAAGGGCCTTTGAAAAAATATTGACAAGGCCGTCTGACCCTTGATAGTACTCAAGGCAAGCTTCCTATGTACAGCCCACTGTAGGAAGTCCAGAATCCTACCTATTACGTACTTACAAGGATGCCATTTCTTGGCCTCACACCACGTGATGTACGCCTTCTAGATCCTCTAATAGATCTGCCTGGATACCGGCTTCCTGGCATTGATCATGGTAGATACCACAGGATTAGAGAGCCCTCTCTTTTTTAGAATGTGGGCTTCAATAGCCAGGCCGTCAAACCTAGGGCTGGTAAGGAAGGGTAGTATATCGGTCCTTGCGAAAGCAGGTCCGGACGATGTGGGAGGGTCCAAGGACTTCCCACTGACATTTTTACAATCTCTGCGTACCATGCCTTTCGGGGCCACGCTGGAGCCACCAGAATCACTGGTTTCTTTTCTACCCTGATTCTGCGGATTAATCGCGGTGGGAATGCATATATCAGCTTGAACTGATCCCAAGGGAACACGAGGGCATCCAAACCGCAAGCTAGGGGATCCTTTGTGCGAGACACAAATCTGTCCACCTTTGCGTTGAATCTGGATGCTAGCAGATCTACATCCGGTGTTCCCCACCGCTGGCATATTGCCTGGAAAACCTCGGGGTGAAGAGACCATTCCCCGGGCATAATTGCTGGCGACTTAAAAAGTCCGCTCTCCAATTTTCCACTCCTGGGGTGAAAACCGCGGATATGGCTGTGACATATCTTTCTGCCCATTCCAGGATGCAATTCGCTTCCCTCTGGGCTGCACGACTCCTGGTGCCACCCTGGTGATTGATATATGCCACTGCTGTGGCATTGTCTGATTGAATTCTGACAGGTGACCCTTGGAGTTTGGATGTCCATGCTACTAGGGCATACCGGGCTGCTCGTATCTCTAAGAGATTGGTGGGCAGGGCCTTCTCTGCTTCTGACCACTTGCCCTGGAGAGACCATTGCTCCAGTACTGCCCCCCAGCCTATGAGGCTGGCATCTGTAGTGACCACCTTCCAAGAAACCGGACTGAAGGGTTTCCCTTTTTCCAGATTCTGGGGCACCAACCACCAATGGAGGCTCTTGCGAACGGAAGGGGACAGGGACATTGGTAAGTCTAAAGCCTGAACTTTTTTGTTCCAGGCTGACAGTATGGCCCTCTGCAAGTTCCTTGATTGGAATTGACCGTAGGGTACTGCTTCGAATGAAGCCACCATTTTTCCCAGCAGCCTCATACACAGGCGTATGGATGGTTTTCCTTTTTTGTACCCACTAAGTGGGTCAAATCTTTCAAAGACGACACCTTCTCTGGAGGTAAGAAAATCTTTCTCTGATTTGAATCCAGTCTTAGCCCCCAAGTATTCCAGACTTTTGACTGGTTTTAGGGCTGACTTGTCTCGGTTGATAATGCCAACCGTGAGATTCCAGATACTTGATTATCTTGTGAACGACCACTTCTAGTTTTTTTCACTGAGTGGTCTATCAGCAACAAGTCGTCTAGATATGCCATTATCGTTACACCTTGTGTTCCTAGTTTGGCCAATCGTAGGGCCAGAATTTTTGTGAACACTCGTGGTGCTGTGGCCAGACCGAAAGGTAAGGCTCTGAACTGAAAATGGTGCCCTTCTACTGCAAAGCGTAGAAATTTCTGGTGGGCCGGACAGATGGGAATATGCAAATAAGCATCCCTTATGTCGATCGAGGCTAACCATTCCTGCCCTTGTAGGGCGGTGGCCACCGATCGGATCAACTCCATCCGAAAAAGTCCTGATATGTAGGAACTTGTTTAGCCCTTTTATATTTAATATGGGCCTCACGTCCCCATTTGGTTTGGGGACTGTGACAAGGTTCGAGTAAAACCCGAACCCGCTTTCTTCCAAGGGAACCTTCATGATTACCCTTGGAGCAATAGTTGTTCTAGTGCCAGAAGGAGGGATCCACTCTTCTGGGGATCGCTTGGCACGTTTGACCTTATAAAATGGGCAGGAGGAATGTCTTTTAACTCCAGCCTGTATCCCAGACTTACTGCGGAGATCACCCATCTGTCTCTGATGGTGTCCCGCCAGGTCTCTGTGAACAACTGAAGTCTTCCCCTCACCCGATTGAGTGGGGGCAACCCTTCATGACTTGGGGGGAGGTTTTGTACCTCTCTTGACCCAGGGTTTCTTGTTACCCTGTGATTGTCCCTGATTTCTGCCCCCTGGATTTGACCGCGGAGGCCGTCGGAACTGTTTCACAGCCGATGTGCCAGGGACTGGAGAAGTAGGCCTCTTAAAAGAAGGACTTCTACCCTTATTCTTAACCGGCAAGAGTGTACTTTTACCGGCAGAAGTTTTCTGGATATATTTGTCCAGATCTTCTCCAGATTAGCTTCCCATTTCATGGAGAACGCTTATCAGCAATTTCTTACAGGGAGCTTCAGCAGACCAGTTTTTGAGCCATAGAAGCCTACGCATATGTCTACAGACAGCGTAAAGCGGGATGCCTGTTGGATTGTATCCTTTATGGCTTCCACCGCAACACAAGGCTCTAGGTAGGTCAGCTAGGGAAAGAGCCTGCTGATCTGGTAAGTCCCTTAAGACTTGTTTCAACTGATCTTTCATTGCTTGGCAGACTCTAATCGCTGCTACTGCAGGTTGTGTCACCATGCTTGCTGTAGAGAAAGCAGATTTTAGTAAAGACTCCAATTTTTTATCTATTGGGTCTTTGACATTGGAACATTATCTACTGGACATGTCAGTGATTTATTTACACAAGAGATGGCTGTGTCCACTGTAGGGACCCTCCATTTTTTATGAACTTATCCTCCATGGGATAGATCACTGGAAATCTCTTGGGGGGAGTAAATATTTTATCAGGATGCTCCCAATCCTGGTAAATAAGCCCTTCCAATAAAGGGTGGATTGGGAAGGAACAGACAGCCTGGGGAGCTTTCAGCGACCCCAGCGAGGAAACCGTAGTGGTTGATGGTTCCGCCAGAGGCATTTTAAATGCTGATCGGACCATGTTAGTCAGAGACTGAACCCATAATCTTTCAGCCTGAGATGCTGAGAAAGGTTCTTCCACTGTTGATTCCTCTATAACTGAATCAACCTCATCCTGATCCCCTTCAGGTAGGTCGATCTCTGTGTGGGGCTGTTCCTCCACTAACAGGCACTCTGAAGGAGGAGACGGAGATCGGACGCGCTTTCCCTGTGACAGGGAAGCAGCGATCAATGCTGTTAATCTCTCTTCCAATCCTCCCAGAGTTGAGGATAAAACCTCCTCTGTTATATATATACAGGAGCAGGTGGACTGGGGACAGCTGCAGCACCAGGCACTCCTGCGGGGTTCCTACGGCTACTGACCTCTGAATTTTCAGGGGAGATTGGTGCAGTACAAGCATGCCCAATATCCTCAGAGCCCGATGGAGACCCCTTTGGCTTCCTGGAAGACTTATTTCCGGAGTGTCTGGACGACATATCCTTTAAGCACAAAGCTGAGGTATTCCCGTCGTCATACACCAATTTTGCTGGTAATAGTCTAACACAGTTGCTGCTATATACCAGCTGGTGTCCACTAAAGTGCCTTTCTATGGGGATGCCTGCATCAACCGCCTCTGTGTGCCACCGTTTTGTTGCTAGCTCTGTTTGCATCCAGCTGACACTTGTACTGTGTATTTTATACATGCTGGGACGCCTGCACATGCGCAGAAGCGCCGCGCATCGAGCGTCATCCACCCGCCCCGCCCCTTTTTTTCCATAGGAGGCGCGTGCGCCCGTGCACCATTGGCGCCCTTTTTTGAAACCAAGCAGGGACTAGGAGCCAGGGCCCTTTTTGCCGGAGGGCCTGTGCGGTGGATGAGCGCAGCAACAGGGCAGAGGAACTGGATTCCCACAGAGAAACTTACCAACTGCCTGGATCTTTTGACTTGAGAAAACCAAAGAGCCACATGACAAGAAAAATGGACCACAGCGGCCTCTAGTGGTTTAACACAGGTACCGCGGTCCTCTTTTTTTTTTTTTTTTCTTGACTACTATTAAAATTTTACATTTTCCAGTAGTTATAGGCATACACAGATATTAGCGGGAATACCGTTAGGTAACAGACAGAAAGACAAATTAGGCTTGGGGGTCCCCCAATAGAACCAAGTTCCTGGGGGCCCCCACTTACCTCTTCCCCGCCGCAGGACTCTGTTTGGTCCACAGAAGCCCAAACTTCACCTATCACGGCAGGCATTGTAATTAAACCTTCAGGGACCGGGTTCCCAAGGATTCCACTCCCCTGGACCTGTATAGCACCCTGCACAGAAAACATCTTGGTCGTGGGTATGACCAGAGCTCTGGATCTCAGGGTCCAGCCCTCCTAAGAGAGGCATTACAGGCAAAACCTTGCTCTTCTGTTGCAAGGCCCGGGTACCGACCGTTTAGCTATGAAGCTTTTTTGGTGGGATCCGGAACAGCTTACTAAGGCCCGTAAAAGAACCTGTACGCAAGCCCAGGAAAACACATGTTACTCTTTGGCCAACACCTTAGACACTGGCAAAAAACTGAGGTGCTCCCGGATGGGAGGGGCTTATATAGGGGAGGGTACTTCCGGTTTGGAAGTTGCCAGTGCCAGCACCTGAAGGTAAACTATATAACCCATTAGTAATGACTATGCCGCTCTGTGTCCCGTGATGTACGAAAAAGAAAAGAAGACATCCACCTCTTGAAAAAAATAGGATTTTTATAACAGCTTACCTGTAAAATCCTTTTCTTGGAGTACACCACGGGACACAGAGCTAGTCATTACATAATGGGTTAAGGGTCACCAGCGGTGATTGGACACTGGCACAACCAATGGAAGACAGTTCCCCTCCATATAACCCCTCCCATCAGGGAAGTACCTCAGTTTTGTAGCAAAGCAGTAAGGTTCCCATAAGAAGGGGGGGACCTCTGTGTCCCGTGGTGTACTCCAAGAAAAGGATTTTACAGGTAAGCTGTTATAAAAATCCTATTTTCTTTATCGTACACCACGGGACACAGAGCTAGTCATTACATAATGGGACGTCCCAGAGCAATGCTCATATGAAGGGGGGGAGACACAGATCAAAACAGGCCGCTTGCGGACCAGAAGCCCTATACTGCTGCCTGCAGCACACTTCGCCCAAAGGCGGAATCCTCATGTCCTTTCACATCTATTTGATAGAATTTGGAAAATGTATGGACTGATACCAAGTTGCAGCTTTACAGATCTGAGCCATCGAAGCCTGGTGGTGCACTGCCCATGAAGCACCTATCGCCCTGGTAGAGTGCGCCTTAACAGGAAAAGGAGGAGTCCTGTTCTTTAAACCATAAGCTTGAATAATTACTTGTCTAATCCACCTGGAAATGGTGGATTTTGATACCGCTTGGCCCTTCTTGGGCCCATCTGGTAAAATAAACAAAACATCTGTTTTACGTATCTGAGCGGTTGCTTGCAGATACACCTTTACCGCTCTCACTAGATCTAGAGAGTGTAATAATTTTTCCCCCGCCGTCCGCGGGTTTGGAAAAAAGGAAGGCAGAACAATGTCTTGATTCAAGTGAAAAGCCGACACCACCTTAGGTAGAAAAGCCGGATGGGGTCGTAGTACGATTTTGTCCTTGTGACAAATTAGATAAGGCTCTTTACAAGAAAGAGCTGCTAGCTCTGATACTCTCCTAGCAGAAGCTATAGCAATCAGAAAGGCCAACTTCCTACTCAATATAATTAAAGGAATATGGCGAATAGGTTCAAAAGGTTGCTTTTGCAACACTGACAATACCAAATTCAAATCCCATGGACACAAGGGAGTCCTAACTGGAGGATTTATCCTCAGTACCCCCTTAATGAATGTCCGAACTAGGGAGTGAGATGCCAATGGTCTCTGAAAGAAGACTGATAGAGCCGATATTTGCCCTTTGATGGTGCTAAGGGCTAAATTCATATCCACTCCTAACTGGCAAAAAGCAAGAATCCTACTTCCATATTTCTGAGGATTCCAACATCTGGATTCACACCAGGAAACGTATGCTCTCCAGACTCTATGATAGATGAGTCTGGAGGCTGGCTTTCTAGCATTAATGAGCGTAGAAAGAGCCGGACCAGAGACCCCTGTCTTTTTAAAAATGTGGGTCTCAGCAGCCAGGCCGTCAACTTTAGCCTTTGTAAGGAAGGGTGGAATACTGGACCCTGTGACAGCAGGTCGTGTCGAAGTGGAAACTTCCAGGGCCTTCCTATCGCCATTTTTACAATCTCGGCGTACCAAGGCCTCCTGGGCCAGTTTGGGGCCACTAGGATTACTGGTATTCCCTCCTCCTTGATCCTGCGAAGCAGTCTTTGTAGAAGAGGGATCAGAGGGAATGCATAGATCAGTGAGAACTGATTCCATGGAGTTATTAGAGCGTCTGTATTATTAGAGCGTCTGTCCCGTAGGCTAGAGGATCTCTCGTTCTGGACACAAAGTTGTCCAATTTCTTGTTGAACCTGGCAGCTAGCAGGTCTACATCTGGGTTTCCCCATCTCAGACATATGGCCTGAAAGATCTCGGGGTGAAGAGACCACTCTCCTGGTAGCAGCTGCTGATGACTCAGGTAGTTTGCTTGCCAATTTTCTATCCCTGGCATGAAGATTGCAGAAAGGCAAGGTACATGCTCTTCTGCCCATGCCAAGATCCGGTTCACCTCTCTTTGGGCTGCCCGACTGCGGGTGCCTCCTTGGTGATTGATGTAAGCTACTGCAGTAGCATTGTCGGATTGAACTCGAACTGGGTAGCCCTGTAACCTGTATGTCCAGGTTTTGAGGGCTAGATATACCGCCCGGATCTCTAGCACATTGATGGGCAGGATCCCCTGAGTCTTGGCCCAGGTCCCTGGGTAGAAGCCTCCTCGAATACTGCACCCCAGCCCGATAGGCTGGCATCCGTAGATACCACCTTCCAGGCCACTGGGAGGAAGGACTTTCCCTTCCGTAAATTCTTGGCTTCTAGCCACCAATCGAAGCTGTGGCGTACTTGTGAGGACAGGCGCATGGGTATATCCAGAGCTTGGCTCTTCCTGTTCCAGGAAGCTAAAATATTGCCTTGAAGTAGTCTCGAATGAAACTGGGCGTAAGGGACCGCCTCGAAGGAGGCTACCATCTTTCCCAATAGTCTCATGCAAAGGCGAATAGACGGCCTCTTGTTTGCTTTGACCTTGTGGATCAGGTCTTTCAGAGACTGTATCTTCGGTTCTGGCAGGTATACCCTGTTTTGGGCTGTATCTATGATCATGCCCAGGTACACTATCCTTCTTTGGGCCTGGAGAGAGGATTTTTGTAAATTTATAATCCATCCTAAATGCTCCAGGTATCCTACTGTAGTGTGTACAGCGTGACCCAATCCCTCCTTTGACTGATCTATTACTAGTAGATCGTCCAGATAGGCTGTTACCGCACTGCCCCGTGTTCTTAGGTTTGCTAACAGAGGAGCTAGCACCTTTGTGAATACTATGGGCGCGGTGGCTACACCAAACGGCAGAGCCACAAATTGAAAGTGGCGATCTTCTACCGCAAACCTTAGGAATCTTTGGTGAGCGGGGAGGATGGGTATGTGTAAATGTGCGTCCTTGATATCTATGGGCGCCATGAATTTTCCGCCCTTTAAAGTGGCGGCCACGGATCGGATCGTTTCCATTCGAAAATGGCGATCGTTCAGGAACCGATTTAGGGATTTTAGATCCAGGATGGGTCTGACATCTCCATTTGGCTTTGGAATCACAAAGAGGTTTGAGTAAAAACCTGAACCTCGCTCTTTTTGGGGTACGTCTGTAACTACCCCTTGAGCCATTAAGTGATTCAAACCTTTGAAGAAGGATTCTCTTTTTTGTGGATCCTTGGAGAGTCTTGAACCTCGGAATTGAGAAGGTGGGATCTCTCGAAATTCCAGTTTGTACCCTGAGGATATTGTGGATACTACCCAATTGTCCTGGATTTCTGACCACCAAGTCGCTCAGAACTGACAAAGCCTTCCTCCCACTCGGCCGAGCGGGGGCGCCCCTTCACTGAGAGGCTTTGGGGGCTTGCTTATTAGCTCTTGCACCCCACGGCTTCTTGTTCTTCTGAGCTTGCCCCTTGGCTTTTGTGGGCGGCTAAAACAGGCCGCCGCCACTGGTTGGAGTCAGATTTCCCGGGAGCTGGGGAGAGAGAGCGTTTAAAACAAGGTCTCTTGTTTTTCTTTCTCTCAGGTAAAAGTCGTTTTACCACTTGATATCTTCTGTATATATTTTTCTAAATCTTCCCCAAATAGGCGTTCGCCATGGAACGGGAACTTGCCAACAGCTTTTTGCATGGGGTTTCCGCTGACCAATGCTTAAGCCAAAGTACTCTGCGCATCTGTACCAGCTGGAGTGTAAGGCGTGATGCCTGTATGATAGAATCTCTCATGGCATCCACTGTGAAGCATAAGGCTTTAGGCAAATTTTCCCAATTTCTAGCCTGCTCTGAAGGCAGTTCCTTCAGCCCCTGCTTTACCTGTTGGCTGATGACCTGACACATACCGACTGCTGCTACTGCAGGTTGGGTAATTGAGCCGGCCAAAAGGAAGGAGGATTTCAACTTCCTCTCAGAAGGATCTTTTAAACCCTTGTACATTATCCACCTGTTGCCAGTTTGCGTATATTAGATCCTCTAGTAACGGATGAACCGGGAAGGAGCATGCACCTTGCAGGGATCTTAATGACCCTAGGGAGGAGACAGGTAATTCCGTTACCTCCGCAGAGGTTAACTTAAATGCACTGCTATAGCATTGTACCTGTGACCTTAAAATCTGGCTCCTCATCCTCTGCTGATGTAGCCTCCTCCTCCTCATCCTCCTCCCTCAGGTACTTCTGAAGGGAGGTCCAATACTGGAAGAGACCTGCTTCGCTTATTGTCCCTTTTTAGAGGACTTAGCGATTAAGGTAGCAATTTTTTCCTCCAGATTATTTAGGGCAGCTGATAAAGTGTCCTCAGTGACATATACAGGCCCAGGCTTCACTGAGGAAGCCGCCATACCTGACAGAGGTAATGGCTCATCCTGAACAGGTGCATTTAGCAACACAGGAGAGAAAGGTACCGAGTCAGCACAGTTAGAGCCTCCTCTCAGGCGGTGGTGCTTTCTTATCTCTTTTTGTCCGTATTACTTCCCCTGGAAGGCTTACTGTTTAGACAAAATACAAGGTACCTAAATGCATATACTACCGTGTTCAGTTTAGCAAATACAATAAGTATGCAACTTTTAACACATAACTATGCATAACATGGATGTCTTCTAGGAAGTACCCAATCCAACCACATGGAGTCTTACGTCCCTGTATAGCTGCTGTGTTTCTCTGCCAGGAACAAGAGAACTAACGAGCTTGCTTGCTGCTGCAGTGCTTCTCACACTGACAGTCTTTTAAATTTGGCGTTGTTTCTGTGCCTGCGCGCGCCACGTGCCCGCGCACGCCTTCGCCCCCCCCCCCCTCCGATAAAGCACGCTCCCGCGCGCACGCGGCCCTTAGCGCTATGGCGGTGGCCATAGTGAGAGAGGACTCTCATCAGCCCTTGTTCCCACTTACCTGCATCTGCAGGTGTCTGGTCGGCCACCGAAAGGAGGATCGGGGTGCCCCAGCAAGCTCAGCAGCGGAGGTGACGAGCAGTGTACTTCGCCGAAGCCGACACTGAACAGAGTGAGGTGAGTATATTCAGCTCTTTACTCCCCCCAGTGGTGGAAAAAAAGAAGACATCCACTTTTTGAAAAAGGTCCCAACCTAGTTATGGACCTTCTAATCTCACCTTATCCACGCCGCAGGTTTTTCTGCTGAAAGATTTCAGACAGATACCAAACTTCACCCTTCACGGTGGGCTATGTGTGCCAACCTTCAGGGATATGGGTTCCTATTTAAAGGATACCTCTCCCCTGGGCCTTGTACAAGACTCTTACCAGGACTTTATAGCGAAATAGCGAAAGTGCTGGATCTTAGAGCCCAGTCCTCCGAAGAGAGACATTACAGGCGACGCCTCATGGATGAGGCCCGGATCCCATCCAGATTCAGCTCATTTGTAGGCGTCTTGGATGGATCCGAAAGCATAGCTCTTTTACCCCCAGAGGGTCTCTTTGGTAGAGCTTTCCTTTAGCACCTCCTAACGCGTCCAACACCTTTCGACACTGGCGAAAAAACTGAGGTACTTCCCTGATGGGAGGGGTTATATGGAGGGGAACTGTCTTCCATTGGTTGTGCCAGTGTCCAATCACCGCTGGTGACCCTTAACCCATTATGTAATGACTAGCTCTGTGTCCCGTGGTGTACGATAAAGAAAAAGGTCCCAACCTAGTTATGGACCTTCTTATCTTACCTTATCCACGCCGCAGGTTTTTCTGCTGAAAGTTTTCAGACAGATACCAAACTTCACCCTTCACGGTGGGCTATGTGTGCCAACCTTCAGGGATATGGGTTCCTATTTAAAGGATACCTCTCCCCTGGGCCTTGTGCAAGACTCTTACCAGGACTTTATAGCGAAATAGCGAAAGTGCTGGATCTTAGAGCCCAGTCCTCCGAAGAGAGACATTACAGGCGACGCCTCATGGATGAGGCCCGGATCCCATCCAGATTCGGCTTAACTTGTAGGCGTCTTGGATGGATCCGAAAGCATAGCTCTTTTACCCCCAGAGGGTCTCTTTGGTAGAGCTTTCCTTTAGCACCTCCTAACGCGTCCAACACCTTTCGACACTGGCGAAAAAACTGAGGTACTTCCCTGATGGGAGGGGTTATATGGAGGGGAACTGTCTTCCATTGGTTGTGCCAGTGTCCAATCACCGCTGGTGACCCTTAACCCATTATGTAATAACTAGCTCTGTGTCCCGTGGTGTACGATAAAGAAAGTGTCTCTATCCTTATTTCAATTGGCTTTGCTGAACGCTCATGTGCTATACAGAGCTTCAGGCGGGACGTTATCTCTCCTAAAATTCCAGGATGAGATAGTCAAAGAACTCCTGTATCCAGGCGGTTCTGCACCTCACCATCCCCAACCAAATGCAGTAAAGCCGGCTGCATGAGAGGCATTATCCGTATGTCCTCGAGAGTACCCCTACCCAACGAGCCCCCCAAAAAAGATGTTGTGTCTGTTCCAATCACGGATTTAGGTGTGACACCCGTTATTATTGTCCACGCTGTCCTGACAATCCTGGTCTTTGCATTGGTAAATGTTTTGAACGCTTCCACTCAAAAGTGAAGTTTTAGCGTAGGGTACAGCATTTCACAGACTAGGACACACTTACACTGGGTCTCCCAAGATGCCATCGCATTTTGAGAGACCTGAACCATTACAGTTGTTAAAGTTACAAAAAAAAGTGTAAAAAAGAAAGAAAAAAAAACCCGTAAAAACACAAAAAAAATATAAAATAAAAAAACCAAAAATAGTTGTTGTTTTATTGTTCTCTCTCTCTCTATTTTCTCTCTATTGTTCTGCTCTTTTTTACTGTATTCTATTCTGCAATGTTTTATCATGCTTGCTTTTCAGGTATGTAATTTTTTGTTTTCAGGTGCGCCATTCAGCTGCAGCGCGGAATTATTTCTCTTGACAGCAACAGTGCTGTAGAAGGTGATTTCACCACCACAGTTAAAAAAAAGAGCATATATGCCGAAGCATGGGGACAGCAGGGGCGGAGGAGCGATTTTGCTCCTAATGCCGCATACATACGGTCAAAATTCCGACGGAGGCTTGCCCGTAAAAAAGTCTGACCGTGTGTACGCGGCATAACTTTTTTGCGGGAGGATGCCCCCATGCTTCGGCATATATAAATGGTGCATGTATGCCCATCATTAGAAGTGGGTGGATAAAGGGAGGTATTCTAATGGTGGGCATACCCACCAATCAATCTCTTTTTTTCGTTCAGCCAATAGGCTGCATGAAAAAAAAAGATTACAATACATGTCCAACAAGGACCAGCAACGTACTGGTATGTTGCTGGATGAATGTTTATACCAGAATGATGCCTGCGGGTTTAGGTATCATTCTTTTCAGCCAGCGGCCGGCTTTCATGTAAAAGCAATCCTAGCAGATAATTAGCCTCTAGACTGCTTTTACAAGCAGTGGGAGGGAATGTCCCCCCCCCCCCCGGATATAAACAGTGCCATTGGGAAATTGGGAAAGCATTTTATCACAACGATCTTGGTGTGGTCAGATGCTTTGAGGGCAGAGGAAAGATCTAGGGTCTAACCCCCCAATTTTTTTCAAAAAAAGAGTACCTGTCACTGCCTATTGCTATCATTGGGGATATTTACATTCCCTGAGATAACAATAAAAATGGTAAAAAAAAATATGGAAGGAACAGTTTAAAAATAAAATAAAAAAGCAAAATAAATAATAATAAAAAAAAAAAAAAAGCACCTCTGCCCCCCCCCTGCTCTTGCACAAAGGACGAACGCAAGCGTCGGTCTAGCGTCATATGTAAACAGCAATTGCACCATGCATGTGAGGTATCACAGCGAAGGTCAGATCGAGGGCAGTAATTTTAGCAGTAGACCTCCTCTGTAAATCTAATGTGGTAACCTGTAAAGGCTTTTAAAAATGTATGTAGTTTGTTGCCGCTGCGCGTTTGTGCGCAATTTTAAAGCATGTCGTGTTTGGTATCCATGTACTCGGCCTAAGATCATCTTTTTTATTTCATCAAACATTTGGGCAATATAGTGTGTTTTAGTGCATTAAAAATAAAAAAGTGTGTTTTTTCCCCAAAAAATGCGTTTGAAAAATTGCTGCGCAAATACTGTGTGGAAAAAAAAAATGCAACACCCACTATTTTAATCTGTAGGGCCTTTGCTTTAAAAAAAAATGTATAATGTTTGGGGGTTCAACGTAATTTTCTTGCAAAAAAAAATAAATGTTTTCACGTAAACAAAAAGTGTCAGAAAGGGCTTTGTCTTCAAGTGGTTAGAAGAGTGGATGATGTGTGACATAAGCTTCCTAATGTTGTGCATAAAATGCCAGGACAGTTCAAACCCCCCCTCCCACCCAAATGACCCCATTTTGGAAAGTAGACACCCCAAGCAATTTGCTGAGAGGCATGTTGAGCCCATTGAATATTTTATTTTTTTGTCCAAAGTGATTGAATAATGACAAAAAAATAAATGTACAAAAAGTTGTCACTAAATGATATATTGCTCAAACATGCCATGGTTATATGTGGAATTGCACCCCAAAATACATTCTGTTGCCTCTCCTGAGTACGGGGATACCACGTGTGTGAGACATTTTGGGAGCCTAGCCGCGTACAGGACCCCGAAAACCAAGCACCGCCTTCAGGATTTCTAAGGGTGTAAATTTTTGATTTCACTCCTCACTGCCTATCACAGTTTCGGAGGCCATGGAATGCCCAGATGGCACAAAACCCCCCCAAATGACCCCATTTTGGAAAATAGACACCCCAAGCTATTTGCTGAGAGGTATGTTGAGTATTTTGCAGATCTCGCTTTTTGTCACAAAAAAAAATTTCTTTCTTCATTTTCAAAAACAAATGAGAGCTGTAAAATACTCACCATGCCTCTCAGCAAATAGCTTGGGGTGTCTACTTTCCAAAATGTGGTCATTTGTGGGGGTTTTGTGCTATCTTGGCATTTTATGGCCTTCAAAACTGTGATAGGTAGTGAGGAGTGAAATCAAAAATTTACGCCCTTAGAAATCCTGAAGGCGGTGCTTGGTTTTTGGGGCCCCGTACGTGGCTAAGCTCTCACAAAGTCCCACACACGTGGTGTCCCCGTACTCAGGAGAAGCAGCAAAATGTATTGTGGGGTGCAATTCCACATATAACCATGGCATGTTTGAGCAATATATCATTTAGTGACAACTTTTTGTAAATTTTTTTTTTCTTTTTGTCATTATTCAATCACTTGGGACAAAAAAATAGCTTGGGGTGTCTACTTTCCAAAATGGGGTCATTTGGGGGGGTTTTGTGCTATCTTGGCATTTTATGGCCTTCAAAACTGTGATAGGTAGTGAGGAGTGAAATCAAAAATGTATGCCCTTAGAAATCTTGAAGGCTGTGCTTGGTTTTTGGGATCCCGTGCGCGGCTAGGCTCCAAAAAAGTCCCACACATGTGATATGCCTGTACTCAGGAGAAGCAGCAGAATGTATTTTGGGGTGTAATTTCACATATGCCCATGGCATGTGTGAGCAATATATCATTTAGTGATAGGTAGTGAGGAGTGAAATCAAAAATTTGCGCCCTTAGAAATCTTGAAGGAGGTGCTTGGTTTTTGGGGCCCCGTACGTGGCTAGGCTCTCAAAAAGTCCCACATATGTGGTATCTCTGTACTTAGGAGAAGCAGAAAAATGTATTTTGGGGTGCAATTCCACATATAACTATGGCATGTTTGAGCAATATATCATTTAGTGACAACTTTTTGTAAAAAAAATTTTCTTTTTGTCATTATTCAATAATATGGGACGAAAAAAAAAAATATTCAATGGGCTCACCGTGCCTCTCAGCAAATAGCTTGGGGTGTCTACTTTCCTAAATGGGGTCATTTGGGGGGGGGGGGTTTGTGCCATCTTGGCATTTTATGGCCTTCAAAACTGTGATAGGTAGTGATAGGTAGTGAGGAGTGAAATCAAAAATGTATGCCCTTAGAAATCTTGAAGGCGGTGCTTGGTTTTTGGGGCCCCGAACGCGGCTAGGCTCTCAAAAAGTCCCACACATGTGGTATCTCTGTACTCAGGAGAAGCAGCACAATGTATTTTGGGGTGTAATTTCACATATAACCATGGCATGTGTGAGCAATTTATCATTTAGTGACAACTTTTTGTAATTTTTTTTTAATCATTATTCAATCACTTGGGACAAAAAAAAAAATATTCAATGGGCTCAACATGCCTCTCAGCAATTTCCTTGGGGTGTCTACTTTCCAAAATGGGGTCATTTGGGGGGGGTTTTGTTTTCCCTGCCATTTTAGCACCTCAAGAAATGAGATAGGCAGTCATGAATTAAAAGCTGTGTAAATTCCAGAAAATATACCCTAGTTTGTAGACGCTATAACTTTTGCGCAAACCAATAAATATACGCTTATTGACATTTTTGTTACTAAAGACATGTGCCTGAATACATTTTGGCCTAAATGTATGACTAAAATTGAGTTTATTCGATTTTTCTTATAACAAAAAGTAGAAAATATAATTTTTTTTCTAAATTTTCAGTCTTTTTCCGTTTATATCGCAAAAAAAAAAAAACGCAGAGGCAATCAAATACCATTAAAAGAAAGCTCCTATTTGTGGGAAGAAAAGGACGCAAATTTCGTTTGGGTACAACATTGCATGTCCGCACAATTTCCAGTTAAAGCAGCGCAGTGCCAAATTGTGAAAACACCTCTGGTCATTATGGTCCGTATTGGTCCGGGGTTTAAGTGGTTAAAGAACTGGCATTTCTAGTGGAGTGTGCAGGCAAGCACCTTTATTTGTAAATCATATGTGGGGTAGTGTGCTCAACCTGAAGCGGGGTTACCCTTGTGTGGACATATTGTGTACCCACTCATCTGCAATCTTCCCCTGCCGAAGCTCTGCAAACATCCACCCACGCAAGCGAGCGGTGGGCACCCCTTCATTGTGAAGGGGACTTGCTCCCCAGCTTAGCAGACTTCAATGTTAATGGTCTCTTACAGATCTGGCACTAGGGTTAGGGATTGGAGTCCGAGGTCTGAGAATTGTGAAAGGAATGCTTTGTTGAAGTAGAAAGAGCGTCAGGTTTTTGAACTATAGACTTAGCTTACTATAGACTTAGCTTTCTTTTAAAGTGGTAACAGAGTACATTTACCTGCAGTCACCTTCTAAATGCATCCATCAAAAGCAGGACCAAACAAAGGATCCCCTTGAAAATTTAAGTATTCCACATGTTTCTTGCAGGGCAATTCCACTGACCATCAGATCAGCCCATTTCCCATAGTGGACTTGGACACATTTGAAATGGTACTCATCAACATGCATGCGCCCTTTCTTCTAGCCCTGCCCTCCTTTTTACTGCAATGTTACAAAAGGCCTTCTTGCCATGATAGACAGATATATAAAACAGCCGTTTCTTCTTGCTGTATTAAAAATGGAACTGCTTCTAATGCTTTCTATTGGCAAAAACAACCGTATCATATCAGTAGTATTCTGCTTTTTTAAAATTATGTACTGCATTCAAAGAATAATAATTACCAGTGAGCTATATGTTTTATGTTGATAATTGATGAAGTGAAAAAAAAAAAAAAAGTCTGTGCTATAGCTTACGTTATATGTAACCTCCAGCAGTACATAGCAAGGTGTGTTGGTGTCTACATCCACAGGGACCAGGAGCCTCGGCTCAGCAGCCAGCACATAAAGGTGACGTAAAGCTTGCAGATGATACCTGTATACACACAAGCATTAAATATATCTTGGTCATTATGCCATACAATAAGTTTTGCAAAGGATAAACCACTGCATACCTCTGGCTGTAATGTATGTCTATATGTTCTGTAAAAGTGAAATAACCTTACCTTCATAACTTTACCAACCAGACCAATACAAATAATGTTCTAATTAGAAAAGAAATCCTAAACAAACCCCGAAGGGATGAGCAGTTATGGGCTCTAGAGCCATGCCTGAAAAAAGACAGCCATTGCAAACTATTTATTTAGATGTAGAGTAGAAAAGTGTAAATATTAAACGCTCAGGAAACGGAATAGTACTTAGAAAACTGCTGGGAGAGCTTTTTACTGTGAAAACCGGTCATGTGTATGCTTCCTCGCCGGGAAAACTGCCGGGAATCCCGGTGGGAAAAATAGAGAACCTGCTCTATATTTTCCCGCTGGGATTCCCGGCAGTCTTTTTTTCACCAGATTTACTACATAGGCCAATGGAAAACATTGCAAGACAGTGCTGAGGGAGCATAAGCCCTGTACACACGGCCGGGATTCCCGGGCAAAGCTCTCCCCGCAGTTTTCCCGTCGGACTTTATACCGCCGGGAATCCCGGCCGTGTGTACAGGGCTTTACAGTTATCCTCAACCCCCCCCCCCCCCCCACACCTTCCATGTTCAGCTTCTGAAGGCTATTTCAGAAATACGCAGATTGGAGTATATGACGGCTCAGGTTAGAGATGCCGTGTCCCAGTTTAATAGGATATGGGATGCTAGGGATTCCTCTGAGTTTGGTTCCCCTCCAGGTCTTGACTGATCGTGACTGGCGGGGATGTGGACTCCCAGGCTTGGCCACCCCCTCCATATCATGTCCCGGTTCTCTTAATCCAGACCCCTGGTGTAACTCCCAATTATTTTCTTTTAAAATGGTTTTATGTTTTAGCTTTTACAGATCTGTTACCCACAGCGTCCATTGATCTTTACGTGTAATCCTGTTTCCAACTGTGATGTTTTTTTATACAACTTATTTAGTAAATTTTGTAAAACTTTAATAAAAATACAATTATGAAAAACAAAAACGATTTACTGTTGCTGAAGGGGAAAGAAAGTAACACGAATGACAGGCTATGTGGAGGGAACACGGATTGGGGAGAGTGTAAAGAAAGGTAGGAGGGCTGACAGGACAAACTCTACTGCCAGGGAGACGCAAAAGAATTAAAGGAGAAGTCCAGCCAAAGCTCGTTTGAAATGTCAGTTCGTCGGCATTTGCCGGCAATGGCACCGTCCTAAATCGGTGCGATGCTGCATCTGCGGCGCTGCACCAATTTCAAAAAGTAGTTTCTGTACTACATTTTGCAATTTCGGGCCGCGATTTACATTGACCTGCACAGATGTCTCTGTAATCGCGGCCGAAATCGGAACTGACAAGCGGGAGTGAAATCGTGTAAGTTCAGCTGAACTCGTGCGGCTTCATTCCCGCACCCCAGTGTGAACCTGGGCAAAGTGACATATAGTTTTTAAGACCAAAGATCAGGGGAGAGTTTCCAATCAGGAAGAGACTACTCTTGGCTTCAACAAAATGGCAGCAACCAGCAAGAAGAAACAGGAGCAATGCTGGAGGCATATTACAGCACACACTTTTATGTTTCTTTCGCCAGGAGAGAGTGCACTTCTTTCCTTGCTCTCCTTTTCCTCACTTTCTATCATTTATCCCTCTCTCTTCCCCTTTTTTTATATTTAATTCGTAAGGCCCCTTGGCCGTGTGTAGTAATGCAACGTAATATATGAGCCAAATTTAGACCTACTTCACTCACTGAGTTCTAGTAGCTGGGTTGACTAACCTTCATAACACTGCAGTATCATCCTTACTCCCCCCAGTCCCATACACGTTATTGAAGGGGTGGGACACGATTGGGTCTGAGTGTGTATATTTTTATTGTTTAACATTATGGTCTCTCATAATCTGCGTGAAGAAAATTATTCTTACTGAAAACATGTCATTTCACCTTGTTACGGAGTCTTGTACCCTGGTAGGCAACCAGCGTACTCTATTTGTTGTCTATGTACCTGTTGGATTTTTTTACCTTTCCTGAACAATTTTAATAAAATTATTGGAAAAGAAAAAAAAAATGCAATTAAAGTAATCAAATGTTGCATCTACTTCAATTTCCTTATCTGTCCCATAGTAACAACTGAATCAAATTAGTTGCAATGACCAAGTCTTATTTGAGGCATGCTTCTGATATTCCTGTGACTATACCATAAATGAACAGCTCTGATCACAGGCAAATGTGCAGGGGACTATAAATGTGGCTTCTGCTGCTGTTACAGTGATAACCAATCGCTGTCTTCACATGGCCTCTTAGTTAGGAGACTTCCCACTAGCTTTTGTTTTTGAACTGAAACAATAGTTTGCACATCTCTTTTGCTGCATAATAATAATAATAATAATTAAAAAAAAAGAAGCTTTTAATGTCTCAATATATGTTTACAATAGAACAACTTCATAACACAGTGGATTCAGTCACATCATATAAAATCAAAATGTACTTATGAAGAGAATCTCAAGTTGTTCTATCACATACATATGCTGAGACACTATTACGCAGCAAATAAAAGGTGTGCAAACACACTCTACTGTTGTTTTCGGTGGCTTTTCAGAAGCTCAAACCTTATCCCAGACAGCAAGCATACATATATTTCAATGGAAATATTACATAAAAATTAAAGTAGAACTGAAGGTATAATGTAGCTCAACCCAAACTTTAAAGGGTAAGTTCACCTTTACAGAAAAATCTCTAAGTTGAACTTACAAACAAGACCCCCTCCTCACCCCCCCGGTGGCAATCTCCCGTTCTAAGCCCCGGTATTTCCACGTCAGAAGTATGGGGCTTAGAAATCCCCTCGACATCCACGCGTCTTCTTCCCAGCTGACAGGATGGGCTATGCGGCTTCTGATTGGTTGGCGCCACCCATGCGACTGCGCTGACCTCACTTCCTGTCCTATAGCCAAAACAGGATTAGTCAGCAAATCCCTCCAAAGTGAAGGGATTTCTAGTGGTCACCAGAACTAGTGTCCCCATTGGAAGATTTTCCCCTATAAACCTGGTGACAACCCAATTTTTTTTTTTTTAAAGTGATTGTAATGTCTTGTTTTTTTTTCCTATAAAAATAACAAATATGTTATACTTACCTGCTCTGTTGCAGTGGATTTGCACAGAGCAGCCAGGATCCTCCTCTTCTCGGGTCCCTCTTCTGTGATCCTAGCCCCTCCCTCCTGTTCAGTGCCCCACAGCAAGCAGCTTGCTATGGGGGTACCCGAGCCGAGTCACAGCTCCCTGTGTCTATTTAGACACGGATCCCTGACCTGGCCCTGTCCCCTCCCTCTCCTGATTGGCTAGCCGACTTTGATTGACAGCAGCGGCAACCAATGGTGTCGCTGCTGTGTCTCAGCCAATCAGGAGGGAGAATCTCGGACGGCTGAGACACTCCTGGACATCGCTGGACAGAGAGGGACCTCAAGTGTTAGGGGGGATGCTGCATACAGAAAGCTTTCTATCTTAATGCATATAATGCATTAAGATAAAAAAACCATCTCACTTTACAATCCCTTTAACTTTCACTCTCTGGGATAACAGTAAGGGTTCTTTCACATGGGCAATCCGCCTGACGGACTCCGCTTTGCTCAGCGGGGGATCGATCCGCTGATCCCTGCTTAGCAGGCATATGACAGGTCCGTCTCCACTCACTGTGCAGAGACAGAATTGTCAGAGCCCCGCTCTCCTCTATGGGGAGATCATATGAAGAAGGACCGCCTGTCCGTTTTCATTCGATCCCATCCTCCAGACAGATGAAAAATAGGGCCACCATCCGTTGGATTTCACGGACAGGATCAGATCGGATATCGGCGGATGTCAGCGGACGTGTCACCGCTGACATCTGCCGCTCCATAGAGGTAAATGGAGTGTCTGATCAGGTCCGCCTGAAAAACTGACAGGCAGACCTGATTGGAAAGCCCGAGTGAAAGGGGCCTAAACAGGGCAAATAAAGGGGGTGAATCTCCTTAACAGGGAAACAGACAGGTGTTCTAATCCCTCTCCATTCTATCCAAAACTAAAAAAAAAGTTTTTCCTTTAGTTCTACTTTAACTCTACAGTCAGAATTCAAAATAATGATATAAATAAATATTTTAGAAAGACAGTTAGTTACCTGTTATCTGTGCTGTGAACAGGAAAGTGAGGATAGAGAGCACAGAGCAGGGCTGCTATAGAAGAATTTGAGGTGCTTAATGAATACCTGAAGGAAAAATTAAAATATTACACAAAGTTGAAGTCACCGAGCAAGCTAAACAACTGAAGTAGCCATTCCTGAGTAGCCAACATTATTTCCGACAAGCCTCTAACAGCCTAGAATGGCAGAAAACAGCTTACATGGATAGATTCATAGATGCATGCAAGGGTACTTAAACATACACTGTTTGTGAGTGCTATTGCTATAAAATAACTTCCCCCTGAAAGGCAACTACTGTTAAACATTGCTTTTATACACATATAGCTATCCCTATATATCTGCAGAAGAACTTTCTGTTTTTATTATTATTAAACATCACCTTACATTGCAGTTTAATGCGACTAATCCATATGTCACTACAGAACAATGGAGTCAACAAAAAGATCCAAAACGTGCGTATGGGGAACAGTTATTTGACACCTGTTGGATACCTCCAGCAGCCTAAAATTAGCATCATTCAGAACTTTCTCCACCTTTAATGTGACCTATAAACTGTACAACTCAATTGAAAAATAAACTGAAATCTTTTAGGGGGGGAATATCAAAAGAAAAACTATAATAACGTGGTTGCATAAGTGTGCACACCCTCTTATAACTGGGGGTGTAGCGGTGTTCAGAATAAAGCAATCACATTTAAACTCATGTTAATACCTGCCATCATTTACAGTGCCTCCGATTAACCCCAAATAAAAGTTCAGCTGTTCTAGTAGGTCTTTCCTGACCATTTTCTTAATCGCATCCTACAGCAAAAGCCATGGTCTGCAGAGAACTTCCAAAGCATCAGAGGGATCTCATTGTTAAAAGGTATCAGTCAGGAGAAGGGTACTAAAGAATTTCTAAGGCATTATATATAACATGGAACACAGTGAAGACCGTCATCATCAAGTGGAGAAAATATGGCACAACAGTGACATTACCAAGAACTAAACATCCCTCCAAAATTGATGAAAAAACAAGAAGAAAACTGGTCAGGGAAGCTGCCAAGAGGCCTACAGCAACATTAAAGGAGCTGCGGGGATATCTGGCAAGTACTGGCTGTGTGGTACATGTGACAATAATCTCCTGTATTCCTCATATATCTGGGCTTTGGGGTAGAGTGGCAAAACGGAAGACTTTTCTTATAAAGAAAAACATCCAAGTCCGGGTAAATTTTGCAAAAACACATCTGAAGTCTGCAAAAACCATGTGGGAAATGTGTTTGTGGTCTGATAAAACCAAGGTTGAACATTTTGGCCATAATTCCAAAAGATATGCTTAGCGCAAAAAACAACACTGCACATCACTAAAAGAACATGGTGTTGGCAGCATCATGCTTTGGGGCTGTTTTTCTTTAGCTGGAACAGGGGTCATGATTAAGGTAGAGGGAATTATGAACAGTTCCAAATACCAGTCAATATTGCCACAAAACCTTCAGGCTTCTGCTAGAAAGCTGAACATGAAGAGGAACTTCATCTTTCAGCATAACCACGACCCAAAGCATCCATCCAAATCAACAAAAGGAATGGCTTTACCAGAAGAAGATTAAAGTTTTGGAATGGCCCAGCCAGAGCCCAGACCTGAATCCCATTGAAAATCTGTGGGGTGATCTGAAGAGGACTGTGCACAGGAGATGCCCTTGCAAACTCACGGATTTTGAGTTTTTTTGCAAAAAAGCCAAGTCATTATGTGCCATGCTGATAGACTCATACCCAAAAAGACTGAGTGCTGTAATAAAATTAAAAGGTGCTTCAACAAAGTATTAGTTTAAGGGTGTGCACACTTATGCAACTATATTATTATTATTATTATTATTTTTTTTCACTTCCCTCCACCTAAAAGATTTCAGTTTGTTGTTCAATTGAGTTGTACAGTTTATAGGTCACAATAAAAGGTGGAAAAGTTCTGAAATGATTTATCTTCCTCTAATTTTTTACATCACAGAAACCTGACATTTTAACAGGGGTGTGTAGACTTTTTATATCCACTGTAAGGATGAGCTCTGGCGTGTTCGCACAGCCCACATGCAGAGCCCGCCAGGAAGTCGGCACTGCACTAATCACAGGCAGTGAGACAATGTCCCGATGTGTGGCTGCAGAGATCGGGAAATGTATCACTGCCTGTGATTAGCGCAGCGCAGTGTCAACTTCCTGGCGGGCTCTGCACGTGGGCTGTGCGAACATGCCGGAGCTCATCCTTAATACACTGTATAGGCCCGCCATAAGGGTAAGCATTTACCCTCTTCTACCCACGTACTGAAAAAGTAGCTTAGCGTGTATTTCCACTTTTGCAGCCAAATTGGGATAACACCTGCTTTATATTTTTTACACGTACCCATTCACATAGCATAACTTAAAAGAATATTTATAAATTGCAGCTAGCCATTACATCATCTACTGAAAAAAAATCTAAAAAGGTAAGCACCATTTAAAAATAAAAATAGGCACGCTGTGTGAATTGGAACACAAACATATAGTGGCGTTTTCTGAAATCTGACTGCAAAAGTGGAAATATGCTTTTGTAAAAAGACACTATAAAAGCAGTGCAGAATTTGTATATATTTTTATATGAATATTTTATAATTATCTAATTTGGCCATGTTTGCTCAATGCATATACAAGCTCTATTTACAAAAGCTACACATTGCTGTGCTTTGCGGAGACACTTTTCAATGGGAGTTTACCAGACAGGGTCTTGTCTGCTTGCATACAATGGACACGGCAGTCTGACTGATAGCTAGAGACCATTTAATCTAGGCTGATTGCTCAGGAGCATCAGTGTCTTCTCTTCATTCATGACAATGAAAATAGGTTCCTTATTATAAAAATGATTAAAAAAAAATCAACAATAAGGCTCAGTTTACTGGTGCGATGCGAAAACCCGTGCAAATCCAGCACGGGTTCGCGCATCGCACCCGACTCGCAGGCAGTTCACACTGCCATATGTGAACCGCTGCAGGTGTCAATACAAAGTTAATGACACCCCCAGATCAGTTCACATATCGCAGTGCGAACTGTCAGTTTGGACATGAATCGGATCGCATGGGTGTAAACACCCATGCGATACGATTCTGGTGCGGACCAAAAAAAGGGTCCCACACGACTTTGGTCCGATTGCGATGCAAATTCAGCCATACAATCTGTATGGCTGAATTTGCATTGCACAGACAGCGCATGTGATTTGCACAGCAGTGCGGTGCGAATCACATGCAAGGCCGCACAGCGCACTGGTGTGAACCGAGCCTAAGCCTCCAATATGTAAATCACAAAGCATTTACTGTAGAGTCAATTATTGTATTAGAAGGCATCTCACCTTCCACCACCAAGGAACAGCAGGCCGAGGGCCATGTGGTGAGCCAGGTGGAATCCATAGTTCATCTCTCCCCCGATTTTCTTGTGCATGAATCGGCACAGCTGGAGAACTTTAAGATTCCCAGAACCAGCCATAACCATAGAAAGGGACAACAGCACCACACTAAGACATGTCTCCAGATTATAATGACCTGTCTAGGAGAGAGCATGACACACAGGAAGATTATGTGTATATACCCAAAGCCAAAACAGTTCAACAATAACAAATAGGCTCCATGTACACAGAAGCTCAAAAACGGTTGTTTTTAAAGCAGCAGAAAAAGCTAGCTTTTATCAGCGTTTTTTTACTAGCTTTTATTAGCATTTTTCAGTGTAGCATTTTTTCGTTTTTTTTTTCAATGGACCAAAAAACGCAAAAAAAATGCTCGCGGCCAGCGGTTTTGATCGTTTGAGCTTTTTTCGTTTTTTTCTGCCGAAAAAACTGCACTTTGAACGCAAATTTCTTGCGTTCAGAAAAAAGCCCATTAACTCCACTGCTCATTAAAGCTAAAAAACGTTATGTGTACATGAACACATAGGCTAACAGAGTGCAGTTAATGGGCTTTTTAAAAAAAACGCCAAAATGCCAATAAACTGCAGTTTATCAGCTTCAGTGTACATGGAGCCTTATTCAGCAAGAAGCCTGAACAGTGCATTTCCAAAGAATATTATCATGTAAGAGAAGCGTTGCACACTGCCAAACCGCAGCTGCTAATTAGCATACATAAGCAACGCGGTATATCTCCCAACACACGTTCTCCATAGACTAAAAATAAAGATGGTGGAAACTGCATCAGCCAGCCATGGACTCCTGAAAGACTTAAAAACCGTAAAAAAAAAACAAAAAACTGTGTGCCACAATACCAGAAAAATAGGATTTTTATAACAGCTTACCTGTAAGATCCTTTTCTTGGAGTACATCACGGGACACAGAGCATCATTGTAATTACTAAGTGGGTTATATTCCACCTTCAGGTGCTGGACACTGGTGTAATCAATTGGACAGGAAGTTTCCTCCCTATATAACCCCTCCCATACTGGGAGCACCTCAGTTTTTGTAGCTCACCTTGCCCAAGTCTAAAGGGGGTATTATTGCTCTCCTGGACCTGTATAAATATTTTGTGGCTTGCCACCTCACGAGAATCGCGGACTGGTGCATTCACCCCCTTGAAAAGATCTGGATCTCTCTCGAAGACTCCTTCTCACCCATCCCACTACGTCTCCTCCCATGGCTGACCTCGAAACAATGGCCACAGTCCTTGGCCTCACATCCTTTCATCCACACCTCTCTGACGCTTCTCAGGACGGCCCTCCCCAGAGGATCCCTCTCACCCACCCCAGGCCCGCTGACTACGCTGAGAGGAAACCCCCGACTTTATCCCAGGCGAGTCACCTAATTTCCTCAAACTAGAATGGCCGTTTCAGGATGTTCTTGCTTCCTAACGGTACACCGACGGTAAACTCGCCTCGCTAGAGGACCTTAGGCTCATTTCCAACACTTCTACCTTCCCCTTTTGGACTTATAGACAAATATGTCACTTTCTATTCACGCATGCAGCTCATGACAGCTGGACGAGACCACTTACACCCTTCGAAACTCTCTGCTATCGTAAAATTCCCCAACGACACCTCATTTCCCTTCTCTACGCCTTACTTATAGAACCTAATGACTCCACCCTCTCGCCATCGCAGATCTCATGGAATAGGGACCTACCTACCCTCCTGTCACCAGTTGAATGGACGAGAATCCATGAATACGCACATAGGGGGTCGTTGAATGTCGCCATCCAGGAGAATGGGTATAAAGTGCTCACTAGGTTGTATAGAACCCCATCTCTCCTTCATAAATTTGCCCCCTCGACCTCCAATGTATGCTGGAGATGCAATGCAGGGGTGGGAACCATGATACATATTTGGTGGGATTGCATACACATCCAACCCTTTTGGAGGGAGGTCCACAGATGTATTGCATCAATCACCACCTACAACCTGGACTTCACACCAGCTCAATTCCTCCTGCATCACACTTCCCTTTCAAGAAAAGACAACTTCAAATCACACTTCATGCAAACTTCATGCACATGGTGAATGCAGCTAGGCTGTGCATTCCCAAACACTGGCGCTCCTGCCATACACCGTCACTTAAAGAATGGTTTGCGACCATTTCTAGAATTTGCGACATGGAAGAGTTGATCCACATTTCGCAGGAGAGACTGGAGAGTTTCTCGATTACCTGGACCTGCTGGTCACATTTCAAAACAACCGCTGAATACAAACAGCATGCTCCCCCAGACTAGAGTACGATCTCTTATGGTCACTTCACCCCTTTCTCACCTACAGAGGCCCGAGCGAGTGGTCACTCCCCTCACCCTTCCCCTTATCCCTACCCTTACCCCTACCCCACCCCCTCCCCCCCTTTTCTATCCGCTCCTACACATCTTACTGCTCCTTAGCTCTCTCCGAACTTTCCCCCCTCATCTCTATTACAAATACCCCCTGCCCCCATCAGTGTGCTACCCATGGTCCCCTCTCTCGCTGTTTTCCCCTACTCCCTAATTCCTCTCCCCCTTCCCCAACCCCCCCTTCGTTCCCATAACCCCTCCGCATGAGTAGGCACTGTCCCCCTCCTCTCACCCCTCTATCACCATTCCATAGACACCACCTTATTGGTGTCGGAAACACTAAGTTAGGTAGCAAAGTTAGCAGGCAGTTGGAACGTGAATCAAAATAATAAAGGCTCCGGCCCATCCGCACTTCCCCTCGCATTTATACAAAAGCTGGAGACATTTACACTCAGGCCTGTCATGTCAGTATATGTTGTACCAAAAGCTGGTTTTCCCTGACTGTACTTCTTCTGTTTTATACCTTGTACTGTGAATTGTGTGAATTTGCTCAATAAAACTTTATGGAAAAAAAAAAAAAAAAAAAAAGGAAGGTCGCGGATGCAACACCGCCTTATCCTTATGGATGACTAAATATGGCGACTTGCAGGACAAAGCCGCCAACTCAGACACTCGTCAAACAGAAGTGATTGCCACTAAAAAGGCCACCTTCTGAGACAAGACAAGAGGGGAATATCCCGGATATTCCCAAAAGGAGGTTCCTGGAGGACCGAGAGCACCAAATTCAGATCCCACGGTGGGAGAGGAGGCTTGACAGGAGGGAGCACATGGCGAACCCCCAACACAAGGTGCTAACCAAGAAAATGACCCGCTAGAGTTCGCTGAAAGAAGACGGCCAAGGCCGAAATCTGATCCTCGATGGTACTCAAAGCAAGCTTTTGGGTCACTCCACACTGCAGAGGACGCAGGATTCTGGGGACGGAATACGTCCGAGGACGTCAGTCCAGCGCTTCGCACATGGCGATATAAGCTTTCCAGGCACGGTGATAGATCTGCCTGGAGGAAGACTTCCGTGTCCTTAACATGGTCAAAATGACCGAGTCCGAGAGACCTCGGTCCCTCAACACCTGGCTTTTAACAGCCCTGCCGTTAAAGCCAGAGACTGTAAGCCGGATGAAACATAGGACCTTGAGACTGAAGGTCCTCCCTCATCGGCAACCGCCAGGGAACGTCCGCGACGAGATGTACCAGATCAGCGTACCAGTGACGCTGAGGCCAATCCGGAACAATTAGGATCACCGGAGTTTATATCAGGCGATAAAGACCCTATGGGGCCACCAACGCATCCGAGGCATCGCCCAAGGATCCCTGGATCTGGCCACAACCTCGACCCTTGCGATCGAGTCGAGAGGCCATCAGGTCCACATCCGGCGTGCCCCACCGTCGGCAAAGGAGTTGAAATATGCAAGGACCACTCTTCTTGGTCCGGCGTCTCGCGATTGGCGACTCAGATAGTCCGCCCCCAGAATGTAAATGGCCTACAGAGTCGGCACGTTTCTTCTGGCCCACTTCAGGATACGGACTACCTCGGAAGCCGCAGCTGAGCTTCGAGTCCCCCCTTGATGGTTTACATACGCCACCGCCGTAGCGTTGTCCGACTGGATCCTGATGGAGCAACCCCGTACTCTCTCCGACCTGAGGAGAGACACAGTCTGATGGCCCGTATTTCCAGAACAGTGATTGGTAAACAGGCTCGTCCGGAGTCCAAGACCTTGAGCCGACAGGACTCCCCAGACTCCACCCCAGCCCGTCAGGCTGGTGTCAGTCGTGAGTACCTCCCATTGGATGGGAGAGGAACGACTTTCCGGACCGAAGAGCCGAGGATCTCAACCACCATGTCAGGGACGCCCTGACCAGGTGAATCACCTGGATCTGAAGATCCAAGGACAACGGGGATTTCTCCCAGGTGGACAAGATCTCCTTCTGCAATGCCCTGGTGTGTGATTGGGCATACGGAACGGCCGCGAAGGAGGCCACCACGAGTCTCGGGACTCTCATGCAAAAAACGGATTGACAACCATTTTCGGGATGTCAGCACCCGCACCGCAGACTGAAGTGTCAGCAACTTCTCCAGAGGTAGGATACCTTTTCCTCCAAGGAGTCCAGAATCAGAACTAGATACTCCAGACACTGAGTCGGGACCAGGACTGACTCCTGAATGTTCAAGAACCACCCGAAGTCCCTGAGGGTCTAATTGACGATAGTCACCTTTCTTCTAAGTCTGAGCCACTTTCTGCTCTTAGCAGAAGATCGTCCAGATAGCCCACGACAGCAATCCCTTGCTGTAACAGAAGGCTAGAACCGGAACAAGCACTTTGGTGAACACCCTTGGTGCCGAGGCTAGGCCGAAAGGAAGAGCCACAATCGATAGTGGACTTCGCTGATCGCAAAGTGCAGAAACTTCTGGTGACTTGCGCAGATCGGATGCAAGTAGGCGTCCTTGAAGTCCAAGGATGCCAGAAGAAAATCCCTCAGGTGGAGTGTAGCGATCACCGTGCGAATGGATTCCATGCGGAATTTCTGCACCTTTTCGAAGGCATTCAGGGCCTTGAGGTCCAGGATAGGTCGAACCACGTCCTATTTTTGGGACGACAAACAGATTTGAATAGAATCCCTGAAAACTCTCCTGTGACGAAACCGGCACAATTACTCCGGACCTGACCATATCCTGTACAGCCCCCAAGAGGGCTGCCCGACAGGTAGGAAGGAGAGGAAGATTCGAGGGAAAGAATCTGTCTGGGGGCCAGGATCTAAATACTATCCTGTATCCTGAGGTGGCCACCTCGCACACCCACCGGTAGGAGATCCGGGAGGTCCACCGATCCGTGAACCTGCAAAGTCGTCCCCCCACCCCAGAGACGGGCGGGGGCAAGACTTCACGCGGAGGCGGGCTTGGGAGCCGGCTTGTTTGGCTTATGCACCCAGAGGCGCTTGTGCCCACCAGCCGCACTGTTGTCAGTCTGGGATGGCTTACCCGTGGACTCTGATAGACGAAAAAAAAGACTTTTTTGCTGGAAAGGAAGGACCCGGTTTACGGCGGGCCTCCTTACCCTTGATAGTTTGAGGAAGGAGAGTGCTTTTACCTCCCGTGACATCCTTGATGATGTCATCCAGAGCAGCACCAAAAAGTCTACCACCCTTAAATGGTAGATCCGTCAGGAGCTTCTTAGAGGCTAGGTCAGCAGACCAGCATTTCAACCAGATAAGACGACGCAATACCACCGCCGAGACAGAGGCCCTGGATATTAAAGGGGCCGCGTCCAACGTGGCGTCGCACACATATATCAGACCTTGCACCATTTGGTGGGCCAGAGCAATAGTGTCTGGAGGAAGGTTATGCTCCTGCACCGTTTGATGCAAACATTTTTGCCCATTCCGTGAGTGTCTGAGACACAAGAGTCGCCGCTACTACGGGCCGTAGGGCAGATCCCAACAAGGCGAACATGGCTCTACTCACCACTTCTGACCTCCTGTCAGTGGGGTCCTTAAACGCAGGAGTCCCCTCCATCGGGAGAGTGGTGGCCTTGTTTAAACGGGCGACTGGAGGGTCGACCACTGGGGGAGAAGCCCACTTTTTAAGCAGGGCGTCTTCAAAGGGGTATCTGATAGACAAACGCCGCGGGACCATGAAAGTCTTCTGCAGCTTTTCCCAGACCTGGTCAATGAGCTGGTCAAAGAAAGGTACATATAGAAAAACCTTTTTAGAAGGCTTGGCCTTAAAAGAACCAAAAGGAGACTGCCTCCGCCTGAGGTTCTGCAGCCGCAGCATTCAGCTTGAGAGTGTCCCTCACAGCATCAATGAGATCACTAACAAGCGCCCTGTCATTTACTGACTCAGAACTGGAGTCTTCCTCACAAGGAATGTCCTGTTCAAAACCATCCAAATATTCAGAGCTAGGGTCCTGAGCAGCACTAGCTAGGCCCATATCTGAATCAGAGCACTCCCCTTGTGGAGATAAAGTGGGGAGAGGGTGCTTTTTTGCTCCCTTGTGCTCGCACACCGCTTCCATCCTGGTCAGAAATGATTCCAGGACTGCCGACAACTGGTCCATAGGGACCGCAGGTGCTGGAGCACAGCCTGCTGCCTCTGGCATGTGAGGGGAAGCTGGTGACACTGACTCCATAATGTCCCTCTCTGAGACTCCGAAAAAAAGTCCACCCACAGGCTGCGCTGACTGAGAAGGGGAAAGCCCAGGGGACCCACCAACCTGACCAGGACCGCTCGGTTCCGCTGCCCTGTCTCTCTGCGCCGTGCTGCTCAGAGTGAGTGAGCTGAGAGGAGAGAGTGTGAGGAGATTTGCGCCGTTCCCAGCGGCGATAGAGGCCAAACCAGTGTTTAAGAAACGTGCGGCTTCAAGAAAATGGCCGCCGCAATGTGCTCCGGCGGACCACGGCAAGATGGCCGCCAATGTAAAAATCAGCACACACCAAACAGGGCGCCGAACGGCGCCCAGGCCCCTCACATGCACAAAAAAACAGCCCCAGCGAATGCAGAGCAGCATGAGCCCCCCCCCAGGACAGTATGGCCCCCAGGCACCCCACACAGCACAGCGCCAGCAATGGTGAACAGAGAGTGACAATAAAAACACAGGGGGAGACAGGGAAAATCCCCCACACAAGAAACACACAGCATGTACTCACCTGCAGCCAGGAGAGACTACTTACCCGTCCCCTGAGGGACCCACTGGTGTGTTTCTGACAGAACTATCACAGTGCGGTACTGAGTAGCTGTCGGCCCGGTCCACCGCGAAAGATACAGCCGGACTGTTCAATCTTGAGAGGACCGCGGAGCTTAAAACCCACCGGCCACCCCTGGAGTCGTGGGGCATGTCGTGAACTGAGTCTCACGCACACAAGGTGAGGATCAGCACGCTCGATGGTCGGACAGGGAAGACTACGAGGATATCTTGTACCCAACCTGTTGCCCAGCCGACAGTTGATAGAAGACCTCAAAAATAAAATAAGAAAAAATTCCAAAAGGAATAAAAGTAGGTCAGGAGACTGGCTCCTGAGAGAGCCATGTCTTCTCCTTCTGCTAGGCAGAAAAAAACTGAAGTCTGCTGACTGTAGTGGGAGGGTTATGTCCGGAGGGACCGCCCCCTGGGTGGGGCTGTTCAGCTCTGGCTTTTAGAATGTATGTATAACATTTCACATTCTGCCTAGGTCTTCTCCTGCAAGCAGGGACATAACCCACGTGTAAAGTGTAAAGAGACACCGTGTCAGTCCATGGATGGTAAGAGAAATTGGATTTATTTAAAACATACGAAAAAAACAAAAAATAAAAGCAATATGTAAAAATCCAGCGATTCGTACAAAAAGTGATCACAGGTATGGTATAGGGCGCAGTACAGGCAGCAAACGTAGGACCCTATGCATTTCGTCCTAAAGGACTTAGCAAACGTAGGACCCTATGCATTTCATCCTAAAGGACTTCTACAGGGGAGAACCCTGTATTTTGGAAGTGATCCCTGTAACGAATGGACGGATCGGATTGACAATCACCAGGAGACTACCACCAGAGGAAACCGTGACATCGTTACTCTTACCTTCGCTGTTTTGACCCACCCTTAACCGGTTGGGTCCACGTCATATGGTAAGAGTATCCATCTTTAATTCATTGATATTGGATGTAGGCTCTCTGTATGATTTATTTTCTTGTCACCAGGATTGTGGTTCTCCCCCTTCTTCCATCCTTCTTCCTCCTTGGACATTGTTTTACCACCCTTTATAGTTATCCTTACATGGACTTTCTCATTGGAACCTGATTACTGTTTGTTCACTTCACTTTTATTGGAGAATTTTGGGTGGATATTCCATCAGGGACGTCCTTCTTAGGAATCATTTATTGCACCTAGTGTATTTCTTTGTGTAGATAAACTCACTCATATGTGGATATGGACTAAGGAATTTATTAGTGGAATTTTACACATAAAATCCACTCACATTTTTGTTTGTTGTTTATTGTACACTTGATGTTTCAATTATCTGTTTGACATCACTTTAGATTTGTACTTATTAGCGCTGCACTTTTTACTTTCACTTCTATATACAATTTCTATTTGTTTAGTGCCAGCAGCTGTTTCACTTTCACATAGCAGCGCGGTATTTTCCCTCATATTTATGTCTCTTTACTGCCTCTAGTGGCGGAAAACAGATAAGACAAACAGCTACTCATGGAAGACAAACCTTAAGGTATTTACCTAGGATTGTTTTCACTTACCTTGTCCCAGCCGCAGGATACTGCTGAGCACAGACAGATCCAGCCTTCACCCATCACGGCGGGTTAAGTCAACAGACCTTCAGGGACCGGGATCCTAGACAGGGTTTCCACTTCCCTATACCTATACCGCATCCTGCCAGAAAATCTTTGGTATGGTCATAACCAAAGTACTGGAACCCAGGATCCAGCCCTCCGAAGAGAGGCATTACAGGCAAAAACCTTGTGCTTCCGGTACGAGGCCCCAGGTACCATCCTCTTAGGCCTTAATGGCACTTTGGATGGATCTGGTCTTTATGGAGGCTATTTAAATCCAGCATGGATCCCTCCAGTGGAGCTCCTCAGAGCACATCTTCACTCGTGACCAACACTTTAGACACTGGCGAAAAAACTGAGGTGCTCCCAGTATGGGAGGGGTTATATAGGGAGGAAACTTCCTGTCTAATTGATTACACCAGTGTCCAGCACCTGAAGGTGGAATATAACCCACTTAGTAATTACTATGAGGCTCTGTGTCCCGTGATGTACGATAAAGAAATAAAAAATACCCTTACTATAGTGCCAACATTCATTTTTACATAGAGGCCAAAAGAAAAAGGACAAAGATCAGCGTGAAAAGTATTGTGGCCCATGCTAGCCAACTGCTTTGAATTACTCTGACTCCTGTAACATATTGAAAGAGGAATCTGTTCCTTGTTATCTTTGACAAAACTACTCAGGTCATTATCACAATTATGGCCCAATGAAAGGCACTGATGCATTGCCTTTAGGTTTTCCCTTTGCCACCATTTTTGTGGAATATGACATATAAACTGGCAGCGCAAGTCTGATCGTTAGTAGGAGAGCCTTTTCATAAGCAAGCAGAGGGACTGCCAAGCACACCAGGGATTTTACACAAAGGAAGCAATACAAAGAGAACAGGATAATATTTCATACAAGTACATGGTACAGTAGGCACATATAAGGAATATGGGATGTTGGGTTTACATATTCTTTAATTATATCTTCATTAAATGGATTACACTCTGCCTTTATAATAGCAGTAAAGACAAAAGTACTGTAGCACTGTCCTGAGCTCTCATGGTGGCTGGACACATGGCTAAATATGCCTAGGTAGGTAGATATATGAGAGCTGAAAAGAAGGATCTGAGTTGAGGAAATCGACTAGCTAGCTCTAACTGAACATCAGTCACTGGCTGCATAAGCCAAAATAATATGGCATTTGATTTTCTTTCTCGTACATCACGGGACACAGAGCGACATAGTCATTACTAATGGGTTATATAGATACCGTCAGGTGCTGGCACTGGCAACTTCCAAAACCGGAAGTACCCTCCCCTATATAAGCCCCTCCCATCCGGGAGCACCTCAGTTTTTTGCCAGTGTCTAAGGTGTTGGCCAAGAAGAAACATATGTTTTTCACTGAGCTTGCGTACAGGTTCTTTTGGGCCTCAGTAAGCTATTCCGGATCCGACCAAAAAAGCTTCATAGCTAAACGGTCGGTACCCGGGCCTTGCAGAGAAGAGCAAGGTTTTGCCTGTAATGCTTCTCTTAGGAGAGCTGGACCCTGGGATCCAGAGCTCTGGTCATACCCACGACCAAGATGTTTTCTGTGCAGGGTGCTATACAGGTCCAGGGGAGTGGAATCCTTGGGAACCCGGTCCCTGAAGGTTTGATTACAATGCCTGCCGTGATAGGTGAAGTTTGGGCTTTTGTGGACCAAACAAAGTCCTGCGGCGGGGAACAGGTAAGTGGGGGCCCCCAGGAACTTGGTTCTATTGGGGGACCCCCAAGCCTAATTTGTCTTTCTGTCTGTTACCTAATGGTATTCCCGCAAAATTCTGTGCATGCCTGTAACTACTAAAAAAATGTAATAATTTTTAATGGTGGTCAAGAAAAAAAAAAAAAAAAAATTTTTTTTTTTATATATTTAATATATTAGACTGCGGTACCTGTGTTTGTTCACTAGAGGCCGCTGTGGAATGTTTTCTTGTCATGTGGACTAGCTTCTTCTCAGCAGAGCAAAGTCCAGGCAGATGGTGAGTTCTCTTATAGGAAACTGCTTCCTCTGCCATGTTGCAGTGCTCGTCCATCCCCCGGCCTGCGGCAAAGAGGGGCCCTGGCTCCTGTCCCTTGTTACCATTTTTTGAAATTAGCGCCGAAGGCGCACGTGGCCGCGCGCGTGCACGCGCCTCTATATATAGAGGTGAGCCGGGAAAGGGGGCGGAGCCTGGGGGATGACGCTCTGTGCGCGCCGTAGCGCTTCTGCGCATGTCCGGGCGTCCCAGCAGTTTTAAAAAAAACACAATGTTGTAGTGAGAAGTACAGAGACAGAGCTGGCAACATTTAAAGGCATACAGCAAGCGGTTGATACAGGCATCCCCTAGAAAGGCACATTAGTAGACACCAACTGTGATATAGCAGCAATTGTGCTAGACTATTCTCAGTAAAAGTGGTGTATTACGGCTGGAATACCTCAGCTTTAGGCTTAGGAATATGCCGTCCAGAAGCTCCGGAACTGAATCTTCCAGGAAGCGAAGGGGGTCTCATCGGGCTCGGAGGATCTTGGGCATACTTCTGCTGCACCAGTCTCCCCTGAAGTTCAGAGGTAAGTGACCGTAGAGACCCCGCAGGGGTACTTGGTACTGTGGCTGTCCTCAGTTCACCTGCTCCTGTGTATGTAACAGAGGAGGTTTTTTTCCTCAGCTCTGGGAGGATTAGAGAGAGATTGTCAACATTAATCGCTGCCTCCCTGTCAGGGAAAGCACGCCCGATCTCCGTCTCCTCCTTCAGAGTGCCTGTTAGCAGAGCAACAGTCCCATACAGGGATCGACCTGCCTGAAGGGGATCAGGATGAGGTTGATTCTGTTATAGAGGAATCAACAGTGGGGGAACCTTTTCTCAGCATCTCAAGCTGAAAGATTATGGGTTCAGTCTCTGACTAACATGGTCCGATCAGCATTTAAAAATGCACCTTGCGGAACCATCAACCACTACTGTATCCTCGTTGGGGTCGCTAGAAGCCCCCAGACTGTTTGTTCTTTTCCACTTCACCCTTTACTAAAAGGGCTCATTTACCAGGATTGGGAACGTCCTGAGAAAATATTTATTCCCTCAAGAGATCTCTTGTATGTATAAATCACTGACATGTCCAGTGGATAATGTCCAAATGTTCAAGAACCCAATAGATAAAAGATTGGAGTCCTTATGAAAATCTGCTTGGTGATACAACCAGCAGTAGCAGCTATTGGGGTCTGCTAAGCAGTGAAGGATCAGTTGAAACAGGTCTTGAGGGACTTGACAGATCAGCAGGCGTTGCCCTAGCTGATCTACCTAGAGCCTTAGGCTTTGCGGTTGACGCCATAGAGGATTCACTCCATCAGGCCTCCCGCCTTATGCTGTCTATAGTACATATGCGTAGGCTCCTATGGCTCAAAAACTGGTCTGCTGAAGCTCCCTGTAAAGAATGGCTGGTTAGCGTCCCATTTCATGGTGAACGCTTATTCAGGGAAAACCTGGACAAATATATCCAGAAAATTTCCAGCGGTAAAAATACGCTCTTGCCGGTTAAAAACAGAGTTAGAGGTCCCTCTTTAAGAGGCCTGCTTCTCCAGTCCCTGGGGCATCGGCCGTGTAACAGTTCCGACGGCCTCCTCGGTCAATTCCCGGGGGTAAAAAACAGGGACAGTAGCAGGGTAATGAGAAACCCTGGGTCAGGGGAGGTACAAAACCTCCCCCAAAGTTAAATTCATTGAAGCCCCCACTCAGTCGGGTGGGGGGAGGACTCCAGTTGTTCGCAAGAGACCTGGCGGGACACTATCAAGACAGATAGGTGCTCTCCGCAGTAGGTTTGGGATACAGTTTGGAGTTAAAAGACTCTCCTCCTTCCCATTTTTGAGGTCAAACGTGCCAGGGGATCCCCGGAAGAGAGAGTCCCTCCTGTTGGCACTAGAACAACTATTGCTCCAAGGAGTAATTATGGAGGTTCCCCTGGAAGAATGAGGGTTCGGGTTTTACTCAAACCTCTTTACAGTCCCGAAGCAAACGCGGACGGGAGGCCCATATTAATTCTAAAAGGGCTATACAAATTCCTGTATATCAGGACTTTCCGATGGAGTCGATCCGATCGGTGGCCACTGCCCTACAAGGGGAGGATTGGTTAGCCGCGATCGACATCAAGGATGCTTATTTGCACATTCCCATCTTTCCAGTCCACCAAAAATTTCTACGCTTTGCAGTAGAAGGGCGCCATTTTCAGTTCAGAGCCTTACCTTTCGGTTTGGCCACAGCACCACGAGTGTTTACAAAAATTCTGGCCCTTTATTGGCCAATCTAAGAACACAAGGTGTAATGATAATGGCATATCTGGATGACTTGTTGCTGATAGACCACTCAGTGAAAAAACTAGATGTGGTCGTTCACAAGACAATCAAGTATCTGGAATCTCACGGTTGGATTATCAACCGAGACAAGTCAGCCCTAAAAACCAGTCAAAAGTCTGGAATACTTGGGGCTAAGGTTGGATTCAGGCCAGAGAAAAATATTCTTGCCTCGAGGAAAGGTGTTGTCTTTGAAAGATTTGATCCACTTAGTGGGTACAAAAAAGACAGCCGTCCATACGCCTGTATATGAGGCTGCTGGGAAAAATGGTGGCATCATTCGAAGCAGTACCCTACGGTCAATTCCATTCAAGGAATTTGCAAGGGGCCATACTGTCAGCCTGGAACAAAAAAGTTCAGGCCCTAGACTTACAATGTCCTTGTCCCCTTCCGTTCGCAAGAGCCTCCGTTGGTGGTTGGTTCCCCAGAATCTAGAAAAGGAAATCCTTCAGTCCGATTTCTTGGAAGGTGGTCACTACAGATGCCAGCCTTATAGGCTGGGGAGCAGTACTGGAGCAATAGTCTCTCCAGGGCAGATGGTCGGATGCAGAAAAGGCCCTGCCCATCAATCTCTTAGAGATACGAGCAGCCCGGTATGCCCTAGTAGCATGGACATCCAAACTCCAAGGGTCCCCTGTCAGAATTCAATCAGACAATGCCACAGCAGTGGCATATATCAATCATCAGGGGGGCACCAGGAGTCGTGCAGCCCAGAGGGAAGTAAATTACATCCTGAAATGGGCAGAAAAATATGTCCCAGCCATGTCTGCGGTATTCATTCCAGGAGTGGAGAATTGGAAGGCGGACTTTCTAAGTCGCCAGCAATTAGGCCCAGAGGAAGGGTCCCTTCACCCCGAGGTTTTCTGGACAATATGTCAGCGGTGGGGAACATCGGATGTAGATCTTCTAGCATCCAGATTCAACGCAAAGGGGGACAGATTTGTCTCTCGGACAAGGGATCCCCTAGCTTGCGGCTCGGATGCCCTAGTGTTCCCTTGGGATCAGTTCAAGCTGATATATGCATTCACACCGCCACAATGGTTACCTCGATTACTCCGCAGAATCAGGGTAGAAAAGAAACAGTGATTCCGGTGGCTCCAGCGTGGCCCCGAAGAGCGTGGTACGCGGAGATTGTAAAATTTCAGTGGGGAGTCCTTGGACTCTCCCACGTCGTCCGGACCTGCTTTCGCAAGGACCGATATACCACCCTTCCTTACCAGCCCTAGGTTTGACGGCCTGGCTATTGAAGCCCACATTCTAAAAAAGAGAGGGCTCTCTAATGCTGTGGTATCTACCATGATCAATGCCAGGAAGCCGGTATCCAGGCAGATCTACTATAGAATCTGGAGGGCGTACATCGCGTGGTGTGAGGCCAAGAAATGGCATCCACATAAGTACGTAATAGGTAGGATTCTAGACTTCCTACAGTGGGCTGTAGATAGGAAGCTTGCCTTGAGTACTATCAAGGGTCAGATTTCGGCCTTGTCAATATTTTTTCAAAGGCCCTTGGCTTCGCATTCACTAGTCAAAGCCTTTATACAAGGAGTGATGCGTATTAGTCCTCCGGTTAATATTCCCATATGTCCATGGGATCTAAACTTGGTTCTGTCGGTTCTACAGAAACAACCATTTGAACCATTACAGCATATTTCCTTGGTGCTTCTCTCCAGGGAATTGATTTTTCTAGTAGCCATTTGTTCGGCTAAAAGAGTATCGGAATTAGCAGCTATGTCCTGTAAGGAGCCATATCTGGTTATCCATAAGGACAGAGTAGTGTTACGTCCTCATCCAGCCTTCTTCCTAAGGTGGTATCGAGGTTTCATTTGAACCAAGATGTGGTTCTTCCTTCTTTTTTCCCCAAACCTACTTCGGTAGAGGAAAAGTTATTGCATTCTTTGGATGTAGTAAGAGCAGTTAAAGCTTATCTAAAAGCCACTGCTCAGATTCGCAGAACGGATACTTTGTTTATTCTGCCGGAAGGCCCCAGAAAGGGTCAGGCAGCGTCAAAATCTACTTTAGCCAAGTGGATTCGACAGGTCATAATACAAGCCTATGGCTTGAGAAGGAGACCGCCTCCGTTCAAAGTTAGAGCGCACTCCACGAGAGCAGTTGGAACTTCATGGGCAGTGCATCACCAGGCCTCCCTGGCTCAAATCTGTAAGGCCGCAACATGGTCTTCAGTACACACGTTTACTAGGTTCTACCAGGTGGACGTTAGAAGTCAGGAGGATGTCGCCTTTGGGCGCAGTGTGTTGCAGGCCGCAAAAGATCCTCATGTCTGATAGCGCTCAGCTTATTATGGTGTATCCCCCCCCTCATTTGGCATTGCTTTAGGACATCCCATTAGTAATGACTATGTCGCTCTGTGTCCCGTGATGTACGAGAAAGAAAATAGGATTTTTATAACAGCTTACCTGTAAAATCCTTTTCTTGGAGTACATCACGGGACACAGAGCTCCCGCCCCTCTTTGGGGACACTTATTGCTTTGCTACAAAACTGAGGTGCTCCCGGATGGGAGGGGCTTATATAGGGGAGGGTACTTCCGGTTTTGGAAGTTGCCAGTGCCAGCACCTGACGGTATCTATATAACCCATTAGTAATGACTATGTCGCTCTGTGTCCCGTGATGTACTCCAAGAAAAGGATTTTACAGGTAAGCTGTTATAAAAATCCTATTATATAGCAGTTTAGCAGTTTAATGAGGAAGCATGAAGCAGTGGTTCCTAAAGGCCTCGTGGAGGCTGGTGGTTTTGGTGATGGTAGCTATACAGTACATAATATATATATATTAGAGCTGCATGATTCTGGCCAAAATGACAATCACGATTTTTTTGCTTATTTCACATTATACAAAAAAAAAAATGGCCTAACTTCACTGTTTATTTAATTTTTTTATTCATTAAAGTACCTTTTTCCAATTTGAAAGACCGCTGCGCAAATAGAGTGTGACATAAAATATTGCAACAACCATCATTTTATTCTCTAGGGTCTCTACAAAAAATATATATATATATATATATATATATATATATATATATATATAAAATGTTTGGGGGTTCCAAGTAAATTTCTATCAAAAAAATTTTTTTTGGAACTTGAAAACAACAACTGCCAGAAAAAGGTTTAGTATTTAAGTGACTATGAACTCTGATCTTTAGTTCTTTCCATAGATTTTCTATTGGATTCAAGTCAGGCGTTTGGCTGGGCCATTCTAGCTGCTTTATTTTCTTTCTTTGAGAGCTTTCTTGGTTTTGTGTTTGGGATCATTGTCTTGCTGAACTGTCCACCCTCATTTCATCTTCATCATCCTGGTAGATGGCAGTAGATTTTTATCAAGAATGTCTTGGTACATTTTTCCATTCATTTTTCAATGAGATGAAGTTTGCCAGTACCGTATGCTGAAAAACAGCCCCACACCATGATGTTCCCACCTCCAAACTTCACTGTTGGTATGGTGTTCTTGGGGTGATGTGCAGTTCCATTTGATCTCCAAACAGGGTGTGTATTGTGGCCTCCAAAGAGTTACATTTTGGTCTCATCTGACCAGACTATATTCTCCCAGCATTTCACAGGCTTGTATAAATGTTGTGCAGCAAACTTTAAATGAGCTTTAACATGCTTTTTCTTCAGCAATGGATTATTGCGTGGTGAGCGTGGCCATGGCAGTTGAGTGCATTACTTATTGTTTCTTTGAAACAATTGTACCTGCTAATGCCAGGTCTTTCTAAAGCTCTCCACAAGTGGTCCTTGGCTCTTGTACAACTCTTCTGATAATTATTTTCCCTCCCCTGTCAGAAATATTGCAAGGAGCACCTGATTGTGGCCAGTTTATGGTTAAATTATTTTTTTCCACTTCCGGATTATGGCCCCAACAGTGCTCACTGAAACATTCAGAAGTTTAGAAATCCTTCCGTAACCAATGCTATCAGTATGTTTTGCAACAATATGGTTGCGAAGGTCTTGAGATAGCCCTTTGCTTTTACCCATCATGAAATGTTTCTTGTGTGAAATCTTGGTAATGAGACACCTTTTTATAGGCCATCAATTGAGACTGAACCAGCTGCTATTAACTTGCACTGACAAGGAGTAGGATTGCTTTGTAATTACTGATTTCAGCTGGTGTCTTGGCTTTCCATTTCTTTTTGCACCTCCCTTTCTTCATGTGTACTTTTTCCCTGTGTCATTCCATTTCTTTACACATAATCTAATTTCTGAACGTATTTGTTTTGGCTTCTTTGTATGTATTGATTGAATGGGTTGTTACCAACACGTGGTGAACATTTCATGTCAATAGCACCTTTAGAAAAATATTTACTCAGAAAAATAGTGACAAGTTCAATACTTATTTTACCCACTGTGTATACAGTTGTGCTCATAAGTTTACATACCCTGGCAGAATTTATGTTTTTTTTGGGCATTTTTCAGAGAATATGAATGATAACACAAAAACGTTTCTTTCACTCATGGTTAGTGTTTGGCTGAAGCAATTTATTATCAATCAACTGTGTTTACTCTTTTTTAATCCAAATGGCAACAGAAACTACCCAAATGACCCTGATCAAAAGTTTACATGCCCTGGTGATTTTGGCCTGATAACATGCTCACAAGTTTACACAAAGGGGTTTGAATGGCTATTAAAGGTAACAAAAGGTAACCATTCTCACCTGTGATCTGTTTGTTTGTAATTAGTGTGTGTATAAAAGGTCAATGAGTTTCTGGACTCCTGACAGACCCTTGCATCTTTCATCCAGTGCTGCACTGACGTTTCTGGATTCCGAGTCATGGGGAAAGCAAAAGAATTGTCAAAGGATCTGCGGGAAAAGGTAGTTGAACTGTATAAAACAGGAAAGAGATATAAAAAGATATCCAAGGAATTGAGAATGCCAATCAGCAGTGTTCAAACTCTAATCGAGAAGTGCAAAAGGAGGGCTTCTGTTGAAACCAAACCACGGTCAGGTAGACCAACTAAATTTTCAGATACAACTGCCAGGAAAATAGTTTAGGGTGCAAAGAAAAACCCACAAATAACTTCGGGTGAAATACAGGACTCTCTGAAAACATGTGGTGTGGCTGTTTCAAGATGCACAATAAGGAGGCACTTGAAGAAAGATGGGCTGCATGGTCGAGTCGCCAAAAGAAAGCCATTACTATGCAAATGCCACAAAGTATCCCGCTTACAATACACCAAACAGCACAGAGACAAGCCTCAAACCTTCTAGCGCAAAGTCATTTGGAGTAATGAGACCAAAATTGAGCTTTTTGGCCACAACCATAAACAGAGAGGAGTCAACAAGGCCTATGATGAAAGGTACACCATTCCTACTGTGAAACACGGAGGTGGATCGCTGATGTTTTGGGGATGTGTGAGCTACAAAGGCACAGGAAATTTGGTCAAAATTGTTGGCAAGATAAATGCAGTATGTTATCAAAAAATACTGGAGGAACATTTGCATTCATCAGCCAGGAAGCTGCGCATGGGACTTACTTGGACATTCCAACATGACAATGATCCAAAGTCCAAGTGGATCTGTCATTGGCTACAGCAGAATAAAGTAAAGGTTCTGGAGTGGCCATCTCAGTCTCCTGACCTCAATATCATTGAGCCACTCTGGGGAGATCTCAAATGTGCAGTTCATGCAAGACAGCCCAAGAATTTACAGGAACTGGAGGCTTTTTTGCCAAGAGGAATGGGCAGCTTTATCATCTGAGAAGATAAAGCGCCTCATCCACAAATACCACAAAAGACTTCAAGCTGTCATTGATGTTAAAGGGGGCAACACGGTATTAAGAACTGGGGTGTATAAACTTTTGATCAGGGTCATTTGGGTAGTTTGTTGTGATTATGATTTAAAAAGAGTAAACACAGTTGATTGATAATAAATGGCTTCAGCCAAACACTAACCATGAGTGATAAAAATGTTTTTGTGTTATCATTCATATTCTCAGAAAAATGGCCAATAAATCTAATTCTGCCATGGTATGTAAACTTATGAGCACAACTGTGTATATATATATATATATATATATATATATATATATATATATATATATATATATATACATATATACATATATACATATATACACACACACACACTACATAACAATGACTGTATATCTCAACATTTCTAAGGAATAAAGGTGACTTACTGTACTTGCTGCTTGACCAGATAAGCATTCAAAGTCTTTTGCAAATTTACACTGTAATAAGAAATACATTAAGTAAGCTCATAAAGTGATGACGTAAACATATTGTGATTTATTGTGAATATTTTAAAAGAAGATCTTACCAGGCAGTTGAAAGCATCCAAGTTTGTAGATCCTGCGAATCTAAACCCCAAGGCCAGGCAAGCTCCAGCTATTATGTACACATGGGCTTGACTAGAAAATTATGAAAGAACATACACATCAAAAACCTGGGACAGCAGAATGGTGGGACACTAGCCGGTTTTCAAGCAAGCAGCCAATGAAGTTAGAGACGTCCCTTTGACAGTAGTTTAACCAAAGATAAAGCAAGTGTATTTTTTTAAGCAAAATAGGGATGCTAGAACCCTCTGTCAGATTTTTATTGCTGTCTTGGTGGTTCCTGATTTACATCTTGTCTGGTAAACCTGCTGTCATGGAACATAAACTATTAAAATCTCTGTAATGGAAAGGTGAAATCTCTGTAATGGAGGCCTAGATAGAAATAAAAATGAAACAAATGTTCTAATCGTACCCCTTTCTTTCCAAAAAATAATTTGGCTGAACATGCACTATATCTTCAGCAAAAAATCAGCTGGAAAATTATCCTGAGTTTACAAAGTGTTGGCTGTAAAACAGTGTCAAGGAGATATACACCGATCAGCCATAACTTTTAGACCAGTGTTTCTCAACTCCAGTCCTCAAGGCGCCCCAACAGGTCATGTTTTCAGGATTTCCCTCAGATGATGGTGGTAATTACTTAGGCAGTAAAACTGATCAAATCACCTGGGCAAAATAATGGAAAGCATGAAAACATGACCTGTTGGGGCGCCTCGAGGACTGGAGTTGAGAAACACTGTTTTAGACCACTCACCTAATATTGAATTGTTCCCCCTTTTGCCACCAAAACAGCCCTGACCTGTTGAGGCATGGACTAAATTAGACCTCTGAAGGTGTGCTGTGGTATCTGGCAGCAAGCTATCAGTAGCAGATCCTTTAAGTCTTGTAAGTTGCAAGGTGGGGACCTCCATAGATTGGAGTTGTTTTTCTAGCACATCGCACAGATGCTTGTATGGATTGAGATCTGGAGAATTTGGAAGCCAAGTCAATACCCTAAATTTGTTGATGTGTGCCTCAAAGCATTCTTAAATCTATTATACCAGACCACGTTTTTCCATTGCTCCATGGTCCAGTTCAGATGCTCACTTGGCAATTGCTTGGTCTGCAGCTACGCAGTCCCACACGCAACAAACTGAAATGCCTATTTTTTCCCCTTTCAATACATAAACTTCATTAACAACATGTTTACTTGCTACTAAATATATGCCCCACTGACAGATAAATGGCATACACACATACACATGGGGTGGTTGGTTCTAGGTGGAAGAAATTTACAATTTTGGGTGCCGAGAAAAAGGCCATGGAAGGACATTTCCTGCTCCTCGTCATTTTATCTATTATACCTCTCTCTATAATCCACAGATAAAATACATAAAATGTTAAACTGTTAATGAAACATACGCCAGAGTCTCCATGTTTAAATCTTCTGAAGCAGGTTGCTCTCCAGTATGTAGTGAAGCGCTGTTTCGTGTGATTATCTGAAAAACAAGATAATCCATCTCATCTCATAGTTAAATCTTTAAAGGAAATTTTTTAAATTTATAATATCTATTTTAATAAAGCAAAATTGTCAAAACCACCACATTGTAATATATATTTGGTGATGAAAGATGAATTACATAGAAGGAAGCCTATTTGTTATTATATATCAGCAGCCATGAAATATTATCCCCATTTGGCAGCACAAGATATTCTCAAGATACATTTATTAACCGCTTCCCGACCGGCTTCTGTATATATACGGCGGCAGAATGGCTCTGCTGCATGATTCGGCGTATATATACTGCGGCTCCTTTAAGAACCATAGCTGGCGTAGCGGGGGGGGCGATGCACGATCCATGCCGGCCACCCGCGATTGCGGGCACAAGAGCAGGAACGGGGATTTGTGTGTAAACACACAAATCCCTGTCCTGTCAGGGGAGGAGAAACAGATCGTCTGGTTCCTACTAACTAGGAACAACGATATGTATCCTCCTCCAGTCAGTCCAATCCCCTCACAGTTAGAAAACACCTAGGGAACACACATTTGATCGCCCCCTAGTGTTAACCCCTTCCCTGCCAGTGACATTTATACAGTAATCGGTGGCTATTTTTAGCTCTGATCGCTGTATAAATGTCAATGGTCCCAAAAAAGTGTCAAAAGTGTCCGATCCGTCCGCTGTAATGTTGCAGTCCCGATAATAATTTCTGATCCCCGCCATTACTAGTAAAAAAAATATTAAAAAATAAAATATAAATGTCATAAATCAATCCCCTATTTTGTAGACACTATAACTTTTGTGCAAACCACTCAATATACGCTTTTTTTTTTTACCACAAATATGTAAAAGAATACATATTGGCCTAAACTGATAAAGATTTTTTTTTTTTTTAAATTGGGATATTTATTTATTATAGCAAAAAGTAAAAAATTTAGTTTTTTTTTCAAAACTGTTGCTCTTCTTTTGTTTATAGCGCAAAAAATTGCATAGGTGATCAAATACCACCAAAAGAAAGCTCTATTTGTAGGGAAAAAAGGACGTTGCACGACCGCGCAGGTGTCAGTTAAAGCGACGCAGTGCCGTATCGCAAAAAAATGGCCTGGTCAGGAAGAGGGTAAATTCTTCCAGGGCTGAAGTGGTTAATGGTGACTGTTAAGCTGGCCAGACTACATCTTTTGCAGTTACACATGGGTGACATTGAACTTTAATGGCACCCCACACATCCACCAATTGCATGTTTGTTACCATGTATTTTGGTGGCGTTCAATTTAAAAATCATACCAGCACCTACAGATGTGGAAAATGAACATTTCTGGCAGAAGTTTTAACATTTAGCACTTTATCTAAAACATCAAAAAATACAGATTTGGCTTCAGATATAATTTAATCTTTTAATTTAAACAAAAAAGATACTGGAATGTAAATATCAGCCATAAAATGATCACATAAAATTTCATCCATGCTTACTTGTGGTACATTGGTGTTCACCCACTGCACACTGGGTAATATGTCATCCCACAAAATGAGGCATCTAGCAAGAGTCTGAAAAATTTTTTTTAAAAAAGTTTAATACACCATTACCGATGGATCTGAAGAATTCACGCAAACATATTCAAATCTACAGAGGCACTGACTTTCACTTAAACTATAACTAAAGGGAAAACTATTTTTTTGCGATGGCTTCAAATACCTGTCAGATTTTCATTGCTACCTCTGCCCCTGTTAAGCAGACCCACCCTTTCTATTGTCCTGTTTACCATTATCATTAAAATTGAAAGTAAAAGAAAATCACAAATTTTGGGTTGTCCCCAAAACAGTAATAGAAGGGAAATCTTACAATATGGACACTAGCTCTGGTGACCTGGGGGGCCCAAAGAGATTCCTGTAATTTGCAGGTATTTCCACGTACTTCCTGTTTTGGCTATGGGACACAAAGTGAAGGTAAACCTCATTAAGGGACACAGATGCAAAAAAAAAAACTGACAGGGGTTATTAACCCTTCCTTATGATATCCAAAATGGAAAAAAAGTTTTCCGTATTGTTCTACTTTAACCACTTGCTTACTGAGCACTTAACCCCCCCCCCCCCCTCCTGCCCAGACCAATTTACAGCTTTCAGCACTGATGCTCTTTGAATGACAACTGCGCGGTCATACAACACTGTACCCAAATTACATTTTTATAATTTTTTCCCCACAAATAGAGCTTTCTCTTGGTGGTATTTGATCACCTCTGCGTTTTTTATTTTTTGTTGAAAAAATAAAAAAAGACTGAATTGAAAAAAAAAAAAAATTATATTTTGTTATAAAATTTTGCAAACAGGTAATTTTTCTCCTTCATTGATGTACGCTGATGAGGCTGAACTAATGGGCACCGATAGCCTGCACTGATAAGCACCGATAAGGCAGCAAGGGTCGGCACTGATAGGTGGCACAGAGGTGGCACTGATGGGTGGCACTGAAGGGCATTGATAGGTGGCACTGGTGGGCACTGAGAAGTGGCACTGATGGGCACTGATGGGTGGCAGTGATGGGCACTGATGGGTGGCAGTGATGGGCACTGATGGGTGGCAGTGATGGGCACTGATCAGCACTGGTAGGTTACACTGATAGGCAGCACTGATGAGGCACGGATTGGCACCACTCGTGAGCATTGGTAGGTGGCACTCTTGGACATTGATAGGTGGCACTCGTGGGCACTGGCAGGCGGTATTTGTGGGCACAGATAAGGCAGATTTTGCCTCCTTCCTCTTCGGGACCGATGTCCCTTGCACATGAGCTGGTTATCGTTTTTTTTTCTCCTTGGCCTCTTACTCGGATCTGTGATCACCTGAGTTTCAGTGACTCGGTGATCACAGTGCGCGTAATGCGTGCCCTGCAGGGGGCGCGTGCAAAGGGGAGGACGTTTATTGATGGCCTCCCGGAAATTCAGGTCCGCGCTGTAGCCGTCATTCGGCTATAGCACAGACGGCAAGTGGTTGGTGTCATAAATTGGTTAGTTAATCTGTAATTGCAAAACAGTTTTTAGTAGAATTGCCATAAAAGTAGAAGTCAAGTCTTCATACCCGCAGTAAAAGGAATTCTGGTTTTACAAAGTCAAGTAAATACATGGTGTCTGGGGCCCGCAGCCAATCCGCTACCGACCTATATAAAAAAAAAAAAAAAAACATAAAATCATCAAGAAAAAAAGTAACATTTTAGTTTTGCCAAAAAATTCTTACGCTTATAAAAGTTAATACATAGAATAGTAAGGGTAGATTACAGTCATGCATAGAACGACTTTCCCAAATAAAAACCCTGTAGGCTTTTACTGTATTGACTTAACAGGGGTGTCTAAACTTTTTTCAAAGAGGGCCAGATTTGATGAAGTGAACATGTGTAAGGGCCGACCATTTTGCCTGACATTCTTTGAACCATTAAAAAGAAATGCAAATGAACTATTTTATGCAAAGTTTATTGCAAACGGCATACTTTTCATTTCGACACATGGATGACAAATCTAAACAGGTGTTAAATCACTCTGCCTTTCATATCTGATGAAAGCACATTATTTTGGTGGTGGTGCACGTGTGCATTTTTTTGGTGCAATTTAGGAGTTCACCCTTCTTCCAATTTGCATTGCAATTCGTTTATGTTCAGAATTTATATGGACTCTTATATGGACATTTATATGATTAACCGCTATTCCTTTGGGGTCAAACTCGATTAAAGTGTCGGTTTATCATATCATACCATACATTATATAAAAAAATACAAATATTTTGCCGTATATTCTGATATATATTTTGTCTATTTTACTCCTTGATACATACTTTATGTTATTTCATTGTATGCTTCTTTTCCTGTATATTGTGACTTACCAATAAAAAAATTTGAAACACAAAAAAAACAAAAACAAAACAAAAACAAAAACAAAAAATAAAAAAAAAAAAAGAAAAGAGGAAGAAAAAGAAAAAATAAAATAAAAAATAAAAATAATTATTTTTTTTGGCACTATATTTTTTTTGGCACTATATTAAGTTATAGTTATTGCACAATATTTCCAGATTATTGTTAGATTTTATATTCACTGTATACAGGTTTGTGCAGCTCTTTTTTCCTTTTTTTCCTTTTTATCTGAAGGCTAGATGAAAAAAAAAATCCAGGAAGTTCAAATATATTTCAGGAACATTGTAAAGTACATTACATATTATTGGTAATAAAGGTTGTCTGTCAACTTTTAAGTAAAAAAAATATCAACAGGAACATGTATTCATCTTAATTGAAAAAAAAAAAAAAAAAAACGTGTCTACACACTGCTGTGTGTGGTGAAGAGTCCAAGGATGAGCTTGGGCGTGTTCACAACTCCACGTGCCCGAGCCCGCCGGAAAGCTGACAGCGCCCATCACAGGCACTTTGACATTTTCCGATCTGTGCAGCTGCGGACCAGGAAATGTCTGTGATTAGCGCTGCGCGCTGTCAGCTTCCCGGCGAGTTTGGGCACGTGGAGTTGTGAACACGCCCAAGCTCATCCTTAGTCCTGAGCGGTGCTCTGGGGGCCACAAAAGATAATATATATCGAAATTACCAGTGGGGTCCTATTAAACCAGAACACAGGCTGCATATGGCCCGCGGGCCAGACTTTGGACTACATTGTCTAATGTTTTATTTTTATATACTTTCAGCATACACAAAACAAAGACAAAATGCGTGCTTCCTTAGTGCCCCTAAAAATGGCCCAAAAGGGTGAGTATCATCACCCTTATCCCAGCAATGAAAGACAGAAAAGTATGCTACAAGGGATGGTAAAATATGCCAATACTCAACCAGTCTGAAGCCAGCAACAGATTGCAGAAAGTGGTTAGACATTCATAAAAACACGGATATCAATATCTTAAAAACATGAATGCTAACCCTACTAACACAAATGGCATATTTTTGCCCAGAAATGCCTGTGGAGATCCACGGACCTCTCAATTGTAGAGGAAAATTGGAAAAACTATTATCTTGTATGCAGTGTGCTATATGATCTGTTCAGTAAATAGCACTAACCTTTTCTGTACCATGTTCTGGCCAAATAAATCCTTAGAACATATATGAAGGCAAGAAAAGCTGTGATCTAGTTCAGACTCATGACCTGACCTGTGTCTAGAAGCAGTTTATAGGAACATACATGCACATTGAAGTTAATATAGTAACCCTTCATTAAAGTAAGTCTATTGTCACCTGTAGTATCTGAGGTCACATTACAGGCCACTGATCTCTTTGGTGACATATTTGCTCTCTGCAGCTATTGGGGCTGTTGCAATGAATGTAGCCACAGCCCACGTGTGCAATGATTTCCACAGCTCTCTAACCAGTTTACGATTTTTCTGGCACAATATGCTGTCATACAGGATTGCTTAGACCCGATATTGCTTTCTGTAAAAACATTCTGTACTATTCTAAACAAATGTCATTGCACTGCTCTATATTGTGAAATATGTGTGTTACCGGCGCCAAGATACTTATACTGAAAAGGACAGTCTGCTGCAATCAATTAGCATACAACCATATAGGTTGAGTGAAAAAATGTATAAAGAAATGGATTGTGCTGGAGATAGCAACCCTCATTACTGGCATTCCCCTATCTCCAGAAGGTTTTCACCTTTGGAAAATGGACAACCCGCCAGTAGTTAAAATGGTGGCTAGCACACTTCCGGCATGCGGAGCTTCACTCCCGACCGGAAGTGGTAATAGACGGGGCATCGCCAATAGTTAAGATGGAGGATATGTCACTTCCGGTCAAACGGAGCGGCAGTCCTTCACATAAGAGATGATGATAGGTCAATAAACAGCGGAAGGGGGTATAAATCAAGGGACAGGCGATAAGCATGCAGCTTCCTGATGACGCATTGACTGCAAAATGCATTGAGGCTGCGGGACATATTCGCTTGTCATCTCTGGTAACTTAAGATTGTAATCGCTATTCAGCCTAAGGAGGAATTTTAAGGGGCACTCGTGTGGACTAGACTGATATACCATCTATACACTGCTGGATCAGCTCAGTGCCGGCTCTTAGGCACTTACAAATGTGAGTGAATGGCCTTTTTTTATACTTTGAATAAATATTTTTAAACGTACTGCACCACGATTGTTCTTTATGTGTTTTGTGAGTAATCATATAGCGACATTCACCATCAGTATATTGGGAGGAACTGCTGGACAAATCTGGTATACAGAGTGGTTATCCATATGAACCAAAGACACACATTCAGCCTATCTGGTGAATGGCCAATTCATCTGGTGGTGGTTTAAGCACATACGTGGTGAAGGTGAAAAGCCTAGCAAGTCACTGAGGATAGAAACCATTACCTGCACTGGAATAGAAACTTTTACCTGCACTGGATTATTTTGACATTTATTATTGCAGCTATCCTTTAACAGGGTTCATACACATTTTTACCAATAAAATTCCATGACTTTTCCATGACTTTACGTAAATATTCACGACCTAATGTTCCATGAAATGTCTATGTATACATGTTAAATAAGAAGAAAAATAAGAAGAAAATCCATGTCACACCCAGCATATTTTTACTAATATAAATTAGGGCTGTTACTGATTAAAATTTTTGTTTGATTAATCGTTTTTTTTTTTTAATCGATTAATCGACTAATTTTGATTAATTATAAACGCACATACAGATCCAACTACTTTTAGCTGATCTCCTTGCATTGCAACTCTGCATTAGTCAGTGGTAAATGTGGTATACACTATATACAATCACCCGACACTAGTTAGTTTCCACAATCCATGACTTAACTTCACAGTTCACACAAATAAATTCAAACTGTAGCACTGACGCAAGTACAGTACAGTACAGACACCCCCAGTAGTACAGACACCCCCAGTGCAGACCTCCCAGTACAGACCCCACCAGTACAGACCCCACCAGTATAGACCTCCCCAGTACAGACCTCCCCAGTGCAGACCTCCCAGTACAGACCCCACCAGTACAGACCCCACCAGTACAGACCCCACCAGTACAGATCCCACCAGTACAGACCCCACCAGTACAGACCTCCCCAGTACAGACCTCCCCAGTACAGACCTCCCCAGTACAGACCTCCCCAGTACAGACCTCCCCAGTACAGACCTCCCCAGTACAGACCTCCCCAGTACAGACCTCCCCAGTAGTACAGACACCCCCAGTGCAGACACCCCCAGTAGTACAGACACCCCAGTGCAGACCTCCCAGTACAGACACCCCCAGTAGTACAGACACCCCAGTGCAGACCTCCCAGTAGTACAGACACCCCCAGTAGTACAGACACCCCCAGTAGTACAGACACCCCCAGTAGTACAGACACCCCCAGTAGTGCAGGCAGACACCCCCTAGTAGTGCAGGCAGACACCCCCAGTAGTGCAGGCAGACACCCACCAGTACAGACACAGCAATACACGGAGCGGTGTGTGTCCCTTGAGCACGGGCTCCTCCTCCTCCTCTGTGGATGTAAACAGAGAGGAGGGGGAGGCGGCTTCGCTCCGTATGCTGCTTATTGTTCCTGCTGACGTCAGCGTGCCGCTAATAGGCTGCCGCCGGGTGTACCAAGATGGCCGCGGCTCCGGAGCTAGGCCGAAGCCGCGGCCTTTCCTAATGGCCGAGGCTCCGGACCGCTCCGCGGATCGCGCCGTGTGCTGATCTGAACAGGATGACTCGTTCGGGTCACGGATCGCTTACGATCTGTTGGCACCAGTACTCAAAATTCCATGACTTTTCCAAAACTTAGTGGGGTTCAGTCATTTTCCAAAACTTTCCCAGGCCTGGAAAGTGCCATGTCAAAATCCCATGACTTTTCCAGGAATTTAATGACCGTGCGAACCCTGTTTTAATAATCCATTCAGTGGTTTGGGAGGATTTAATGAACTACATTTTTTCGTTTATCAATTACATTTTTATTTTTTGATATATTTCACATGGTACTGTTTGTTGCACATGCACTTTATTATTACAGCAGGTAATGTAGCTATTGATGGCACATATATTATTGATGTATAGAGCACCAAGTTCACATAATAGACACATACAGAAATAGTGGTTTGATTTAAGTCAGTGCAATCCATTTCTTTATACACTGCTCTACATTACCTGTTGTTGGTTTTCAAGTAGATCATAGCTAACGCCAGAGTAGCTCCAGGACATGTAACATCCACATTAATAGTGTCTCCTTCCTAAGAAAAAATTATGAAAAAATGCCAGACACTGTTAAACCAAGGCGTTAGCACATATTTTTTTGACTACACTTAAATCAGCAATGTTTGCCTTAGGACAGCTCACTGGATTCAAGATACTCAGACATAAGATGACTGTCCCCAGAATAGATAATTTCAGTCAAACAGAGCAATGATCTAACATGGTTTTTCAACCAGGGTGCCATGGAAAAATGACATACAGCCCTGTACAATCCAACCAAAGGGTTACAATGTTAAGCTCCGTGTACAGAGAAGAGGGAGAGCACATCATGTTGCTCCTCCTGGCTCTTTCCCCTCGATGCTGTTATCTGTATTTTGCTAGCAAAAGTGAAAGCCATGTAAGCTACTCGCCTGTGTCCTACCAACAGATAACATTGGTTGCTAAGGGAAGGTCAGACGGCTTACACAGCTTTCATTTTGGCTGGCAGAATACAGATAACAGCATAGAGGGAAGAGAGCCAGAAGATAGAAACAGGATGTGCTCACCCTCCTCTCTGTACATGGAACTGTAACCTTTTCATGGTTGGATTATAAGAGGGCTTTGTTTCATTTTGCTGTAGCAAGGGCAAAGAGGGGGTAGTAGGGGGTTGTGCTAGCAGGGGGGTATTTAGGAAGGGGGGTTTGTGGCTAGTAGGGAGTATTTGTGCTAGGAGGGGTATTTTTTATTTATTGGGGGGGGGGGGGTTGTCCTAGCATTGGGGCTTTACAACCTACTGACCACTTAACTCTTAACGGCACCCTTATTTCTTTGTATGGGGGAAAAGATTGATTTATTGTACCTACTGCTCAGCTCAGAGACGATGTTTCACTGCTGTGTGTAATTGTTTTTTTGTTAAACTTAATAAATTAAATAAAATAAAAAAGATTCACATAAAAATTTGGAATCTAAATTGTCACAACACACATTTTGCTTTTAAAGTAAACATGTTTAATATACCTTAATCTGATAACTAGGAGATTTGTGCTTTTCTCTGTTGACACCAACATGTGACCGCTTGTGTCCACCAACCATGTACTGGTATAGCTGCTCTGGAACATTCAGGTCAGACATGCCAATCAAATTACTTCCATGCTGGAACAAGGTAAGAACACTTGATTAAAATGTACAAACTAGAATATAACTGTTTAAAGTATCAACAACAACATAATGGATTTATTGGTCAATAAAGGACTTAAAATCTGACTGTTCTTACCCCCAGGCACACCATGCCCAAAGCGAAGCCTGCTGCCATTGAATAGGATTCTCTGTCTGTGCAGTACTCCATTTCAGGTCCTGGGGGACGACCTAAAAATAAATAGTTAGCAGGTTTGCCCCATAATAACTGTAGTTCAAGTTTGGGTAAAAATCTAAGTTCCCAAACCCAAAATGTGTTTCAAAAACTTGGTGGTATAGTCATTTTACCCAGCGACAGTAGAGAATTTTCTCTTATTTACACTCAAGATCTCTGTCTCTTAAAGAAACATATCAATCATCTATTTAACACAAGTTTAAAAAAAAAAAAAAAGTTAATCATGGTAAGAGGCTGTAGTAACAAATAGGATTTTTGTACTCACTGTGAAATCCTTTTCTCTGAAATTCATTGACGGACACAGCTCCTTAATCTTGACCTTAGGGTTATATGCCTTCTATCAGGAGAGGACTAGGCAGAACGTGTAAAAACCAGCAAAGCTGAACAGTAATGCCCAGGGGGCGGTCCTACTGGCTATAACCCCTCACACTGCATCCAGAAGCTCAGTTCGTCAAAAAGCAGTACAAACAAACAAGAGGGGTGGTGATGTGTCCGTCAATGAACTTCAGAGAAAAGGATTTTACGGTGAGTACAAAAATCCTATTTTCTCTTTCATTCATTGACGGACACAGCTCCTTAATTTTGACCTTAGGTACGTCCCCAAGCAGTGTCAAAAAACGAGGGGTGGGAACAGCAAGCAAACAAACTCCACCCAAAACAAACAGAGCTCCTCAACGGAGGAGTTGCAACCTTAAACAGCCGCCTGCAAAACCTTGTGGCCGAAGGAAGCATCTGCAGATAGTCTCACATCAACCTTGTAAAATTTAGTGAAAGTGTGAACGGACGACCAGGTAGCTGCCTTATACACCTGGGAAACGGACGCCTGATGTCGGAAAGCCCAGGAGGCACCAATCGCCCTGGTCGAATGCGCCGTGACAGGAAAGGGAGGCGTCCGCCCTTTTAGGGCATAAGCCTGAATCACGATCTGTCTGATCCACCGAGAAATGGTGGCCGACGAAACCGCCAGGCCCTTCTTTGGACCAACCACCGACACAAACATTGAGTCTAAACTCCGAAACAGAGCCGTAGCAGACAGATACACCCGCAGAGCTCGGACCACGTCCAAGGAATGCAAAGCAACCTCTTTGGGGTGCGACGGCCGAGGACACAAGGATGGAAGCACAATGTCCTCATTTAGATGAAAGGCCAAAACAACCTTAGAAAGAAACGAAGGCGGCGGGCGTAGCACCGCCTTATCCTTGTGGAGGATCGTGTAGGGAGACTTGCAAGACAAGGGCGCCAACTCAGAAACCCTCCTGGCAGATGTAATAGCCACCAGAAAGGCTACTTTCTGAGAGAGTGTCAATAGAGGAATCTCTCTAATGTTCTCAAACGGTGGTTTCTGAAGTACCGAGAGCACCAGATTCAAATCCCACGGAGGCAGCGGTGGTCGAACCGGAGAGGCCACTTGTCAAACCCCTTGCACAAACATACTCACCAGTGAATGAGCCACCAAGTGTCATTGTAAAAAGACAGCCAAGGCTAATATTTGTCCCTTAATGGTGCTTAAGGCAAGTTTTTGAGCCACTCCACGCTGTAAAAACAGCAGGATCCTGGAAACTGAATATTTACATGGACCTCACCCCATCTCCTCACACATAGAGATGTAGGCCTTCCATGTGCGATGATGAATCTTCCGAGAAGATGACTTCCGTGCCCTCAGCATATTGGAAATAACAGAATCCGACAGACCTCGGTCCCTTAACACCTGACTTTCAAAAGCCATGCCGTTAAAGCCAGCGAATGTAAAGCAGGATGAAGTATAATAGGACCTTGCGACAGAAGGTCCTCTCGCATCGGCAGTCGCCGAGGAACATCCGCCACCAGTCGTACTAAGTTGGCGTACCAGGGACGCCAAGGCCAATCTGGGGCAATTAGAATCATCGTAATCCCCTCGGTCTCTACTCTGTGAGGCAGACGAGGAAGAAGTTATAGCGGGGAGAAGGCAAAATTAGCCGATACTGTCCCTACGGATCCATCAACACGTCTGTCGCGTCCACCCAGGGATCTTTGGACCTGGCCACAAACCTCAACACCTTTCGATTGAGTCGAGAAGCCAGGAGATCGACGTCTGGCGTGCCCCATCTCAGGCAAAGAAGTCGAAACACATCCGGGTATAGCGACCATTCTCCTGGGTCCAGCATCTGACGACTTAGGTAGTCTGCTTGTCAGTTTTCTACGCCCGGAATGTATACAGCCGATAGAGCCGGCACGCTCCGCCCACCGCAGGATGTGAGCGACCTCCAATGCTGCAGCCAAGCTTCTTGTTCCTCCTTGATGGTTGACATATGCCACCGCCGTGGCGTTCTCCGACTGGATGCTGACTGGGCATCCCTGCAGCCTCTGTGACCATGTGGAGAGGCACTGCCTGATCGTCCAAAGTTCCAGCACATTGATCGGCAGGCGGGATTTCTCCTGCGTCCAGCGACCCTGTGTCGACTGTATGCCCCAAACTCCCCCCCAACCGGTCAGGCTGGCGTCCGTCGTGATCAACGTCCAGTGAAAAGGAAGGAACGACTTCCCGGACTGAAGGCTCGGAGACCTCAGCCACCAGATCAGGGAATCCCTGACTAGCCGGCTCACCCGGATTTGACAATCCAGTGACAGCGAAGATTTGTCCCATTTGGACAGGATCTCCTTTTGCAAGACTCAAGTGTGGAATTGAGCATACGGTACCGCCTCGAAGGTGGCTACCATGAGACCCAGGACTCGCATGCAGAAGCGCAGCGATGACCACCTGCGGGACGCCAACAGCTTCACCGCAGCCTGAAGAGTCTGCAACTTGTCCGAAGGGAGAAAAACTCTCGCCTCTGAGGAGTCCAGAATCAAGCCCAGGTATTCCAGGCACTGAGTCGGGACAAATACCGACTTCTGGAGGTTCAGTACCCAACAAAACTCCCGAAGAGTCTGACTGGCGATCGCCACATCCTCCTTTAATTCTGAGGCGGAAGCTGCTCTCAGAAGGAGGTTGTCCAGGTAGCCCACGATAGCGATCCCTTGCTGCCTCAGCAAAGCCAGAATCGGGGCAAGCACCTTGGTGAAAACTCTTGGTGCCGACGTCAGGCCAAAAGGGAGAGCTACAAATTGGTAGTGCTCGTCCCCGACTACAAAACGCAGAAACCTCCGATGCCTGACGCATATGGGGACATGCAAGTATGCGTCCTTGATGTCCAAGGACGCCAGAAAATCCCCCGAATGGAGTGCAGCGACCACAGAGCGAACTGATTCCATCCTGAACCTTTGTACCTTTACAAATCAATTGAGGGCCTTGAGATCCAGGATTGGATGGACCCCGTCCTTCTTTGGGACTACAAACAGATTGGAGTAGAATCCCTGAAACCTTTCCGGCGACGGCACAGGTACTATTACCCCGCGCATCAGCAGGTCCTGCACTGCCCCAAACAGGGCGTCCCGACAAGCCGGAAGAAGATGAAGGTTGGAGGGAAAAAAAATCTGTTTTGTGGACAAAGAAACTCTATCTTATACCCTGATGAAACCACTTTGCAAACCCACTGGTCGGAAAGCAGAAAGGTCCACTGAGCTGCAAACTCGCGAAGGCGACCCCCACCCGAGAGTCGGGCGGGGGCAAACCTTCATGCTGTCGCAGATTTGTTCGCAGGCTTGTTTGGCTTGCGAAACCAGGGACGCTTTTGTCCCTCAACGGGCACCTTGTCGGCTTGGGAACGCTTGCCTGCGGGGCTGGACGGACAAAAAAAAAGCCTTCTGAGTGGAAAAGGAGGGCACTGGACTACGGCGTGGCTCCTTACCTTAATAATGTCATCCAGTGAGGCTCCAAATAGCCTCTTTCCCTGGAAGGGCAAATCCGCCAGAGCCTTCTTGGAAGTCTGGTCCGCGGACCAGCATTTTAGCCAAATCAGGCGACGTAGCACCACAGCAGATACTGAGGCTCTGGAAAGCAAGGGAGCTGTATCTAAGGCCGCATCGCAGACATACTTAAGGCCATGCACCAACTGGTCGGCCAATTCCACGCAGACCGGGGAAGCCTGTTGCTCTTCCAACTCGTGGTTCAACAGTTTTGCCCATTCGGTAAGTGTCTGTGATACCAGGGCCGTGGCCAACACTGGCCGCAATGCTGACCCCATCACCGTGAACATGGACCGGGCCACAGCCTCGGCCCTCCTGTCTACAGGGTCCTTAAAAGCAGGGGTCCCCTCCACCGGAATCGTGGTTACCTTGTTTAACCTGGATACTGGGGGGTCCACAATCGGGGGAGATGTCCATTTTTCAGGAAACTCTCCTCAAAGGGGTAATGGATCGCCATACGTTTTGGGACCGAAAAGGCCGCTGCGGCCCTTCCCATTCTTTGTGTATAAACTTATCAAAAGAAGTTATGTAGGGAAACACCTTAGCAGTGCGGGCCGGCTTGTGGGACCCAAAAGGGACAGACACCTCAGTAGATGCCCCCGCCGCATCCTCCAATTTTAGGGTATCCCGAACTGCGGTGATAAGTGCTCCAACAAGCGCTCTTTCCTGCGCTGACCCGGACACGGAGTCATCCTTACTGTCCACATGGTCCTGGTTTGCATCCTCTGACACGTCAGAACAGGGGCCGTGTGCCACGGCAAGGCCCGAGTCTGAATCAGATCTTTCTCTAGAAGCTTTCACCCTGGCAACAAAGGACTCCAGGACCGCCGACAAAGGGTCCATAGGCACCGCAGGTGCAGGGGCACCGGTTGCTACCACAGGGATGTCTGGGGAAGAAGCGCCAGCTTCTGACGCCATGCTGACCCACACTCGCCTGACACCCGTTAGGGACTAAAGGCAAGGTACACAAAAGGTCCACCCTCCTAGCTGCTAGAGACTGAGGGGCCCCACAGAGGACTCACCACCCTGACCCAGGTACTGCACAGCGCTGCCGCCCGCTCTTTCTCCTGCACTGCCTGTGTCTGAGGTGTTCTGTGCTGTTCGCGCCGTTCAGAAAGAATATTCCCAGCGTTGGAGGCAAAACTAAGCTGGGGCTACAAGAAAATGGCAGCCGGTCACCTCAGCAAAACGAGCACAGGCTACAAGAAAATGGCCGCCAGCCGCCTCAGCAAAAACGAGCACGGGCTACTAGAAAATGGCCGCCGGGCTCCGCCAAAATGGCTGCCCCTGAGGTAAATGAAAATGGCCGCGAACACGCTGATCCTCCACGTGGAGGCATCCCATATGGACAGACCAAGAACACCCCACTATGGAGAGCGGACCCCGAACACCCAGTGCAGCCCCCAGCCAGGACTCGGAACCCCCTCCGGAGGACCCCCGGTCAGGTACACAGCAGGCCCAGCCACCACAGATGCATGGGGAGGAGGGAGGGGACAGGGAGAGAAGCAAGGGAGAGTAAGAGACACCCTAGTCAACCTCCCCAGGAATGCCCAGTTGTTCCATTCTGCCGAAACAAGTGGAACCCTACTTACCCATCCTGCGGGGACTGGTGAACGCATTCTGGATAGACCCATCACCCGAGCGGTACGGGGTGGCTGTCGGCCACGGCACACTGTGACTCGGACAGCAGTAGCCCGATCATATGTGTGCCCTGGAGCATATAGCTCACCGGCCACCCCTGGAGCAAAACGGGGTATGTCGTGGCCGACCCAGCGCGTAGCTAAAGGTCTGCTCACGTTCGATGGCTGGGCTGGGGAGACTACCAGGATCTATATTATCCAGCCTGTCACCCAGCCGGCTGTTGATAGTAGATCTCAGGATCAAAAAAGTAGAAAAAAAGCAAAAGATCTCCAGGACCAATGGTCCCTACCGGGAGCCAGGTCCTTCTCCTATGCTAGGCAGAAAAAAACTGAGCTGCTGGATGCAGTGTGAGGGGTTATAGCCAGTAGGACCGCCCCCTGGGCGGTACTGTTCAGCTTTGCTGGTTTTTACATGTTTTACATGTTCTGCCTAGTCCTCTCCTGATAGAAGGCATATAACCCTAAGGTCAAGATATAGGAGCTGTGTCCGTCAATGAACGAAAGAGAAAATAGGATTTTTATAACAGCTTACCTGTAAAATCCTTTTCTTGAAGTACATCACGGGACACAGAGCGGCATAGTCATTACTATGTGGGTTATATAGATACCTTCAGGTGCTGGCACTGGCAACTTCCAAAACCGGAAGTACCCTCCCCTATATAAGCCCCTCCCATCCGGGAGCACCTCAGTTTTGTAGCAAAGCAATAAGTGTCCCCAAAGAGGGGTGGGAGCTCTGTGTCCCGTGATGTACTCCAAGAAAAGGATTTTACAGGTAAGCTGTTATAAAAATCCTATTTTCTTTCTCGTACATCACGGGACACAGAGCGGCATAGTCATTACTATGTGGGATGTCCTAAAGCAATGCCCAATGAGGGGGGGGTACACCATACATAAGCTGAGCGCTATCAGACATGAGGATCTTTTGCGGCCTGCAACACACTGCGCCCAAAGGCGACATCCTCCTGACTTCTAACGTCCACCTGGTAGAACCTAGTAAACGTGTGTACTGAAGACCATGTTGCGGCCTTACAGATTTGAGCCAGGGAGGCCTGGTGATGCACTGCCCATGAAGTTCCAACTGCTCTCGTGGAGTGCGCCCTAACTTTGAACGGAGGCGGTCTCCTTCTCAAGCCATAGGCTTGCATTATGACCTGTCGAATCCACTTGGCTAAAGTAGATTTTGACGCTGCCTGACCCCTTCTGGGGCCTTCCGGCAGAATAAACAAAGTATCCGTTCTGCGAATCTGAGCAGTGGCTTTTAGATAAGCTTTAACTGCTCTTACTACATCCAAAGAATGCAATAACTTTTCCTCTACCGAACTAGGTTTGGGGAAAAAAGAAGGAAGAACCACATCTTGGTTCAAATGAAACCTCGATACCACCTTAGGAAGAAAGGCTGGATGAGGACGTAACACTACTCTGTCCTTATGGATAACCAGATATGGCTCTTTACAGGACATAGCGGCTAATTCCGACACTCTTTTAGCCGAACAAATGGCTACTAGAAAAATCAATTTCCTGGTGAGAAGAACCAAGGAAATGTGCTGTAATGGTTCAAATGGTTGTTTCTGTAGAACCGACAGAACCAGGTTTAAGTCCCATGGACATATGGGAATATTAACCGGAGGGCTAATACGCATCACTCCTTGTATAAAGGCTTTGACTAGTGAATGTGAAGCCAAGGGCCTTTGAAAAAATATTGACAAGGCCGAAATCTGACCCTTGATAGTACTCAAGGCAAGCTTTCTATCTACAGCCCATTGTAGGAAGTCCAGAATCCTACCTATTACGTATTTACGTGGATGCCATTTCTTGGCCTCACACCAGGCGATGTACGCCTTCCAGATTCTATAGTAGATCTGCCTGGATACCGGCTTCCTGGCATTGATCATGGTAGAGACCACAGGATTAGAGAGCCCTCTCTTTTTTAGAATGTGGGCTTCAATAGCCAGGCCGTCAAACCTAGGGCTGGTAAGGAAGGGTGGTATATCGGTCCTTGCGAAAGCAGGTCCGGACGATGTGGGAGGGTCCAAGGACTCCCCACAGACATCTTTACAATCTCCGCGTACCATGCTCTTCGGGGCCACGCTGGAGCCACCAGAATCACTGGTTTCTTTTCTACCCTGATTCTGCGGAGTAATCGAGGTAACATATTGTGGCGGTGGGAATGCATATATCAGCTTGAACTGATCCCAAGGGAACACTAGGGCATCCGAGCCGCAAGCTAGGGGATCCCTTGTCCAAGAGACAAACCTGTCCACTTTTGCGTTGAATCTGGATGCTAGCAGATCTACATCCGGTGTTCCCCACCGCTGACATATTGTCCGGAAAACCTCGGGATGAAGGGACCATTCCCCTGGGCATAATTGTTGGCGACTTAGAAAGTCCGCCTTCCAATTCTCCACTCCTGGAATGAATACCGCAGATATGGCTGGGACATATCTTTCTGCCCATTTCAGGATGCAATTTACTTCCCTCTGGGCTGCACGACTCCTGGTGCCACCCTGATGATTGATATATGCCACTGCCGTGGCATTGTCCGATTGAATTCTGACAGGGGACCCTTGGAGTTTGGATGTCCATGCTACTAGGGCATACCGGGCTGCTCGTATCTCTAAGAGATTGATGGGCAGGGCCTTTTCTGCATCCGACCATCTGCCCTGGAGAGACCATTGCTCCAGTACTGTTCCCCAGCCTATAAGGCTGGCATCTGTAGTGACCACCTTCCAAGAAATTGGACTGAAGGATTTCCCTCTTTCCAGATTCTGGGGAACCAACCACCAACGGAGGCTCTTGCGAACGGAAGGGGACAAGGACATTGGTAAGTCTAGGGCCTGAACTTTTTTGTTCCAGGCTGACAGTATGGCCCTTTGCAAATTCCTTGAATGGAATTGACCGTAGGGTACTGCTTCGAATGATGCCACCATTTTTCCCAGCAGCCTCATGCACAGGCGTATGGATGGCTGTCTTTTTGTACCCACTAGGTGGATCAAATCTCTCAAAGACGACCCCTTTTCTTGAGGCAAGAAAAATTTTCTCTGGTCTGAATCCAGCCTTAGCCCCAAGTATTCCAGACTTTTGACTGGTTTTAGGGCTGACTTGTCTCGGTTGATAATCCAACCGTGATATTCCAGATACTCGATTGTCTCGTGAACAACCACTTCTAGTTTTTCCACTGAGTGGTCTATCAGCAACAAGTCGTCTAGATATGCCATTATCGTTACACCTCGTGTTCTTAGATTGGCCAATAATGGGGCCAGAATTTTTGTGAACACTCGTGGTGCTGTGGCCAGACCGAAGGGTAAGGCTCTGAACTGAAAATGGCGCCCTTCTACCGCAAAGCGTAGAAATTTTTGGTGGGCTGGAAAGATGGGAATGTGCAAATAAGCATCTTTGATGTCGATCGAGGCTAACCATTCCTCCCCTTGTAGGGCAGTGGCCACCGATCGGATCGACTCCATCCGGAAAGTCCTGATATGTAGGAATTTGTTTAGCCCTTTTAGATTTAATATGGGCCTCACGTCCCCGTTTGGCTTCGGGACTGTAAAGAGGTTTGAGTAAAACCCGAACCCCCATTCTTCCAGGGGAACCTCTATAATTACTGCTTGGAGCAATAATTGTTCTAGTGCCAACAGGAGGGATCCTCTCTTCTAGGGATCCCTAGGCACGTTTGACCTTATAAAGTGGGAAGGAGGGGAGTCTTTTAACTCCAATTTGTATCCCAGACTTACTGCGGAGAGCACCCATCTGTCTCTGATCGTGTCCCGCCAGGTCTCTGTGAACAACTGAAGTCTTCCCCCCACCCGATTGAGTGGGGGCAACCCTTCATGCATTTGACTTTGGGGGAGGTTTTGTACCTCTCCTGCTCCAGGGCTTCTTGTTACCCTGCAATTGTCCCTGATTTTTACCTCCGGGATTTGACCGAGGAGGCCGTCGGAACTGTTTCACAGCCGATGTCCTAGGGACTGGAGAAGCAGGCCTCTTAAAAGAGGGACCTCTAACTCTGTTTTTAACCGGCAAAAGTGTACTTTAACCGCTGGAAATTTTCTGGATATATTTGTCCAGGTCTTCCCCGAATAAGCGTTCACCATGAAATGGGAAGCTAACCAGCAATTTTTTACAGGGAGCTTCAGCAGACCAGTTTTTTAGCCATAGAAGCCTGCGCATATGTACTACAGACAACGTAAGGCGGGAGGCCTGATGGATTGAATCCTTTATAGCGTCCACCGCAAAGCATAAGGCTCTAGGTAGATCAGCTAGGGCAAGAGCCTGCTGATCTGGCAAGTCCCTTAAGACCTGTTTCAACTGATCCTTCACTGCTTGGCAGACCCCAATAGCTGCCACTGCTGGTTGTGTCACCAAGCCTGCTGTAGCAAAAGCAGATTTTAATAAGGACTCTAATTTTTTATCTATTGGGTCCTTGAACATTTGGACATTATCCACTGGACATGTCAGTGATTTATTCACACAAGAGATGGCTGCGTCCACTGTAGGGACCCTCCATTTTTTGATGAACTTATCCTCCATGGGATAGACCACCTGAAATCTCTTGGGAGGTGTAAATATTTTATCAGGATGCTCCCAATCCTGGTAAATGAGCCCTTCCAGTAAAGGATGGATCGGAAAGGAACAAACAGTCTGGGGAGCTTTTAGCGACCCCAACGAGGAGACAGAAGTGGATGATGGCTCCGCAAGGGGCATTTTAAATGCTGATCGGACCATGTTAGTCAGGGACTGAACCCATAATCTTTCAGCATGTGATGCTGAGAATGGCTCTTCCACTGTTGATTCCTCTACAACAGAATCAACCTCATCCTGATCCCCCTCAGGTAGGTCGATCCCTGTATGGGACTGTTGCTCCGCTAACAGGCACTCTGAGGGAGGAGACGGAGATCGATCGCTTTTTTCCTGTGACAGGGAAGCAGCGATCAATGCTGACAATCTCTCTTCCAGCCCTCCCAGAGCTGAGGAAAAAACCTTCTCTGTTACATACACAGGAGCAGGTGAACTGAGGACAGCCACAGTACCAGGTACTCCTGAGGGTGCTCTACGGTCACTAACCTCTGATTCTTCAGGGGAGATTGGTGCAGCCGAAGCATGCCCAAGATCCTCAGAGCCCGATGGAGACCCCCTATGCTTCCTGGGATTTTTAGTCCCGGAGTTTTTAGACGGCATATTCCTAAGCCCAAAGCTGAGGTATTCCAGCCGAAATACACCACTTGCTGACAATAGTCTAGCACAAATGCTGCTATAAAAACAGTTGGTGTCTACTAATGTGCCTTTCTATGGGGATGCCTGCATCAACCGCTTGCTGTATGCCTTTTTTAAATGTTGCCAGCTCTGTCTCTGCACTCCATAGCCAGCTCACAACACATAATTGTGTTTTTTAACATGCTGGGACGCCCGCACATGCGCAGAAGCGCTGCGGCGCGCACAGAGCGTCATCCCCCAAGCTCCGCCCCCTTTCCCAGCTCACCTCTATATATAGAGGCACGTGCACGCGCGCGGCCACGTGCGCCTTCGGCGCTCTTTTTTGAAAAGGGAAACTAGGGACAAGAGCTAGGGCCCCTTTTGCCGCAGGCCGGGGGATGGACGAGCATTGCAACATGGCAGAGGAAGCAGTTTCCAACAAGAGAACTCACCATCTGCCTGGACTTGCTCTGATGAAAAGAAACTAGTCCACATGACAAGAAAACGTTCCACAGCGGCCTCTAGTGGATTAACACAGGTACCGCAGTCTATATATTGTGTTTTTTTTTTTTTTTCTTGACCACTATTAAAATTATTACATTTTTTAGTAGTTACAGGCATGCATAAATATTTAGCGGGAATACCGTTAGGTAACAGGCAGAAAGACATATTAGGCTTGGGGGTCCCCTCAATAGAACCAAGTTCCTGAGGGGCCCCCACTTACCTTTTCCCCGCCGCAGGACTCTGTTTGGTCCACAGAAGCCCAAACTTCACCTATCACGGCAGGCATTGCAATTAAACCTTCAGGGACCGGGTTCCCAAGGATTCCACTCCCCTGGACCTGTATAGCACCCTGCACAGAAAACATCTTGGTCGTGGGTATGACCAGAGCTCTGGATCCCAGGGTCCAGCTCTCCTAAGAGAAGCATTACAGGCAAAACCTTGCTCTTCTCTGCAAGGCCCGGGTACCGACCGTTTAGCTATGAAGCTTTTTTGGTCGGATCCGGAATAGCTTACTGAGGCCCAAAAGAACCTGTACGCAAGCTCAGTGAAAAACACATGTTACTTCTTGGCCAACACCTTAGACACTGGCAAAAAACTGAGGTGCTCCCGGATGGGAGGGGCTTATATAGGGGAGGGTACTTCCGGTTTTGGAAGTTGCCAGTGCCAGCACCTGAAGGTATCTATATAACCCACATAGTAATGACTATGCCGCTCTGTGTCCCGTGATGTACGAGAAAGAAAAGTAGTTTGTTGAAGTCTTTTAACCATCTCTAAGTATGAGTGATATGCAAAAGAAAAATGTAATTCAAAAGATGAATAGAATGAATGAATGAATAGATCTTCCACTGCAAAAATACAACATCCAGCAAGTGTGTTTTGTTTCCGATTCCCAATTGTTATAGGATTATGTTAATCACTGACAGGAAGATACACTATATTGTCAAAAGTATTGGGATGCCTGCCTTTACACGCACAAGAACTTTAACGTAGAACTATAGGCAAAACTCTCCCCCCCCCCCCCATTTTCGATAGAGCAAGGGCGGGTTATAACCCCTGTCAGATTTTTTTTTCCTCCATCTGTGTCCCATTGGGGAGATTTCCTTTCACTTCCTGCCCCAAAGCCAAACAAGAAGTAAGAGGAAATCCCTACAAATTAAGGGAATTCCTTGGGGACCCCCAGGCCACCAGAACTAGTGTCCCTATTGGAAGATTTCCCCTCTATTACTTTTCTGTATCTTTTACTTTCTCTTCCAAATTATAATGGTAAACATGACAAATAGAGAGGGTGAATCTCCCTAACTGGGACACAGAAGACAATAATAACTGACAAGCGTTCTAGTCCCTCTGCAAAAAAAAAAAAAAACTGTGTTGACTTTAGTTATACTTTAACGGCGTCCACAAGGTTTAGGAGTGTGTCTATGGGAATGTTTTACCATTCTTCCAGAAGCGCATTTGTGAGATCAGGCACTGAAGTTGGACGAGAAGGCCTGGCTCGCAGTCTCCGCTCGAATTCATCCCAAAGGTGTTCTATCGGTTGAGGTCAGGACAGGCCAGTCAAGTTCCTCCACCCCAAACTCGCTCACCCATGTCTTTATGGACCTTGTTTTGTGCATTTGTTAAAATCATTTGATGGCAGGGGGATTATGGTGTGGGGTTGTTTTTCAGGGGTTGGGCCCTTAGTTCCAGTGAAGGTAACTCCTAAGGCGCCAGCATACCAAGATATTTTCGACAATTTCATGCTCCCAACATTGTGGTAACAGTTTGGGGATGGCCCCTTCCTCTTCCATCATGACTGCGCACCAGTGCAAAAAGCAAGGTCCATAAAGACATGGATAAACGAGTTTGGGGTGGAGGAACTTGACTGGCCTGCACAGAGTCTTGACCTAAACCCGATAGAACACCTTCGGGATGAATTAGAGCCGAGACTGCAAGCCAGGCCTCCTAAACCTTGTGAACAGCCTTCCCAGAAGAGTTGAAGCTGTTATAGCTGCAAAGGGTGGGCCAACTCAATATTGAACCCTGCAGACTAAGACTGGGATGCCATTAAAGTTCATGTGCGTGTAAAGGCAGGCATCTTAATACTTTTGACAATATAGTGCATCTACCAATCCTCAACCAATTTTAATAGTGATATATGCCTAGTACTTTGCTCCTTCGCTCATTACCATGGAAGGGAGAAGGTTTTGGCCCGCTGGAAGGAATATTTTCAAACCAGTTGGAAAGATTTACCATAGCTAATCTCTCTGACCACAGGGGAACTCATTATTATCCCCCAGGATTTAAAAACTGTTTTACGGCCATGCTAAAGAACAACTACCATGTAACATTAGTAAGCAGAGCATGCATATTTAATATGCTGGACAAAGTTTATGTTGCGCTAGGGTTGCCACCTCATCCCTTTAAAACTGAACACATATTGACTACACAGGTTCTGTGGCTGATTAAGGTGGCCATTAAACTCAATTGGTGCCTTATCTGCATTAAATCAGCCTCAGAACCTGTGTAATTCATATGTGTTTGAGTTTAAAGGGATGAGGTGGAAACCCTATATTGCGCCAAGCTAGAAGTGTTTCCTGTTGTCCACTTTTTGGAGGATACCGACAGCCACATATGACTAAGAATACAGAGTGAATTCCTGTCTGTGGCTACAGGGAGACAAGCCTGGGAAGCCTGGACTTTGAAGGGTTATATTTTCTGCTCACACCTAGTTTGTTGCCCTTGTAAAAGAATAAACCTGAACAGCTGTCCCCTCTGATGGGGAGTGTATAACTAAGAACCTTGCGATTTACAAGCTATATAGAATCACATGTCAAGAAACATTACCAATGATATGATTTTCATTAAGCTGTTTTTCACATACTGTATTTATTGGCGTATAACACTCACTTTTTTACCCTGAAAAATAGAGGGTAAACGGTGCCTGCGTGTTATACGCAGGGTGCTGTGGAAAGTTTTTTTCCTTAAACTTCCCTCTTAAAGTTAGGGTGCGTGTTATACGCCTGTGCGTGTTATACGCCGATAAATACGGTAATTATTTTTCAATTACTAGAGATTTATTTACAGCATGCCGTATAAATATATCTGCAGCTTCCCAGTAAGTATTCATGCCATGTGCTTTAGCCATGGTTTACCTATTTCAGCAAGCAAAACTTCTGCAATGTGTCTGTGTGCAGTTCCCTGGTAAACCAGTCCAATGCCAATCACAGCTGCCACCTGCACGTTATGGGGCACATCCAGCTCTGTAGAGGTAGGAGGTAATAGAGCTGGGATGTGGATGCTTAAGAGCCGTGTGATGGAAATATCCATTGTGCCGAGCTTTGCGGCTGACACACCAAGCAGTAGACCGATGCTTGTCATCTCATGACCCTATCAAAAAAAAAGGAAAGAAAAATGACAAATAACAGGGAAGCCACATTTCATATCCACATAATTTCATAGAGGATACAGACTAAAAGTATCATTGATTTGTTTCAGCCCTATAGAGCAAGACCTTGTTTCTCCACATGCTGGTAACTTTTATTTGATTATAAGCACATCAGTGCCAAGTCGCAACCTGGGAGCTTGCATGCAAAGTGCAAGTTTCAAACCTCTTAGCAGAGGTCCATTACCGACAACATGTCACACCAAATATAGTCCACAACAGGAACATTATGAGATTCTGTAAATGTAATTAAAAAGTTGGCTTTAATTGCAAAACAGTTTCTGAATAAGGCTGGCTTCTCACTTGTTTTTTTTTTTTCTGTGCATTACAACAAAACACATGTTTTTTTTGCATTGTTATGGCAAAGCTAGTTCAAGCATTGTACTAGCTACTTCAGTGTCATTCATTTAAAATGGAACCCTGCTGCATGCAGAGTAGCTGTCAACACACTTTTGGCTACAGTGCACCACAACCCACATACAGATGATAGGGTTGCCTTAATGCACCAAGCCTTAAAGTGATACTAAAGTCTTGTTTTTTTTTTTTGTTAAAAATAACAAACATATTATACTTACCTACTCTGTGCAGTGGTGTTGCACAGAGCAGCCTGGATCCTCCTCTTCGGTGCTCTTGGCCCCTCCCTTCTGTTGAGTGCCCCCACAGCAAGCAGCTTGCTATGGGGGCACCCAAGCCAAACCACAGCTCCCTGTGCCCATTCAGACACGGAGCCGCGGCCAGGCCCCACCCCCTTTCTCTCCTCATTGGCTGCCTGACTTTGACAGCAGCAGGAACCAATGGGCCTGCACTGCTGTCTCAGCCAATGAGGAGGGGAGACCCAGGCAGCTGAGACACTCCTACATCGCTGGATCTAGATGGGCTCAGGTAAGTATTAGGGGGGGCTGCTGCACACAGAAGGCTTTTTATCTTAATGAATACATTAAGATAAAAAAAACTTCTGCCTTTACAATCCCTTTAAAGTGATATTAAAGAAGAACCGCTAAAATAATTTGTAATAAAAAATAGGATTTTTGTACTCACCGTAAAATCCTTTTCTCTGTAGTTCACTGACTGACACAGCTCCCTTACTTTAGACCATCAGGTTATTACGCCACCTTCAGGAGAGGACTAGGCAGAACATGTTATCATGTACAAAAAAACAGAACTTTCTAGTTCCGCCCAAGGGGCGGTCCCTTCAGTAACAACCCCCCAGCCTGCACCTTGCAGTCTCAGTACGTCAACAAGCAGTATAACGTAAAAAATAGGAGGGGTGGGTGCTGTGCCAGTCAGTGAACTACAGAGAAAAGGATTTTACGGTGAGTACAAAAATCCTATTTTCTCTTACGTTCAATGACTGACACAGCTCCTTTACTTTAGACCATCGGGACGTCCCCAAGCAGTGTCAAAACGAGGGGTGGGAAACAGCATAAAAAACGTCACCCACAAAAACAGAAGTGCTCCCTAACAGGGGAGACACCACCTTATCTAACCGCCTCAGAACTTGCGGTAACAATGCAACAGTGCATTGACTGAAAAGTAACTGTGGTTCTTGCCAAAAATCAAGTGCAATTGCAATTACACGGCCGCCTGCAAAACTTTGCGGCCAAAACAGGCATCAGCCGATGCACTGACATCGACTTTGTAGAATTTTGTAAAAGTATGAACAGACGACCAAGTCGCCGCTTTACACACTTGAGCGACAGACGCTTGATGTCAGAAAGCCAAAGAGGTTCCAACAACAGAGTCAACAAGGGAATCTCTCTGATATTCTCAAACGGCGGCTTCTGAAGCGCTGACAACACCAGGTTCAGATCCCACGGGGGAAACAGTGGACGCACCGGAGGAACTACATGCCGAACAAAGGTGCTCACTAGAGAGTGAGATGCCCAGGGGTCGATGAAAAAAGACAGCCAAGGCCGATATTTGTCCTTTAATGGTGCTTAAAGCCAATTTCTGGTCAACTCCTCGCTGCAGAAACAGCAAGACCCTAGATACGGAATAGGAGCACGGACGCCAGCCTTTCTCCTCACACATAGCGATGTAGGCCTTCCAGGTACGATGATATATCTTCCGAGACGAAGATTTCCGAGCTCTCAAGATAGTTGAAATCACTGAGTCTGATAGGCCCCGGTTCCTTAGCACCTGGCTCTCAACAAATATGCCGTAAAGCCCAGCAATGGTAAAGCAGGATGGAGAATCGGACCTTGAGACAAAAGGTCCTCTCGTAACGGCAGACGCCAGGGGGCGTCCGCCACCAGGCGCACTAGGTCTGCGTACCAGGGACGCTGAGGCCAATCTGGGGCAATCAGAATGCCTGGAATCCCCTCGGCCTCCACTCAGCGGGGCAGACGTGGTAGTAGCTTGAGCGGAGGAAAAGCTTAGATCAGTTGGAGGGAGGAAAAGCATAGATCAGTTGGTACTGACCCCACGGAGCCACCAGCGCGTCTGACGCGTCTGCCCAAGGATCTCTTGTCCTGGACACGAACCTCGGCACCTTCCGATTGAGACAGGAAGCCAGGAGATCCACATCTGGTGTGCCCCACCGCAGGCACAGTAGCCTGAACACATCCGGTTGCAGCGCCCATTCTCCTGGGTCCAGCATCTGGTGACTTAGGTAGTCCGCCTGCCAGTTCTCCACTCCCAGGATGTAAATGGTCGTCAGGGCCGGTACATGTCGCTCTGCCCACTGAAGGATGTGAGCGACCTCCCGTGTGGCGGCCGAGTTTCTCGTTCCTCCTTGATGATTGACATATGCCACTGCCGTGGCGTTGTCGGACTGGATCCTGATCGGACGTCCTCGAAGTTTCATTGACCATGTGGAGAGGCATAGCCTGATCGCACGTAGCTCAAGCACATTTATCGGCAACTTGGATTCCTCCTCCGACCAGAGGCCCTGGGACGACTGTACTCCCAGTACTCCACCCCAGCCGGACAGGCTGGCGTCCGTAGTGATCACTGTCCAATGTAGAGGTAGGAACGACTTTCCGGACCGAAGTGCCGGGGATCTCAGCCACCAGAGCAGGGAGTCCTTGATTGACCGGCTCACCTGAATCCGCCGATCCAGGGATAACGGAGATTTGTCCCATTTTGTCAAGATCTCCTTCTGCAAGACTCTGGTGTGAAACTGAGCATACGCTACTGCCTCGAAGGAGGCCACCATGAGCCCCAGGACTCGCACGCAGAAGTGTAGGGACGACCGCCTGCGGTTCACCAACAGGTTTACCGCGGCTTTGAGAATCTGTAGCTTGTCCGGAGGGAGAAACACTCTCGCTTCCACAGAGTCCAACAGTAAGCCCAGGTACTCCAAACGCTGAGTCGGTAAGAGTACCGACTTTTTTAGGTTCAACAGCCACCCAAAAACCCGCAGGGTCTGCATGGTGATTGCCACATCCTCCCTTAATTCTGAGGCGGAAGATGCTCTCAGGAGGAGATCGTCTAGGTAGCCTACGATCGCGATCCCGCATTGTCGCAACAACGCCAGAACTGGAGCCAATACCTTGGTAAAGACACGGGGGGGCTGATGCCAAGCCAAAAGGGAGAGCCACGAACTGGTAGTGGGCATCCCCAACTGCAAATCGCAGAAACTTCTGATGCCAAGGGCATATGGGTATGTGCAGGTACGCATCCTGGATGTCCAAGGACGCCAGGAAGTCCCCTTGATGTAGTGCAGCGACTACCGAGCAAACTGATTCCATTCTGAACCTCTGTACTTTCACGAAGCAATTGAGGGCTTTTAGGTCCAAGATTGTAGTTCCCAAAAAGGAAGGGGTGCGTCCAAACAGATTGGAGTAGAACCCCTGGAATTTTTCCGGCTCCGGAACAGGTACTATCACCCCGTGACTCAGCAAGTCCCTTACCGCCCCCATGAGGGCCTCCCGGCGAGCCGGGTATGCTGGAGAGGAAGAATCTGTTTGGTGGCCAAGAGAGGAACTCTATCTTGTAGCCAGAGGAAATCAGTTCGCAGACCCATCGGTCAGACAGCCAAGAGGCCCACTGGGCTGCAAACTCCCGAAGGCGACCCCCCACCAGTGTGGCGGGCGGGGGCAACCTTCATGCGGTAGCACTTTTGCTTGCAGGCTTGCGGTTCCAGGGGCGCTTTTGTCCCTCAGAGGTCGTCCTGTCGGGCTGGGGATGTTTAGCCGAAGCCCCGGAGGGACAAAAATAGGATTTTTTGTACTCACCGTAAAATCCTTTTCTCTGACATCCACGGACTGACACGGTGTCTCTTTACACTTTACACGTGGGTTATGTCCCTGCCTGCAGGAGAAAACCTAGGCAGAATGTGAGATGTTATACATACATTCTAAAAGCCAGAGCTGAACAGCCCCACCCAGGGGGCGGTCCCTCCGGACATAACCCTCCCACTACAGTCAGCAGACTTCAGTTCGTAACAAAGCAGTACAAACTTAAAAAGGAAGGGTGGGTGCCGTGTCAGTCCATGGATGTCAGAGAAAAGGATTTTACGGTGAGTACAAAAAATCCTATTTTCTCTTACCATCCATGGACTGACACAGTGTCTCTTTACACTTTACACGTGGGATGTCCCAAAGCAGTGTCAAGAGGGATGGGAGCAGTATAAATGGAAAAACCAAAAACTTCACTCCAAGAAGGCAGAGCTCCTCAACGGAGGAGTCGCAACTTTAAACAGCGGCCTGCAGCACCCTGCGGCCGAAGGAAGCATCCGGAGATGCAGCCACATTAACCTTATAAAACTTAAAAGGCATGAACAGACGACCAGGTCGCCGCCTTGCACACTTGTGCAACCGACGCTTGATGTCGGAAAACCCAGGAAGCACCAATTGCCCTGGTGGAATGCGCCGTAACCGGAAAGGGAGGCGCTCGCCCTTTGAGAGCATAGGCTTAAATGATGGTTTGTCTGATTCCCCTAGAAATGATGGCAGACGAAATCGCTTGGCCCTGTTATGGACCAGAGACAGTCACAAACAGTGAGTCGGACTTTCGAATAGAAGCAGTAGCAGACAGGTACACCCGTAAGGCTTGTACCACATCCAATATGTGCAGCGCAAACTCTCTGGGATGCGATGGGTGAGGACACAAGGACGGGAGGACAATGTCCTCATGTAGGTGAAAGGTCGACACCACCTTTGGCAAAAAGGAAGGTCACGGATGCAACACCGCCTTATCCTTATGGATGACTAAATATGGCGACTTGCAGGACAAAGCCGCCAACTCAGACACCCGTCAAACAGAAGTGATTGCCACTAAAAGGCCACCTTCTGAGACAAGACAAGAGGGGAATATCCCGGATATTCCCAAAAGGAGGTTCCTGGAGGACCGAGAGCACCAAATTCAGATCCCACGGTGGGAGAGGAGGCTTGACAGGAGGGAGCACATGGCGAACCCCCAACACAAGGTGCTAACCAAGAAAATGACCCGCTAGAGTTCGCTGAAAGAAGACGGCCAAGGCCGAAATCTGATCCTCGATGGTACTCAAAGCAAGCTTTTGGGTCACTCCACACTGCAGAGGACGCAGGATTCTGGGGACGGAATACGTCCGAGGACGCCAGTCCAGCGCTTCGCATATGGCGATATAAGCTTTCCAGGCACGGTGATAGATCTGCTTGGAGGAAGACTTCCGTGTCCTTAACATGATCAAAATGACCGAGTCCGAGAGACCTTCGGACCCTCAACACCTGGCTTTCAACAGCCCTGCCGTTAAAGCCAGAGACTGTAAGCCGGATGAAACATAGGACCTTGAGACTGAAGGTCCTCCCTCATCGGCAACCGCCAGGGAACGTCCGCGACGAGACGTACCAGATCAGCGTACCAGTGATGCTGAGGCCAATCAGGAACAATTAGGATCACCAGAGTTTATATCAGGTGATAAGGACCCTATGGGGCCACCAACGCATCCGAGGCATCGCCCAAGGATCCCTGGATCTGGCCACAACCTCGACCCTTGCGATTGAGTCGAGAGGCCATCAGGTCCACATCCGGCGTGCCCCACCGTCGGCAAAGGAGTTGAAATATGCAAGGGCCACTCTTCTTGGTCCGGCGATTGGCGACTCAGATAGTCCGCCTGCCCATTGTCTATGCCCAGAATGTAAATGGCCTACAGAGCCGGCACGTTTCTTCCGGCCCACTTCAGGATACGGACTACTTCGGAAGCCGCAGCTGAGCTCCGAGTCCCCCCTTGATGGTTTACATACGCCACCGCCGTGGCGTTGTCCGACTGGCTCCTGATGGAGCGACCCCGTACTCTCTCCGACCTGAGGAGAGACACAGTCCGATGGCCCGTATTTCCAGAACAGTGATTGGTAAACGGGCTCGTCCGGAGTCCAAGGCCTTGAGCCGACAGGACTCCCCAGACTCCACCCCAGCCCGTCAGGCTGGTGTCCGTCGTGAGTACCGTCCATTGGATGGGAGGGGAACGACTTTCCGGACCGAAGAGCCGAGGATCTCAACCACCATGTCAGGGGCGCCCTGACCAGGTGAATCACCTGGATCTGAAGATCCAAGGACAACGGGGATTTGTCCCAGGTGGACAAGATCTCCTTCTGCAATGCCCTGGTGTGTGATTGGGCATACGGAACGGCCACGAAGGAGGCCACCACGAGTCCCGGGACTCTCATGCAAAAAAATGGATTGACAACCATTTTCGGGATGTCAGCACCCGCACCGCAGACTGAAGTGTCAGCAACTTCTCCAGAGGTAGGATACCTTTGCCTCCAAGGAGTCTAGAATCAGAACTAGATACTCCAGACACTGAGTCGGGACCAGGACTGACTCCTGAATGTTCAGGAACCACCCGAAGTCCCTGAGGGTTTAATTGACGATAGTCACCTTTCCTCTAAGTCTGAGCCACTTTATGCTCTTAGCAGAAGATCGTCCAGATAGCCCACGACAGCAATACCTCACTGTAACAGAAGGCTAGAATCGGAGCAAGCACCTTGGTGAACACCCTTGGTGCCGAGGCTAGGCCGAAAGGAAGAGCCACAATCGATAGTGGACTTCGCTGATCGCAAGCGCAGAAACTTCTGGTGACTTGCGCAGATCGGAACATGCAAGTAGGCGTCCTTGAAGTCCAAGGACGCCAGAAGAAAATCCCTTTGGTGGAGTGTAGCGATCACCGTGCGAATGGATTCCATGCGTAATTTCTGCACCTTCTCGAAGGCATTCAGGGCCTTGAGGTCCAGGATAGGTCGAACCACGTCCTATTTTTGGGACGACAAACAGATTCGAGTAGAATCCCTGAAAACTCTCCTGTGACGGAACCGGCACAATCACTCCGGACCTGATCAAATCCTGTACAGCCCCCAAGAGGGCTGCCCGACAGGTAGGAAGGAGAGGAAGATTCGAGGGAAAGAATCTGTCTGGGGGCCAGGATCGGAATACTATCCTGTATCCTGAGGTGACCACCTCGCACACCCACCAGTCGGAGATTAGGGAGGACCACCGATTCGTGACCTGCGAAGTCGTCCCCCCACCCCAGAGTCGGGCGGAGGCAAGACTTCACGCGGAGGCGGGCTTGGGAGCCGCTTGTTCGGCTTACGCACCCAGGGGCACTTGTGCCCACCAGCCGCACTGCCGTCAGTCTGAGAGGACCTACCCGTGGACTCTGACTGACGAAAAAACCCCGTTTTGCTGGAAAGGAAGGCCCCTGTTTTCGGCGGGCCTCCTCACTTTTGCTAGTCTAAGGAAGAAGAGTGCTTTTACCTCCCATGACGATGTCATCCAGAGCAGCACCGAAAGGTCTACCACCTTTAAATGGTAGATCTGTCAGGAGCTTCCTAAGGCTAGGTCAGCAGACCAGCACTTCAACCAGATAAGACGACGCAATACCACCGCCGAGACAGAGGCCCTGGATATTAAAAGGGCCGCGTCCAACGTGGCGTCGCACACATAAACCAGGCCCTGAACCAGTTGGTGGGCCAGAGCAACTGTGTCTGGAGGAAGATTATGCTCCTGTACAGCTAGGTGCAACATTTTTGCCCAACCTGTAAGTGTTTAAGACACAAGGGTCGCCGCTACCACAGGCCGTAGGGCGGATCCCAACAAGGCAAACATGGCTCTGCTCACCACTTCTGACCTCCTGTCAGTGGGGTCCTCAAATGCAGGAGTCCCCTCCATCGGGAGAGTGATGGCCTTGTTCAACCGGGCGACTGGAGGGTCGACCCTGGGGGAGAGGCCCACTTTTTAAGTAGGGCATCTTCAAGGGGTATCTGATAGACAAACGCCGCGGGACCATAAAAAAATTCTTCTGCGGCTTTTCCCAGACCTTATCAATGAGCTGGTCAAAGAAAGTACATATGGAAAAACCTCTTTAGAAGGCCTGGCCTTAAAAGAACCAAAGGAGACTGTATCCGCCTGAGGTTCTGCATCCGCAGCATTTTAGCTTGAGAGTGTCCCTCACCGCAGTCATGAGTACACTAACAAGCGCCCTGTCATTTACTGACTCAGAACTGGAGTTTTCCTCATAAGGAATGTCCTGTTCAAAACCATCCAATACATTCAGAACTAGGGTCCTGAGCGGTAGTGGCTAGGCCCATATCTGAATCAGCGCACTGCCCTCATGAAGTAAAGTGGGGGGAGGGCGCTTTTTTGCTCCCTTGCGCTTGCACACAGCTCCCATCCTGGTCAGAAATGATTCCAGGACTGCCCACAACTGGTCCCTAGAGACCGCAGGTGCTGAAGCACTGCCTGTTGTCCACTGACATTTAGGGGAAGCTGGTGACAGAGACTCCATATTGCCCCCCTCTGAGACTCCTCAGATAAAAAGTCCACCCACAGGCTGTGCTGACTGAGGAGGGGGCGCCCAGGGGACTCACCAAACCGGACCAGGGACCGCTCAGTTCCGCTGTCTGTACCGCGCTGTGTCAGCGCTGGTGAGCTGTGAGGAGATTGTGAGGAGATTCGCGCTGTTACAGCAGCGCTAGAGGCCAAAACTAGTGCTGAAGAGCGCGTGGGCTACAAGAAAATGGCCGCCGCACTTCACTGAGGCGATCCACGGCAAGATGGCCGCCATGACTCAGCAAAAGTGAAAAAAAACAGCACACACACAGTGCCACTCGGCGCTCAGGCCCCAAAACACACAAAAAAAGGCCCCAAGCATATCTGCAGACCAGCATTAGCCCCTCCAAGAACAGTGTGAACCCCAGGCACCCCACACAGCACAGCGCCAGCAATGGTGACAGAGAGTGACAATGAAATACAGGGGGAGACAGGGAAAATCCCCCACAGAGAAACACACAGCTTTTTGTACTCACCTGCAGGCAGGAGAGACTACTTACCCGTCCCCTGAGGGACCCACTGGTGTGTTTCTGACAGGACTATCACAGTGCAGTACTGAGTAGCTGTCGGCCCGGTCCACCGTGAAAGATACAGTCAGTCAGGAACTGTTCAGTCTTGAGAGGACCGTGGGAGCATGAAAGCAAACCCGGCCACCCCTGGAGTCATGGGGCCTGTCGTGAACTGAGTCTCACGCACACAAGGCGAGGATCAGCACGCTCGATGGTCGGACAGGGAAGACTACGAGGATATCTTGTACCCAACCTGTTGCCCAGCCGACAGTTGATAGAAGATTCTCAAAAATAAAATAAAAAAGAATTCCAGAAAAGGAATAAAAATAGGTCAGGAGACTGGCTCCTGAGAGAGCCACGTCTTCTCCTTCTGCTAGGCAGAAAAAATAGGATTTTTATAACAGCTTACCTGTAAAATCCTTTTCTTGGAGTACATCACGGGACACAGAGCGACATAGTCATTACTAATGGGTTATATAGTTACCGTCAGGTGCTGGCACTGGCAACTTCCAAAACCGGAAGTACCCTCCCCTATATAAGCCCCTCCCATCCGGGAGCACCTCAGTTTTGTAGCAAAGCAATAAGTGTCCCCAAAGAGGGGCGGGAGCTCTGTGTCCCGTGATGTACTCCAAGAAAAGGATTTTACAGGTAAGCTGTTATAAAAATCCTATTTTCTTTCTCGTACATCACGGGACACAGAGCGACATAGTCATTACTAATGGGATGTCCTAAAGCAATGCCAAATGAGGGGGGGGATACACCATATATAAGCTGAGCGCTATCAGACATGAGGATCTTTTGCGGCCTGCAACACACTGCGCCCAAAGGCGACATCCTCCTGACTTCTAACGTCCACCTGGTAGGACCTAGTAAACGTGTGTACCGAAGACCATGTTGCGGCCTTACAGATTTGAGCCAGGGAGGCCTGGTGATGCACTGCCCATGAAGTTCCAACTGCTCTCGTGGAGTGCGCTCTAACTTTGAACGGAGGCGGTCTCCTTCTCAAGCCATAAGCTTGCATAATGACCTGTCGAATCCACTTGGCTAAAGTAGACTTTGACGCTGCCTGACCCTTTCTGGGGCCTTCCGGCAGAATAAACAAAGTATCCGTTCTGCGAATCTGAGCAGTGGCTTTTAGATAAGCTTTAACTGCTCTTACTACATCCAAAGAATGCAATAACTTTTCCTCTACCGAAGTAGGTTTGGGGAAAAAAGAAGGAAGAACCACATCTTGGTTCAAATGAAACCTCGATACCACCTTAGGAAGAAAGGCTGGATGAGGACGTAACACTACTCTGTCCTTATGGATAACCAGATATGGCTCCCTACAGGACATAGCTGCTAATTCCGATACTCTTTTAGCCGAACAAATGGCTACTAGAAAAATCAATTTCCTGGTGAGAAGCACCAAGGAAATATGCTGTAATGGTTCAAATGGTTGTTTCTGTAGAACCGACAGAACCAAGTTTAGATCCCATGAACATATGGGAATATTAACCGGAGGCCTAATACGCATCACTCCTTGTATAAAGGCTTTGACTAGTGAATGCGAAGCCAAGGGCCTTTGAAAAAATATTGACAAGGCCGAAATCTGACCCTTGATAGTACTCAAGGCAAGCTTCCTATCTACAGCCCACTGTAGGAAGTCCAGAATCCTACCTATTACGTACTTATGTGGATGCCATTTCTTGGCCTCACACCACGCGATGTACGCCTTCCAGATTTTATAGTAGATCTGCCTGGATACCGGCTTCCTGGCATTGATCATGGTAGATACCACAGCATTAGAGAGCCCTCTCTTTTTTAGAATGTGGGCTTCAATAGCCAGGCCGTCAAACCTAGGGCTGGTAAGGAAGGGTGGTATATCGGTCCTTGCGAAAGCCGGACGACGTGGGAGAGTCCAAGGACTCCCCACTGAAATTTTACAATCTCCGCGTACCACGCTCTTCGGGGCCACGCTGGAGCCACCGGAATCACTGGTTTCTTTTCTACCCTGATTCTGCGGAGTAATCGAGGTAACCATTGTGGCGGTGTGAATGCATATATCAGCTTGAACTGATCCCCAGGGAACACTAGGGCATCCGAGCCGCAAGCTAGGGGATCCCTTGTCCGAGAGACAAACCTATCCCCCTTTGCGTTGAATCTGGATGCTAGAAGATCTACATCCGATGTTCCCCACCGCTGACATTTTGTCCAGAAAACCTCGGGGTGAAGGGACCCTTCCTCTGGGCCTAATTGCTGGCGACTTAGAAAGTCCGCCTTCCAATTCTCCACTCCTGGAATGAATACCGCAGATATGGCTGGGACATATTTTTCCTGCCCATTTCAGGATGTAATTTACTTCCCTCTGGGCTGCACGACTCCTGGTGCCCCCCTGATGATTGATATATGCCACTGCTGTGGCATTGTCTGATTGAATTCTGACAGGGGACCCTTGGAGTTTGGATGTCCATGCTACTAGGGCATACCGGGCTGCTCGTATCTCTAAGAGATTGATGGGCAGGGCCTTTTCTGCATCCGACCATCTGCCCTGGAGAGACTATTGCTCCAGTACTGCTCCCCAGCCTATAAGGCTGGCATCTGTAGTGACCACCTTCCAAGAAATCGGACTGAAGGATTTCCTTTTTTCCAGATTCTGGGGAACCCACCACCAACGGAGGCTCTTGCGAACGGAAGGGGACAAGGACATTGTAAGTCTAGGGCCTGAACTTTTTTGTTCCAGGCTGACAGTATGGCCCCTTGCAAATTCCTTGAATGGAATTGACCGTAGGGTACTGCTTCGAATGATGCCACCATTTTTCCCAGCAGCCTCATATACAGGCGTATGGACGGCTGTCTTTTTTGTACCCACTAAGTGGATCAAATCTTTCAAAGACAACACCTTTCCTCGAGGCAAGAATATTTTTCTCTGGCCTGAATCCAACCTTAGCCCCAAGTATTCCAGACTTTTGACTGGTTTTTAGGGCTGACTTGTCTCGGTTGATAATCCAACCGTGAGATTCCAGATACTTGATCGTCTTGTGAACGACCACGTCTAGTTTTTTCACTGAGTTGTCTATCAGCAACAAGTCATCCAGATATGCCATTATCATTACACCTTGTGTTCTTAGATTGGCCAATAAAGGGCCAGAATTTTTGTGAACACTCTTGGTGCTGTGGCCAAACCGAAGGGTAAGGCTCTGAACTGAAAATGGCGCCCTTCTACTGCAAAGCGTAGAAATTTTTGGTGGACTGGAAAGATGGGAATGTGCAAATAAGCATCTTTGATGTCGATCGTGGCTAACCAATCCTCCCCTTGTAGGGCAGTGGCCACCGATCGGATCGACTCCATCGGAAAGTCCTGATATACAGGAATTTGTATAGCCCTTTTAGAATTAATATGGGCCTCCCGTCCGCGTTTGCTTCGGGACTGTAAAGAGGTTTGAGTAAAACCCGAACCCTCATTCTTCCAGGGGAACCTCCATAATTACTCCTTGGAGCAATAGTTGTTCTAGTGCCAACAGGAGGGACTCTCTCTTCCGGGGATCCCTTGGCACGTTTGACCTCAAAATGGGAAGGAGGAGAGTCTTTTAACTCCAAACTGTATCCCAAACCTACTGCGGAGAGCACCTATCTGTCTTGATCGTGTCCCGCCAGGTCTCTTTGCGAACAACTGGAGTCCTCCCCCCACCCGACTGAGTGGGGGCTTCAATGAATTTAACTTTGGGGGAGGTTTTGTACCTCCCCTGACCCAGGGTTTCTCATTACCCTGCTACTGTCCCTGTTTTTTACCCCCGGGATTTGACCGAGGAGGCCGTCGGAACTGTTACACAGCCGATGCCCCAGGGACTGGAGAAGCAGGCCTCTTAAAGAGGGACCTCTAACTCTGCTTTTAACCGGCAAGAGCGTATTTTTACCGCTGGAAATTTTCTGGATATATTTGTCCAGGTTTTCCCTGAATAAGCGTTCACCATGAAATGGGACGCTAACCAGCCATTCTTTACAGGGAGCTTCAGCAGACCAGTTTCTGAGCCATAGGAGCCTACGCATATGTACTATAGACAGCGTAAGGCGGGAGGCCTGATGGACTGAATCCTCTATGGCGTCAACCGCAAAGCCTAAGGCTTTAGGTAGATCAGCTAGGGCAAAGCCTGCTGATCTGTCAAGTCCCTCAAGACCTGTTTCAACTGATCCTTCACTGCTTAGCAGACCCCAATAGCTGCTACTGCTGGTTGTATCACCAAGCAGATTTTCATAAGGACTCCAATCTTTTATCTATTGGGTTCTTGAACATTTGGACATTATCCACTGGACATGTCAGTGATTTATACATACAAGAGATGGCTGCGTCCACTGTAGGGACCTTCCATTTTTTTTTTTTTTTTTTTTGATGAACTTATCCTCCATGGGATAGACCACCGGAAATCTCTTGGGGGAATAAATATTTTCTCAGGACGTTCCCAATCCTGGTAAATGAGCCCTTTCAGTAAAGGGTGAAGTGGAAAAGAACAAACAGTCTGGGGGCTTCTAGCGACCCCAACGAGGATACAGTAGTGGTTGATGGTTCCGCAAGGTGCATTTTTAAATGCTGATCGGACCATGTTAGTCAGAGACTGAACCCATAATCTTTCAGCTTGAGATGCTGAGAAAAGGTTCCCCCACTGTTGACTCCTCTATAACAGAATCAACCTTATCCTGATCCCCTTCAGGCAGGTCGATCCCTGTATGGGACTGTTGCTCTGCTAACAGGCACTCTGAAGGAGGAGACGGAGATCGGGCGTGCTTTCCCTGACAGGGAGGCAGCGATAAATTTTGACAATCTCTCTCTAATCCTCCCAGAGCTGAGGAAAAAACCTCCTCTGTTACATACACAGGAGCAGGTGACTGAGGACAGCCACAGTACCAAGTACCCCTGCGGGGTCTCTACGGTCACTTACCTCTGAACTTCAGGGGAGACTGGTGCAGCAGGAGTATGCCCAAGATCCTCAGAGCCCGATGAGACCCCCTTCGCTTCCTGGAAGATTCAGTTCCGGAGCTACTGGACGGCATATTCCTAAGCCTAAAGCTGAGGTATTCCAGCCGTAATACACCACTTTTACTGAGAATAGTCTAGCACAATTGCTGCTATATCACAGTTGGTGTCTACTAATGTGCCTTTCTAGGGGATGCCTGTATCAACCGCTTGCTGTATGCCTTTAAATGTTGCCAGCTCTGTCTCTGTACTTCATAGCCAGCTTACTGCAATAATGTGGCTTTTTAAAAACCTGCTGGGACGCCCGCACATGCGCAGAAGCGCTGCGGCGCGCACAGAGCGTCATCCCCCAGGCCCCGCCCCTTTTTCCGGCCACCTCTATATATAGAGGCGCGTGCACGCGCACGCGCGCGGCCACGTGCGTCTCGGCGCTAATTTTCAAACATGGAAACCAGGGACAGGAGCCAGGGCCCTCTTTGCCGCAGGCCGGGGGATAGACGAACACTGCAACATGGCAGAGGAAACAGTTTCCTGTAGGAGAACTCACCAGCTGCCTGGACTTTGCTCTCTGAGAAGAAACTAGTCCATATGACAAGAAAAACATTCCACAGCGGCCTATAGTGGACAAACACAGGTACCGCAGTTTAATATACTAAACATATATATATAAAAAAACATTCTTTTTTTTTTTTTTTTTTCTTGACCACCATTAAAAATTATTACATTTTTTTAGTAGTTACAGGCATGCACAGATATTAGCGGGAATACCGTTAGGTAACAGACAGAAAGACAAATTAGGCTTGGGGGTCCCCCAATAGAACCAAGTTCCTGGGGGCCCCCACTTACCTGTTCCCCGCCGCAGGACTTTGTTTGGTCCACAAAAGCCCAAACTTCACCTATCACGGCAGGCATTGTAATCAAACCTTCAGGGACCGGGTTCCCAAGGATTCCACTCCCCTGGACCTGTATAGCACCCTGCACAGAAAACATCTTGGTCGTGGGTATGACCAGAGCTCTGGATCCCAGGGTCCAGCTCTCCTAAGAGAAGCATTACAGGCAGAACCTTGCTCTTCTCTGCAAGGCCCGGGTACCGACCGTTTAGCTATGAAGCTTTTTTGGTCGGATCCGGAATAGCTTACTGAGGCCCAAAAGAACCTGTACGCAAGCTCAGTGAAAAACACATGTTTCTTCTTGGCCAACACCTTAGACACTGGCAAAAAACTGAGGTGCTCCCGGATGGGAGGGGCTTATATAGGGGAGGGTACTTCCGGTTTTGGAAGTTGCCAGTGCCAGCACCTGACGGTAACTATATAACCCATTAGTAATGACTATGTCGCTCTGTGTCCCGTGATGTACGAGAAAGAAAAACTGAAGTCTGCTGACTGTAGTGGGAGGGTTATGTCCGGAGGGACCGCCCCCTGGGTGGGGCTGTTCAGCTCTGGCTTTTAGAATGTATGTATAACATCTCACATTCTGCCTAGGTCTTCTCCTGCAGGCAGGGACATAACCCACGTGTAAAGTGTAAAGAGACACCGTGTCAGTCCATGGATGGTAAGAGAAAAAGTCGTTTGTGAGCGGAAAAAGAGGGCCCTTGCCTACGGCGTGGCTCCTTAGCCTTCCTGGTCTGCGGGAGTAAGGTACTCTTTCCCACCGGCTCCAAAGAGCCGTTCGCCAAGGAAGGATAGATCCGTCAATGCTTTTTTAGATGCCTGGTCCGCAGACCAGCATTTTAGCCAAATCAGGCGCCTCAGCACCACTGCTGACACCAAAGCCCTGGATAACAGAGGGAGGGTATCCAGGGCCGCGTCACAAACGAACTTAAGGCCTTGTACTAACTGGTCTGCTAGTTCCACGCAGACAGGAGAAGCCCGTTGTTCCCCCAATTCATGGTGCAAACGTTTTGCCCACTCGGTCAGTGTCTGACACAAGCGTGGAGGCCAGTACTGGTCGCATCGCTGACCCCACAACCATGAATAAGGAACGGGCCACTGCCTCGGCCTTCCTGTCCGTGGGGTTCTTAAAAGGCAGGAGTCCCCTCTACCAGGATCGTGGTTACTTTTTTTAACCTGGATACATGGGGGTCCACGACCGGAGGAGCTGACCATTTCTTAAGAAGGCTCTCCTCAAAGGGGTAACGCACCGCCATATATTTTGGGACTGAAAAGGTCCGTTGCGGACGCCCCCATTCCTTGTATATGAACTTATCTAAATAAGTCAGATACGTAAACACCTTAGGTGTACGAACTGGCTTACGGAACCCAAAAGGGACCACTACTTCAGCAGAGGAATCTGCCGTATCCTGAATCTTCAGGGTATCATGCACAGCTGTTATAAGTGCTCCAACTAGCGCTTTGTCGCGCGCGGACCCGGACGGGAACTAATCCTCACTATCCGATCGGTCCAGGTCAGCGTCATCTGAAACAACAGAGCAGGGGTCATCAGCCTCAGCGGGGTCCGAGTCTGCGTCAGAGCTCTCCCCGGAGGATGGGGGGGTGGAGGCCGCTTTTTACCACCTTTGCGCCCACGCACCGCCTCCATCTCGGCAACGAACGAGTTAAGGACCGCCGACAAAGCGTCCAGAGGCACCGCACTGACTGCAGGCGAACCGGTTGCAATTGCCTGGATTTTGGGGGAAGAAACACTAGGTTCTGAAGCCATGTTGACCCACCCTGTCTGCCACCTGTTGGGGACTTAGGACAGTGAATGGTCCCACCCTCCTAATTGCTGCAGGCTGAGGGGCCCCCACCGCAGGACTCACCACACTGACCGAGTTCTGTGCTGTCCAGCTAGGTGTGCCTGTGTCCTGTGTCAGCTCCCAGGTGTCTGTGAGAGGAAACCGCGCCGTTCTGAGCCTCCTGGATCAGCGCTGAGCATAAAAAACGCGCCAGGCTACAACAAAATGGCCGCCGAGCGTCCAGTATAAAGGACATAATCACAGGGAAAATGGCCGCCGAACTACAAGAAAATGGTTGACCATGCTTCTCCCTGGGCACACCAAAGATGTCCGACAAACAACTGTATGCAGGGAAAGACACAGTGAAAACAGGCAGAGAAAAGGCGGCAGACCGCGCTACAGCGATCAGCATAGAAGCCCTCCAGACACCCAAGGGAGAGACAAAGACACCCAGGGCACAGCCACCCAGCGCAGCCCCCCACCCAAGGTGAGAGCCCCCCCGGGGGACCCATGTGGCACACACACCGAGTAGCAGCCCATGCAGCATCCCCCACGGGGGGGGGTTAAGATAGGGACAGGGAGAGAAGAGAGGGAGGAGAGGGACCCCCGAATCGACCTCCCAGGGAATGCCCAGCTGCTCAGCCCCACCGGGACAGGGAGAGCTGTACTTACCATTCCGGACGAGCTGGGGACATTCCATCACAGACCCACTCTCCGATCAGTACGGGGTGGCTGCTGGCCCGGCACACTGTGACGCAGACATCAGTAGCCTGGTCATATGTGTGCCCCGGAGCATTACGCTCACCGGCCGCCCCTGGAGCCTGAGGGGCATGTCGTGGCCGACCCAGCGCGGAGCTCTGGTCTGCACACGCTCGCTGGTTAGGCTGGGGAGACTACAAGGATAAGGTTATCCAGCCTATCACCCAGCCGGCTGTTGATAGTAGATCCCAGGATCCTAATCTTGCGCAAAAGGCAAACTTCTGCAGAAAAAAATCCACAAACCGATGGGCCCGCAGGGTTCCTAGGTCCTTCTCCTTCACTAGGCAAAAAAAAAACTGAGGCTGCAAGGTGCAGGCTGTGGGGTTCTTACTGAAGGGACCGCCCCTTGGGCAGAACTAGAAAGTTCTGTTTTTTTGTACATGTTAACATGTTCTGCCTAGTCCTCTCCTGAAGGTGGCGTAACAACCCGATGGTCTAAAGCAGTGGTTCTCAACTCCTGTCCTCAGGACCCACTAACAGGCCAGATTTTAAGTATTACCTTGGTGAGATGCAGACTAGAATACTGCAATCCCTGAGCAGCAAATTATATCACCTGTGATGCATTTCAGTTATCTTGCAAACCTGGCCTGTTGGTGGGCCATGAGGACTGGAGTTGAGAACCACTGGTCTAAAGTAAAGGAGCTGTGTCAGTCAGTGAACGTAAGAGAAACATCTTTGCAATTATGAAGCTTCCCTCCAACCACTTTGCATATTATTTTATATATACTGTGATTCTGTACAAATATGCTGCAGAAATCTCCCTCTACCAAATCTGGCTGAAGCCATTTTAACTGTGGGCAGCTGAAGCTGCAGCATGTTTACGTCCTGGATTTACACACACACATTGGCACACCTCCAGCTCTGCAGCTCTCATTGGCCCTCTTATGACTCATCCCCCTCCCTTCCTGGCAAACTCTCAAAAGAGCGAGGGAGAGCACTGTGCATGATGTCATAAGCCTAGGCTTATTATCAGACAAGAAAGATAAAGTGGGCTGTATAAGGCATTTACTGGCAGAAAAAAAAGGTTTTACTATCCAAAGTTAAAAAAACAAAAGGGCAAAAGATTTAATAGATGGAAAGTTGAAAAAATTACTGAAGAGCCACTTTGAAAGGCAATTTAAAAACATGTTATACTTACCTGCTCTGTGCAGTGATTTTACACAGAGCAGCCTTGATCCTCCTCTTGGGTCCCCACCGGCGCTCCTTGTCCCTTTCCCCTCCTGCCGAGTGCCCTCAGAGCAAGCAGCTGGCTATGGTAGAACCCAATCAGGCTCGCTCCCGAGCTGCTGCTTGTATCCATTCACACACAGAGCTGCGGCTCGGCCACGCCCCCTCTCTCTCCTCATTGGCTCCCACTGCTGTCTCAGCTAATGAGGGAGAGTACCCGGAGGGGCCGAGGCTCTTTTGCACATCGCTGTATCGCGATGGGGCTCAGGTAAGTATTAGGGGGGCTAAGGAAGGGAGCTGCACATAGAATGCATGAATGTAAAAAATCTTCAGCCTTTACAACCACTTTAACCCTTAAAAAAGTATGTTAAAACACACACAAGTGGGAAGGTGCCCTCAGTGTTGGGTGGTAGGATACAGCAAAAGCAACTGACAGGAGTTCTACACCCCCCCCCCCCCCCCAGCCATCTAAAACAAAAAATACACTTTAATAGGAAGTAAGATTTTTTTCCTGAACTTCCCAGATTGCAAATATAAAAAAATGAGGTTTACAGCACTGAAACACAACACTCATTGCATTAATATATTTTACACAGCTTCTACTAAATTACCAGCTTGAAGAACTCCAGTGCTTTCCAAGTGGTTTGATAGATGAGAAACACATGCAGTGGACTAGCACCCAGCGAAGTTTGACTACACCCAGCGAAATACTAAAAGTAACATTTAAAGCAATGTGTAATACATTCATTTTCAATCATTGATCAGTGGTGCCCTCTCACCATTAAATTATTTAACAGGTTGAGAAGGAATTCCTCCCTCCAAAAAAACAATATAAAATTGTTGAATGTTTTATATATTATTTTTTTACAGACTAGTGTCATGTACCACTGACAACTAGTGGTGTTTAAATTCGTGTCTACACAGGGGAAATATAACCAAACAAATTCATCTTTACCTGTGTGTTGATGCCGATCTTGTGTAAGGTGAACTGAAATGATTTCTGGCTATGGGCAACTTTCCCTTTATCCAGCAATGGTACTAATTGTCAATAAACAAGACTGTATATTGTTATTCCTCATTCAGAGTTAACTGGTCATGAGAAAAATATGGAAGCTACTTCTACTGATCTTCCTGTGATGCTGACCTTCGGACGTCAGTGATATGAAATCACTGACTTAAACAAATAAGGAAATCAGGAAAGTCAGAGGGTATCTGCTAACATTTAGGGTCAATGGCAAAATACTGAAGCGAGAGGATCAGCAAGACCAACAAGTAAAAAGCATTTTCACCAATCAGCTACTTGGCATTTCCTTATGAGAGGTTTCATTTAGGAGCAGTTCTATCCACTTTTTAAATATCTAAAAAGCACATTGTGCACAACACTTTCAAAGTACAATAAAAGGGTCTTGGGGAGGCTCTCAAGTCTACTACACAAAACAAAATGCAGTTGTTACTATAGAGAATTCAAGCTTTCCCTTGGTATATAATCAGAGGAGTGAATGGACAATCAAATTACTGCAGCTTGACTACAAAACAAGAAAAAAATAAAGTCAAGGGCAGGCCATACATCATCACCAACCTATGGTTGAAGGAAAGAAAATAGCTTGATTTCCCCATACACACAGTCAGTGTTGATGTAGGGAATATCTCCTGCAGCGCTACTGTGTTCTGCCGGCGGGGAGCGCAGAGAGCCTTCCCCACTGGCAGAATAGAATTATCACTGCTGGCGACTACAACTGCCGGCAGTTATTGGGCGGGAAAAAAACATGACAGGCTGGTTGGACGGAAGTCAATCTTCCGTCCAACCAGCCTACCCATAGACAAATCAAAATTCGGCTGGTTTCTGCTGAACCAGCCAAATTTCGATTTATCTATGGCCAGATAATAAAAGAGACATATGCAAGTTTCAATTAATGGATCTCCCTACTGTAGTCATTAGACATGGAGTTTAATTGCCTGGATTCACCCACGTGTTATGTATGGAGTTTCATTTAATATAACCTAAATGTCTCTATAGAAAGACCTGAAAGACTCCTGCCTATTGCAATATGGCATACATGATATGCACGTTTTTGAAAAGACATCAGTGGAAAGTTCAAGCCCGGAACTTTAAATTATGGATAACTACTATTAAACAATTAGTAAATTGTGTCTTTACCTTAGTTAAATAATCATGGATGTTCAATGTTGCCAGTTTGGTGAGGTGCCCATTGAGACCCAAAGCCATGAGAAAGCCAGCATACTCGTTGACCAGCTCGGCATTCTTTGGCTTGTTGTAAACAATCCAAGCAGAGTCTATCTGAGAAGCTGGGGCAATTTTCAGACCAGCAGCCACTCCATTGTGAAAGCTTGCCCAACATGCCATGTTTGGTGGGACATCAATGTTTCCACTGTTGAGATCAACAGTTGTGTTTCTGGGAGGAGCTCGTCCTGCCAATTAAAATGGAAGTCATGTTTCAGTGTTCATATCATTAAAAAGAATAGCCCTAAAATTATAGAAATTAAAATGCGAAAGATATAAAAATATACACAAACTGAGATAAGAGTCCGAACGAAATACAGTGTTCCACAAGATAACATTTTCACATTACAAGTCACACAATTTTTCCATTTTGTATATTTTTGCCTATTCTATGTAGGATGAAGGCAGATATACCTGTGAGGTTCAGTTTAGGAATAGGTAGCGGTTCTGTAGGGACTGGGTGATGGGAAAACAGTGTAAACATCCCTCTGCCCACTGGCAAAGCCATGGTCCTCTGACACAGTTGTAACAACCTGCAACAACATTTAGTATATGTTATTTCTTTACCAGTGGAAACATCACAATGTATTTGATGTTGCACACAAAAAGCTGAACATTTACAGCAGCTCCACAAATTAAAAATAGATTATTCCTACTCGCTGCAAACTTATTTTCTTGAAGAGTTACAGTAATTGGGGGAAATGGCAGAACTTTGGGCAGGGCTTATACCCTAAATACTGCTGTATCCACCAATGATTGCTCTCAGTAAATGCTCCCTCACCCAAAATTTCCCATAAAACAGATAAAAATTCTATAAACAGAATATCAGATGGCAATATACAAACATCAAAAGTACAGTTACCTGTTCTCTTTTTCTTCTAAGTATTCATGATCGCTCACTTCAGGCATCTGAACAACATTCACGCGTACAGGATGGAAACTTTGTAAAAGCCTGCGTACTTCCTGCACACGCAAATCTTCACTCCATATCAATGACATTACTTCCTGGTTTAAATCATTCATTCCATCATCCTCCTCTTCACCTTCTCCTGTAGGGGGAACCTCTGTAGATGGTACTTGGCCTATTGACTGTAAAAATGGCAATAACAAATAGAGTAAATGCAGTGTGTGTTTGCCAGGTGTAAGACAGATTGTGAACTGACAGAGTTCACTGGGAATAATTCTCAGAACTGCTTTCTTGAATGTCTAAAAAGCCAGCATGAACAATGCTTTTCCATACATCTGGTGTTTTTTTGATGTATTATAAAAGTAAAATTTACCCATATTACATACTTCTACCTAACTCCAAAGTATTTATGTCATTTATACCCAAATTGCAACCCTATTTTCATGTCCCAAGAGTTAATAATTGTCAGACCACGCAACATTTCTACAGTCTTCAATAGTCCAGCTTTAGCCATTCTGTGCACATTGTAAAGTAAAGTGATTGTAAAGTCTCCTTTTTAAAAAAATAAATAAAAAAAATAATAACAAACATGTTATACTTACCTCTTGGTTTGCACAGAGCAGCCAAGATCCTCCTCTTCTCAGAGCTTGCTATAGGGGCACCCGAGCAGGAGCCTCGACCCGGCCTCACCCCTCTCTCCCTGATTGGCTAAGTGACTTTGACTGACAGCCATGGGAGCCAATGGCGCTGCTGCTGTGTCTCAGCCAATCAAGAGGAGAGTCCCGGACAGCTAAGACACTCAGACTTTGCTGGAGAGAGATGGGGCTCAGGTAAGTAATTAGGAGGTGCTGGGGAGGCTGCTACACACAGTAGGTTTTTTATCTTAATGCATAGAATGCATTAAGATAAAAAACCTTCTTCTTTTACAACTCCTTTAAGATTTTCACTTTTTTAGCAAACAGGCAGAGGGCCTGTTATGGCATTCTGCTACTGTAGCTCACCCTATTCAAAGTTCAATAAATTGGTTATTTGAGCAGTTGTGAACTTCCTTTCAGCTGGAAGTTGTCTGGCTATTCAAAGAGTGCATATGTGTAGTTATGTAACATGTGCATGGTAATACACGGTTTTCGCCAATAAAAAGCTAAGCAGAGATTTGTAACACGTCAGGAATTTCTCTGTGAGGTATTAAAGCAGAGTTCCACCCAAAAGTGGAACCTCCGCTTATCTGCTTTCTTCGGCGCCACATTTGGCACCTTTCAGGGGGGAGGGAAAGGGTACCTGTTTTTGACAGGTACCCTTCCCCACTTCCAGGAGACTCCGCCGCAGCGCCATCCCTCAGAAGTTCGGCCCCCTCCTCCTTCCTCCCCTGCTGGGCTAGTAAGAAAGGGCCACGCGCTTCACGCTTCAGCCTGATTCCATTATTATGAATGGCAGCGGCAGCACCCGAGAGCCGACCAGAAATTTGGCTGGGGTGCCGACATAGCGGGAACCCTGGACAGTAAAGTGTCCTAATATTAACAGTCAGCAGCTACAGTATTTGTAGCTGCTGGCTTTTAATTTTTTCATGGGGGGGGGGGGGCGGAACTCTTTTTTAAGTGCTTTAAAAGCTACGAACCACTCATTACTTCTCTGGTATTAAGCCCCGCTGCTTCTTTCATAAATATTAGACTGTGTATGAACACCTATGACTGCGAACCCCCAAATTTGCATAATGGTTTAAAGGTTAAAGTACTAAAAAGTACTTCACAGCACAATAATAGGGGAACACAACAGACCTGTGGAATATAAGCCCTGGCCCATAGGAAAATTGAAAGTAAGTTAAAAAAGGAGAAGGGTAATGCTCCTCTTCTTGTAAGCTATACCCCTCTCCGATGCATGACATTGTTTAAGGTTATCCTTGTGATAAGGAGGGCTTAGTTTTTATTTCTGGTTTCAAGTAAGAAGAGTTTTTTTTCCCCTTCTACCTTTCAGTGAGACATTATTTTCCTTCTTATATGGCCTGGCTCCCAGTAGTGTCACATCATTTCCCCAACTTGGAGATCCGCTGCTAGAGATACCTCAAGCAAACAATTAGATTACTAGATTTGAAGAAAAAGATTGAGAGATTTTGCATCTTCGGTCATTTACAATACAAGGTTTTCCTTGCCAGGTTAAAGTGATTGCAAACCTTTACATAAAAAAAAAAAAAAAACATACTTACCTGCTCTATGCAATGGTTTTGCCCAGAGCAGCCCCGATCCTATTTGGCTGTGTGTGTCCATAGACACACACGGTGTAGCTCGGCCCTACCTTCCGCTCGCTTTTTACTGGCTGTGATTGACAGCAGACTCCCACTGCTGAGTTTAAGCCAATGAGGTGAGAGAGAGCTGGGAGAGCCATTCAGGTAAGTATAAGGGGGGCTGGGAACTGTATACTGTAGGTTTTTACCTTAACACAGAGAATGCATTAAGGCAAAAATAGGATTTTTATAACAGCTTACCTGTAAAATCCTTTTCTTGGAGTACATCACGGGACACAGAGAGACATAGTCATTACTAATGGGTTATATAGATACCTTCAGGTGCTGGCACTGGCAACTTCCAAAACCGGAAGTACCCTCCCCTATATAAGCCCCTCCCATCCGGGAGCACCTCAGTTTTGTAGCAAAGCAATAAGTGTCCCCAAAGAGGGGTGGGAGCTCTGTGTCCCGTGATGTACTCCAAGAAAAGGATTTTACAGGTAAGCTGTTATAAAAATCCTATTTTCTTTCTCGTACATCACGGGACACAGAGCGACATAGTCATTACTAATGGGATGTCCTAAAGCAATGCCCAACGAGGGGGGGGTACACCATACATAAGCTGAGCGCTATCAGACATGAGGATCTTTTGCGGCCTGCAACACACTGCGCCCAAAGGCGACATCCTCCTGACTTCTAACGTCCCCCTGGTAGAACCTAGTAAACGTGTGTACTGAAGACCATGTTGCGGCCTTACAGATTTGAGCCAGGGAGGCCTGGTGATGCACTGCCCATGAAGTTCCAACTGCTCTCGTGGAGTGCGCCCTAACTTTGAACGGAGGCGGTCTCCTTCTCAAGCCATAGGCTTGCATTATGACTTGTCGAATCCACTTGGCTAAAGTAGATTTTGATGCTGCCTGACCCCTTCTGGGGCCTTCCGGCAGAATAAACAAAGTATCCGTTCTGCGAATCTGAGCAGTGGCTTTTAGATAAGCTTTAACTGCTCTTACTACATCCAAAGAATGTAATAACTTTTCCTCTACCGAACTAGGTTTGGGGAAAAAAGAAGGAAGAACCACATCTTGGTTCAAATGAAACCTCGATACCACCTTAGGAAGAAAGGCTGGATGAGGACGTAACACTACTCTGTCCTTATGGATAACCAGATATGGCTCCCTACAGGACATAGCTGCTAATTCCGACACTCTTTTAGCCGAACAAATGGCTACTAGAAAAATCAATTTCCTGGTGAGAAGAACCAAAGAAATATGCTGTAATGGTTCAAATGGTTGTTTCTGTAGAACCGACAGAACCAAGTTTAGATCCCATGGACATATGGGAATATTAACCGGAGGACTAATACGCATCACTCCTTGTATAAAGGCTTTGACTAGTGAATGCGAAGCCAAGGGCCTTTGAAAAAATATTGACAAGGCCGAAATCTGACCCTTGATAGTACTCAAGGCAAGCTTCCTATCTACAGCCCATTGTAGGAAGTCCAGAATCCTACCTATTACGTATTTACGTGGATGCCATTTCTTGGCCTCACACCAGGCGATGTACGCCTTCCAGATTCTATAGTAGATCTGCCTGGATACCGGCTTCCTGGCATTGATCATGGTAGATACCACAGGATTAGAGAGACCTCTCTTTTTTAGAATGTGGGCTTCAATAGCCAGGCCGTCAAACCTAGGGCTGGTAAGGAAGGGTGGTATATCGGTCCTTGCGAAAGCAGGTCCGGACGATGTGGGAGGGTCCAAGGACTCCCCACAGACATCTTTACAATCTCCGCGTACCATGCTCTTCGGGGCCACACTGGAGCCACCAGAATCACTGGTTTCTTTTCTACCCTGATTCTGCGGAGTAATCGAGGTAACAATTGTGGCGGTGGGAATGCATATATCAGCTTGAACTGATCCCAAGGGAACACTAGGGCATCCGAGCCGCAAGCTAGGGGATCCCTTGTCCAAGAGACAAACCTGTCCACTTTTGCGTTGAATCTGGATGCTAGCAGATCTACATCCGGTGTTCCCCACCGCCGACATATTGTCCGGAAAACCTCGGGATGAAGGGACCATTCCCCTGGGCATAATTGTTGGCGACTTAGAAAGTCCGCCTTCCAATTCTCCACTCCTGGAATGAATACCGCAGATATGGCTGGGACATATCTTTCTGCCCATCTCAGGATGTAATTTACTTCCCTCTGGGCTGCACGACTCCTGGTGCCCCCCTGATGATTGATATATGCCACTGCTGTGGCATTGTCTGATTGAATTCTGACAGGGGACCCTTGGAGTTTGGATGTCCATGCTACTAGGGCATACCGGGCTGCTCGTATCTCTAAGAGATTGATGGGCAGGGCCTTTTCCACATCCGACCATCTGCCCTGGAGAGACCATTGCTCCAGTACTGCTCCCCAGCCTATAAGGCTGGCATCTGTAGTGACCACCTTCCAAGAAATCGGACTGAAGGATTTCCCTCTTTCCAGATTCTGGGGAACCAACCACCAGCGGAGGCTCTTGCGAACGGAAGGGGACAAGGACATTGGTAAGTCCAGAGCCTGAACTTTTTTGTTCCAGGCTGACAGTATGGCCCTTTGCAAATTCCTTGAATGGAATTGACCGTAGGGTACTGCTTCGAATGATGCCACCATTTTTCCCAGCAGCCTCATGCACAGGCGTATGGATGGCTGTCTTTTTGAACCCACTAAGTGGATCAAATCTCTCAAAGACGACCCCTTTTCTTGAGGCAAGAAAATTTTTCTCTGGTCTGAATCCAGCCTTAGCCCCAAGTATTCCAGACTTTTGACTGGTTTTAGGGCTGACTTGTCTCGGTTGATAATCCAACCGTGATATTCCAGATACTTGATTGTCTCGTGAACAACCACTTCTAGTTTTTCCACTGAGTGGTCTATCAGCAACAAGTCGTCTAGATATGCCATTATCGTTACACCTCGTGCTCTTAGATTGGCCAATAATGGGGCCAGAATTTTTGTGAACACTCGTGGTGCTGTGGCCAGACCGAAGGGTAAGGCTCTGAACTGAAAATGGCGCCCTTCTACCGCAAAGCGTAGAAATTTTTGGTGGGCTGGAAAGATGGGAATGTGCAAATAAGCATCTTTGATGTCGATCGAGGCTAACCATTCCTCCCCTTTTAGGGCAGTGGCCACCGACCGGATCGACTCCATCCGGAAAGTCCTGATATGTAGGAATTTGTTTAGCCCTTTTAGATTTAATATGGGCCTCACGTCCCCGTTTGGCTTCGGGACTGTAAAGAGGTTTGAGTAAAACCCGAACCCCCATTCTTCCAGGGGAACCTCTATAATTACTGCTTGGAGCAATAATTGTTCTAGTGCCAACAGGAGGGATCCTCTCTTCTGGGGATCCCTTGGCACGTTTGACCTTATAAAGTGGGAAGGAGGGGAGTCTTTTAACTCCAATTTGTATCCCAGATTTACTGCGGAGAGCACCCATCTGTCTCTGATCGTGTCCCGCCAGGTCTCTGTGAACAACTGAAGTCTTCCCCCCACCCGATTGAGTGGGGGCAACCCTTCATGCATTTGACTTTGGGGGAGGTTTTGTACCTCTCCTGCTCCAGGGCTTCTTGTTACCCTGCAATTGTCCCTGATTTTTACCTCCGGGATTTGACCGAGGAGGCCGTCGGAACTGTTTCACAGCCGATGTCCTAGGGACTGGAGAAGCAGGCCTCTTAAAAGAGGGACCTCTAACTCTGTTTTTAACCGGCAAAAGTGTACTTTTACCGCTGGAAATTTTCTGGATATATTTGTCCAGGTCTTCCCCGAATAAGCGTTCACCATGAAATGGGAAGCTGACAAGCAATTTTTTACAGGGAGCTTCAGCAGACCAGTTTTTGAGCCATAAAAGCCTGCGCATATGTACTACAGACAGCGTAAGGCGGGAGGCCTGATGGATTGAATCCTTTATAGCGTCCACCGCAAAGCATAAGGCTCTAGGTAGATCAGCTAGGGCAAGAGCCTGCTGATCTGGCAAGTCCCTTAAGACCTGTTTCAACTGATCCTTCACTGCTTGGCAGACCCCAATAGCTGCCACTGCTGGTTGTGTCACCAAGCCTGCTGTAGCAAAAGCAGATTTTAATAAGGACTCTAATTTTTTATCTATTGGGTCCTTGAACATTTGGACATTATCCACTGGACATGTCAGTGATTTATTCACACAAGAGATGGCTGCGTCCACTGTAGGGACCCTCCATTTTTTGATGAACTTATCCTCCATGGGATAGACCACTTGAAATCTCTTGGGAGGAGTAAATATTTTATCAGGATGCTCCCAATCCTGGTAAATGAGCCCTTCCAGTAAAGGATGGATCGGAAAGGAACAAACAGTCTGGGGAGCTTTTAGCGACCCCAACGAGGAGACAGAAGTGGATGATGGCTCCGCAAGGGGCATTTTAAATGCTGATCGGACCATATTAGTCAGGGACTGAACCCATAACCTTTCAGCATGTGATGCTGAGAATGGCTCTTCCACTGTTGATTCCTCTACAACAGAATCGACCTCATCCTGATCCCCTTCAGGCAGGTCGAACCCTGTATGGGACTGTTGCTCTGCTAACAGGCACTCTGAGGGAGGAGACGGAGATCGAGCGCTTTTTTCCTGTGACAGGGAAGCAGCGATCAATGCTGACAATCTCTCTTCCAGCCCTCCCAGAGCTGAGGAAAAAACCTCCTCTGTTACATACACAGGAGCAGGTGAACTGAGGACAGCCACAGTACCAGGTACTCCTGAGGGTGCTCTACGGTCACTAACCTCTGATTCTTCAGGGGAGACTGGTGCAGCCGAAGCATGCCCAAGATCCTCAGAGCCCGATGGAGACCACCTATGCTTCCTGGAATTTTTAGTCCCGGAGTTTTTAGACGGCATTATTCCTAAGCCCAAAGCTGAGGTATTCCAGCCGAAATACACCACTTACTGACAATAGTCTAGCACAAATGCTGCTATAAAAACAGTTGGTGTCTACTAATGTGCCTTTCTATGGGGATGCCTGCATCAACCGCTTGCTGTATGCCTTTTTTTTTTTTAAATGTTGCCAGCTCTGTCTCTGCACTCCATAGCCAGCTCACAACACATAATTGTGGTTTTTAACATGCTGGGACGCCCGCACATGCGCAGAAGCGCTGCGGCGCGCACAGAGCGTCATCCCCCAAGCTCCGCCCCCTTTCCCGGCTCACCTCTATATATAGAGGCGCGTGCACGCGCACGGCCACGTGCGCCTTCGGCGCTAATTTTGAAAAGGAAACCAGGGACAAGAGCCAGGGCCCCTTTTGCCGCAGGCCGGGGGATGGACGAGCATTGCAACATGGCAGAGGAAGCAGTTTCCCACAAGAGAACTCACCATCTGCCTGGACTTGCTCTGATAAAAAGAAACTAGTCCACATGACAAGAAACGTTCCACAGCGGCCTCTAGTGGATTAACACAGGTACCGCAGTCTAATATATTAAATATATTTATATATATATATTTTTTTTTTTTTTTTCTTGACCACTATTAAAATTATTACATTTTTTAGTAGTTACAGGCATGCACAGATATTAGCGGGAATACCGTTAGGTAACAGACAGAAAGACAAATTAGGCTTGGGGGTCCCCCAATAGAACCAAGTTCCTGGGGGCCCCCACTTACCTGTTCCCCGCCGCAGGACTTTGTTTGGTCCACAGAAGCCCAAACTTCACCTATCACGGCAGGCATTGTAATTAAACCTTCAGGGACCGGGTTCCCAAGGATTCCACTCCCCTGGACCTGTATAGCACCCTGCACAGAAAACATCTTGGTCATGGGTATGACCAGAGCTCTGGATCCCAGGGTCCAGCCCTCCTAAGAGAGGCATTACAGGCAAAACCTTGCTCTTCTCTGCAAGGCCCGGGTACCGACCGTTTAGCTATGAAGCTTTTTTGGTCGGATCCGGAATAGCTTACTGAGGCCCAAAAGAACCTGTATGCAAGCTCAGTGAAAAACACATGTTTCTTCTTGGCCAACACCTTAGACACTGGCAAAAAACTGAGGTGCTCCCGGATGGGAGGGGCTTATATAGGGGAGGGTACTTCCGGTTTTGGAAGTTGCCAGTGCCAGCACCTGAAGGTATCTATATAACCCATTAGTAATGACTATGTCGCTCTGTGTCCCGTGATGTACGAGAAAGAAAAACTTTCAGCCTTCAGAACCACTTTAAACTAAGAGCTAGGGCACCCAGGTAATGACAACACTAGTGCTCCATGTGAGTGAAAAGTGCTTACTAAATCCCACAAGCAAACTATCAGAGAGGTTATATAATAGCGTATTGCCATTTGACAGGTCACATGTGCACCTAGTGTAAAGATATTAATAATAAATTATGGAAACAGAACTGTTTTGGCTTAAAAATGAAACATTGAGTGCGATACCATGATTTGTGTGCAGATTTTATAGATCACAAAATTGTTTTTAAAGTATATAAAAAAAATAGTATAAAATTATTTAAAGGCGAAGTCCAGCCAAAGCTTGTTTGGCTGTACTTCTCCTATGGGTCACAGGAGAGCAGTTCGTTTTGCACTCGTGTGATCTGTTTTCGTCAGAGAGCGGGTTTGAATTCTGCTCTCTGCTGACGTCACGGATGTCAGTCCAAGCACCGCATCATCGCAACAATAAAGTCTGGATCCGCCAGGTGCCTGGACAGACACCAGGCTCAGCCTCTCAGAGAGCCACTGAGACACTAAGCTGGCTGCCCCCGCCCCCTCCACAGCCCAGTGCTCCAAAGAGGGAAGAGGGGGCAAAGCAGAGAGCGGTGACTGATAGTCTACAGCTCTCAGAGCTATGAAAACCGAGCGATCGGCAGTGTTTGATTGCATGGTTTTCAGTGCAGAGGCGCTGGTAGACATGGGTCTGATGCATGGGCTAGGTAAGTGTGAATCCGAAAAAAAAACAAAAAAACGAATTCTCGACTTCTTTTAAGAAGCCCAGTAAGGAAAAAAGCATTTAGCAGGGTAAATCTGCTTGCTCGGTTTCCACTTACAGATTTGCTCTGGGGAAAGTTTCCTTTACAAGCTTGTTTGGAGAGGTCTTGGCGTCCAATGAGAAGGCAAACTGACTCTGGCCAATCAGAAGCAGGATGTTGCCGGCACTGGTAGATGGCATGTCTAATAGGAAGAGCAACTCCAAAAGGCAGAGATTCTATATCTTGTAAGGAAAATCCTAAAGGACAAGGAAAACAAATGTATCATAAGCAAAACTCAATAACTAAATGCATTTTACAAATATTTTTATGTCTGGTCATACTATACAAGGCAGCTTTAACAGTCTTGCAATCACAGACATTAAAGTTGAACTTTAGCCAGAAATGTAAGTCCTGATAGATCACTTCATGTAGACCCCTTTTGCAGATGTAGCTATGTAAAACATTGAAGGCTAGGTTCACCTTTAAAAAAAAAAATTTAAATGCACATATGTTTGCATGTAGAAAAAATATAGAGATGTGAAAATGTGGAATAGACTCCCTCAAAAGCTGGTTTTGTTAAAGATGTAATGTAATAGTAAAGAACATCAAACTGTTATGGGTAAAGTTCCACTTTAAGGTTTTAGTGAGGAGGGCTAAAAAGCTCTGCCCTAATCATCTTACTACATTAAATGCAAAAAAGAAAAAAATAGACTATTTGTGTACTCAATTTTGGACCGCAGTCCGTTGACTTTATGGGCACACAACAATCGTAATTAGTAGAAAAAAATATATATATATATATTTTTGCAGAATTTTAAATCCAGTTTTTAAAATCAAATAAAAACATCTAGTAGCATATTTGAACCCATGTGTTGCTAGGGGTGGTGGCCCCTAAAGGTATACAATAACCATGCAACGCAACTAGCAACGTAAAGTAACCATATATGAAAGTGCCACCATCCTTTCACATGGGGCTCGACATGTTTTGCGCAGTTAATTCTTCTTCAGGAGAGGATGGTGGAAAAGTAGAGGTAAAAAATGCTACAAAGACATTGGTTGGAAAGGGGGATTTACATCAACCGCACAGCATACATGTTAGGCAAGTGTGAAAGATCCATATTGCATCAACAGGTAAACTCAGGTTACATATATGGCTATAAGCTTTAGCGTAAGCAAAGGAGAACCCCTCTTAAATGGAGCAAACAATCTACCATGAATCTAGCACTTCTCTCATCTCAACACCACTTTTGTGCACCACCTGAATTAGTCATACATACTTCCAAGTGGTGTTGATATGTGAGAAGTGCTAGCTGCATGGTAGAATGTTTGCTGCATTTAAGTAGGGGTTCTCCTTTGGTTACGCTGAGGCTTACAGCCATATATGTAACCTAAGTGTACCCACTGATGCTATATGGATCTTTCACAATTGCCTAACATGTATACTGTGTGGGTGATGTAAATCCCCCTTTCCGACTGATGTGCAGCATTTCTTACCTCTACTTTTGCACCATCCGTTACTGATGAAGCGAAAATGTGCGAAACATGTCGAGCCCCATGTGAAAGGATGGTGGCATTCTCATTTATGATTTACAGCACTAGTGTTTTGCATGGTTATTGTTGTATACTTTTAGGGGCCACCACCCCTAGCGACACACAGGTGCAAATATGCTACCAGATGTTTTAATTGATTTTATGAATTTGATTTTAAATTGAGCAAAAAAAAAAAAAAAAAAAAGAGATTATATATATATATATATATATATATATATATATATATATATATATATATATTTATTTTACCAATACAAGTGTTGTGAGCCCATAAAGTCCATTGGCTGTGGTCCTAAATTAAGTAAATTTCATATTAATAGGATGTGGCACTTGTTTAAATATTTTGGATCAGCGAAAATCTATTACACCACCCAATGTTTTTCTTTGGTAATTTTTTTCCTCTTTGCCATTTACGCTATTTCAGTTTTCTAGCTTACCCTGACCCTAACATGTGACTGAAATGGCATGTATCCAATTAAATAGGTACCATTGACAACACTAATACTCAAACCTCCGATTATAAGAATCTGCTTTCTATTGAACTGAGGCATTCTCAGGAACAGGAGCCTCTACTGTGTGTATGGGACAGCTGGTAATCATGTTTTCCTTATAAGGCCCTATGTTTTAATTATAAAAAACCAAATTTTTAATTCTTACAAACCATTACAGTATAAAGTTGTATTTTAGTAAAGGATACATGTATGCAAGAACCTTTGTATAAATCTCAAGGATTAAATAACCTTTGCAAAACTTCTTAAGACCCCTTTCACACTGAAACGCCGCTAAAACAGCACCAAAAACGCCTGTCTTGCGGTGCTTTAGCTGCGCTTTTCGGGCGCTAGCGGAACGTTTAAAAAAAAAAAAAAAAAAAAGCACCCGATTTGCTTTTAATGTGCTTCGGAAGCGCTGCCCATTAAATTCTAACGTCCGGCAAGCGCACCGCAAGTGTGTGAAAGCACTCATGCAAATGAATGGGAGGCAGTTTTCAGAGGCTATTTCTTTTTTTTCTTTTTTTATTGGAAAACCAACTTTATTGATAAATATATGCAGGATACATAAATCGATATAAGCCAATGTGACCAAAACAATAGTACATAAATGAACACATTGACTAATCTGTGTGACATAAGGTTAAATACCCAATGAGAGTAGAGCCGGTACACAATAAAGAAGAAAAGAGAGGCAAAAGAAAAATAAATAAACGGAAGGGGGAGTGAGGAATAAACATACACATACATATTCAAGTACACGTTTCACCATCCGCCAACCATCTGTCCCAGACCTTCTCATACTTTAGCGGACACCCTCTATGTACATAAATCAGTTTCTTATATGGAAGTGTCATTAACCGCTTTTTCCCAGCACTGGATTGTAGGGGGCAGGGCCTTCATCCAATTATGGGCCACCACTTTTCTCGCCAAGAATAGCGTCTCATGTAAAAAGGTACGCTGGGGTTTGTCAGCGTCTAATTCTGGCAGCAGGCCTAGTAGGCACATCTTTGGGTCTAGGGTAGCCCATCTGGTCGTGCAGGAAGCGTATCACCTGCATCCAGTATGCCTGGATAGTAGGGCAGGACCATATGAGGTGGTAGAAGGAGCCTAGGGTATGGTTGCACCCTTGATTGTACATGGGTTTAAAACGTGCTATTCTCTGAGGAGTCAGATACGTCCTATGTATAATGTACAACTGTGTGAGGCGGTCTGACAGTTTGGGGGAAACTTTTTTCACATCCTCCAAGATTTAATCCCAATCCTCATCCTCAATTAGTCTTGTTGAAATGGTTATGACAAAGATTTTTCACTTGTTTATTCATCTGAAACCATACATTTCCCCTACCTAAATAGCAACTTGACTAAAATCATGGAAAACTTAGGAAAGCATAAAAACATACCTATGTCACTCATCCAAACAACTAGCTTTTCAGAAAGATCAGAAACCACTGGGTTGAATTTTATGCTACATCTAAAAAAAAAATGTAAAAAAGGAAGAAAATATGAGTAAATCCAAATTATAATCAACATAAATAATGTATGCTTTATACTACTGTATTTTTCAAACCTTCTGACATCCTCCTGCTGCTGCTTTCTCTGTCCTGAAAATAGAAACAAGTCAAAAAAGCATATTAGTGATGAGGTTTACCATACTTCGACTTACGGCTCAACCAAAAATATTTTATTTGGATAGAGTGGGGAAGAGTTTGATTATTTATGAATTACTGAATCTGGTTTTATTCCAATTAAAGAATTTTCTACGTTCTTTGTACACTGTGCAATTCCTGTCACCAAGTACAACCTTCAAGGAGACAAGACCTGCAATAAAATACCGACATCACTGTCTATAGTCCCATTTGGAAGATGGATTTCCCTCACTTCCTGTTCAGTCTACCAAATGAACAGGAAATTACACGAAATGGGGCACAGAAATAAATTAGTGACAATGGTTGCAAACCCTTCCACACTCCCAAAAAAAAAGATGGCTTTAACCACTTGCCTGCAGGACACCTTTTCCCCCTTCCTGCCCAGGCCAATTTTCGGATTTCAGCGCTGTCACATTTTGAATGACAATTGTGCGATCATGCTACACTGTACCCAAATGTATTTTTTATCATTTTCTTCCCACAAACAGAGCTTTCTTTTGGTGATATTTAATGACCACTTTATTTTATTTATTTTTTAGCAAAAAATAAAAGTCCAAAACAAAAAAAAGACCGAAAATTTGGAGAAAAAAAAAAAAAAAAAAAGGTTGGAGGTGATTGTAGCCGTATTCGTGCACATGCGACAGACAATTGAGTACAGTGCGTGATACCTTTTCTCTTTGCACCAACATACAATTTTTCAGGACACGCTTTCGGGGTATGTCCTCTTCTTCAAGGTCCAAGCAATACTGATGCATCTGCTAAAACTTTTGTGAATCAGTACTACTGGGACCTTGAAGAAGAGGACATACCCCAAAAGCTTGTCCTGAAAAATAGTATGTTGGTGCAGATAGAAAAAGTATCACGGACAGTACTCCATTGTTTCTGGAAAAAAAAATAGGATTTTTATAACAGCTTACCTGTAAAATCCTTTTCTTGGAGTACACCACAGGACACAGAGCTAGTCATTACATAATGGGTTAAGGGTCACCAGCGGTGATTGGACACTGGCACAACCAATGGAAGACAGTTCCCCTCCATATAACCCCTCCCATCAGGGAAGTACCTCAGTTTTGTAGCAAAGCAGTAAGGTTCCCATAAGAAGGGGGGGACCTCTGTGTCCCGTGGTGTACTCCAAGAAAAGGATTTTACAGGTAAGCTGTTATAAAAATCCTATTTTCTTTATCGTACACCACGGGACACAGAGCTAGTCATTACATAATGGGACGTCCCAGAGCAATGCTCATATGAAGGGGGGGAGACACAGATCAAAACAGGCCGCTTGCGGACCAGAAGCCCTATACTGCTGCCTGCAGCACACTTCGCCCAAAGGCGGAATCCTCATGTCCTTTCACATCTATTTGATAGAATTTGGAAAATGTATGGACTGAAGACCAAGTTGCAGCTTTACAGATCTGAGCCATCGAAGCCTGGTGGTGCACTGCCCATGAAGCACCTATCGCCCTGGTAGAGTGCGCCTTAACAGGAAAAGGAGGAGTCCTGTTCTTTAAACCATAAGCTTGAATAATTACTTGTCTAATCCACCTGGAAATGGTGGATTTTGATACCGCTTGGCCCTTCTTGGGTCCATCTGGTAAAATAAACAAAACATCTGTTTTACGTATCTGAGCGGTTGCTTGCAGATACACCTTTACCGCTCTCACTAGATCTAGAGAGTGTAATAATTTTTCCCCCGCCGTCCGCGGGTTTGGAAAAAAGGAAGGCAGAACAATGTCTTGATTCAAGTGAAAAGCCGACACCACCTTAGGTAGAAAAGCCGGATGGGGTCGTAGTACGATTTTGTCCTTGTGACAAATTAGATAAGGCTCTTTACAAGAAAGAGCTGCTAGCTCTGATACTCTCCTAGCAGAAGCTACAGCAATCAGAAAGGCCAACTTCCTACTCAATATAATTAAAGGAATATGGCGAATAGGTTCAAAAGGTTGCTTTTGCAACACTGACAATACCAAATTCAAATCCCATGGACACAAGGGAGTCCTAACTGGAGGATTTATCCTCAGTACCCCCTTAATGAATGTCCGAACTAGGGAGTGAGTTGCCAATGGTCTCTGAAAGAAGACTGATAGAGCCGATATTTGCCCTTTGATGGTGCTAAGGGCTAATTTCATATCCACTCCTAACTGGCAAAAAGCAAGAATCCTACTTATTTCATATTTCTGAGGATTCCAACATCTGGATTCACACCAGGAAACGTATGCTTTCCAGACTCTATGATAGATGAGTCTGGAGGCTGGCTTTCTAGCATTAATGAGCGTAGAAAGAGCCGGACCAGAGACCCCTCTCTTTTTAAAAATGTGGGTCTCAGCAGCCAGGCCGTCAACTTTAGCCTTTGTAAGGAAGGGTGGAATACTGGACCCTGTGACAGCAGGTCGTGTCGAAGTGGAAACTTCCAGGGCCTTCCTATCGCCATTTTTACAATCTCGGCGTACCAAGGCCTCCTGGGCCAGTTTGGGGCCACTAGAATTACTGGTATTCCCTCCTCCTTGATCCTGCGAAGCAGTCTTTGTAGAAGAGGGATCGGAGGGAATGCATAGATCAGTGAGAACTGATTCCATGGAGTTATTAGAGCGTCTGTATTATTAGAGCGTCTGTCCCGTAGGCTAGAGGATCTCTCGTTCTGGACACAAAGTTGTCCAATTTCTTGTTGAACCTGGCAGCTAGCAGGTCTACATCTGGGTTTCCCCATCTCAGACATATGGCCTGAAAGATCTCGGGGTGAAGAGACCACTCTCCTGGTAGCAGCTGCTGACGACTCAGGTAGTCTGCTTGCCAATTTTCTATCCGTGGAATGAAGATTGCAGAAAGGCAAGGTACATGCTCTTCTGCCCATGCCAAGATCCGGTTCACCTCTCTTTGGGCTGCCCGACTGCGGGTGCCTCCTTGGTGATTGATGTAAGCTACTGCAGTAGCATTGTCGGATTGAACCCGAACTGGGTAGCCCTGTAACCTGTATGTCCAGGTTTTGAGGGCTAGATATACCGCCCGGATCTCTAGCACATTGATGGGCAGGATCCCCTGAGTCTTGGCCCAGGTTCCCTGGGTAGAAGCCTCCTCGAATACTGCACCCCAGCCCGATAGGCTGGCATCCGTAGATACCACCTTCCAGGCCACTGGGAGGAAGGACTTTCCCTTCCGTAAATTCCTGGCTTCTAGCCACCAATCGAAGCTGTGGCGTACTTGTGAGGACAGGCGCATGGGTATATCCAGAGCTTGGCTCTTCCTGTTCCAGGAAGCTAAAATATTGCCTTGAAGTAGTCTCGAATGAAACTGGGCGTAAGGGACCGCCTCGAAGGAGGCTACCATCTTTCCCAATAGTCTCATGCAAAGGCGAATAGACGGCCTCTTGTTTGCTTTGACCTTGTGGATCAGGTCTTTCAGAGACTGTATCTTCGGTTCTGGCAGGTATACCCTGTTTTGGGCTGTATCTATGATCATGCCCAGGTACACTATCCTTCTTTGGGCCTGGAGAGAGGATTTTTGTAAATTTATAATCCATCCTAAATGCTCCAGGTATCCTACTGTAGTGTGTACAGCGTGACCCAATCCCTCCTTTGACTGATCTATTACTAGTAGATCGTCCAGATAGGCTGTTACCGCAATGCCCCGTGTTCTTAGGTTTGCTAACAGAGGAGCTAGCACCTTTGTGAATACTATGGGCGCGGTGGCTACACCAAACGGCAGAGCCACAAATTGAAAGTGGCGATCTTCTACCGCAAACCTTAGGAATCTTTGGTGAGCGGGGAGGATGGGTATGTGTAAATGTGCGTCCTTGATATCTATGGGCGCCATGAATTCTCCGCCCTTTAAAGTGGCGGCCACGGATCGGATCGTTTCCATTTGAAAATGGCGAACGTTCAGGAACCGATTTAGGGATTTTAGATCCAGGATGGGTCTGACATCTCCATTTGGCTTTGGAATCACAAAGAGGTTTGAGTAAAAACCTGAACCTCGCTCTTTTTGGGGTACGTCTGTAACTACCCCTTAAGCCATTAAGTGATTCAAACCTTTGAAGAAGGATTCTCTTTTTTGTGGATCCTTGGAGAGTCTTGAACCTCGGAATTGAGAAGATGGGATCTCTCGAAATTCCAGTTTGTACCCTGAGGATATTGTGGATACCACCCAATTGTCCTGGATTTCTGACCGCCAAGTCGCTGAGAACTGACAAAGCCTTCCTCCCCCTCGGCCGAGCGGGGGCGCCCCTTCACTGAGAGGTTTTGGGGGCTTGCTTATTAGCTCTTGCACCCCACGGCTTCTTGTTCTTCTGAGCTTGCCCCTTGGCTTTTGTGGGCGGCTAAAACAGGCCGCCGCCACTGGTTGGAGTCAGATTTCCCGGGAGCTGGGGAGAGAGAGCGTTTAAAACAAGGTCTCTTGTTTTTCTTTCTCTCAGGTAAAAGTCGTTTTACCACTTGATATCTTCTGTATATATTTTTCTAAATCTTCCCCAAATAGGCGTTCGCCATGGAACGGGAACTTGCCAACAGCTTTTTGCATGGGGTTTCCGCTGACCAATGCTTAAGCCAAAGTACTCTGCACATCTGTACCAGCTGGAGTGTAAGGCGTGATGCCTGTATGATAGAATCTCTCATGGCATCCACTGTGAAGCATAAGGCTTTAGGCAAATTTTCCCAATTTCTAGCCTGCTCTGAAGGCAGTTCCTTCAGCCCCTGCTTTACCTGTTGGCTGATGACCTGACACATACCGACTGCTGCTACTGCAGGTTGGGTAATTGAGCCGGCCAAAAGGAAGGAGGATTTCAACTTCTTCTCAGAAGGATCTTTTAAACCCTTGTACATTATCCACCGGACATGTCAGGTTTTTATTTACACAAGAAATAGCCGCATCTACCGGAGGCAGGCTCCATTTCTTTAAAAAAAAAATTTCCCCCATAGGATAAAGAATGTTAAACCTTTTTGGAGGTGAGAAACGCTTATCTGGATGTTGCCAGTTTGCGTATATTAGATCCTCTAGTAACGGATGAACCGGGAAGGAGCATGCACCTTGATGGGATCTTAATGACCCTAGGGAGGAGACAGGTAATTCCGTTACCTCCGCAGAGGTTAACTTAAATGCACTGCTATAGCATTGTACCTGTGACCTTAAAATCTGGCTCCTCATCCTCTGCTGATGTAGCCTCCTCCTCCTCATCCTCCTCCCTCAGGTACTTCTGAAGGGAGGTCCAATACTGGAAGAGACCTGCTTCGCTTATTGTCCTTTTTAGAGGACTTAGCGATTAAGGTAGCAATTTTTTCCTCCAGATTATTTAGGGCAGCTGATAAAGTGTCCTCAGTGACATATACAGGCCCAGGCTTCACTGGGGAAGCCGCCATACCTGACAGAGGTAATTGCTCATCCTGTACAGGTGCATTTAGCAACACAGGAGAGAAAGGTACCGAGTCAGCACAGCTAGAGCCTCTTCTCAGGCGGCGGTGCTTTCTTATCTCTTTTTGTCCGCATTACTTCCCCTGGAAGGCTTACTGTTTAGACAAAATACAAGGTACCTAAATGCATATACTACCGTGTTCAGTTTAGCAAATCCATTAAGTATGCAACTTTTAACACATAACTATGCATAACATGGATGTCTTCTAGGAAGTACCCAATCCAACCACATGGAGTCTTACGTCCCTGTATAGCTGCTGTGTTTCTCTGCCAGGAACAAGAGAACTAACGAGCTTGCTTGCTGCTGCAGTGCTTCTCACACTGACAGTCTTTTAAATTTGGCGCCGTTTCTGTGCCTGCGCGCGCCACGTGCCCGCGCACGCCTTCGCCCCCCCCCCCCGATAAAGCGCGCTCCCGCGCGCGGCTTTTAGCGCTATGGCGGTGGCCATAGTGAGCGAGGACTCTCATCAGCCCTTGTTCCCACTTACCTGCATCTGCAGGTGTCTGGTCGGCCACCGAAAGGAGGATCGGGGTGCCCCAGCAAGCTCAGCAGCGGAGGTGACGAGCAGTGTACTTCGCCGAAGCCGACACTGAACAGAGTGAGGTGAGTATATTCAGCTCTTTACTCCCCCCAGTGGTGGAAAAAAAGAAGACATCCACTTTTTGAAAAAGGTCCCAACCGAGTTATGGACCTTCTAATCTCACCTTATCCATGCCGCAGGTTTTTCTGCTGAAATATTTCAGACAGATACCAAACTTCACCCTTCACGGTGGGCTATGTGTGCCAACCTTCAGGGATATGGGTTCCTATTTAAAGGATACCTCTCCCCTGGGCCTTGTACAAGACTCTTACCAGGACTTTATAGCGAAATAGCGAAAGTGCTGGATCTTAGAGCCCAGTCCTCCGAAGAGAGACATTACAGGCGACGCCTCATGGATGAGGCCCGGATCCCATCCAGATTCAGCTCATTTGTAGGCGTCTTGGATGGATCCGAAAGCATAGCTCTTTTACCCCCAGAGGGTCTCTTTGGTAGAGCTTTCCTTTAGCACCTCCTAACGCGTCCAACACCTTTCGACACTGGCGAAAAAACTGAGGTACTTCCCTGATGGGAGGGGTTATATGGAGGGGAACTGTCTTCCATTGGTTGTGCCAGTGTCCAATCACCGCTGGTGACCCTTAACCCATTATGTAATGACTAGCTCTGTGTCCCGTGGTGTACGATAAAGAAAGAAGGTTTTGTAAATCGGTCATTTTTCTCCTTCACTGATGTGCGCTGATGAGGATGCACTGATGGGGACTGATGAGGCACCAATATGCAGCACTGATGAGCACATATTGACCTCACCGATAGGCACAGTCATGGTTTGATTATAAATGCAATTTACTTACCTGCTGTTATTTTGGAAAGGTATTTTGAGGTCTCATTTGACACTGCATTCTCATCCCCACGTATGTATAAAGCAACACTCTGCAAAACATGACAGGAAGCACCTAAATATAGACACGTAAAACCATAACCATTCGGAAAGATATGTCAAAGTAGTCAAAAGGCAAAGCATGAAAAAAATGGCAGCAAATGACATTTAAACCAGGTGAGACAACCCAAAATAACTGTAATATGTTTATAAAGTCGGGAGGGGAAGAATTTGTTTTGATATCAGCCTCTTGTAATCCCAAATATAGCAGAACTCAGGTCAAGAAAGGCAGTGCTAAATAACACTCAGAGTTCTAGTGCATTTCATACTGGTTTTTATCAAAGCAGTTCAATTACCTCATGGGGGTACAACTGTTTCAATCAACTTCTGGAGCAGGTAACAGACAAGGCTGTATTGCTCACCTGCAGTATAGTCTGAAGCGAGGCCTCAGAAGTACACGACTATGCTGCCTGTCAGGGATCCTAGTAGAGGTTTCTGATTTATGACTACTGGTCATAGCAAGATTAGAAGGTTGAATAGCAAGAGGGCCTTGGCGTTATTAAATGTAGAAGTCTCCAGGAGGGTATCAACTTTCAGTTGCGGTGAAACTGTAATATATAATTCTGGACAAGATGCTAAATACATCCATTTCCATTTGGAGAATCACTGTCCAGAATAAAGTCTTAAGCATAAAGGAGAAGCAGAATGCCAAACTACTAAACTAGGAAGTAATGACAGATGCATGTAAAGAGCGGTGTGAAGATTGGCTGAACAGAATTACAAATCATTTGGCAGATAAAATAGTATTTTATTTGTGTATTTAGCTTCTTGCTGTCAGGGCTGGGCTCTCAGCATCTCTCTCTGTGCTCAGGCTGCTCAGCTGTAGGATGTTGTCAGCACTCATGGTTTCCACAGTGGCTCACCTGGTGACCATTTCCTGATAGTCAGTCCCGCCTACAGCCAGCCCCTTCTGGCTTTTTAAACTGCCTTATTCATCCCTTTCGTGCCTTTGCCTTGGTCAACATATCTGGAGATTCTCTGCTGTGTTCCTGTGAAACACTTTGCCCGGCTGATGTCCCATCTGGTTCCTGTTGCTGTTGTTCTGCCTCCGACTATGCTGATCTTTGGCTTTCCATTTACAAACTTTTCTAACTACTCACATTAGCTTCCGATCCTGGCTTATGTTTTGACTACATTTACTGATCTGTACCATTTTTACCATTACATTAAAAGGTGTGATTTTTACTGCATTTTCTGTCTCAGTCTGATTCATGGTTCCTGACACTTGCCTAGCGGTATGCTTTAATTTCATGGGGGAAGGATCTTACAGGAATTTATGGTAAAATAAAGTAATCCTTCATGTATAGAAGGAGAACTATTTTCATATACAAAGAACTGACAAAAAAATAATAATAGGCATCTACTACTGTCTGTGTTATTGATACTTGAGGATTCAAAGTGAAATAACGCAATGCATTACCAGTGCTACAAGCCTGCTTCTCTCACAGATTCCAGGTAGATATGGGTAGGCAGCCACCTCTTCACCTTTCACACAGGAGCTCAACCAGTGATAGATGCTTGGTGGCTCGGCAGTAAAAAATGAAGGATAACTCATTAAACCAATCTCAGCTGCAAGGGAAATATGAAAAACAGAATAAATGTATAAATGTTAATGCATGTTACAATTTTTTTTTAAGCCCTCTTGGACAACATGGGATGGTTTTACAATCATTATCCAATAGCCATAAACTTGACAATTGAAAAAGCATTGCTTATTTGATGAACAAAGCCCTGGCTGTCAGCGGAGTATTGTTACATCCAGATCTACATCTAGAACTACACCAGTAACCCAAACAGCTGATAATTCACTAAAGTCACTCAACTTCTATTCATGATGCTCATGGTAGTCTATTCGCAGGGGCACCATACCTGTATGAACATCTGTCAAAAGACACGCTTCCTCGAAAGAGACAAGAATGCACAGGTTATCTGGGCATTATGATTTCCCCTGCTCCATCCAACTATTTTGCTTTAAACCTAGTCCCCTTGTTCCAAAAACAAAATAAAAGTTTGGGCCAATCTCCCCTTATCCCTGGTGACACTAATTAATCTTTTCAAAGTTAAACTGTTGCCTGTTTTTTTATATGTGCTCAGACACTCCCCCTGTCTGGATCCCTAAGAAGTACTTTCAGCTTACTAATTCTAGTCTGGCCTCTTTTCTGTGGGGCTCGCAGCCGTCGAGGTTTAGATTAGTGCTACTGCAGCGGCCCTGGTTTAGCCAGTCCCGATATTTACAAATATTTTTTGGCTGCTATGCCGACGCATACACATAACTGGCTGATTGCAGATGACTCTAATGCCACTGTGGTATTGGAGGTATCCTGCTTGGGCTGCTACGAGGCATTGATAAACCTTTTATGTCACGGCCCCACTGCTCCTCTTCCCTTGACAATAGTGATAAAAGCTGTATTAAGAACTTGGTCGATGGCTCGGGTAGAACAGTGTATTTCCCCTGGGCATATCTCCTAATATACCCTGTTATGGTTTAACCCGATGTTGTCGGAATTTGTCTCCATACCTGATCCACATGTTTGGACAGTAAAGAGTATCAAATACCTTGATCAGATTTGTACAGGGGGGGAGCTGAAGACCTTTGATAGTTTGAAGCAGTAGTATGAGCTCCCTAATGTGTATCTATTTAGATACTTACAGATTAGGCATGCCTGTCGCACCCAGTTTGCCACACAACCGATTACCCTCTATGCACCGGCCCTTGAGACTCTACTCAGAGATGAGACTTTAGGTAAGCCCCTATCAAACATCTATAAATAACTACTTCCTTTCATTCATAAGGGACTCGAGGCTTTCAGAACCAAATGGCTAGTAGACTTCCCAGAGATGGATGAGGAGGACTGGAAATAAATGTTCTTTTTGCAGCTAGTCTCTGCCAGAGACAGGCTAATACAGTTTAAAATTCTCCACAGAATCTACCTTACCCCTGTACACCTACACAGAATATATGCTTCTGTCACCGCTGATTGCTGGCGGTGTATAGCAGACTTCATCCACAGTTTTTGGCGGTGTCCCCATATTCACACATTCTGGATGGCTGTGGTCTTCCTCATTCTTTCAGTGACCACTATTCATGTGTCGCTGATGATGAATGTTTGTCTGCTGGGGCTGGTAGACTCTCTAGCTTATCACAAAGCCGATAGAACCGTTCTCAGGATATTTTTGATTATGCCAGGAAGGCTTTTGTGCTCAAATGGAAATCCCCAGCTGCCCCCACTCTCAGCTTTTGGAAAAGTTAGTCAATTTGACTGTGTCATTGTATAAGGCCACCTATTTATCAAGGGGATGTCCCAAAAAATTCAATAAGAGTGTGGGATATTTGGGTCGACACTCCTTCCACTACTGCAGACACTGACTCTAAATTACCATAACTTCTACACATTACTTTGGTGTTTCGGGTGAAACTTGGAGAGTGCCTCCTCTATCCTACTGACATCATCAGAGCGCGCCCGGCTTCTGATTGGTTGGTTACCGCTCTCTACGTTCCTGCAGAGCCATCCACCTACAGCCACGGAGTTCCCCGCACACATGCGGCTTCATCTACCGATCCACACGTAGGCTGGGTCCTGGAGGAGTTACCTGCCCGCAAGTGATCCCTGCAAGCCCTGTGTTCCGAGCACCACGCATCACAGTCACCAGCCATGACATCCCTCAGATTACAGGTTGGTGCCTTGGAGCAGCTGCTCATTTTTCATCTATAGTGACCCCTGTTCACCCTGGGCTCTCTGTACCACGCTCCATACCCTTTCCCACCAGCTGCCTAATCTCTTGAGAACAGGTTTACCAGCCACTACATCGCCATCCCCCACTCCACCTATTACTGGTGGTCAGTTTCTGGATCGATAGGAGCCCCCTGGGGACCCATACTACTAATCATGGATTGATGTTAACAAGCCTTGACTCTGTAGTGCTACTATTGCTGCTGTTAACATACCACATCGCCAATTGTGTGCATTTTAGCGATTTTATTATGTGCTATATTTATGCATTTTATCTTACACAAGACTATAAAGTTTTATGCTATATCCATTGAGCGCTGCTTTTGTGTTTTTCTTGCCTCCTCTATCCTATCCTTTGTTAGGTTTGACCCTGGCTTCTCTGAGCCCTAGCATACTTTGAAGGCTCCTATGTGGTTGATGAGCGTACTATTATTTAGTTGGTAGTTCGAGTATACACCTTGTGTTTTTTGTGCGATTTACCTATGTACAGTACCGAGCCTGGGAATGCCCACTAGGGCTCTGTTAAATATGCTAAATTTTCAAACTGAATAAAAATAAATAAAAAAAGAATGCGCAGGTTGATGTTAACATGTTTTGAGGAATATTTCTATTTTAAGAGATGTAAAAATACTCATGTGCTGCCAATTTCACCTAAATCGAAACTATTGAAAATCCACTATTAAATCACCTACCAAATGCAGAAATCATAAACATAAAAAAACTACCAAGACTATTGGGCCACACACCAACATATTTATTTTAGGTTATACCCTACATTGGGGTTTAAATACAGTGTAGGCAGCTATACTCGCTGAGGGATCCACAGCATTGAATTAATACAATTCAAAACAATGCAGACTAAAATAAAGACATGACGCCTAAGTGACCTTCTGAATTTTTGTAAACAAGCCTATTGTTAATGCAATCATAATTCTACAAGCTTTGTGTTACTTCTGATAAATATACCAAAAGGTCAACACAGGCTCTTGCCATTCTGCAACAAGACTGAAAACATTTTTGAAAATAAACTGCATCAAGAAATAATTCAAGATTTCTATTTTACATGATTAACTAACAAGAAGTGGAAACAAAGAAAACTATATATCAAGTCTAACTATGTGAAAGATTGACAAAAAAATAGGATTTTTGTACTCACCGTAAAATTCGTTTCTCTGGCATCCATGGACTGACACAGCGTGTCTTTTACACCTTTACACGTGGGTTATGTCCCTGCTTGCAGGAGAAGACCTAGGCAGAATGTGAGATGTTATACATACATTCTAAACAGCCAGAGCTGAACAGCCTCGCCCAGGGGGGCGGTCCCTCCGGACATAACCCTCCCACTGCAGTCAGCAGACCTCAGTTCGTAACAAAGCAGTACAAACTTAAAAGGAAGGGTGGGTGCTGTGTCAGTCCATGGATGCCAGAGAAACGGATTTTACGGTGAGTACAAAAATCCTATTTTCTCTTGTCATCCATGGACTGACACAGCGTGTCTTTTACACCTTTACACGTGGGATGTCCCAAAGCAGTGTCAAGAGGGATGGGAGCAGTATAAATGGAAAACCAAAAACTTCACTCCAAACAAGGCAGAGCTCCTCAACGGAGGAGTTGCAACATCAAACAGTGGGCCTGCAACACCTTGCGGCCGAAGGAAGCATCCGAAGATGCAGCCACATCAACCTTATAAAACGTAGAAAAGGTATGAACAGACGACCAGGTCGCCGCCTTGCACACTTGTGTAACCGACGCTTGATGTCAGAAAGCCCAGGAAGCACCAATTGCCCTAGTGGAATGTGCCGTAACCGGAAAGGGAGGCGCCCGCCCCTTGAGAGCATAAGCTTGAATGACGGTTTGTCTGATCCACCTAGAAATGGTGGCAGACGAAACCGCTTGGCCCTGTTTTGGACCAGAGACAGCCACAAATAGTGAGTCAGACTTCCGAATAGAAGCAGTAGCAGACAGGTACACCCGCAAGGCTCGTACCACATCCAAAGTGTGAAGCGCAAACTCTCTGGGATGCGATGGGTGAGGACACAAGGACGGGAGGACAATGTCCTGATTTAAGTGGAAGGCCGAGACCACCTTTGGCAGAAAAGAAGGTCGCGGACGTAACACTGCCTTATCCTTATGGATGACCAAAAGGGGCGACTTGCAGGACAAGGCCGCCAATTCAGACACTCGTCTAATGGAAGTAATGGCCACCAAGAAGGCCACCTTCTGAAACAAAGTCAAGAGGGGAATATCTCTAATATTTTCAAAGGGAGGTTCCTGGAGAACCGAGAGCACCAAATTCAGAACCAACGGGGGGAGAGGAGGCTCGACAGGGGGGAGCACATGGCGAACCCCCTGCACAAAGGTGCTAACCAAGGGATGACCCGCCAGCGGTCGCTGAAAGAAGATGGCCAAGGCCGAAATCTGACCCTTAATGGTACTCAAAAGCGAGCTTTTGGGTCACGCCACGCTGCAGAAAATGCAGGATTCTGGGAACGGAATACGTTCGTGGGCACCAGTCCAGCTCTTCGCACATGGCGATGTAAGCTCTCCAAGTACGGTGATAGATCTTTCTGGAGGAAGACTTCCGTGCCCCTAACATGGTCGAAATGACCGACTCCAAGAGACCTCGGTCTCTCAGCACCTGGCTTTCAATAACCATGCCGTTAAAGCCAGAGACTGAAAAGCAGGATGAAATATAGGACCTTGAGACAGAAGGTCCCCCCGTATTGGTAACCACCAGGGAACGTCCGCGACGAGACGTACCAGATCGGCGTACCAGTGACGCCGAGGCCAATCCGGAGCAATGAGGATCACCAGAATTCCCTCGGTCGCTACCCTGCGGAGCAGGCGAGGGAGCAACTGCAGCGGAGGATAAACGTATATCAGGTGATACTGACCCCATGGGGCCACCAACGCATCCGAGGCATCCGCCCAGGGATCCTTGGATCTGGCCACAAACCTTGACACCTTGCGATTGAGTCAAGAGGCCATCAGGTCTACATCCGGCGTGCCCCACCGTCTGCAAAGGAGTTGAAAGACCTCCGGGTGCAAGGACCACTCTCCCTGGTCCAGCGTCTGGTGACTTAGATAGTCCGCCTGCCAATTGTCTACGCCCGGAATGTAGACGGCCGACAGAGCCCACCTCAGGATGCGGGCGACCTCGGAAGCCGCAGCTGAGCTCCGAGTCCCCCCTTGATGGTTGACATACGCCACTACTGTGGCGTTGTCCGATTGGATCCTGATGGAGTGACCCTGTAATTTCTCCGACCATGAGGAGAGGCACAGTCCGATTGCCCGTATCTCCAGCACATTGATCGGTAAGAGGGCTTCGTCCGGAGTCCAAAGCCCTTGGGCCGACAGGACTCCCCCCCCCAGCCCGTCAGGCTGGCGTCCGTCGTGATCACCGTCCATTGGATGGGGAGGAACGACTTCCCGGACCGAAGAGCCGGGGACCTCAACCACCACATCAGGGACGCCCTGACCAGGTGACTCACCTGGATCTGAAGATCCAAGGACAATGGGGATTTGTCCCAAGTGGACAAGATCTCCTTTCTGTAAAGCCCTGGTGTGCGCTTGGGCATAAGGAACGGCCTCGAAGGAGGCCACCATGAGTCCCAGGACTCTCATGCAAAAGCGGATTGACGACCATTTTCGGGACGTCAGCACCCGTACTGCAGACTGAAGTGTCAGTAGTTTGTCTGGAGGTAGGAAGACTCTTGCCTCCAAGGAGTCCAGAATCAGACCTAGATACTCCAGACGCTGAGTCGGGACTAGAACCGACTTCTGAACGTTCAGGAGCCACCCAAACTCCCTGAGGGTTTGACTGACGATAGTCACACTTTCTTCCAATTCTGAGCCACTGTCTGCTCTTAGAAGAAAATCATCCAGATAGCCCACGATAGCAATGCCTCGCTGTCTCAGCAAAGCTAGGACCGGAGCAAGCACCTTGGTGAACACCCTCGGTGCCGAGGCTAGGCCGAAGGGAAGAGCCACAAATTGATAGTGGACTTCGCCGACCGCAAAGCGCAGAAACTTCTGGTGGCTTGCGCAGATCGGAACATGCAAGTAGGCGTCCTTGATGTCCAAGGATGCCAGAAAATCCCCTTGATGGAGTGTAGCGATCACCGTGCGAATGGATTCCATGCGGAATTTTTGCACCTTCACGAAGGCATTCAGGGCCTTGAGGTCCAGGATTGGCCGAACCCCGTCCTTTTTTGGAACAACAAACAGATTCGAGTAGAAACCCTGAAACCTCTCCTGGGACGGAACCGGCACAATTACTCCGGACCCGATCAAATCCTGTACAGCCCCCAAGAGGGCTGCCCGACGGGCAGGAAGGAGAGGGAGATTTGAGGGAAAGAATTTGTCTGGGGGCCAGGAGCGGGACTCTATTCTGTATCCTGAGGTGACCACCTCGCACACCCACCGGTCGGAGATCCGGGAGGTCCACCGATCCGTGAACCTGCGAAGACGTCCCCCCACCCCAGAGACGGGCGGGGGCAAGACTTCACGCGGAGGCGGGCTTGGGAGCCGGCTTGTTCGGCTTACGCACCCAGGGGCGCTTGTGCCCGCCAGCCGCACTGTTGTCAGTCTGGGATGGCTTACCCGTGGACTCTGACGGACGAAAAAAAACCTTTTTTGCTGGAAAGGAAGGACCCGGTTTACGTCGGGCCTCCTTACCCTTGATAGTTTGAGGAAGGAGAGTGCTTTTACCTCTCGTGACATCCTTGATGATGTCATCCAGAGCAGCACCAAAAAGTCTACCACCCTTTAAAGGTAGATCCGTCAGGAGCTTCTTAGAGGCTAGGTCAGCAGACCAGCATTTCAACCAGATAAGACGACGCAATACCACCGCCGAGACAGAGGCCCTGGATATTAAAGGAGCCGCGTCCAACGTGGCGTCGCACACATATATCAGACCCTGCACCATCTGGTGGGCCAGAGCAATAGTGTCTGGAGGAAGGTTATGCTCCTGCACAGTTTGGTGCAACATTTTTGCCCATTCCGTGAGTGTCTGAGACACAAGGGTCGCCGCTACTACGGGCCGTAGGGCGGATCCCAACAAGGCGAACATGGCTCTACTCACCACTTCTGACCTCCTGTCAGTGGGGTCCTTAAACGCAGGAGTCCCCTCCATCGGGAGAGTGGTGGCCTTGTTTAAACGGGCGACTGGAGGGTCGACCACCGGGGGAGAAGCCCACTTTTTAAGCAGGGCGTCTTCAAAGGGGTATCTAATAGACAAACGCCGCGGGACCATGAAAGTCTTCTGCGGCTTTTCCCAGACCTGGTCAATGAGCTGGTCAAAGAAAGGTACATATGGAAAAACCTTTTTAGAAGGCTTGGTCTTAAAAGAACCAAAGGAGACTGTATTTAGCTTGAGAGTGTCCCTCACAGCATCAATGAGTTCACTAACAAGCGCCCTGTCATTTACTGACTCAGAACTGGAGTCTTCCTCACAAGGAATGTCCTGTTCAAAACCATCCAAATATTCAGAGCTAGGGTCCTGAGCAGCAATAGCTAGGCCCATATCTGAATCAGAGCACTCCCCTTGTGGAGATAAAGTGGGGAGAGGGCGCTTTTTTGCTCCCTTGTGCTCACACACAGCTTCCATTCTGGTCAGAAATGATTCCAGGACTGCCGACAACTGGTCCATAGGGACCGCAGGTGCTGGAGCACTGGCTGCTGCCTCTGGCATGTGAGGGGAAGCTGGTGACTCCGACTCCATAATGTCCCTCTCTGAGACCACCCACAGGCTGTGCTGACTGAAGTAGGGGAATGCCCAGGGAACCCACCAACCTGACCAGGATCGCTCGGTTCCGCTGCCCTGTCTCTCTGCGCCGCGCTGCTCAGGAGAGAGTGTGAGGAGATTCGCGCCGTTCCCAGCGGCGCTAGAGGCCAAACTAGTGCTAGAAAACCGTGCGGCTACAAGAAAATGGCCGCCGCAATGTGCTCCGGTGGACCACGGCAAGATGGCCGCCAATGTAAAAAAAAACAGCACACACAATAAACATGGCGCCGAACGGCGCCCAGGCCCCTCACATCCAAAAACAAACAGCCCCAGCGAATGCAGAGCAGCATGAGCCCCCCCCCCAGGACAGTATGGCCCCCAGGCACCCCACACAGTACAGCGCCAGCACTAGTGAACAGAGAGTGACATTAAAAAACACAGGGGGAGACAGGGAAATCCCCCACACAAGAAACACACAGCATGTACTCACCTGCAGCCAGGAGAGACTACTTACCCATCCCCTGAGGGACCCACTGGTGTGTTTCTGACAGAACTATCACAGTGCGGTACTGAGTAGCTGTCGGCCCGGTCCACCGCGAAAGATACAGCCGGACTGTTCTATCTTGAGAGGACCGCGGAGCTGGAAGCCCACCGGCCACCCCTGGAGTCGTGGGGCATGTCGTGAACTGAGTCTCACGCACACAAGGCGAGGATCAGCACGCTCGATGGTCGGACAGGGAAGACTACGAGGATATCTTGTACCCAACCTGTTGCCCAGCCGACAGTTGATAGAAGATCTCAAAAGAATAAAATAGGAAAAAATTCCAAAAGGAATAAAAATAGGTCAGGAGACTGGCTCCTGAGAGAGCCACGTCTTCTCCTTCTGCTAGGCAGAAAAAAACTGAGGTCTGCTGACTGCAGTGGGAGGGTTATGTCCGGAGGGACCGCCCCCCTGGGCGAGGCTGTTCAGCTCTGGCTGTTTAGAATGTATGTATAACATCTCACATTCTGCCTAGGTCTTCTCCTGCAAGCAGGGACATAACCCAGGTGTAAAGGTGTAAAAGACACGCTGTGTCAGTCCATGGATGACAAGAGAAAAACTACCGGTATCTAAATTTTGTTGTTCCATTCAACTTACCTTGCTCTTTATTTCAATCTGATGTTATTACATTTTGCCATTTTAAACAAGTTACAATAAATCATAATTACAATACAATTCATGTTATTGTGTATATTATAATGGTTGTTATGATTACAGTATAAAAACATTAGAAACAAAGATATTGACATAGTATATATAAGTGAGTGATGTTGAATAATAAAACCAGGAATTCAATACCAGTGACAAGATTGAACATGTAAATAGGTCAGCCCATAAGATGTGGTGCACAAAGGATGGAATTGTGCCATAATAGGGGTATGAAGATTGTGGACTGTGTAGGTATGGTGGGAAGGGTATTTACAGGTAGAGGATAGTGGTAAAGGTGAACAAAAAATAGGATTTTTATAACAGCTTACCTGTAAAATCCTTTTCTTGGAGTACACCACGGGACACAGAGCTAGTCATTACATAATGGGTTAAGGGTCACCAGCGGTGATTGGACACTGGCACAACCAATGGAAGACAGTTCCCCTCCATATAACCCCTCCCATCAGGGAAGTACCTCAGTTTTGTAGCAAAGCAGTAAGGTTCCCATAAGAAGGGGGGGACCTCTGTGTCCCGTGGTGTACTCCAAGAAAAGGATTTTACAGGTAAGCTGTTATAAAAATCCTATTTTCTTTATCGTACACCACGGGACACAGAGCTAGTCATTACATAATGGGACGTCCCAGAGCAATGCTCATATGAAGGGGGGGAGACACAGATCAAAACAGGCCGCTTGCGGACCAGAAGCCCTATACTGCTGCCTGCAGCACACTTCACCCAAAGGCGGAATCCTCATGTCCTTTCACATCTATTTGATAGAATTTGGAAAATGTATGGACTGAAGACCAAGTTGCAGCTTTACAGATCTGAGCCATCGAAGCCTGGTGGCGCACTGCCCATGAAGCACCTATCGCCCTGGTAGAGTGCGCCTTAACAGGAAAAGGAGGAGTCCTGTTCTTTAAACCATAAGCTTGAATAATTACTTGTCTAATCCACCTGGAAATGGTGGATTTTGATACCGTCTGGCCCTTCTTGGGCCCATCTGGTAAAATAAACAAAACATCTGTTTTACGTATCTGAGCGGTTGCTTGCAGATACACCTTTACCGCTCTCACTAGATCTAGAGAGTGTAATAATTTTTCCCCCGCCGTCCGCGGGTTTGGAAAAAAGGAAGGCAGAACAATGTCTTGATTCAAGTGAAAAGCCGACACCACCTTAGGTAGAAAAGCCGGATGGGGTCGTAGTACGATTTTGTCCTTGTGACAAATTAGATAAGGCTCTTTACAAGAAAGAGCTGCTAGCTCTGATACTCTCCTAGCAGAAGCTATAGCAATCAGAAAGGCCAACTTCCTACTCAATATAATTAAAGGAATATGGCGAATAGGTTCAAAAGGTTGCTTTTGCAACACTGACAATACCAAATTCAAATCCCATGGACACAAGGGAGTCCTAACTGGAGGATTTATCCTCAGTACCCCCTTAATGAATGTCCGAACTAGGGAGCGAGATGCCAATGGTCTCTGAAAGAAGACTGATAGCACCATCAAAGGGCAAATATCGGCTCTAAGGGCTAAATTCATATCCACTCCTAACTGGCAAAAAGCAAGAATCCTACTTATTTCATATTTCTGAGGATTCCAACATCTGGATTCACACCAGAAACGTATGCTCTCCCGACTCTATGATAGATGAGTCTGGAGGCTGGCTTTCTAGCATTAATGAGCGTAGAAAGAGCCGGACCAGAGACCCCTCTCTTTTTAAAAATGTGGGTCTCAGCAGCCAGGCCGTCAACTTTAGCCTTTGTAAGGAAGGGTGGAATACTGGACCCTGTGACAGCAGGTCGTGTCGAAGTGGAAACTTCCAGGGCCTTCCTATCGCCATTTTTACAATCTCGGCGTACCAAGGCCTCCTGGGCCAGTTTGGGGCCACTAGGATTACTGGTATTCCCTCCTCCTTGATCCTGCGAAGCAGTCTTTGTAGAAGAGGGATCGGAGGGAATGCATAGATCAGTGAGAACTGATTCCATGGAGTTATTAGAGCGTCTGTATTATTAGAGCGTCTGTCCCGTAGGCTAGAGGATCTCTCGTTCTGGACACAAAGTTGTCCAATTTCTTGTTGAACCTGGCAGCTAGCAGGTCTACATCTGGGTTTCCCCATCTCAGACATATGGCCTGAAAGATCTCGGGGTGAAGAGACCACTCTCCTGGTAGCAGCTGCTGACGACTCAGGTAGTCTGCTTGCCAATTTTCTATCCCTGGAATGAAGATTGCAGAAAGGCAAGGTACATGCTCTTCTGCCCATGCCAGGATCCGGTTCACCTCTCTTTGGGCTGCCCGACTGCGGGTGCCTCCTTGGTGATTGATGTAAGCTACTGCAGTAGCATTGTCGGATTGAACCCGAACTGGGTAGCCCTGTAACCTGTATGTCCAGGTTTTGAGGGCTAGATATACCGCCCGGATCTCTAGCCCATTGATGGGCAGGATCCCCTGAGTCTTGGCCCAGGTTCCCTGGGTAGAAGCCTCCTCGAATACTGCACCCCAGCCCGATAGGCTGGCATCCGTAGCTACCACCTTCCAGGCCACTGGGAGGAAGGACTTTCCCTTCCGTAAATTCCTGGCTTCTAGCCACCAATCGAAGCTGTGGCGTACTTGTGAGGACAGGCGCATGGGTATATCCAGAGCTTGGCTCTTCCTGTTCCAGGAAGCTAAAATATTGCCTTGAAGTAGTCTCGAATGAAACTGGGCGTAAGGGACCGCCTCGAAGGAGGCTACCATCTTTCCCAATAGTCTCATGCAAAAGGCGAATAGACGGCCTCTTGTTTGCTTTGACCTTGTGGATCAGGTCTTTCAGAGACTGTATCTTCGGTTCTGGCAGGTATACCCTGTTTTGGGCTGTATCTATGATCATGCCCAGGTACACTAGCACTGGCGAAAAAACGGAGGTACTTCCCTGATGGGAGGGGTTATATGGAGGGGAACTGTCTTCCATTGGTTGTGCCAGTGTCCAATCACCGCTGGTGACCCTTAACCCATTATGTAATGACTAGCTCTGTGTCCCGTGGTGTACGATAAAGAAAAGGAAGTGACGGAAAAAGGGAGGGAAAGGGAACAGCAGGGAGAGATCACCACTTGGTTGTTGAGAGGGAAGAAGGGGATTGTTAGGAGAAGAGAGAAAAAAAAAGTTGGGGTATTCCCTTCCTATCATCTTATCTCTACCATGGTCATGTCTAAAGTGAGGCAAGGAATTTATTTTGATAGAACATCTTGCAACTTTTGATAATGTCTAAACAATGACTATGCAGTGCGCATGAATGTCATATCCTTTGGCAGTTAGAAGGAAGTTAATTTCCTATTATGAATCTGGGAGACAAGGAGCCATTTACCTTAATTTTAGCATAAGAGGAGGAATAAAGTGCTAAAATTTTGCTTATGAGATTACGTCCCAAACCTAATTGTAAGAGCGTTTGTTGTAAGGAAGAGCTAGCTCACCCTGTTGAAAGCCTTATCTCCATCTACAGATATAAAACTCAAGAATATCGATTTGCACTATCAGCAGTAAAGTTGTCCCTGTCTTCTGAACTATGTACTTGGTGGATAATTTGGGGGAAAACCCTTTTTGCTATTCACACATTTTTTTTTTTACAAAATTTGGATCTTTGTTGTACCAGTTTATCTGTAAATATCTGTGCTGAAATATCATTAAAGCGGAGTTCCACCCAAAAGTGGAACTTCCGCTCATCGGATTCCTCCCCCCCTCCGGTGCCACAATTGGCACCTTTCGGGGGGAGGGGGGACAGGATACCTGTCAAATACAGGTATCCTTTCCCACTTCCTAAAGTCCGGCCGCGGCCGTGATGTCACCGCGGGGCTCCCTCCTCCTCATCCCCTGGCCGCCGGGCTAATAGGAGAGAGGAGCGGGCCTCGCGCATGCGCAGTAGGGTTCCCGGCGTGAAACCAAAAGGCTACACTCCTGGGTTCCATTACCCACAATGGCGACGGAAGCACCCGACAGCTGATAGGAAACATTAGCTGTGGTGCCGAAATCGAGGGACTGCAGGACAGGTAAGTCTCCATTTATTAAAAGCCAGCAGCTGCAGTATGTGTAGCTGCTGGCTTTTAAATATTATTTTTTTCCCGTCACAGGCCGGAAAACCCCTTTAATTATTATTCAGCAATTCTGAGATCATTGCCGATATGTCAACTAAGGTTTCTGGTGTTGAGGTTTCCTTATGTTCTAGAGCAGTGTTTCTCAACTCCAGTCCTCAAGGCTCCCCAACAGGTCATGTTTTCAGGCTTTCCATTATTTTGCACAGGTGATTTGATCAGTTTCACTGCCTTAGTAATTACCACAGCGGTTTCATCTGAGGGAAATCCTAAACACTTGCCTTGTTGGGGCGACATGAGGACTGGCATTGAGAAACACTGTTCTAGAGAGTGAAACGTAAGTAAGGTGTCAAAAATACTCTAGTGCTCGGATGAATAAAAGTGCCCATATGGACTTACTTTAGAGCAGGGTTTTTCAACCTTTTTACATTGGAGGAACCCTTGTCAAAAAATGTGAGATCTCTGGGAAGTCCTGAAAATGTTTTTCAGATCTAAATGTTTTTCAGATCTACAGCTCACAGAACATTGGATCTGATTAGCGAGCTGTAGATAGAACGATAATTTTTGTAGCAATAGCATTATATAAGGGTTTCTCAATTGGAATTTTGCAGAAAGTCCGCAGGGGGTCTGCCGCAAATCAACATTGCGGCTGATGTACAGTACAGTATATCCAGCCAATGTTGTTTTCAGTGCACACCGACAGTGAGTACTGTCAGAGTGCATTGATACCTGATGCTTCCTCTGTAGTTGCAGCTTCTGTGAACTCAGAGGGCAGTGCTGGGAGGGGGGGAGAGTTCGGGAGCACATCGCTGAAGCAGGAGGTAAGATGCAGTGTATGGCAGCGCCGAATGTAGACTGTGGAGAGAGGGAGCCGAGAGCAGAAGCATGTGGCTGAAATAGAAGGTGACATCCTGTGTATGGCAAATTTGAATGCAGACTGCAGAGTGGGGGAGCAGAGAGAAGGAAAACGTGGCTGGATCAGACTGAATATAGCTGAAGGTGAGACCATAATAACTTTATATTATGGCATAACATAAAGCTATTATTATCTCACCTCCTGCTACATTCAGTCTGATCCAACCACATGCTTCCACTCACTGAAGTCTGCATTCAGTGGTGCCATAGACAGTATGTCACCTTCTGCTACATTCAGCCTCGGGGTCCTGCTCTCTGCTCCCTCTCTCCGCAGTCTGATTTCAGCACTGCCATACAGAGCATCTTACCCCATTCACAGCATGTCACCTGCTGCCTCAGCAACCTGATCCCGCTCTCTCCTCTCCCTCCCAGCACCACTCTCTGAGCTCACAGGGAATGACTTTGTCCTGATTGACTGCCATGACTTTCCTCCAATAGTATTATGTTGCAGCAATACAATCACTTCTGTTCCATGAGGAAAAGAGATTTTGAGCCAGTGCAAAGATCTGGCCACCAGGAGTGTGCTTCAGCAATGTGCTCCTGCTCTCTCCACTCCTGGTGCCACCCTCTGTGTTCACAGGAGCTGGAACTACAGAGGAGGCATCTAGAATCAATATCAAATCAACTCACTGTCAGTGTGCATTGAAAACATTGGGCAGATATACATCTGCCACAATGTTGATGTGAGGCAGAAACCCCTGGGGACTTCTCACGAAACCCTGAGAAACAGCGCTTTAGAGCCTTCCCCTGATGTGGTAGCAGGAACAGGTCATGTGTGTGGTCTGCTAGAAAAGTATTGATTGGGTCGGTGACAACTTGGGGGCAAGTAAGGTCACCTTGCTCTTTAAATGAGTTTTGTAGGTAAAATTTTAAAACTCTTTCAGGAATTTTCTAAAGGAACAGAACTTAAAGTGTGTTCAAAAATTGGGAGGGGGGGGATTGGGATTTTTTACGGTGCAATCAATGAGATAGAAGAGATGAGAGGAAGATTAATTATGAGTAAAAAATTACTTTTTATTTAACATATAACATAAAAATCGATCTCAGGTAATCGCAGGTTTACATAAAGAAAAACTAAAGTGGTTATATGCAGTTTGGAGAGTGGTCACAATTAGCAAGTCATAAACAAGTAAAGAGCAAAGAACTGGTCGCATCAACCCGACATGTTTCGCTTTGATAGCTTCTTCGGGGGTAGTGCGATAGTGCTCAAAAACTGGTATTGATAACTGTATAAACAGAAAATGATAAATAAATACATATTTACATATTTATTGCAAAAAAGAATAATCGTAGTAAATCACAATATTTTTGAAGAAAAAGAGTCAAGAACAGCATGCTTCAATCTAGGGGCCAATGCACTTACCCAATCATGGATCTCCAGCAAGTGAAACCACCAGAAAGTCCCTGGATCAGACAGAGGACCCCCGACAACAAGGGGTGTGGACTGTCCCTATTGATCACACAGGACAAAATAAGGAAACTGGATAATGAAAAGAGAATGAAAAAAGAGAAAGAGAAGATGAGATAAAATAAAATGAAATGAAACAAGAGTGAGGAGTGGGTTAAATGAGGGAGGGGGGAGGAAGAAGAAGGACAGAAAAGAGGGGAGAAAATAAAAAAGTAATAAAGAATAGGAATGAGTAATGTGATATAAAATAAATCCAAAGAAATATGATACAAATATGAAGGTATCACTTACTTAAAATCAACTGAAATGTGATTTGCAAAGGGGAAGAGGTCACAATGTTACTGGACTGGCTAAAAACAGCCATATAAGCCAGCAACAGTCGGAAACTATAACAGAAAACAGAAAATTGCAATGGATGGGAGCAAAAGAACAAAAGGAGAAATAAAATGAAATAGAGTAAAATAAATTAAAAAAATAAATAAATAAATGAAATGACAAATATAAAGGAATAGATTGAATAAAATTAAAAAGGGAAGAATGAGAAAATAAAATAATTAATTTTTTTTTTTTTTTTTCTCATTCTTCCCTTTTTAATTTTATTCAATCTATTCCTTTATATTTGTCATTTCATTTATTTATTTATTTTTTTAATTTATTTTACTCTATTTCATTTTATTTTTCCTTTTGTTCTTTTGCTCCCATCCATTGCAATTTTCTGTTATAGTTTCCGACTGTTGCTGGCTTATATGGCTGTTTTAGCCAGTCCAGTAACATTGTGACCTCTTCCCCTTTGCAAATCACCTTTTCAGTTGATTTTAAGTAAGTGATACATTCATATTTGTATCATATTTCTTTGGATTTATTTTATATCACATTACTCATTCCTATTCTTTATTACTTTTTTATTTTCTCCCCTCTTTTCTGTCCTTCTTCTTCCTCATTTAACCCACTCCTCACTCTTGTTTCATTTTGTTTTATCTTATCTTGTCTTTCTCTTTTTTCATTCTCTTTTCATTATCCAGTTTCCTTATTTTGTCCTCTGTGATCAATAGGGACAGTCCACACCCCTTGTTGTCGGGGGTCCTCTGTCTGATCCAGGGACTTTCTGGTGGTTTCACTTGCTGGAGATCCATGATTGGGTAAGTGCATTGGCCCCTAGATTGAAGCATGCTGTTCTTGACTCTTTTTCTTCAAAAATATTGTGATTTTCTTAAGATTATTCTTTTTTGCAATAAATATGTATTTATTTTTCATTTTCTGTTTATACAGTTGTCAATACCAGTTTTTGAGCACTATCGCACTACCCCTGAAGAAGCTATCAAAGCGAAACATGTCGGGTTGATGCGACCAGTTCTTTGCTCTTTACTTGTTTATGACTTGCTAATTGTGACCACTCTCCAAACTGCATATAACCACTTTAGTTTTTCTTTATGTAAACCTGCGATTACCTGAGATCGATTTTTATGTTATATGTTAAATAAAAAGTATTTTTTTACTCATAATTAATCTTCCTCTCATCTCTTCTATCTCATTGATTGCACCGTAAAAAATCCCAATCCCCCCTCCCAATTTTTGAACATATATTTTTCTGGGATGTGGTGCCAACCTATTTTGGTGTTTCACCTTGGTTTGGACAGAAACTTATGAGAACTTAAAGTGGTTGTAAAGGTTTGATTTTATTTATTTTTTTAAACAACAAACATGTCGAACTTACCTCCACTGTGCAGTTGGTTTTGCACAGAGTGGCCCCGATCCTCCTATTCTGGGGTCCCTTGGCGGCTGTCTCGGCTCCTCCCCGCAATAGCTAACCCCCTCTGGGAAGCTCTCTCCCGAGAGAGTTACCTTGCGGGAGCACTCCCTATCATACATGCTGCATCCATAGACACAGAGTGTATGACTCGGTCCCGCCCCCCCCGGCGGCCACGTCATTGCATTTGATTGACAGCAGCGGGAGCCAATGGCTGCGCTGTTATCAATCTATCCAATCAACGCCGAGAAGCAGTGGAGAAGAGGACGCCGGGGGATGCGTACAGCAGGTGAACGGGCTCAGGTAAGTAAAACGGGGGGGCATTAAGATGAAAAAACACAAATCTTTACAACCCCTTTAAGTCCGATTTGTATTTCATGCCCATTTTAGAAGAATATTTAAAAATGTTTATATGGCTCTCTACATCTGTCAGTCCCTGAGCTCATAATCCTGCTATCCTTGCTGATCCATGATAACGATACAATGTTTAACGTGGATGGAGGGGGGGGGGGGGGGACTGAAGAAAGATTTTGCAGACTATAGACAGAACAGAAACTCAAAGAGGAGAGAAGAGGAGAGGAGAGAGGAGGAGAGAGGAGACCTAGGGTTAGATTATATAAAGCCTGCTCACACTCTGAAGTTCTAAAAGCTGTTCTCTAGGAAAATGTTTTTTATGACTGCTTCTCGAATCAGAATATCCCCAAAACTTGCCAATTAGAAATGCCAATCAAAAATGTTTGGTTTCTGTCAGAGCTCTTACATAGTACCTTATTAATTTTGTTTCACACAGCTTGAAATAGTGTAATTGGCTCCCAGCATTGAATATCTGATGTCTGAAATGTTAGAATTATATTTTTGATAGTAACAAAGCAACATGTTATCAAAAATTTCTGCAATTTGACTACATTTTACTACATTATAATCAGTGATGGCTGAATTAGAAGAATCTGCACGTTGAATGGTTTGATTTTCCTGAACAAAGCAAATATATCTGTGGAGAGTCAAGCAATTCACAAAAACACACTATAGCAAATCGAGATTTCTCTTATTGTCTGCAGATAGAACAAACCATGAATATGCTTGGGCAGATCAAAATGCATATAGACCTGATTTGCAAATTCTTTTGCTCACTATGAACTGTAATGGAATGTTTTGTAAATTATTTTTGTAACCTTTATTACATACTAGATATATAATAAAAAAATGGTAATCAATACAAGCCGCCCTAGTGATTACCCCACCGCGCTGTTTTAACAGAAGAATACAGTGCATCAAATACTAGCAGCAGCCACTTTAAATATATATAACCCTGTGAAAAATATAGTCAACACACTAAAATAGAATGACAAACTATAAGTGGCGCTAAGTGAATATAACAATTATATTGGTATAAACTGTGAAAAAATAGTGAAATATACTTAAATCTTAAAAATGAACAAAAGGCATAAAGAAAAATTACAAAAAATGTGTATAGAGTGACAGCACAAATAAAGTCCATATAAGTGTATAGTGATAGTGTTCAAAATTAGATGATAATCTTCTTCTTTTCCACCACACCACAGTGTTCAAGTGAGTCAAACCCCCTTCAGATAGGACACTCACCGCAATGCAATGCCTTACACTCTCGTGTTTTGGCAAATGAGCAGACAGCACCTCTCAACTAGGTGGATTGGTTCCACATCCGATGCAGTGATCCTCAAACAGGCTCCACATAAATGCAAAAATAAATGCAAAGGATAGTGTAATACTGCAAAGTCAGTTTTATTGGTACTACAAAATCTTCAAATATTGCACTCACATGATAACCAGTAAAAGTAAGCCAAAATCACACTGCAACCGAATCCACAGCATTAACTTCACACTGTCACAACCAACGAATGATGGTCACGGCGGACCCAGGATCAGCGCAGGTCACAAAATAGTATATAAACCACTCTCTACCTGTCCTCTCCACTTGCGAACGCCGTTTCCAAAGGTGGCTGATAATAAAGTCTGTAACACACGGCACTCCACACACACTTGATCAGATTGTCAATAGCCTGCCGTGTAGCCACACCCCAAAGGTGGAAACGGCGTTCGCAAGTGGAGAGGACAGGTAGAGAGTGGTTTATATACTATTTTGTGACCTGCGCTGATCCTGGGTCCGCCGTGACCATCATTCGTTGGTTGTGACAGTGTGAAGTTAATGCTGTGGATTCGGTTGCAGTGTGATTTTGGCTTACTTTTACTGGTTATCATGTGAGTGCAATATTTGAAGATTTTGTAGTACCAATAAAACTGACTTTGCAGTATTACACTATCCTTTGCATTTATTTTTGCATTTATGTGGAGCCTGTTTGAGGATCACTGCATCGGATGTGGAACCAATCCACCTAGTTGAGAGGTGCTGTCTGCTCATTTGCCAAAACACGAGAGTGTAAGGCATTGCATTGCGGTGAGTGTCCTATCTGAAGGGGGTTTGACTCACTTGAACACTGTGGTGTGGTGGAAAAGAAGAAGATTATCATCTAATTTTGAACACTATCACTATACACTTATATGGACTTTATTTGTGCTGTCACTCTATACACATTTTTTGGAATTTTTCTTTATGCCTTTTGTTCATTTTTAAGATTTAAGTATATTTCACTATTACTTTTTTCACAGTTTATACCAATATAATTGTTATATTCACTTAGCGCCACTTATAGTTTGTCATTCTATTTTAGTGTGTTGACTATATTTTTCACATACTAGATATATAACAAAATTAAAGCAGACAATGGATTGGAGTCTAAAGAAATATAGACATGTTCTTTTCCCTCAGTCTTCATAGACTGGCACATACTGTATATTTGGCATAGTAAATGAGCAGAATATTCTCTATGACAAATGAGAGAGTGTCATGCAGAACTTACTTGGCTCTACATGACAATTCTGGTTGGAGTTCCTGAGGAAGGCTGGGAAATCTCTGAAGTAAAAATCCATGTAAGAGTGTAGATTTAAATCCCTAAAAACATCCAGAATAATAAGAACAGCATGAAAAGGACAGCAGGCACATACAAGTGTGTTTGATTAAGCAGTACAAAACACTTCAAAACAGCTATATTCGACATGCTTTTCTACCAATTAGTCCATTTGGGCACAGTCAGCTTCAGACAAGGACAGCTTTTCTATGGATACCAATGAGTTGAATGATATTACCGTATATACTCGAGTATAAGCCGAGATTTTCAGCCCTTTTTTTGGGCTGAAAGTTGCCCCCCTCCCACCCCCCCCTCGGCTTATACTCGAGTCAGCGAAATTTTTACATTGTAAATAGTACCTGTAAAGACGTTGTGGCTGCGGCGTCCATCGTTCGAATTCCGCGGTCTCTTCCTGTTCCTTCCGTGATAGGCGATTCTCATCAGACACTCTCCGCCTATCACGATCATTCTCTCATCCTCAGTTTCCCAGCAGACGTCTGTGATTGGCGGAACACCCAACACAGTGTCTGCTGGGAAACTGAGGATGAGAGAATGATCGTGATAGGCGGAGAGTGTCTGATGAGAATCGCCTATCACGGAAGGAACAGGAAGAGACCGCGGAATTCGAACGATGGACGCCGCAGCCGCAACTTCTTTACAGGTACTATTTACAATGTAAAATTATAGGATAGGAAACAGTGAGGATAGGAAACAGTGAGGATAGGAAACAGTGAGGATAGGAAACAGTGAGGATAGGAAACAGTGAGGATAGGAAACAGTGAGGATAGGAAACAGTGAGGATAGGGAACAGTGAGGATAGGGAACAGTGAGGATAGGGAACAGTAAGGATGGGAACAGTAAGGCATTGTTGACCCTCGGCTTATACTCGAGTCAGTAAGTTTTCCCAGTTTTTTGAGGCAACATTAGGTACCTCGGCTTATACTCGAGTCGGCTTATACTCGAGTATATACGGTAACTATTTACTGTATAAATTCTGTAAACAGCAATTTTTTCCTGATGACTATGCTTTAGCTCAATATGTTAAGCATACAAGTTACATTTTAATAAGTTCTGTTCACAATTTATGTTTTTTTTTTTTTTTTTCAGACTTGGCAATTATAACAATGTCTGTCAATTCGACATTTGTTTTATTAGTATAAAAGATAAAGGCAATGACTCTAATCAGACTCAGGAAAGAGAAAAGTACAGTGGGTATAGAAAAAAAATCACCCCCTTTAAAATAATCTCAACATCTTCAGAATTCGACCCTTCCTGATTAGGGATGAGTTTCGAGTTCGAGTCGAACTCAAGTTCGACTCGAACATTGCCTGTTCGCCGAACAACGAACAATTTGGGGTGTTCGCGGCAAATTCGAAAAGTCTATGGGAGAAATCTAAAGTGCTAATTATAAAGGCTTATATGCAAGTTATTGTCCTAAAAAGTGTTTGGGGACCCGGGTCCTGCCCCAGGGGACATGGATCAATGCAAAAATAAGTTTTAAAAACTGCAGTTTTTTTAGGAGCAGTGATTTTAATAATGCTTAAAGTGAAACAATAAAAGTGAAATATTCCTTTAAATTTCATACCTGGGGGGTGTGTATGATATGCATGTAAAGTCACGCATGTTTCCCGTGCTTAGAACTGTCCCTGCACAAAATGTCATTTTTGAAGGAAAAAATTTCATTCAAAAGTCACTCGCGGCTATAATGAATTGTCGGCTTTTATCAATACATAGAAAAGTCATTCATAAAAAAAAAAAAAAAAAAAAAAAAGTGTGGGGGTTCACCCTAAATATCCATACCAGGCCCTTCAGATCTGGCATGGATTTTAAGGGGAACTCCACCCCAATTTTTTTTAAAAATGGCGTGGAGTCCCCCCAAAAATCCATACCAGACCCTTATCCGAGCACGCAACCTGGCCGGCCGCAGGAAAAGAGGGGGGGACGAGAGAGCGCCCCCCCTCCTGAACCGTACCAGGCCACATGCCCTCAACATGGGGAGGATATCCCCATGTTGATGGGGACAAGGGCCTCATCCCCACAACCCTTGCCCGGTGGTTGTGGGGGTCTGCGGGCAGGGGGCTTATCGGAATCTGGAAGACCCGCTTAGCGGACCTGATGGGAAACTTTAGAAGGGGCAGGTCTATTCATGTATTACACAGTGAAGGAAGTTCCCATCAGGTCCGCCCCATCGTAGAGCGGACCTGATGGGGAACTTCCTTCACTGTGTAATACATGAATAGACCCGCCCCTTCTCGCGTTCCGCATCTGGTCCGCTGAGTGGACCTGATGGGGAACTTTAGAAGGGGCGGGTCTATACATTTAAAACACTGCGGAGGAAGTTCCCCATCAGGTCCGCTCAGGCACAACCAATGACGGACAGCGCTGGACATCGGGACACTGGATTTCATCGCTGGAATGTTTTTTTTTTAATAAAAGGACTTTTTCAAGGTGTTTGTGTGTTTTTATTTACATTTTTTTTTACACATTCTTCGTGAAATGGTAGGGGTACAAATGTTCCCCTTACCAATTCACATAGGGGGGGGGCGGGATCTGGGGGTCCCCTTTGTTAAATGGGTCTTCCAGATTCCGATAAGCCCCCTGCCCGCAGACCCCCACAACCACCGGGCAAGGGTTGTGGGGATGAGGCCCTTGTCCCCATCAACATGGGGATATCCTCCCCATGTTGAGGGCATGTGGCCTGGTACGGTTCAGGAGGGAGGGGGGGCCGCTCTCTCATCCCCCCCTCTTTCCCTGCGGCCGGCCAGGTTGCGTGCTCGGATAAGGGTTTGGTATGGATTTTTGGGGGGACTCCACGCCATTTTTTTTTAAATTTGGGGTGGAGTTCCCCTTAAAATCCATGCCAGATCTGAAGGGCCTGGTATGGATATTTAGGGGGAACCGCACGCCATTTTTTTTTTAATATGTGGCGGGGTTCCCCTTAATATCCATTCCAGGCCTGAATTGAATTTGGGGGAACCCCCACGCTTTTTTTTTATTTTTTTATCAATGACTTTTCTACGTATTGATAAAAGCCGACAATTCATTAATAGCCGCGAGTGAGTTTTAAATGACTTTTTTTCCTTCAAAAATGACATTTTGTGCAGGGACAGTTCTAAACACGGGAAACATGCGCGACTTTACATGCATATCATACACACCCCCCAGGTACGAAATTTAAAGGAAAATTTCACTTTTATTTTTTCATTTTAAGCATTATTAAAATCACCGCTCCCGTAAAAACGTCTATTTTTTTAACTTTTTTTTGCATTGATACATGTCCCCTGGGGCAGGACCCGGGTCCCCAAACACTTTTTAGGACAATAAATTGCATATAAGCCTTTATATTTAGCACTTTAGATTTCGAACGTTCGAGTCCATTGTATTTAATAGGGTTCTAAAGTTCACGCGAACATTCTGTCTGTTCGCAGGTTCTGGTGCGAACCGAACAGGGGGGTGTTCGGCTCATCCCTGTTCCTGACCAATGACACCACAAAGCAACTTATTCACTCCTTGATTATTTCCCGCCTTGACTACTGCAACTCTCTCCTTAATGGCCTACCCTTACGCAGGCTATCTCCCCTTCAGTCCATTATTAATTCTGCTGCTAGACTAATACACCTCACTAACCGATCCATGACTGCTGCTCCTCTCTGCCAATCCCTTCACTGGCTTCCCCTACCCCACCGTATAAAATTCAAAATGCTAACCACAACATACAAGGCCATTCACAACATCGCCCCCATCTACATCACCAACCTCATCTGCAGATGTCGCCAAAATCGTCCCCTCCGCTCCTCCCAGGACCTCCTGCTCTCTAGCTCCCTTGTTACCTCCTCCCATGCTCGCCTTCAGGACTTCTCCAGAGCCTCTCCCATCCTCTGGAACTCCCTCGCCCGGTATGTCCGATCAGCCCCTACCCTGTCCACCTTTAGGAGATCCCTGAAAACTCATTTATTAAGGGAAGCCTATTCCACACCCACCTAACAACTGTCCCAGAGCCACCCCCATCAAATCATTCTCTGCAGCTATTACCTTTAGTACCACCCACCTCCCCCCCTTTAGAATGTAAGCTCTACGAGCAGGGCCCTACCTTTTGTATTGAACTGTACTGTAATTGTGCTGTCCCCCCTCTACATTGTAAAGCGCTGCGTAAACTGTTAGCGCTATATAAATCATGTATAATAATAATAATCATATTTTGTTGCTTTGCAGCCTAAAATAGACACACAGTTTTTGTTTTATCCCCCTGGAATTTACACAGTGCAACTTATAACATCCAAGTGAAACATAAAAAAAAAAAAATTCTGACATGTTGGTTTTATAACAATTCAAAAACAGAATCACGGAGTTGGAAAAAGTCTCGCCTCTTATATCAGTATTTTGTTGAACCACCTTTTGCTTTAATTACAGACTTTAGTCTGTTGCGATATGTCTCTAACTTTGCACATCTACGCTTTGCAATATTTGCCCACTCTTCTTTGCAGAACTGCTTAAGTTCAGTTAAATTTGATGGTGACCGTTTGTGGACTGCAGTCTTCAAGTCATTTCACAGATTTTCAATGGAGTTCAAGTCTGAGCTCTGACTAGGCCATGCAAGGACATTCACATTTTTCTCCTTCAACCACTGTGTGGTCATTTTTGCTGTGCGTTTGGGTCATTGTCATGTTGGAACGTAAACCTTCTTACCATTGACAACTTTCTGGCAGAGAGCAGCAAATTTTCCTCAAGAATTTGCCGGCATTTTATCCCATTAATTTTTCTTTCTATCCTGACAAGCGTGCCAGTTCCTGCTGCAGAGAAACACCTCCATAACAGGATATTACCCCCTCCATGCTTTACTGTAAGAATGGTGTTATTTGGATGGTGAGCTGTATTGGATTTCCGCCAGAAATATTGTTTGGTGTTAAAGCCAAATAATTTAATTATAGTCTCATCTGACCATAACACATTTTTCCATGTGGCCTCAGAATCTTCAAGATGCGTTTTGGCAAAGCTCAGTTGTGACTGCATGTGGCCTTTCTAGAGGAGTGGCTTTTTTTTGCAACTCTCACATACAAGCCACATTTGTGGAGAGTTTGTCATATTGTCACATGCACACAATGACCACTCTGTCATAAATTCCTGCAACTACTTCAGAGTTGCTGTAGTCCTCTTGGTAGCCTCTCTGACCAGTTTCCCCCTGGCTCTTTCATCCAGTTTGGAGTAACGTCTTGATCCAGGGAGGGTCTGTGTTGTACCAAATACCTTCCACTTCTTAATAGACTTCACTGTGCTTATAGGCATTGATAAAGCTCCTTAATTTTTTTTTTTGCATTCGTCTCCTGACTTGTGCCTGTCCACAACTTTATCCTGGAGATTTTTTGACACTGCCTTGCCGCCCATAGTTGATTTTTTGATTCATTTGTATTTCCAGGGACAGCTCTTTTCATGCTAAGCTAATCAAAATGACCACAGCTGATCACAGTTGAAAGTCAAATGGTTTGTGTGCCATTGAGAAGGTAAGTAGTTAAACCTGATTGAGTTTACAACTCATTTTGAGGGTGGTAATCTTTTTTGCAACTCAGTAATTCTGTTTTTGAAAAAGAAAAATTATGACATGTTTGCGTTATATCTTGCACTGAGTAAATACAGCTGGATAAAACAAAAACTGTACAAAAATTAAAGTGAAGTTCCCCTGGCCTTCTTTCACTATCCCAGCGCTAAAGAAGCTCACAGGTGACTTATAACAGACTACAATGAATACGTGACCGTATTCATTAACCCAAATGTTCACTATATGTATCTATATCAGCAGCCGCTTAAACACAACAAATATTTTGCAGAACATAAAACTATAAAACTTATAAAAACACAATCAAATCCCTGGGTAGGATAATGAAAGTTTTCTATAGCAGCGCTCAGGTGGTCAATAGACTCCCTTGTCCACTCACTCTTATTTACAGTTCATAAGAGTACATATAGAACTTATGAAAAAAGATGTTGTTGTAAATGACATATAGCTCCAGATGTCTTCTTAATATGATCCACTTTAAATCATCAGTTGTATCCCCTTTCGGGTGGGTACTCACCACACACAGGATTTAAACAGGCACCTCACAGATCCCATCCGATGGTCATCCGATCATCCTAATCCTGGTTCTGATTACTCCTTCTAAAGCCTCCAGAGATCACCCGATAATCACCAGCAGATGTTCAAAGTGAAAAGAAAGAGAAGCCACCAATAGTGTAATCCCGTAGAGTATCTTTTAATCAGTCTATAAAAATTGTTTCCACAACATATCTTCCATATGGTAAAAATCAAGCAGTAAAATAGCAGCAGTGTAATTAGCAGCAGTGTAAGCAGTGACATCTGGAGCTATATGTCATTTACAACAACATCTTTTTTCATAAGTTCTATATGTACTCTTATGAACTGTAAATAAGAGTGAGTGGACAAGGGAGTCTATTGACCACCTGAGCGCTGCTATAGAAAACTTTCATTATCCTACCCAGGGATTTGATTGTGTTTTTATAAGTTTTAAAACAAAAACTGTGTCTGACTTTATTTCAGGTTCAAAAGCAACAAAAGGTGATTTTAAAGGGGGGTGATTCTTTTCTATACCCACTGTAGATCAGAGTAGAAGATGAAATGCCAAAGTACCTTGCCAACTGCAAGAGCAGCATCACCAAAGAACATATGGCCTCTCTCATTAATGTGTTGAGTTTGAGTTCCTCATAAGTCAGATGGAGGACATAGAAAATGGCTGGAATGTGGCTGAAGAGAAGTGCTGTTGAGTCCAAATTTAAAACCTGTGAGCCTTCATCTTTAGATATCGGGACATCTAGAGGATCCAACTGCAGAGATTTGGCCAAAACATGCAGCTCAACAATTCGATGGTAGTCTGAATGTAACAGATATTCCCAATCCTAATGAAAACACACAAAATACCAATTATATTTTTTAAGTATGCCTTCAAACATTTAAAGAGCTCTAAAAAAAATAATAAACCCATTATAAAAGCACAAATAATGGTGTTCACCCGGAAGATATAACACTTTAGTACCTCATCAGAACCAGTTTCCGATGGTCGGGCCTTCTTAGGAGCAATCACAGGAGACAGCGAGCCTTCGAAATCAAGCTATTGAAATAATATGGAATAGCTATGAGGAACAATCCTTTGTAATTATCACTGCATAAGAAAATAACCTCAATGGAGTTATTTGTAACCAATAACAATGCTCTATATCAATTCTATGTGGTTAAATTACATACTTTTGTGTTTTATTGGTAGGTTAGTTGGATTCTACCTACAATGGCCAAAGAGCATGAAGAGCATATAGAAGAGAGAACAAATCATAAGCCACGTGAGATGTGGCCCATAGATGTCCAACTGAAAACAAAAATTGTGGTTACACTTATGCTCCCATCAATTTTTACTGTTAACAGTACACACAGTGAAGGGGACTATTGGAGTCTACACACTTAAATATTTTCCAATTGTAAAAATCTTTGTGTGCCATGAAGAGCACTTCCCCCAGCTTTACACTACGCCACTGAGCAATGTCCAAATCAATCAAAAGGCAAGCAATAACTTTTTGAACCTGCTGCCTACTATTAGAGGGGAAGTAAAGTTAAATGCGGGGGTAGGGGGGTTGCTTTACAGGGAGAACTTGTTTGGGAAGGTACAAAAAAGGTAAAAAAGTAGGTAACTTTAAAGGATAAAGTCACCTTTTAAAAAAAAAAAAAATGCACATTTTTTTGCAGATAAAAAAAAAAAAAAGTAAATGCACTTTTTTTTTTTTTTTAACCACTTGCTTACTGGGCACTTAAACCCCCTTCCTGCCCAGGCCAATTTTCAGCTTTCAGCGCTGTCACGATTTGAATGACAATTGCGCGGTCGTGCGACGTGGCTCCCAAACAAAATTGACGTCCTTTTTTTCCCACAAATAGAGCTTTCTTATGGTGGTATTTGATCATCTCTGCGGTTTTTATTTTTTGCGCTATAAACAAAAAAAGAGCGACGATTTTGAAAAAAACACAATATTTTTTATTTTTTGCTATAATAATATCCCAATTTAACCACTTAACGACCGCCCACTGTAAATATACGTCAGCAGAATGGCAATGACAGGCAGAATCACGTATATGTACGTGATTGCCTTTGTATAGTTGGGGGGTCCGATCGGACCCCCCTTCTTTACAGTGAGCGGTCGTTTTACCTTCGGGAGCGATCCGGCATGAGGGGACGGCCGTTCGATTCCGGCCACCCCCTCTCGATCGCTCCCGGCGAATGAGAGAGCTTCCCCTGCCTGCCAGGAAGGAGGAAGTGATGTCATCTCTCCTGGGGCGCTCACATATACCGAGCGCCGTACAGGAGAAGATGCAGGTTAGTACACAAAACAGCACACTGACACCAGGACACATAGGCACATAAATCGCCCCCCCAGATCACCCCCCAGCCCCCAGTCACAGTGTCACTGATTGCAGTGACCATTTATTTAGTGATCACTGCAATCAGTGACATTTGTGACTGTAAAAGTGTCACTACATTTAGTTTTAGGTCCAGTGTAGCCCCCTAACCCCCCCTAATAAAGGTTTAACCCCCTGATCACCCCCCAGATAACCCTTTCACCCCCTATCACCACTGTCACTAAGCAATCATTTTTCTGATCGATGTCTTAGCGTCGGTGATGCTGATCGGTAGCCAGTAATTTTTTTTAGGTTCGCCGCAGGTTTTTATAGCGTCGGGTACCCCCATATATTACCTAATGAAGGTTTAACCCCCTTGATCGCCCCCCAGGTAACCCTTTCACCCCCTATCACCACTGTCACTAAGTTATAATTTTTCTGATCCATGTCTTAGCGTCGGCGATGCTGATCGGTAGCCAGTAATTTTTTTTAGGTTCGCCGCAGGTTTTTATAGCGTCGGGTACCCCCATATATTACCTAATAAAGGTTTAACCCCCTTGATCACCCCCCAGGTAACCCTTTCACCCCCTAGCACCGCCGTGGCTATGCGATCATTTTTCTGATCGATGTCTTAGCGTCGGTGATGCTGATCGGTAGCCAGTAATTTTTTTTAGGTTCGCCGCAGGTTTTTATAGCGTCGGGTACCCCCATATATTACCTAATAAAGGTTTAACCCCCTTGATCGCCCCCCCAGGTAACCCTTTCACCCCCTATCACCACTGTCACTAAGCGATAATTTTTCTGATCGATGTCTTAGCGTCGGCAATGCTGATCGGTAGCCAGTAATTTTTTTTAGGTTCGCCGCAGGTTTTTATAGCGTCGGGTACCCCCATATATTACCTAATAAAGGTGTAACCCCCTTGATCACCCCCCAGGTAACCCTTTCACCCCCTATCACCACTGTCACTAAGCGATAATTTTTCTGATCGATGTCTTAGCGTCGGTGATGCCGATAGGTAGCCAGTAATTTTTTTTTAGGTTCGCCGTCAGGTTTTTATATAGCGTCAGGTACCCCCATATATTACCTAATAAAGGTTTTAACCCCCTAATTGCCCCTAGTTAACCCTTTCACCAGTGATCATCATATAAGTGTTACGGGTGACGCTGGTTAGTTAGTTTGCTTTTTATAGTGTCAGGGCACCCGCCGTATATAACCCAATAAAGGTTTAACCCCCTGATCGCCCGGCGGGTGATATCAGTTAGGTTTTAGCGTCAGAGAGGGTCTGCGTCACACCCCAGGCAGCGTCAGGTTAGTGCCAGTAGCACTAACACCCACACGTGAAGCATACACCCCCCTTAGTGGTATAGTATCTGATCAGCTCAATATCTGATCTGATCAGATCTATACTAGCGTCCCCAGCAGTTTAGGGTTCCCAAAAACGCAGTGTTAGCGGGATCAGCCCAGATACCTGCTAGCACCTGCCTTTTGCCCCTCCGTCCAGCCCAGGCCACCGAAGTGCAGTATCGATCGATCACTGTCACTTACAAAACACAACACACATAACTGCAGCGTTCGCAGAGACAGGCCTGATCCCTGCGACTCCAGTGCTGTAGGAGGTGATTTCACCACCACAGTTAAAAAAAAAAAAAAGCATATATGCCGAAGCATTGGGGCAGCAGGAGCGGAGGAGCGATTTTGCTCCTAATGCCGCGTATATACGGTCGAAATTCCGACGGAGGCTTGCCCGTGGAAAAGTCTGACCATGTGTACGCGGCATAACTTTTGCGAGAAGATGCCCCCATGCTTCGGCATATATAAATGGTGCATGTATGCCCATTATTAGAAGTGGGTGGATGAAGGGCGTTATTCTAATGGTGGGCATACCCACCGATCAATCTTTTTTTTTCGTTCAGCCAACAGGCTGCATGAAAAAAAAGATTACAATACATGTCCAACAAGGACCAGGAACGTACTGGTATGTTGCTGGACTTTGAATGTTTATACCAGAATGATGCCTGCGGGTTTAGGTATCATCTTGGTATCATTCTTTTCAGCCAGCGGCCGGCTTTCATGTAAAAGCAATCCTAGTGGCTAATTAGCCTCTGGACTGCTTTTACAAGCAGTGCGAGGGAATGTCCCCCCCCCCCCCCCGGATATAAAAAGCGCCATTGGGAAATTGGGAAAGCATTTTATCACACCGATCTTGGTGTGGTCAGATGCTTTGAGGGCAGAGGAAAGATCTAGGGTCCAATAGACCCCAGTTTTTTCAAAAAAGAGTACCTGTCATTACCTATTGCTATCATAGGGGATATTTACATTCCCTGAGATAACAATAAAAGTGATAAAAATAAATAAATATGGAAGCAACAGTTTAAAAATAAAATAAAAAAGCAAAATTAATAATAAAAAAAAAAAAGCACCCCTGTCCTGCCCTGCTCTTGCCCAATGGCGAACGCAAGCGTCGGTCTGGCGTCATATGTAAACAGCAATTGCACCATGCATGTGAGGTATCAGATCGAGGGCAGTAATTTTAGCAGTAGACCTCCTCTGTAAATCTAACGGGGTAACCTGTAAATGCTTTTAAAGGCTTTTAAAAATGTATGTAGTTTGTCGCCAATGCGTGTTTGTGCGAAATTTTAAAGCATGTCGTGTTTGGTATCTGTGTACTCGGCCTAAGATCATCTTTTTTATTTCATCAAACATTTGGGCAATATAGTGTGTTTTAGTGCATTAAAATTAAAAAAAGTGTATTTTTTCCCAAAAAAATGCGTTTGAAAAATCGCTGCGCAAATACTGTGTAGAAAAAAAAAATGCAACACCCACCATTTTATTCTGTAGGGCCTTTGCTTTAAAAATATATATAATGTTTGGGGGTTCAACATAATTTTCTTGCAAAAAAAAATATGTTTTCATGTAAACAAAAAGTGTCAAAAAGGGCTTTGTCTTCAAGTGGTTAGAAGAGTGGATGTAAGCTTCCTAATGTTGTGTATAAAATGCCAGAACAGTTCAAAACCCCCCCAAATGACCCCATTTTGGAAAGTAGACACCCCAAGCTATATACTGAGAGGCATGTCGAGTCCATGGAATATTTTATATGTTGACACAAGTTGTGGAAAAAATAATTTTTTTTTTTTTTGCACAAAGTTGTCACTAAATGATATATTGCTCAAACATGCCATGGGCATATGTGGAATTACACCCCAAAATACATTCTGTTGCTTCTCCTGAGTACGGGGATACCACATGTGTGAGACTTTTTGGGAGCCTAGCCGCGTACGGGACCCCAAAAACCAAGCACCGCCTTCAGGCTTTCTAAGGGTGTCAATTTTTGATTTCACTTCTCACTGCCTATCACAGTTTCGGAGGCCATGGAATGCCCAGATGGCACAAAACCCCCCCAAATGACCCCATTTTGGAAAGTAGACACCCCAAGCTATTTGCTGAGAGGTATTGTGAGTATTTTGCAGATCTCGCTTTTTGTCACAAAGTTTTGAAAATTGAAAAAAAAAAGAAAAAAAAAAAAAATGTTCTTTCTTAATTTTCAAAAACAAATGAGAGCTGTAAAATACTCACCATGCCTCTCAGCAAACAGCTTGGGGTGTCTACTTTCCAAAATGGGGTCATTTGGGGGGGTTTTGTGCTATTTTGGCATTTTATGGCCTTCAAAACTGTGATAGGTAGTGAGGAGTGAAATCAAAAATTTGTGCCTAGAAATCCTGAAGGCGGTGCTTGGTTTCCGGGGTCCTGTACGCGGCTAGGCTCCTAAAAAGTCCCACACATGTGGTATCCCCGTACTCAGGAGAAGCAGCAGAATGTATTTTGGGGTGCAATTCCACATATAACCATGGCATGTGTGAGCAATATATCATTTAGTGACAACTTTTTGTAATTTTTTTTTTTGTCATTATTCAATCACTTGGGACAAAAAAAAAAAATATTCAATGGGCTCAACATGCCTCTCAACAATTTTCTTGGGGTGTCTACTTTCTAAAATGGGGTCATTTGGGGGGGTTTTGTACTGCCCTGTCATTTTAGCACCTCAAGAAATGAGATAGGCAGTCATAAATTAAAAGCTGTGTAAATTCCAGAAAATGTACCCTAGTTTGTAAACGCTATAACTTTTGCGCAAACCGATAAATATACGCTTATTGACATTTTTTTTACTAAAGACATGTGGCTGAATACATTTTGGCCTAAATGTATGACTAAAATTGAGTTTATTCGATTTTTCTTATAACAAAAACTAGAAAATATCATTTTTTTTCAAAATTTTCGATCTTTTTCCGTTTATATCGCAAAAAATAAAAATCGCAGAGGCAATCAAATACCATTAAAAGAAAGCTCTATTTGTGGGAAGAAAAGGACGCAAATTTCGTTTGGGTACAACATTGCATGTCCGCACAATTAACAGTTAAAGCAGCGCAGTGCAAAATTCTGAATTCACCTCTGGTCCTTTAGCTACCAAATGGTCCGGGGCTTAAGTGGTTCAAAAAAAAAAAAAAAAATTTCCCTCAGTTTAGTCCGATACGTATTCTTCTACATATTTTTGGTAAAAAAAAAATCGCAATAAGCGTTTATTGATTGGTTTGCGCAAAAGTTATAGCGTCTACAAAATAGGGCATAGTTTTATTGCATTTTTATTAATATTTTTTTTTTTTTACTAGTAATGGCGGCGATCAGCAATTTTTATTGTGACTGCGACATTATGGCGGACACATCGGACACTTTTGACACCATTTTCATTTTTACAGCGACCAGTGCTATAAAAATGCACTGGTTACTGTAAAAATGACACTGGCAGGGAAGGGGTTAACACTAGGGGCGAGGAAGGGGTTAAATGTATTCCCTAGGAGTGATTACTACTGTGGGGGGAGGGGACTGACTGGGGGAGGTGACCGAGCTGTGTCCCTATGTACAAGGGACACAGCATCGGTCCCTCTCCCTGACAGGACGTGGATCTCTGTGTTTACACACAGAGATCCACATCCCTGCTCTGTGTACACGCCGATCGCGGGTACTTGGCGGACATCGCGGCCGCCAGGCACGCGCATCGGCATCTCAGTTATGCGCCGGGCCCCTAGTGGTCAGAATACCCGAGGCCGTATAATGACGGCCTCCCGGATTTCTAGATCCGCATTGAGGCCGTCATTTGTACATGGCCCGGGTCTCAAAGGGTTAAAGAGTCTGGAAAGCATTGCACCCATTATCAGCAGATTGCTGATGCCATGCAGGTCTCCTGCAGACTGTCAGTGCAAGCTGTTGGCCTGTACCTCGTACGGGCAGGCAGTTTCACACTGACAGGAAGAATCAACGAAGCCATGGTCATTCATTGAGAACTACCACCCGACAGCTGCAAAGGCTGATGATAGTTGTAGTCACAGTGAATGAATGACGCGCCGGGCAGAGAAGATCCCCCGCTAGCTGCCGAAACAGGGAATTGGGGGGTGTGTGGGCCGAATATGGGTGTAACATGTTACAAAACGGAACATATCCTTTAAGCCGTGTGACAGTCTTTTTATTTGGCTATTGCTGGTTGGACTTCCTGTACCCCCATACAAAAATATAGAATACTGCCATTGCTGACATTCTAAAATCACTAGTTGCCTGGCTGTCTCTTACCTTAATAATTTTAATGTCACCGACATGCAACTAGTACAGTCAGAAGTTCATGACCCAGAAAGCACTGAAGCCTTTGCATTAGAAAAACAGTCAAGCAATTAGAATTTTTAAAAGGAGAGTTCAACCACGGCAGCCTACATATTTTCTCAGAAGGTCCATTTAAATGATTTTTGCAGCAGTCTTTAAGCATTTCCTCACATGGAACTGTTTGACACAAGTCCCTTGTGTCTAAAATTTTGCTTCAAAACAATCTAGAAGAAAGATACACTACTGTGCAGTGAGCACTTATTGAAATCAAATTGCCGTTACATTCTGCATATGCACAAACTGCCTTTTTTTCAAATGCTACCATATGTTTACTGTATCATGCAGACAGACCCTATGAGCACTTGTTAGTGATGATGGAACTTAGTATATGTAAAACTGTAACTGCATTACTTTTCTTATGTACCCAACTACAGATGCCTGTTACAATTGTTGTGTCACGAAGCTTTAACGTTTACGTTATCGTGCCAATAACAATTATTACAACGTAGTTTCATAGTTGGTAAAGTTGAATAAAGACATCGGTCCATCCAGCTCAACCTGTGTGGGTGTATGTGTGTATAGAATTTATGTCTCTACCACTTCCCATATTCCTGTAGATTGCTTTCGCCAAGATGCCCATCTAAGAGCTTTTTGAACTTAACTACACTCTCCATTGACACCGCCAATTGTGGGTCAATATCCCTACTGCTCTAACAGTAAAAATAGGATTTTTATAACAGCTTACCTGTAAAATCCTTTTCTTGGAGTACACCACGGGACACAGAGCTAGTCATTACATAATGGGTTAAGGGTCACCAGCGGTGATTGGACACTGGCACAACCAATGGAAGACAGTTCCCCTCCATATAACCCCTCCCATCAGGGAAGTACCTCAGTTTTGTAGCAAAGCAGTAAGGTTCCCATAAGAAGGGGGGGACCTCTGTGTCCCGTGGTGTACTCCAAGAAAAGGATTTTACAGGTAAGCTGTTATAAAAATCCTATTTTCTTTATCGTACACCACGGGACACAGAGCTAGTCATTACATAATGGGACGTCCCAGAGCAATGCTCATATGAAGGGGGGGAGACACAGATCAAAACAGGCCGCTTGCGGACCAGAAGCCCTATACTGCTGCCTGCAGCACACTTCGCCCAAAGGCGGAATCCTCATGTCCTTTCACATCTATTTGATAGAATTTGGAAAATGTATGGACTGAAGACCAAGTTGCAGCTTTACAGATCTGAGCCATCGAAGCCTGGTGGTGCACTGCCCATGAAGCACCTATCGCCCTGGTAGAGTGCGCCTTAACAGGAAAAGGAGGAGTCCTGTTCTTTAAACCATAAGCTTGAATAATTACTTGTCTAATCCACCTGGAAATGGTGGATTTTGATACCGCTTGGCCCTTCTTGGGCCCATCTGGTAAAATAAACAAAACATCTGTTTTACGTATCTGAGCGGTTGCTTGCAGATACACCTTTACCGCTCCCAGTAGATCTAGAGAGTGTAATAATTTTTCCCCCGCCGTCCGCGGGTTTGGAAAAAAGGAAGGCAGAACAATGTCTTGATTCAAGTGAAAAGCCGACACCACCTTAGGTAGAAAAGCCGGATGGGGTCGTAGTACGATTTTGTCCTTGTGACAAATTAGATAAGGCTCTTTACAAGAAAGAGCTGCTAGCTCTGATACTCTCCTAGCAGAAGCTATAGCAATCAGAAAGGCCAACTTCCTACTCAATATAATTAAAGGAATATGGCGAATAGGTTCAAAAGGTTGCTTTTGCAACACTGACAATACCAAATTCAAATCCCATGGACACAAGGGAGTCCTAACTGGAGGATTTATCCTCAGTACCCCCTTAATGAATGTCCGAACTAGGGAGTGAGATGCCAATGGTCTCTGAAAGAAGACTGATAGAGCCGATATTTGCCCTTTGATGGTGCTAAGGGCTAAATTCATATCCACTCCTAAGTGGCAAAAAGCAAGAATCCTACTTATTTCATACTTCTGAGGATTCCAACATCTGGATTCACACCAGGAAACGTATGCTCTCCAGACTCTCTGATAGATGAGTCTGGAGGCTGGCTTTCTAGCATTAATGAGCGTAGAAAGAGCCGGACCAGAGACCCCTCTCTTTTTAAAAATGTGGGTCTCAGCAGCCAGGCCGTCAACTTTAGTCTTTGTAAGGAAGGGTGGAATACTGGACCCTGTGACAGCAGGTCGTGTCGAAGTGGAAACTTCCAGGGCCTTCCTATCGCCATTTTTACAATCTCGGCGTACCAAGGCCTCCTGGGCCAGTTTGGGGCCACTAGGATTACTGGTATTCCCTCCTCCTTGATCCTGCGAAGCAGTCTTTGTAGAAGAGGGATCGGAGGAATGCATAGATCAGTGAGAACTGATTCCATGGAGTTATTAGAGCGTCTGTATTATTAGAGCGTCTGTCCCGTAGGCTAGAGGATCTCTCGTTCTGGACACAAAGTTGTCCAATTTCTTGTTGAACCTGGCAGCTAGCAGGTCTACATCTGGGTTTCCCCATCTCAGACATATGGCCTGAAAGATCTCGGGGTGAAGAGACCACTCTCCCGGTAGCAGCTGCTGACGACTCAGGTAGTCTGCTTGCCAATTTTCTATCCCTGGAATGAAGATTGCAGAAAGGCAAGGTACATGCTCTTCTGCCCATGCCAGGATCCGGTTCACCTCTCTTTGGGCTGCCCGACTGCGGGTGCCTCCTTGGTGATTGATGTAAGCTACTGCAGTAGCATTGTCGGATTGAACCCGAACTGGGTAGCCCTGTAACCTGTATGTCCAGGTTTTGAGGGCTAGATATACCGCCCGGATCTCTAGCACATTGATGGGCAGGATCCCCTGAGTCTTGGCCCAGGTTCCCTGGGTAGAAGCCTCCTCGAATACTGCACCCCAGCCCGATAGGCTGGCATCCCTAGATACCACCTTCCAGGCCACTGGGAGGAAGGACTTTCCCTTCCGTAAATTCCTGGCTTCTAGCCACCAATCGAAGCTGTGGCGTACTTGTGAGGACAGGCGCATGGGTATATCCAGAGCTTGGCTCTTCCTGTTCCAGGAAGCTAAAATATTGCCTTGAAGTAGTCTCGAATGAATACTGGGCGTAAGGGACCGCCTCGAAGGAGGCTACCATCTTTCCCAATAGTCTCATGCAAAGGCGAATAGACGGCCTCTTGTTTGCTTTGACCTTGTGGATCAGGTCTTTCAGAGACTGTATCTTCGGTTCTGGCAGGTATACCCCGTTTTGGGCTGTATCTATGATCATGCCCAGGTACACTATCCTTCTTTGGGCCTGGAGAGAGGATTTTTGTAAATTTATAATCCATCCTAAATGCTCCAGGTATCCTACTGTAGTGTGTACAGCGTGACCCAATCCCTCCTTTGACTGATCTATTACTAGTAGATCGTCCAGATAGGCTGTTACCGCAATGCCCCGTGTTCTTAGGTTTGCTAACAGAGGAGCTAGCACCTTTGTGAATACTATGGGCGCGGTGGCTACACCAAACGGCAGAGCCACAAATTGAAAGTGGCGATCTTCTACCGCAAACCTTAGGAATCTTTGGTGAGCGGGGAGGATGGGTATGTGTAAATGTGCGTCCTTGATATCTATGGGCGCCATGAATTTTCCGCCCTTTAAAGTGGCGGCCACGGATCGGATCGTTTCCATTCGAAAATGGCGATCGTTCAGGAACCGATTTAGGGATTTTAGATCCAGGATGGGTCTGACATCTCCATTTGGCTTTGGAATCACAAAGAGGTTTGAGTAAAAACCTGAACCTCGCTCTTTTTGGGGTACGTCTGTAACTACCCCTTGAGCCATTAAGTGATTCAAACCTTTGAAGAAGGATTCTCTTTTTTGTGGATCCTTGGAGAGTCTTGAACCTCGGAATTGAGAAGGTGGGATCTCTCGAAATTCCAGTTTGTACCCTGAGGATATTGTGGATACTACCCAATTGTCCTGGATTTCTGACCACCAAGTCGCTCAGAACTGACAAAGCCTTCCTCCCATTTCTCGGCCGAGCGGGGGCGCCCCTTCACTGAGAGGCTTTGGGGGCTTGCTTATTAGCTCTTGCACCCCACGGCTTCTTGTTCTTCTGAGCTTGCCCCTTGGCTTTTGTGGGCGGCTAAAACAGGCCACCGCCACTGGTTGGAGTCAGATTTCCCGGGAGCTGGGGAGAGAGAGTGTTTAAAACAAGATCTCTTGTTTTTCTTTCTCTCAGGTAAAAGTCGTTTTACCACTTGATATCTTCTGTATATATTTTTCTAAATCTTCCCCAAATAGGCGTTCGCCATGGAACGGGAACTTGCCAACAGCTTTTTGCATGGGGTTTCCGCTGACCAATGCTTAAGCCAAAGTACTCTGCGCATCTGTACCAGCTGGAGTGTAAGGCGTGATGCCTGTATGATAGAATCTCTCATGGCATCCACTGTGAAGCATAAGGCTTTAGGCAAATTTTCCCAATTTCTAGCCTGCTCTGAAGGCAGTTCCTTCAGCCCCTGCTTTACCTGTTGGCTGATGACCTGACACATACCGACTGCTGCTACTGCAGGTTGGGTAATTGAGCCGGCCAAAAGGAAGGAGGATTTCAACTTCCTCTCAGAAGGATCTTTTAAACCCTTGTACATTATCCACCGGACATGTCAGGTTTTTATTTACACAAGAAATAGCCGCAACTACCGCAGGCAGGCTCCATTTCTTTAAAAAAATTTCCCCCATAGGATAAAGAATGTTAAACCTTTTTGGAGGTGAGAAACGCTTATCTGGATGTTGCCAGTTTGCGTATATTAGATCCTCTAGTAACGGATGAACCGGGAAGGAGCATGCACCTTGCAGGGATCTTAATGACCCTAGGGAGGAGACAGGTAATTCCGTTACCTCCGCAGAGGTTAACTTAAATGCACTGCTATAGCATTGTACCTGTGACCTTAAAATCTGGCTCCTCATCCTCTGCTGATGTAGCCTCCTCCTCCTCATCCTCCTCCCTCAGGTACTTCTGAAGGGAGGTCCAATACTGGAAGAGACCTGCTTCGCTTATTGTCCCTTTTTAGAGGACTTAGCGATTAAGGTAGCAATTTTTTCCTCCAGATTATTTAGGGCAGCTGATAAAGTGTCCTCAGTGACATATACAGGCCCAGGCTTCACTCGGGAAGCCGCCATACCTGACAGAGGTAATGGATCATCCTGAACAGGTGCATTTAGCAACACAGGAGAGAAAGGTACCGAGTCAGCACAGTTAGAGCCTCCTCTCAGGCGGTGGTGCTTTCTTATCTCTTTTTGTCCGTATTACTTCCCCTGGAAGGCTTACTGTTAAGACAAAATACAAGGTACCTAAATGCATATACTACCGTGTTCAGTTTAGCAAATACATTAAGTATGCAACTTTTAACACATAACTATGCATAACATGGATGTCTTCTAGGAAGTACCCAATCCAACCACATGGAGTCTTACGTCCCTGTATAGCTGCTGTGTTTCTCTGCCAGGAACAAGAGAACTAACGAGCTTGCTTGCTGCTGCAGTGCTTCTCACACTGACAGTCTTTTAAATTTGGCGCCGTTTCTGTGCCTGCGCGCGCCACGTGCCCGCGCACGCCTTCGCCCCCCCCTCCGATAAAGCGCGCTCCCGCGCGCGCGCGGCCCTTAGCGCTATGGCGGTGGCCATAGTGAGAGAGGACTCTCATCAGCCCTTGTTCCCACTTACCTGCATCTGCAGGTGTCTGGTCGGCCACCGAAAGGAGGATCGGGGTGCCCCAGCAAGCTCAGCAGCGGAGATGACGAGCAGTGTACTTCGCCGAAGCCGACACTGAACAGAGTGAGGTGAGTATATTCAGCTCTTTACTCCCCCCAGTGGTGGAAAAAAAGAAGACATCCACTTCTTGAAAAAGGTCCCAACCTAGTTATGGACCTTCTAATCTCACCTTATCCACGCCGCAGGTTTTTCTGCTGAAAGATTTCAGACAGATACCAAACTTCACCCTTCACGGTGGGCTATGTGTGCCAACCTTCAGGGATATGGGTTCCTATTTAAAGGATACCTCTCCCCTGGGCCTTGTACAAGACTCTTACCAGGACTTTATAGCGAAATAGCGAAAGTGCTGGATCTTAGAGCCCAGTCCTCCGAAGAGAGACATTACAGGCGACGCCTCATGGATGAGGCCCGGATCCCATCCAGATTCAGCTCATTTGTAGGCGTCTTGGATGGATCCGAAAGAATAGCTCTTTTACCCCCAGAGGGTCTCTTTGGTAGAGCTTTCCTTTAGCACCTCCTAACGCGTCCAACACCTTTCGACACTGGCGAAAAAACTGAGGTACTTCCCTGATGGGAGGGGTTATATGGAGGGGAACTGTCTTCCATTGGTTGTGCCAGTGTCCAATCACCGCTGGTGACCCTTAACCCATTATGTAATGACTAGCTCTGTGTCCCGTGGTGTACGATAAAGAAAAATCCCCTACGCAGTTTGTGATTAAGCAGCTTCTCGTACAACTTCAGTGAATGGTTCTGTGTCTTAAGTGACCGAATAGTCTTTTCCCTATGTCTGGATCACCATTTAGATATTTGTATATTGCAATCACATCTCCTTTTAAGTGTTTCTTGCCCAGTGAGAATAACTTTAATGTATGTAGTCGTTCCACATACCTCAAGTCCTCCAGTCTCCTGGTGTGATTATTAGTGAATAGTGATTACAATATTCAATTACAAGGTATATATAAATTTAGGAGAAAAAATAAAAACAACAATGAAATCAATGCAGCAGGGTATTAGGTCTTTATCTCCTTACATGATAATCAATAGGATTTGTGGAGAATATGCTTACATTATGAGTCCAGGCCAGTTTATCAGTGTTGTAACCCATCATATTCATAAGGCAAGTAACAAAGAGATTCCACTCTGAATGATTACTTGGTCCTCCAGGTGCATTGTGGCAGTTATACCACTTAATGAGCATTTGAACAGCTATTTCTTTTGGCAGAATGTATTTTATTGATTGCAGACACTTTTTAACTGCAAAAAAAAAGTGAGAAAAACATAATTAGACTCTAGGAATAAGCCCAAAGTGATACAGCAAGAAAAAAACAACAAATTTTAGTGCACAAAATAATGCCAATTTTTTGACACATACAGTCTGGCTCGGTCCCAACTCACACTCTCTGCTACATTGCTGAGCTGAACTGTCTGTGTCTATGAATGCAGGCAACACAGCTCAGGACTGAGCCTGCACGAACACTCCTATAGAAAAGGGCTTCCTATGAGATCACTAGCTGAAGAGGAGGAGCCAGAAGCACAGGCGGGGGACCCAAGAAAACCACTGCATAGAGTGGATATGTATATCATGTATGTTGTTTTTTTTTACTTTACAATCCCTTGAAGGTGTATGTTGGGCCAGTTTGTGGAGAGGTTGTTTTCTCTCCTCAATGTACAGGTCTTCACCACTGCACTTCACTTTTGTTTGGGTGTTGGGTCCTTACGATGTACAAGCTTCTGTCTCAGCCTATTGCTGAGCTTGAAGGACATGGGAATGCAATGATTGTCAAAGTGTAAGCTTCGCCATAAACCTACTCTCAGTCACATTCTAAACCTAATCTATCTAACCCTGTAAAGAAAAAAAAAACAATATACTTTATAGTACTTAGGTTATACTTTTTGCTTTATTACTTTAAAACTTACCTAATGCAGAAGTAGCAATTTCTGGAATTGTAATCCGAACCATAGATCCATTTGTCATTTCCTAGAATTAAAAATGTACAAACAGTGCATTCATAATTACTTATATTTAAAACATTGTTTAGTAGAATGTGTCATAAATATTAAAGGATTACATTTAAGTATAAAAATTGTAGCCACCTAGCAGGTGCCTGCAGATACCTGCAGTAAAGATAAGTACCTCCTACCTTAGCCAAATGCTGGGCCCTTCTGACCTGTAAAGCTTCAGCACTTCCTGAAGTGTGCCCAGCTCATCCTGCCTCCTCCTACACATCCCTATTAAGCAGTAAGGGTAGACACGCTTAAACCCTACCTGAAGTATGAGAGCTTAGCCTGTGTTTCTTGTAGCATCTAGTTTCCAATTGGTATGTGGCAAGTCTCTTGCAAAAACGCAGTCCCTAAATAATAGATTAGCGCTTTTGCAACACAAACACCTTTTCTTGTCACATGACATTTTTTTATATTATTCGAGTGGTAAAAGAATGTTTTGTGCAGGGTTTCCGATGAAAACTCTGCAGTTAAAGTAACAGTGGGATAAAAAGGTATAGGAACTGAAGGATGGAAGAGCCAGGGGATAAGAATGGAGGAATCCAGGGATAAGAATTGAAGAATGGAGGGGTGCAGGAATAGAAATGGCAGACAGAGAGAAGCTCTTGTGCTGTGACTTTTTACTATATGTGTAGCCTTCCTGGTGTCAGTGGGGCCCTCCGAAGAGACTGACATCATGGAGTCCTCCAGGTCATTTATATCAGAGGTAGAGGAGCCCCTGTGCTGTATAGATGGCAGGGCTGAGGGTCTCTCCTCCTGGAGTCCAGGGCTGGGGATGTCAGTTTGGAGAGGTTCCTGTGCTGTGACCATATACAGGTGAGAGGCCTCCTTCCAGGGTAGTCCAGCTCCCCCCGGCCCCCTCATCTGGCTCTGCCTCTCTCCTTGCTCTCCTCTGGGCTCAGCCAATGCCTCATCATCCTTCACGGTCACATTTCCGGCTTGAAAGGCCACATCCAACTCGAATCCTCTCAGAGCCAGAGTACTGATGGCTCCGCTCTCCTCTCCACAGAGCTCCATGTTGCTACAAAAACCCAGCTGCCGCCACTCTCATAAGCAACAGCGCCAGCACAGACAGGCTGAGCCACCCCCAGCCACGGCCCTCCATGTGCCCGCCAACATGTGCACACAGCACGGCTTGTCACCGACGCACTTCACTGCCAGCCAGGGGGAGGGGTGTGGGGAGTCACCTCCCGCTGCTTGTAAAAGCGATCCAGCGGCTAGTTAGCCTCTCAGGTGTTTTTTACAAGAGAGCTGACCGTCTGCTCTACACCTTGCTGCCTTCCCGCATCAGGGCTAAATGTAAAAATAAAAAACACTTGCCTGGCACCCAGAAATGCATGTCCCAGGTGTCGAGAGATAGGAAATGCACATACCTGCAAAGGGTAAGCACTGTCCAACTCAATACCTACATAAAAAACTGCATCAATTCTCAAAAGTAAATAAATAAATAAAACAGGCTCCCTCTGCTTTGGATCAAAGTTAATCTAAAGCCATATTTTCTTATAAATAATAAGGGAATACTGTATTGAACGCGTTGGACAGATTCATTGTCTCCATGTATTCTGAAATTAAAGGGGTTGTAAAGGCAGAAGTTTTTATGCATTAAGATAAAAAGCCTTCTGTGTGTAGCAGCACCCCTAATACTAACCTGAGCCCCCTCTCTATCCAGCGATGTCCACGAGTCCCTCAGCCATCTGGGACTCTCCCTCCTGATTGGCTGAGACAGAGCAGTGGCAGGGGGGCAGGGCAGGGCCGAGACACAGCTATGTGTCTGAAAGGACACACAGAGCTGCAGCTCGGCTTGGGTGCCCCCATAGCAAGCCACTTGCTGTGAGGGCACTCAACAGGAGGGAGGGGATAGAAGCAGTTAAGAGGGACCCAAGAAGAGGAGGATCTGGACTGCTCTGTGCAAAACCACTGCACAGAGAAGGTAAGTATTATTTTTTTTAGATAACAAACGAGAGACTTTACAATTATTTTAAGGGGAAAACGAGCTGTCACTGGAACAGGAGAAGAAGGGAAATCTTTCAATAGAGACACATGTACTGTTGACAACTATTAATAGGATATTTTCCTTATTTTGTAGAGATTACTTCCTACTCTCTAAGTAAAAGGCAATTCTCCCCAAAGGAAGACACCACAGAAAATAAAACTGACAGGGGTGGTATTTAACCATAACCTACTCTATCCAAAACTAAAAAAATAAATACATTTTGCTTTAAATACACTTAAAAAGGTTCTTTTTTTTTTTTTTAACCACTTCAATACAGGGCTTTTTATATCACTTCCATACCGGGCCTATTCTGGCACTTCTCTCCTACATGTACAAATCATCATTCTTTTGCTAGAAAATTACTCAGAACCCCAAATTTATTAAACGCCTTTTTTGGGGGAAAAAATGATTTCATGGACTAAAAAATAACAGAACAGTAAAGTTAGCCCAATTGTTTTGTAAAATATGAAAGATTATGTTACGCTGAGTAAATAGATACCTAACATGTCACGCTTTAAAATTGCGCACACTCATGGAATGTGCCAAACTTTGTTACTTAAAAATCTCCATAGGCGACGCTTTGAAAATGTTTACAGGTTACCAGGTTAGAGTTACAGAGGAGGTCTAGTGCTAGAATTGTTGCACGCGCTCTAACGCACGCAGTGATACCTCACATATGTGGTTTGAACAGCGTTTACATATGTGGGCGGGACTTCTGAGCACGAGCTATTGGGGACAGGGGCGTTTTAATATTTTTTTATTATTTATTTTTTTTACTTATTTTTTTTTATTTTTACACTTTAAAAAAAAAAATAATAATTTTTGATCACTTTTATTCCTATTACAAGGAATGTAAACATCCCTTGTAATAGGAATGGTGTGTCACAGGTCCTTTTTATGGAGAGATGCGGGGTCTATAAGACCCCACATCTCTCCTCCAGGCTGGAAAGCATGAAATCGGGGAAAATTACTGTTCTCATGCTTTCAGCCGCAACCGCGGCTTTGTTTACCTTTGGGAACCCGGGCGTGGCGTCATCACATCGCGCCCGGGCCTCCGACGGTCATAGAGATGACTGGTGACCATCTGGTCACCAGTCATCTCTATGCTCGTCATGTGACCACCGGCGCCGGACGATTCTCTCCGGGCCCCCGATGGCCCAGGAGAGCCCGGAGAAGCACTAGATGATGGCGGGAGGGGGGGGTGTCCCCTCCCGCCACCTATAAGAACGATCAAGCGGCGGAACCGCCCGCTATGATCGTTCTTATGGTGCGCAGAATCGTCAGCAGAAGAGAAGGATATCTGAATGATGTCTCTAGCTGCAGGCATCTTTCAGATATCCCCCCACAAAGCACAGGCTCCTGCCGGCGTCGTTTTACAATAGCCCGGTATGTAAGTGGTTAAATAACAAACATGTCATACTTACCTCCACTGTGCAGCTCGTTTTGCAGAGTGGCCCCGATCCTCGTCTTCTGGGGTCCCTCGGCGGCTATCTCGGCTCCTCCCCGCAAGAGCTAACCCCCATTCAGAGAAGCTCTCGCCCAAGGGGGTTAGCTTGCCAATGCGCTCCCGTGTGATACAGTGGCGGCCATAGCCGCCACTATATCACTCGGCCCCGCCCCCCGACGCGCCATTGATTAGATTGACAGCAGCGGGAGCCAATGGCTGCGCTGCTATCAATCTCCAATGAAGAGCCGAGAAGACAGGGGCGAGAAGCCAGCACGTTCACGACGTGGGACTTTCGAGGGCTCAGGTAAGTAAACGGGAGGGCTGGGGGGCTTGTAAGCATCGGATGTTTTTTCACCTTAATGCATAGGATGCATTAAGGTGAAAAAACGCGAAGCTTTACAACCCCTATAAATGTCCAGTGCCATTGTTCCATTATAGTTGTTCTTGTGGACCTGGAATACTCACCAGTAAGGCCTCATGCACACAGGACATTTATTTTAACTCTCCTAGAAGCCATTAGCGTGTTTGCAGAAAAAATGCTTGACGCTTGTAAAAGTGTCTAAAGCTTTTACATGTGTCAAGCTCTTGGGCGTTAATTAATTTCATTGGCCAAAATAATTTATTCACAGCTTGTCTCTGGACATCAACAGCAATTAATGAACAACTGAACAAATGAACAACTCACCAGTGTTAGTCTGTTATGTACAGAGTCTCTAACAGAATGAATGTACATTCCAAATTGATGAAAAGTGCAGTCATCCAAATAATTTGACTCATGGAGCCTGGAAGAGTCCCGCAGCTCAGGGACTGGAGAAAGCAAACCTGCCTAAGAAAAAAAAAAAGAATAAAGTTGTGTAACAAAAACAAAGGCCACAGATGGCTTTTATTTGAAATGCACATATGTCAAAAAACAGTCAACACACACATTTAAAAGATATTTATGATCCGGATTTTTGATGTCTTGAATTACCAAAATTGCTGGGAATAAAACCTTAATTATAAGAATGGATATCTATTGCCATAAATACTACTACATCTGCCATCCGACAAACAATGGAAATCACACGCTGGTTGTGGAAGAAGTTTTAACACCTATACAGTTACAACAGATAAATCTACCATTCAATTCCCGGTTTATAGACATTTTTAAAAATTGCTGGATGTGAACAAAATTAGCTTCACAAGCCCATCTCCCTGTAAAATTCCCGAAAGCTTTCTCTGCCTTGCAAATGACCTTTTAATAACTTAGTTAAAAGATTTATTTTCTCTAATTTCGAGTAGCTCACTGAATGGCAAATGACAAAAAATACAATAAGAAAATTTTGCTGCCTTCGAAATAGTAAGACAGCCGAATGTAAAAAAACAAACAAAAAAAAAAGTGTGTGGTCCCCCCCAGGTCCTTCGGATCTAGTATGGATTCGGAGGGGAGCCCCCCAAAGCACCTTGCCACCATGTTGATGGTGACAAGGGCCTCTTCCGGACAACCCTGGGCTGTCGTCGGGGTCTGCGAGTGGGAGGCTTATCGTAACCTGGAAGCCCCCAGATCCCCCCCTCCATGTGGATGGGTATTGGGCACATTGCAGCCCTACCCATTCACCACAAAAAGGAGTGAAATGTTAAGAGTCGGTTTTTGACAAGTCCTTTATTAAAGAAGAAGCCCCGAGCTGTATTCTCCCAGAGCTGCCTTCTCCCTCTCCGCCAGTTATCCAATTAAAACAAAAAAAGGCTGCATTTCTTCTAAGGCTGTCTTCCTTCGTGGTGTTGTCGCCTGTTGTCTGCCATCTCTTTTATAACCATGGGGCGTGGCCACCCAATGATGTTACAACCAGCCCTTTGTAACAACACGTGACGTCACAAGTGGTGGGCTCTCCGGTGATGTCATTGGATGGCCATGCCCCGTGGCTATATAAGAGATGCCAGCAGGGGACAACACAATGGAGGTTGACAGCCTTAGATGAAGAGCAGCCTTTTTTTTTCTTTTAGCGGGTAACCGGCGGTGAGGAAGAAGAAAGCACAATAAGACAGCACCGGGGGAGAAGACAGCTCCCCTCCGAATCCATACTAGACCTGAAGGGCCTGGTATGGACCTGGGGGGGGGGGGGGGGTGATCCCACATTTATTTATTTTTCTGGCCGGGATTTTGTTTTTTTTTAACTTTCAGCTGCCCTCTCCTTAGCACCCAGCTATATACAGTGTGTTTGAAGAGAAAGAGGGAAAAAAAAAACTAAATGCAAAATGCATGAAAACTGCATGCAAAAACGTGGGTTTAAAAAATGCAAAACGCACTGCAAAACGTGGCTGAAAACACATCGAGCGCAGACGCATAGATGTGAACCTACACTGAGTCTCAACTCATGCTCCCATTCTCCCCCAAATATTTTTTTTAATACTTTAAAAGGTGCCCAAAAGTGACAACCAAAACAAAAAAGACCCAACGTGTTTCGCCCTCCTAAATTAAGGCTTTGTCAGGGGTATAATATTTGTATAAAGAAAATAAAGCAACGAGATGCCACATGGCAAAATAGCTGTTTCTCAAAAAAGCCATTTTCACACACATGTGACTGTATCCCACTGAAATATTGACACATACACATAGGCACTGCTGACTGGAGGTGCGCCCTTTTATCTGGCTTCATAGTATTGAGTTAGAGTGATAACGTTTTAGTGGTACAGTTTTTTCAATGAACCTAAAAACCTATGCCATATTTTTCACAAAAGTTTTAATAAAATTAAATAAAAAAGTTTGAGGTTTTAGGTCCTAGTGGGTTTGGTGCATGCTGGGAGAGCGTACCACATAATTGGTGTATTTAATGTGGTTGTAAACCCTTCCATATTCCCAGTGAAGTGACTGGCCTCAGGTAATACACAATGATGAAACACATTTTCCTACATAAGTTGAACCGGTCTATCTGCTGCCCTTTATCCTCTAAAACCATTTAAAATTTTTGAACTTTAAAGAGTGTTCAGAAAAAAAGGGGGCAGAGAGCCCAAGTTACACTCGGAAGAGATCTGTGAGGAGAGCTCTGAGAGGCGATTGGAGGGAAGGGACACATCCCCTTCACACAGCACACAGGAACAGACCCTGAGGTTGTCAATCAGCTGGAGGTCCCTACTCGTCACCATATTTCTCTTGGTGTTAGGAAACCTTGTCAGAAGTAATTCATGCTGATTGCAGAGGAATGAAGCAGCAGACAAAATAGAAAACAAAATAAAAACATAGAAAACTGATTGCAGAAAAAGACCCAGTAGTCCATTGAGACCTAGTCCATCCCTCTGTAGTGAGACAAGTACACACTACAGAGGGACATGCTTTGATCATATTTCATTTCTGAGGTTTATAACCAGTTTAAGTTAGTTTAGTTCCCACAATAGGGTCAATATTAGTGCAGGCAATACATGTGTAGTTTTGTGATAAACAGTTTTAAAATAACACAGACAGGAAACCAATTTTATATAGCGCATGCAATACACATTACATGTGTCTTTAAATAGAAGCATAATACCATTTCATCCATAGGGACCAAATGCTTGTTCAGTGGCTTCGTAGGGGTGCTAACACTCTCCAGTGGGGTGCTTGGACGAGGCATTGGATTAGACATGGAAAGTGATGGGGCAGCCAGTCCCTGGATGAAAATCTTTCCAACCTGCAGTATAAAATGATGAATGTCAGTATACATTTCAATGTAATTTCTAAACATGAGGCGTAAAGACCCATGACTGATTAGTATTAAAAAAAGAAATTGGATTATGAAGACTTACCCTAACCACCCCTGTATATAAAACCAAGTTCCCATTGTTCTCAAGTATCGCCATGGTGTCAATGCTCTGAAAACAAAATAATACAGAAATTGATGACAGATCACCTAAAATGTCATTATTAGCAGAAAAGCAGCTGAAATTACCTGCACTGGCGTAGCATCCTTTGCAAAGATATTAGTAACTGAGCCAAAGATCAGCTGTGATTTATCATTGCTTTCTTCAAACTTTACCATACTGAGAAGAAAATAAATATTGTGGGTGATTCAGTTGTTTCAATATTTATCTAAAAACTCATCTCTCCAGCAATGATTTTAAAATAGGAAAACTAAAATATAAAATCAGCAAAAACTGTAAAGGGTATGTAACATATCCACCTGAATTACCCACATTGTGGCTTTGATAATGTTGTCTGTATGGCATTAGATGAGCCCCCTGAGAGTTAACACATTATACAGATGCTACACTTCAGCATCATGCTGTAAAGATGCCACAAAAGGCATCCGTTACACCTGGAATTAAAGAAGTTTAACTTCTGTATTATGAACATGATTTCTTACTGTAGCAAAATGTGATAGTCTTTTGCAGTAAATGGTTCTAGTAGCTACAGTAGCATTAAAAAAATAGGATTTTTATAACAGCTTACCTGTAAAATCCTTTTCTTGGAGTACATCACGGGACACAGAGCGGCATAGTCATTACTATGTGGGTTATATAGATACCTTCAGGTGCTGGCACTGGCAACTTCCAAAACCGGAAGTACCCTCCCCTATATAAGCCCCTCCCATCCGGGAGCACCTCAGTTTTGTAGCAAAGCAATAAGTGTCCCCAAAGAGGGGTGGGAGCTCTGTGTCCCGTGATGTACTCCAAGAAAAGGATTTTACAGGTAAGCTGTTATAAAAATCCTATTTTCTATCTCGTACATCACGGGACACAGAGTGGCATAGTCATTACTATGTGGGATGTCCTAAAGCAATGCCCAATGAGGGGGGGGGGGGGGGTACACCATACATAAGCTGAGCGCTATCAGACATAAGGATCTTTTGCGGCCTGCAACACACTGCGCCCAAAGGCGACATCCTCCTGACTTCTAACGTCCACCTGGTAGAACCTAGTAAACGTGTGTACTGAAGACCATCTTGCGGCCTTACAGATTTGAGCCAGGGAGGCCTGGTGATGCACTGCCCATGAAGTTCCAACTGCTCTCGTGGAGTGCGCCCTAACTTTGAACGGAGGCGGTCTCCTTCTCAAGCCATAGGCTTGCATTATGACCTGTCGAATCCACTTGGCTAAAGTAGATTTTGACGCTGCCTGACCCCTTCTGGGGCCTTCCGGCAGAATAAACAAAGTATCCGTTCTGCGAATCTGAGCAGTGGCTTTTAGATAAGCTTTAACTGCTCTTACTACATCCAAAGAATGCAATAACTTTTCCTCTACCGAACTAGGTTTGGGGAAAAAAGAAGGAAGAACCACATCTTGGTTCAAATGAAACCTCGATACCACCTTAGGAAGAAAGGCTGGATGAGGACGTAACACTACTCTGTCCTTATGGATAACCAGATATGGCTCCCTACAGGACATAGCGGCTAATTCCGACACTCTTTTAGCCGAACAAATGGCTACTAGAAAAATCAATTTCCTGGTGAGAAGAACCAGGGAAATATGCTGTAATGGTTCAAATGGTTGTTTCTGTAGAACCGACAGAACCAGGTTTAAGTCCCATGGACATATGGGAATATTAACCGGAGGGCTAATACGCATCACTCCTTGTATAAAGGCTTTGACTAGTGAATGCGAAGCCAAGGGCCTCTGAAAAAATATTGACAAGGCCGAAATCTGACCCTTGATAGTACTCAAGGCAAGCTTCCTATCTACAGCCCATTGTAGGAAGTCCAGAATCCTACCTATTACGTATTTACGTGGATGCCATTTCTTGGCCTCACACCAGGCGATGTACGCCTTCCAGATTCTATAGTAGATCTGCCTGGATACCGGCTTCCTGGCATTGATCATGGTAGATACCACAGAATTAGAGAGCCCTCTCTTTTTTAGAATGTGGGCTTCAATAGCCAGGCCGTCAAACCTAGGGCTGGTAAGGAAGGGTGGTATATCGGTCCTTGCGAAAGCAGGTCCGGACGATGTGGGAGGGTCCAAGGACTCCCCACAGACATCTTTACAATCTCCGCGTACCATGCTCTTCGGGGCCACGCTGGAGCCACCAGAATCACTGGTTTCTTTTCTACCCTGATTCTGCGGAGTAATCGAGGTAACAATTGTGGCGGTGGGAATGCATATATCAGCTTGAACTGATTCCAAGGGAACACAAGGGCATCCGAGCCGCAAGCTAGGGGATTTTTTTCCAAGAGACAAACCTGTCCACTTTTGCGTTGAATCTGGATGCTAGCAGATCTACATCCGGTGTTCCCCACCGCTGACATATTGTCCGGAAAACCTCGGGATGAAGGGACCATTCCCCTGGGCATAATTGTTGGCGACTTAGAAAGTCCGCCTTCCAATTCTCCACTCCTGGAATGAATACCGCAGATATGGCTGGGACATATCTTTCTGCCCATTTCAGGATGCAATTTACTTCCCTCTGGGCTGCACGACTCCTGGTGCCACCCTGATGATTGATATATGCCACTGCCGTGGCATTGTCCGATTGAATTCTGACAGGGGACCCTTGGAGTTTGGATGTCCATGCTACTAGGGCATACCGGGCTGCTCGTATCTCTAAGAGATTGATGGGCAGGGCCTTTTCTGCATCCGACCATCTGCCCTGGAGAGACCATTGCTCCAGTACTGCTCCCCAGCCTATAAGGCTGGCATCTGTAGTGACCACCTTCCAAGAAATCGGACTGAAGGATTTCCCTCTTTCCAGATTCTGGGGAACCAACCACCAACGGAGGCTCTTGCGAACGGAAGGGGACAAGGACATTGGCAAGTCTAGGGCCTGAACTTTTTTGTTCCAAGCTGACAGTATGGCCCTTTGCAAATTCCTTGAATGGAATTGACCGTAGGGTACTGCTTCGAATGATGCCACCATTTTTCCCAGCAGCCTCATGCACAGGCGTATGGATGGCTGTCTTTTTGTACCCACTAGGTGGATCAAATCTCTCAAAGACGACCCCTTTTCTTGAGGCAAGAAAATTTTTCTCTGGTCTGAATCCAGCCTTAGCCCCAAGTATTCCAGACTTTTGACTGGTTTTAGGGCTGACTTGTCTCGGTTGATAATCCAACCGTGATATTCCAGATACTCGATTGTCTCGTGAACAACCACTTCTAGTTTTTCCACTGAGTGGTCTATCAGCAACAAGTCGTCTAGATATGCCATTATCGTTACACCTCATGCTCTTAGATTGGCCAATAATGGGGCCAGAATTTTTGTGAACACTCGTGGTGCTGTGGCCAGACCGAAGGGTAAGGCTCTGAACTGAAAATGGCGCCCTTCTACCGCAAAGCGTAGAAATTTTTGGTGGGCTGGAAAGATGGGAATGTGCAAATAAGCATCTTTGATGTCGATCGAGGCTAACCATTCCTCACCTTGTAGGGTAGTGGCCACCGATCGGATCGATTCCATCCGGAAAGTCCTGATATGTAGGAATTTGTTTAGCCCTTTTAGATTTAATATGGGCCTCACGTCCCCGTTTGGCTTCGGGATTGTGAAGAGGTTTGAGTAAAACCCGAACCCCCATTCTTCCAGGGGAACCTCTATAATTACTGCTTGGAGCAATAATTGTTCTAGTGCCAACAGGAGGGATCCTCTCTTCTGGGGATCCCTTGGCACGTTTGACCTTATAAAGTGGGAAGGAGGGGAGTCTTTTAACTCCAATTTGTATCCCAGACTTACTGCGGAGAGCACCCATCTGTCTCTGATCGTGTCCCGCCAGGTCTCTGTGAACAACTGAAGTCTTCCCCCCACCCGATTGAGTGGGGGCAACCCTTCATGCATTTGACTTTGGGGGAGGTTTTGTACCTCTCCTGCTCCAGGGCTTCTCGTTACCCTGCAATTGTCCCTGATTTTTACCTCCGGGATTTGACCGAGGAGGCCGTCGGAACTGTTTCACAGCCGATGTCCTAGGGACTGGAGAAGCAGGCCTCTTAAAAGAGGGACCTCTAACTCTGTTTTTAACCGGCAAAAGTGTACTTTTACCGCTGGAAATTTTCTGGATATATTTGTCCAGGTCTTCCCCGAATAAGCGTTCACCATGAAATGGGAAGCTAACCAGCAATTTTTTACAGGGAGCTTCAGCAGACCAGTTTTTGAGCCATAGAAGCCTGCGCATATGTACTACAGACACCGTAAGGCGGGAGGCCTGATGGATTGAATCCTTTATAGCGTCCACCGCAAAGCATAAGGCTCTAGGTAGATCAGCTAGGGCAAGAGCCTGCTGATCTGGCAAGTCCCTTAAGACCTGTTTCAACTGATCCTTCACTGCTTGGCAGACCCCAATAGCTGCCACTGCTGGTTGTGTCACCAAGCCTGCTGTAGCAAAAGCAGATTTTAATAAGGACTCTAATTTTTTATCTATTGGGTCCTTGAACATTTGGACATTATCCACTGGACATGTCAGTGATTTATTCACACAAGAGATGGCTGCGTCCACTGTAGGGACCCTCCATTTTTTGACGAACTTATCCTCCATGGGATAGATCACCTGAAATCTCTTGGGAGGAGTAAATATTTTATCAGGATGCTCCCAATCCTGGTAAATGAGCCCTTCCAGTAAAGGATGGATCGGAAAGGAACAAACAGTCTGGGGAGCTTTTAGCGACCCCAACGAGGAGACAGAAGTGGATGATGGCTCCGCAAGGGGCATTTTAAATGCTGATCGGACCATGTTAGTCAGGGACTGAACCCATAATCTTTCAGCATGTGATGCTGAGAATGGCTCTTCCACTGTTGATTCCTCTACAACAGAATCAACCTCATCCTGATCCCCCTCAGGTAGGTCGATCCCTGTATGGGACTGTTGCTCCGCTAACAGGCACTCTGAGGGAGGAGACGGAGATCGAGCGCTTTTTTCCTGTGACAGGGAAGCAGCGATCAATGCTGACAATCTTTCTTCCAGCCCTCCCAGAGCTGAGGAAAAAACCTCCTCTGTTACATACACAGGAGCAGGTGAACTGAGGACAGCCACAGTACCAGGTACTCCTGAGGGTGCTCTACGGTCACTAACCTCTGATTCTTCAGGGGAGATTGGTGCAGCCGAAGCATGCCCAAGATCCTCAGAGCCCGATGGAGACCCCCTATGCTTCCTGGGATTTTTAGTCCCGGAGTTTTTAGACGGCATATTCCTAAGCCCAAAGCTGAGGTATTCCAGCCGAAATACACCACTTACTGACAATAGTCTAGCACAAATGCTGCTATAAAAACAGTTGGTGTCTACTAATGTGCCTTTCTATGGGGATGCCTGCATCAACCGCTTGCTGTATGCCTTTTTTAAATGTTGCCAGCTCTGTCTCTGCACCCCATAGCCAGCTCACAACACATAATTGTGTTTTTTAACATGCTGGGACGCCCGCACATGCGCAGAAGCGCTGCGGCGCGCACAGAGCGTCATCCCCCAAGCTCCGCCCCCTTTCCCAGCTCACCTCTATATATAGAGGCGCGTGCACGTGCGCGGCCACGTGCGCCTTCGGCGCTCTTTTTTGAAAAGGGAAACTAGGGACAAGAGCCAGGGCCCCTTTTGCCGCAGGCTGGGGGATGGACGAGCATTGCAACATGGCAGAGGAAGCAGTTTCCCACAAGAGAACTCACCATCTGCCTGGACTTGCTCTGATGAAAAGAAACTAGTCCACATGACAAGAAACGTTCCACAGCGGCCTCTAGTGGATTAACACAGGTACCGCAGTCTATATATATATATATTTTTTTTTTCTTGACCACTATTAAAATTATTACATTTTTTAGTAGTTACAGGCATGCATAAATATTTAGCGGGAATACCGTTAGGTAGAAACAGAGGAAAGGAAAAACGTACCGCTCAAAAGCTTAAGAATTCACCAAATAGCTGCTTCCGCCCGGTCACTCACACAGGTGCTGGCTCTGCACTGATGCATGGGAGAAAAAGAAACCCTGGACTGCCGCACTCTGTATAGACAGTTATTTATTCCAAAATTTCAGGTAAAAAATCCAAATTCAAAATAAATCCATAAATCCAAAACAACACGTCACGAATTGACGCTTACTCATTGACGCTATGAGTAAGCGTCAATTCGTGACGTGAAACGCGTTAGCCACCCTTCCCTGCATGCACACTATCTGCATTTGTTGTTTTGGATTTATGGATTTATTTTGAATTTGGATTTTTTACCTGAAATTTTGGAATAAATAACTGTCTATACAGAGTGCGGCAGTCCAAGGTTTCTTTTTCTCCAATACCGTTAGGTAACAGGCAGAAAGACATATTAGGCTTGGGGGTCCCCTCAATAGAACCAAGTTCCTGAGGGGCCCCCACTTACCTTTTCCCCGCCGCAGGACTCTGTTTGGTCCACAGAAGTCCAAACTTCACCTATCACGGCAGGCATTGTAATTAAACCTTCAGGGACCGGGTTCCCAAGGATTCCACTCCCCTGGACCTGTATAGCACCCTGCACAGATAACATCTTGGTCGTGGGTATGACCAGAGCTCTGGATCCCAGGGTCCAGCTCTCCTAAGAGAAGCATTACAGGCAAAACCTTGCTCTTCTCTGCAAGGCCCGGGTACCGACCGTTTAGCTATGAAGCTTTTTTGGTCGGATCCGGAATAGCTTACTGAGGCCCAAAAGAACCTGTACGCAAGCTCAGTGAAAAACACATGTTACTTCTTGGCCAACACCTTAGACACTGGCAAAAAACTGAGGTGCTCCCGGATGGGAGGGGCTTATATAGGGGAGGGTACTTCCGGTTTTGGAAGTTGCCAGTGCCAGCACCTGAAGGTATCTATATAACCCACATAGTAATGACTATGCCGCTCTGTGTCCCGTGATGTACGAGAAAGAAATAAGTGTCGATCCCAGGATTTATCTGACTGCCTTTATGGGATCAACCTGTATGGTCTCCAGAGAGAGAGATATCATTTTGCCCCTGTTCAAATCATTAGTAAGCCCCAGTTCTCAAAAAGAATATTGGGGAACTGGAGAAAGTGCAGAGAAGGGCAACCAAACTGATAAGAGGGATGGAGGAGCTCAGCTATGAGGAAAGATTATAGGAACTGAATTTATTCACTCTTGAGAAGAGGAGATTAAGGGGGGATATGATCAACATGTACAAATATATAAGGGGTCCATATAGTGAACTTGGTGTTCAGTTATTCACTTCATGGTCAACACAGAGGACAAGGGGGCACTCTTTGCGTCTAGAGGAAAAGAGATTTCACCTCCAAATACGGAAAGGTTTTTTCACAGTAAGAGCTGTGAAAATGTGGAATAGACTCCCTGCAGAGGTGGTTCTGGCCAGCTCAGTAGATTGCTTTAAGAAGGGCCTGGATTCTTTCTTAAATGTACATAATATAACTAGGTACTGACATTTATAGGTAAAGTTGATCCGGGGAATATCCGATTGCCTCTCGGGGGATCAGGAAGAAATTTTTTCCCCTGCTGTAGCAAATTGGATCATGCTCTTCTGGGGTTTTTTGCCTTCCTCTAGATCAACTGTGGGTATAGAATTGGGTATATGGGATTGTACGATATATATATATTTTTTTATGGTTGAACTGGATGGACTTGTGTCTTTTTTCAACCTGACTAACTATGTAACTATGTAACCTAGAAAAAAAAAAAAAAAGAAAAAAAAAAAAGCTAGCTTGGCAGTACTTCTCCCGTTTGTTCTGCACTCCTGCGACCCATTTTCAGCAGACAGCAGGCTGAAGCCCACTGTCGTCTGCTGTCACAGAGTTGGTCTAGGCTGGGGAAAGATCGCAACCATATGGTCGGGATCCACCCAGAAGCCTGGACCGACACCTGGCTCAGCGAGCTGAGAACCTGAGCCAACTGCTCCCACCCCTTCCACAACCCAGCGCTCCACTGACAGTCATCAGCTCTCTGCTCACAGGGCACTGAGAACTAAGCGATCAGCAGTGTTTAAAAAAATAAAAAATAAAGTGCCAGGCTCCAGAGGGGGCAAGCTGTCAAACAGCTGGGTGGATCTCGACAATATGGTCGGGATCCTTTCAGAGCCTGGAGTGGCTCTGTGATGTCAATGGACAGTGGGCTTTAGCCTGCTGTTATCTCAGTCTTGCTTTACCGGAGTGCAAAAGTAAGTGACCCAGAGGAGGAGTATGACTAAAGAGCTTTGGCCCTACTTCTCTTTTGACAATCAAGCCCTCTAAAAAGAATGCTGCTAAAAGAATGCTTACCGCAGTTGGTGCTGGGATTCTATAAGAAAACACAGAAACTTCTGTCCACACAGATCAGTAGTGATAAATACTTTAGTGGCTTGTGAGTTCTTTTCCCTGTGAATGTGAAAACGAGAGAATAATAAAATAAAAAAAAAAAAAAAAGTCCTTTGACCTTATTCATCAATGTTTCTCAGAGCAAATGTGCCCTAGACAGAGCAAAGTAGGAAGTAGAATTTTCCATACTACAAAGAGATTGCCATTGGAACTTGAGACAATTCTTCCATCAAATGTGATAAACAAGATAGAGTTTGAGATCCACCTTGACTATGTTTGGCATGACCTAACATCAGATATATACTTTTATATTGAATGCACACATGCTAAGTAATGTGCAGGGTAACACTTGCAGGCATTTTTTACTTCTCACACAGAATACAGTACTCCCCCTGACAATGCATGCATTTGTTTTTCTCTCCAGTGTGGCCTTTAACCGTACTCCATACTACAAAATTAAAATGTTGCAGTCTGATCAATGGGGAGCAGAGGCTTAAGTAATGCTGATGACATCTTCTCATCCTAGGCAAAACCACTTAACCTGAAATTTAAGGATTGCTTTTAATGACAAAAGATAGAGGTTTTGTAAGATTATACTGTTGCTAAATTTAGTGACATGTAGGGTATGTATCTGTTTTATTGCATTCTGGACTAAGAATGTAAAAATTTGTGTCTTTAGTTTACCAGCAAGAAGATGGTGCTCTAAACTCTGCTGACTGTAAGTTTTCTTCATATCTTAAAAGGGGATGTAAAGTATTTTTTTTTCCTTACTAAGCAAACATATTTACCTGCTCTGTGCAATGGTTTTGCACAGAGCAGCCCCGATCCTCCTCTTCTCGGGTCCCCAATGGTGCTCTGGGCTCTCCGTGTGCATTTACACACACAGTGCGGTTCAGCCCCGCCCCTGCTCCTCTGAGTCCAGTGAGGAAGGAGAGAGCAGCGCAGCTACGTTCGGGCTCAGCACTGGCTCGAGATCAAACTCAGGTAATTCTACAGGAGGGGCAGCTGACAAAGGAAGGTTTTTTTTATTTCAAAGAATGCATTAAGATAAGGTATAAAACCTTTAGCCTTTACAACCACTTTAAAGTGGTTGTAAACCCACTTTATAAACAAACACCTACAGGTAAGCCTAGATTAAGGCTTACCTGTAGGTGCATGAAATATCTCCTTAACCTACACGGTTAAGGAGATATTTGCATTTAAATGCGGCGACGCTGACGTCACGCGCATGGGGTTAACCCCATTCACAAATTCGGCTAGGTCGCAACATTCGACGACGTAGCCGAATTCGATGGCTCACGCGCGCATGCGCGGAGTCACGTCTTCGCTGCTCCGGCTAATCACAGCGCCGGAGCGGCGCTGTGATTGGCTGCAGCGGCGATACCCGGAAGTAACCTTCCGGCTATCGCCGCAGCGATGGATGCGGTTGAAGAGGGAGACGAGGACGGCTTCGGGGGCCCCGATCTAAGGTAAGTGATGCATAATGAGCTATTATGCTAGTCATATTAGCTCATTATGCCTTTCTCTTAGAGGTCGTTGGGAAAAAAAAAAAATACCTAGCCACCATTCTGCTATAATCAGAACATGTACAGACAGCTAAAGCTGGGTACACACAAACATTTTTTTTTGTCCAACCAGCTGGTTGAATGAAAAAAAAAAAACAGATTCCCGCATCAACACAATAATGTGTGATGCAGGGATCTCTCTCGCTGAGACAGAACAAAAGTTGGTCATTTCTCGCCGAACCCGGACGATTTTCAGCCCATGCGTACCGGGCTTAAGAGACTCAGAGGAGAGATGCTCCCTGTGTCTAAATTATACAGCTCTATATAGAATCTAGAAACTAGGAAGACTCAATCCACAAGCCAGCAATTAATGCTAGTGTGTCTTATTAGACATGCCAGAGTACTTTGAGAACACAAGAAAAACTGTATTTATATTTCTAAAATAAAGATTTTTTTTTTTTTTACAAATAATAAAAATTAGGGAAATGAGCAGTCGTAAACATTCAAAGACATTATTAAAATTTTACAAAAACATGCGAACGCACGCACACACATATATATTTTTATTTATTATATGAATACTCATTGAGACAACAAGATTCTCTGCACATCTTTACCTTGTAATAGTCTCTGTCCATAGGTGGTCAAGGCAGAGCTCGGGCACAATGGGTTCTGTTTCTGGAGTAAAGAAATCGCTGGAAGTACTGTTAGGGGAATGGGAGACTCCTAACCTCTTCGGTGAAGGGGTGTAACTGGAGAAATTAAACCTCTGTACGCCAGAAAAGGATTGCACACCTAAAGCCGGGGAATGGGAGCGGCTGTAAGTAAGAGAGAAAGGAAAAAAATATATTTTACAAGGTTATTCTGTCAGCCCTTGAAAGGAAAAAATAAATAAAAACGATAGATATATATCAATATATATATATATAGATTTAGATATATATATCTATATAAAGATATATATCTATATATATCTATATATATATAAAAACTCGAGAACAAAATGGCGGTCATTGCAATATTTTATGTCGCAAGGTATTTGCGCAGTGGTCTTTCAAACTAAATTTGTTTGGACAAAATATACTTCGCTGAATTTAAAAAAACTCCACAGTAAATTTATCCCAATGTTTTTGGATATTGTGAAAGATGATGTTACGCAGAGTAAATAGAAACCTAACATGTTATTTTTAAAATTGCACACACTTGTGGAATGGCGACAAACTACGGTACTTAAAATTCTCCATAGGCGCCGCTTTAAAAAATGTTAGCGGTTGGTTAGCAGTTTAGAGTTGCAGAGGAGGTCTTTTGCTAGAATTATTGATCTCGCTCTAATGATCGCAGCAATACCTCACATGTGTGATTTGAACACTGTTTACATTTGCGGGAGCGACTAACGGATGTGTTTTCTTTGGTGCTGGGGCTTTAAAAACTAAAAAGGCTTATTGTTTTTTTTTTTACACTGTCTCTTAAAAAAAAAAAAACTGAACACTTTTATTGCTGTCACAAGGAATGTAAACATCCCTTGTGACAGTAATAGGCGGCGACCAGTACTCTTTATGGAGGGATCTGGGGTCTAAGAGACTCCAAATCCCTCCTTTGCACTTAAAAGTATTCAAAACGCCAAAATCAGCGTTTTGAAATATTAAGGATTTTTTTTAAATCGGTGCCATTGGCAGCCGAGTAAACCATGACGTCGCTTCCGGGTTACTACATGGGAGACCCGATCAAAGCCGATTGCAGCTTTGTTTGGGACTCTGGGCAGCCAGCGGACGTGCCAACTTGAGGCTCGGGTCTCCCGGTCCCCTCTCGCTCCTTGTGATAACGGCCGAGCGGCTGTTGAGCCGCAAAATAGGATTTTTATAACAGCTTACCTGTAAAATCCTTTTCTTGGAGTACACCACGGGACACAGAGCCAGTCATTACATAATGGGTTAAGGGTCACCAGCGGTGATTGGACACTGGCACAACCAATGGAAGACAGTTCCCCTCCATATAACCCCTCCCATCAGGGAAGTACCTCAGTTTTGTAGCAAAGCAGTAAGGTTCCCATAAGAAGGGTGGGACCTCTGTGTCCCGTGGTGTACTCCAAGAAAAGGATTTTACAGGTAAGCTGTTATAAAAATCCTATTTTCTTTATCGTACACCACGGGACACAGAGCTAGTCATTACATAATGGGACGTCCCAGAGCAATGCTCATATGAAGGGGGGGAGACACAGATCAAACCGACCGCTTGCGGACCAGAAGCCCTATACTGCTGCCTGCAGCACACTTCGCCCGAAGGCGGAATCCTCATGTCCTTTCACATCTATTTGATAGAATTTGGAAAATGTATGGACTGAGGACCAAGTTGCAGCCTTACAGATCTGAGCCATCGAAGCCTGGTGGTGCACTGCCCATGAAGCACTTATCGCCCTGGTAGAGTGCGCCTTAACAGGAAAAGGAGGAGTCCTGTTCTTTAAACCATAAGCTTGAACAATTACTTGTCTAATCCACCTGGAAATGGTGGATTTTGATACCGCTTGGCCCTTCTTGGGACCATCTGGTAAAATAAACAAAACATCTGTTTTACGTATCTGAGCGGTTGCTTGCAGATACACCCTTACCGCTCTCACTAGGTCTAGAGAGTGTAATAATTTTTCCCCCGCCGTCCGCGGGTTTGGAAAAAAGGAAGGCAGAACAATGTCTTGATTCAAGTGAAAAGCCGACACCACCTTAGGTAGAAAAGCCGGATGGGGTCGTAGTACGATCTTGTCCTTGTGACAAATTAGATAAGGCTCTTTACAAGAAAGAGCTGCTAGCTCTGATACTCTCCTAGCAGAAGCTATAGCAATCAGAAAGGCCAATTTCCTACTTAATATAATTAAAGGAATATGGCGAATAGGTTCAAAAGGTTGCTTTTGCAACACTGACAATACCAAATTCAAATCCCATGGACACAAGGGAGACCTGACTGGAGGATTTATCCTCAGTACCCCCTGAATGAATGTCCGAACTAGGGAGTGAGATGCCAATGGTCTCTGAAAGAAGACTGATAGAGCCGATATTTGCCCTTTGATGGTGCTAAGGGCTAATTTCATATCCACTCCTAACTGGCAAAAAGCAAGAATCCTACTTATTTCATATTTCAGAGGATTCCAACTTCTGGATTCACACCAGGAAACGTATGCTTTCCAGACTCTATGATAGATGAGTCTGGAGGCTGGCTTTCTAGCATTAATGAGCGTAGAAAGAGCCAGGCCAGAGACCCCTCTCTTTTTCAAAATGTGGGTCTCAGCAGCCAGGCCGTCAAATTTAGCCTTTGTAAGGAAGGGTGGAATACTGGACCCTGTGACAACAGGTCGTGTCGAAGTGGAAGCTTCCAGGGCCTTCCTATCGCCATTTTTACGATCTCGGCGTACCAAGGCCTCCTGGGCCAGTTTGGGGCCACTAGGATTACTGGTATTCCCTCCTCTTTGATCCTGCGAAGCAGTCTTTGTAGAAGAGGGATCGGAGGGAATGCATAGATCAGTGAGAACTGATTCCATGGAGTTATTAGAGCGTCTGTCCCGTAGGCTAGAGGATCTCTCGTTCTGGACACAAAGTTGTCCAATTTCTTGTTGAACCTGGAAGCTAGCAGGTCTACATCTGGGTTTCCCCATCTCAGACATATGGCCTGAAAGATCTCTGGGTGAAGAGACCACTCTCCTGGTAGCAGCTGCTGACGACTCAGGTAGTCTGCTTGCCAGTTTTCTATCCCTGGAATGAAGATTGCAGAGATGCAAGGTACATGCTCTTCTGCCCATGCCAAGATCCGGTTCACCTCTCTTTGGGCTGCCCGACTGTGGGTGCCTCCTTGGTGATTGATGTAAGCTACTGCCGTAGCATTGTCGGTTTGAACCCGAACTGGGTAGCCCTGTAACCTGTATGTCCAGGTTTTGAGGGCTAGATATACTGCACGGATCTCTAGCACGTTGATGGGCAGGATCCCCTGAGTCTTGGCCCAGGTTCCCTGGGTAGAAGCCTCCTCGAATACTGCACCCCAGCCCGATAGGCTGGCATCCGTAGACACCACCTTCCAGGCTGCTGGGAGGAAGCACTTTCCCTTCCGTAAATTCTTGGCTTCTAGCCACCAATTGAAGCTGTGGCGTACTTGTGAGGACAGGCGCATGGGTATATCCAGAGCTTGGCTCTTTCTGTTCCAGGAGGCTAAAATATTGCCTTGAAGTAGTCTCGAATGAAACTGGGCGTAAGGGACCGCCTCGAAGGAGGCTACCATCTTTCCCAATAGTCTCATGCAAAGGCGAATAGACGGCCTCTTGTTTGCTTTGACCTTGTGGATCAGGTCTTTCAGAGACTGTATCTTTGGCTCTGGCAGGTATACCCTGTTTTGGGCTGTATCTATGATCATGCCCAGGTACACTATCCTTCTTTGGGCCTGGAGAGAGGATTTTTGTAAGTTTATAATCCATCCTAAATGCTCCAGGTATCCTACTGTAGTGTCTACAGCGTGATCCAATCCCTCCTTTGACTGATCTATTAATAGTAGATCGTCTAGATAGGCTGTTACCGCAATGCCCCGTGTTCTCAGGTTTGCTAACATAGGAGCTAGCACCTTTGTGAATACTCTGGGCGCGGTGGCTACACCAAATGGCAGGGCCACAAATTGAAAGTGGCGATCTTCTACCGCAAACCTTAGGAATCTTTGGTGAGCGGGGAGGATTGGTATGTGTAGATATGCGTCTTTGATATCTATGGACGCAATGAATTCTCCGCCTTTTAAAGTAGCGACCACGGATCGAATCGTTTCCATTCGAAAATGGCGAACGTTCAGAAACTGGTTTAGATTTTTTAGATCCAGGATGGGTCTGACTTCTCCGTTCGGTTTTGGAATCACAAAGAGGTTTGAGTAAAAACCTGAACCTTGCTCCTTTTGGGGTACCTCTGTAACCACACCTTGAGCTATTAAGTGATTCAAACCTTTGAAGAAGGATCCTCTTTTTTGTGGATCCTTGGAGAGTCTTGAACTTCGGAATTGAGAAGATGGGATCTCTCGAAATTCCAGTCTGTACCCTGAGGATATTGTGGATACCACCCATTTGTCCTGGGTTTCTGTCCGCCAAGTCGCTGAGAACTGACGAAGCCTTCCCCCCACTCGGCCGAGCGGGGGCGCCCCTTCAATGAGAGGTTTTGGGGGCTTGCTTATTAGCTCTTGAACCCCACGGCTTCTTGTTCTTCTGAGCCTGTTCTTTGGCTTTTTTGGGCGGCTGAAAAGGCCGTCGCCACTGGCTGGAGTCAGATTTCCCGGGAGCTGGGGAGAGAGTGTGTTTAAAACAAGGTCTCTTGTTTTTCTTTCTCTCAGGTAAAAGTGTCGTTTTACCACTTGATATCTTTTGGATATATCTTTCTAAATCTTCCCCAAAAAGGCGTTCGCCATGGAACGGGAAACTTGCCAACAACTTTTTGCATGGGGCTTCCGCTGACCAATGCTTAAGCCAAAGTACTCTGCGCATCTGTACCAGCTGGAGTGTAAGGCGTGATGCCTGTATGATAGAATCTCTCATGGCATCCACTGTGAAGCATAAGGCTTTAGGCAAATTCTCCCAATTTTTAGCCTGCTCTGAAGGCAGCTCCTTCAGCCCCTGCTTTACCTGTTGGCTGACGACCTGACACATACCGACTGCTGCTACTGCAGGTTGGATAATTGAGCCGGCCAAAAGGAAGGAGGATTTCAGTAAGGATTCCAACTTCTTCTCAGAAGGATCTTTAAACACTTGTACATTATCCACTGGACATGTCAGGTTTTTATTTACACAAGAAATAGCCGCATCTACCGTAGGCAGGCTCCATTTCTTTAAAAAATTTTCCTCCATAGGATAAAGAATGTTAAACTTTTTTGGAGGTGAAAAACGCTTATCTGGATGTTGCCAGTCTGCGTACAATAGATCCTCTAGTAACGGATGAACCGGGAAGGAGCATGCACCTTGCAGGGATCTTAATGATCCTAGGGAGGAGACAGGTGATTCTGTTACCTCCAAAGAGGGTAACCTAAATGCAGCTCGCACTGCTCCTGCATAGCATTGCACCTGTGACTAAAATCTGGGATACCGAAAAAGGCTCATCCGATATCCCTGATCCGTCTGACTCCTCATCCTCTGCTGATGTAGCCTCCTCCTCATCCTCCTCCTCCTCAGGTACTTCTGAAGGGAGGTCCAATACTGGAGGAGATCTGCTTCGCTTATTGTCCTTTTCAGAGGATTTAGCGATTAAAGTAGCAATTTTCTCCTCCAGATTATTTAGGGCAGCTGATAAAGTGTCCTCAGTGACATATGCAGGCCCAGGCTTCACTGGGGAAGCCGCCATACCTGACAGAGGTAATGGCTCATCCTGTACAGGTGCTTTTGGCAACACAGGAGAGGAAGGTACCGAGTCAGCACAGCTAGAGCCCCCCGTCTCAGGCGGCGGTGCTCTTTTATCTCTTTTTGTCCGCATTACTTCCCCTGGAAGACTTACTGTTTAGACAAAATACAAGGTACCTAAATGCATATACTACCGTGTTCAGTTTAGCAAATACATTAAGTATGCAACTTTTAACACATAACTATGCATAACATGGATGTCTTCTAGGAAGTACCCAATCCAACCACATGGAGTCTTACGTCCCTGTATAGCTGCTGTGTTTCTCTGCCAGGAACAAGAGAACTAACGAGCTTGCTTGCTGCTGCAGTGCATTTTACATTGACAGTCATTTAAATTTGGCGCCGTTTCTGTGCCTGCGCGCGCCACGTGCCCGCGCACGCCTTCGGGCCCCCCCCCCCTCCGATAAAGCGCGCTCCCGCGCCGCGCGCGGCCTTTAGCGCTATGGTGGTGGCCATAGTGAGAGAGGACTCTCATCAGCCCCTGTCCCCACTTACCTGCATCTGCAGGTGTCTGTATCGGCCACCGAAAGGAGGAGCGGGGTGCTCAAGCAAGCTCAGCAGCAGAGGTGACGAGCAGTGTACTTCGCCGAAGCCGACACTGAACAGAGTGAGGTGAGTATATTCAGCTCTTTACTCCCCCCAGTGGTGGAAAAAAAAGAAGACATCCACTTCTTGAAAAAAAGGTCCCAACTTATTTTTTTTTGGACCTTCTAAATCTTACCTTTCCACGCCGCAGGTTTTTCTGCTGAAAGTTTTCAGACAGATACCAAACTTCACCCTTCACGGTGGGCTATGTGTGCCAACCTTCAGGGATATGGGTTCCTATTTAAAGGATACCTCTCCCCTGGGCCTTGTACAAGACTCTTACCAGGACTTTATAGCGAAATAGCGAAAGTGCTGGATCTTAGAGCCCAGTCCTCCGAAGAGAGACATTACAGGCGACGCCTCATGGATGAGGCCCGGATCCCATCCAGATTCAGCTCATTTGTAGGCGTCTTGGATGGATCCGAAAGCATAGCTCTTTTACCCCCAGAGGGTCTCTTTGGTAGAGCTTTCCTTTAGCACCTCCTAACGCGTCCAACACCTTTCGACACTGGCGAAAAAACTGAGGTACTTCCCTGATGGGAGGGGTTATATGGAGGGGAACTGTCTTCCATTGGTTGTGCCAGTGTCCAATCACCGCTGGTGACCCTTAACCCATTATGTAATGACTGGCTCTGTGTCCCGTGGTGTACGATAAAGAAAGGTTGTTATCATCAGAAAGCCGACCGCCAGCTCTAAAAAACGGTGCAGCTGCAGGCTTTACACCGGTACAACCACTCCCTCAAAACAACATACAGGTACGTTGTTTCACGTGAAGTGGTTAAAGAAGAATTCCAGGAGGGCGTGTCCGGATGTGAAGCCGAGTGGACGTGTGGTGGCTCAGCTCCGCTTCTGCCTAATCCTTACCTTTATCCTGGCACCGGGATTATCTCTTATTTTCCGCCCGAAGGACATCTGAGGGACCCCACACTTCTCCGCTCTCACCCGGGTCCTCCTGAATGGCTCCTGGACGCCGCAAGTACAGCAAACGTCAGCCGCCTGCAGCCTGCTCTCCCCCATCGGCGGCCATCTTGCCCACACGCTCTCCCCCTCCCTCTCCATTCTCTGTCGCGGCGGGCGCACAGACGGCGGCTGCAGGTATGGGAGACGTGGCGCCATCTAACTCGGACCTGTTGGCGGCGATTACCTCACTTAAAGACACGCTAACCACCAAGATAGATGCGGTGTCCATGGAGGTGAGCCTCCTGCGCCGGGATATGAACCGGTTCCGGACCCGGATGTCGGAGGCAGAGTCCCGCATTTCCCAGGTGGAGGACACAGTGAGGGAAGACTCGAGAGATCTCAGAATCCTCCAGAGACAGGTACAGGCTCTGCAGGAGAAATCAATTGACATTGAGAACAGACTCAGGAGGAATAATCTGCGGGTGGTGGGTCTTCCCGAGAGGGCTGAGGGTGCCAATCCTGCTGAATTCACAGAGAAGTTTCTTACCACCCTGCTAGGCCTCAAGGATCTCCCCCCCACGTTTGTAGTGGAGCGGGCCCACAGAGTCCCCACTGCCCCACCTATCCAGGGGGCGCCACCTAGACCCTTCCTGCTCAGGCTCTTGAACTATCGGGACAGAGACAGGTTGCTTGCTGCTGCCAGAAACGCTGGGGAGCTTAAATATGAAAATTCCAGAATCTCCTTGTATCCTGACTACTCTCCTGAAATACAGCAAAGACGCCGCACCTTCACTGAGGTACGCAAACGCCTCAGGGAGAAGGGCCTAAAGTACAGCCTTCTGTTCCCCAGCAAGCTCCGGGTGATTGATGGCAACTCTACCCGTTTTTTCGAGACCCCTGCTGCAGCTGCTGCCTGGCTGGATTCCTGTTGATCCAAGATTTCTTCGAGTTGTCCTACTGTTCTACCTTACCCTCTTCATGATGGTATCCCGTTTTTCACCCTTTCCTATTTTGCATCAGAAGCGGTGCAGCTCGGCCACACCACGGTATACAAGTGACCTCTGATATCCCGCACCTTCCCACACTTTGGACTGCTCCCACAGTCCCGAGAAGGATACTCCGGGAAGTGCTTCTACCTCCCCCCCTGGCCCGGTGGGCCGTCTTCTAGGGGCCCTTGTGGCCTGAAGATTCTATGTTCGTTTTGGGACGAAACCCTGCATCAGTTTTTACGGTTCTCTGGCCCCTGTTTGTTTTGGCCTTTGAACCAGGTTTGTATGATGTCTGGGTAGGGAGTTACTTGTTCTGGGGTGAGGGGTTTCTATATTTTGCTACTCTCAATGTACACTATGCTGCTCAAATGTTTTACTGGACTCAGATCCCAATGACTTTGCTTGCTGTTGTTTCTCTCCCCAATGGGTCTGGGCCTCCTGGGTCCATCCTGCGTCTATTTCCCCCTGGTGTTTCATGATGGCTCCCCCAGATACAGAGCTGCTGACCATTCTATCATGGAACGTCAGGGGGCTTAACTCTAAGTATAAGAGATCGATCTTGTTCCAATATTTGAAAATGCACAACCCGCACATAGTGCTGCTGCAGGAGACCCACTTGACTGGCAGTAAGGTCCTTGCTTTGAAAAAACCCTGGGTGCAGAGGGCTATTCATGCAACCTATTCTTCATACTCCCGCGGGGTCTCTATTCTAATTAGTAAACGAATTCCGTGTATAATTCATGATGTCCATTTAGATCCCCAGGGTAAATTTGTTATGGTTGTATTGAGTTTGTACGCACAGAAATATGTAATTGTGAATGTCTATTTGCCTCCGCCGAGCCAGATTCAGATTCTTTACACGCTGTACGAGAGGATTGCCCCGCATTGCCCTGCACATGTCCTGTTCATGGGAGACTTCAATGCCACTCTGTCCCGGGACCTGGATAGACCTACTCCCCAGCCGACCTTTAATTCTGATCTTGGTACATGGGCCCAGGCGACGGGATTTCAGGAGGTTTGGAGGTGGCTTCACCCTCGTGACAGAATGTATTCTTGCTTCTCAGCCACATTTAAAACCTCATCTCGAATTGATTTGGCTTTTGCCAACTCTTCCCTATTAGCTCGTGTCTGTGAGGCGAGCTACCTCCCCTCTGGCCTCTCCGACCACCATCCACTTAAATTGACCATTGGGGCTGACAGGTCCCGGGACAGAGCCATGTGGCGGCTGCAGCCCCATTGGATTAACAATGGGGCGGTCCATGATAGAGTCTCTCCTCTCCTGCAGGAGTTCTGGGCACACAATCAGGGGTCGGCTTCCCTGGAGGTGACGTGGGATGCCTCCAAGGCTCACGGCAGGGGACAATATATCTCTGCTGTGGCTGCGGTGAAGGCGGAGCTTGGAGACGCTGTTTCTAACCTGCAGCACAGGGTTGACGAGGCCACGACTAAATACACTGACTCAGCTACGGCCTCTAATTTTGATTGTTTGTCCTCGCTTCGGCGGGAACTTCATCTCCAAGTGTCCGAAATTACCAGGTTGGGTATACAACGTAGTAGACAGGAATATTTTGAGTTTGGGGACAAGAATAGCAAACTACTTGCACTTCTAGCGCAGCAGGATAGGCCCTCGACAGTCATACCAGAGATCCTCACGAATGATGGCGTTTTGGTCCACTCTCAGGAGGATATTCTCTCTGCATTTACAGCTTTCTATACCTCCCTGTATGTCTCTTCGCTCCCCGCAGACTTTGACCCTGCACCCATGATGTCTATACTGGATACGTTGGCTCTGGGGTGGCTCTCTGATGCGGAAAGGCAACTCCTCGTCTCAGATATCACTCCAGAGGAAGTTGTTCGGGCCATTAAATCATTCCCGACAGGCAAAGCCCCGGGCCCAGATGGACTTCCCATAGACTATTATAGTACCCATGCTGCACTTATTGCCCCTAAGCTGGCACAGCTGTTTCAGGCCTGCTTGCAACAGGGCTCCCTACCGCCCTCAATGAGAGAAGCGCATGTTGTTCTCATCCCAAAGCCTAATAAAGACCCTAGGCTGTGTGCCTCCTACAGGCCGATCGCCCTCCTTAACTGTGATTTAAAAATTCTTACCAAACTACTGGCCACTAGACTTAGCAAGGTTATCAAATCCTTGATTGACTCTGACCAAACTGGCTTCATGCCCGGTAGATCCACAGATGTAAACATTCGTAGGCTGTTTTCTAACATCCATGCTCCACATGACAACCAAGGTACTAGGACTATTGCCACACTTGATATGGAGAAAGCGTTCGATACAGTGGAGTGGGTTTATCTGTGGGAGGTGCTTAGGAGAATGGGATTCCCTCTTAAGTTCATTGATTGGATGCGTACGCTCTATACTGATCCGTTGGCGCGTATCAAGCTCAGTGGCACCTTGTCTCCCCCGTTCCCACTCCAGAGGGGCACCAGACAGGGATGCCCTCTCTCCCCGGCCCTCTTCGCCCTGGCCATGGAGCCTATTGCAGAAGCCCTTAGGAGCTCGGCTGAGATCCGTGGTCTTAGGGTGGGCTGGTTGGAGGAGAGAGTGGCTCTCTACGCAGATGACCTCCTGCTTTTTTTGAACGATGCTGGTGATTCTCTGCGGGGTGCTCTTGGGATCATGGAAGCCTTTTCCGCCTTCACTGGGCTGCGAGTGAACTGGCACAAGTCTCAACTGTTCCCGGTGGATGAGGGGGCCAGGTCCTCCTCACCCCCCTCCCTTCCGCTTCAGTGGGTCGATCAGTTTACTTACCTAGGCATTGTTGTCTCCAAGGAGAGTGCAAGCTTTGTGCGGCTCAATCTTGACCCTGTCCTGGTGGCAGTTAGGACCAAACTGAAGGCATGGAGCAATCTCCCCCTTTCCCTCATTGGCCGTATTAACCTTCTTAAAATGAAAGTCCTCCCTAAATTTACTTATATTTTTCGGAATTCCCCGCAATGGTTGACCAAGGCTTTCTTTAATTCTCTAAGGCGGCTCTTCCTCACCTTTCTTTGGGAGCCTAGGCCGCCTAGATTTAAATACGCTACCTTGACCAGGCCTGTGGACAATGGAGGTTTGGCTCTCCCTGACTGTCACAAGTACTTTTTGGCTACCCAGCTCGTGACCGCCCATTGGTGGCTGCAGCCGGACTTGACCAATTCTGCGGTGGTGCTGGAGGCGGCTATAGTGGGGTCTCTGGAGGCCCTGCAGGGGCTGCTGTTTAGGGGTCCTAGGACGCCCCACCATCTCACACCTTCTATGCGAACCACTTTGCGGGCATGGAGGGTGGGAGAGGAGCTGAGGACACCCCAGCCTAACTCCTGGTCTCCCCACACCCCCCTGTGGCTGAATCCCAACCTCCCGCAGTTCAACACCATCCCCGATCCGCAGGCCTGGGCCAAATACAAAGTTCTTACTCTCAAACATGTGATCACTAACGGGGAGCTTTCCCCCCCTTCCATGTTTTACGCGCTAATTTTCAGGTTCCTCCACAGCTCCATTTCAGGTACCTGCAAATTGCCCATGCCTTCAGATGTCAGTTCTTGGGCCAACCGGTTGTCTTGGAATATTCTGAGCTCGAATCCACCCTTCGAGTGAAGGACCTGGAGAAACCCACGTCCCAACTCTATGGGTCCTTGTTGGCTGCCGCCGCCCCCGAGTTGTCCTCCCTCCGCAGGAAATGGGTGGCAGACATACCGGGGCTGGACGAGGACGACTGGAGGGAGATTTGGGACTTTCCCTTCTCCCATCTAGTCTCAGCACGGGATAAACTTGTACAGTACAAAATTGTACACAGAGCTCATTATACGCCTCATAGACTGCACCAGATGTCACCGTCACATTCCTTGGAGTGCTGGCGCTGCTCACATCAGGTGGGGAATTTTTTCCACATCTTCTGGGATTGCTCAGCGGTAGCCCACTATTGGGCGGAAGTTCTCCGGGTAATTGCTAAGGTCTCAAAAACTCATGTTGCTTATGACCCTAGATACTGTCTGCTGGGACTAGTGGAACAACTGCCGGTGCTCCGATCAAAAAAGATACTCATCTCCCTGCTACTGTACTATGCTCGTAAAGCTATCACGATGCATTGGAAAAAGTCATCTCCCCCCTCTGTTGGGTTTTGGAAAAACCTGGTTAATGCTAGTTTACCCCTCTATAAGGACACCTACTCCGGTAGGGGCTGCCCACAAAAGTTTGAGAAGATATGGACATGTTGGTTGGACGATGCTACCACGGCTAATGCTGCAGTGACGAGTGTCTAGGCCAGCAGTCGCCAGCTGGCCTGTTGGGGTGTTGATCGATTCCCCCCCCCCCCAGGATGCTATCTCCTCCTGATACCACTTTGAGCACTGTTCACCCTGAACTGATCCCCCTCCCCGTATTGGGGTTGTAGGTTTAGTAGGTTGTGTATGTTTACTGTTGTCCCATGCTACGACCTGTTCCTGTAGCGGGACTATGGCCCCTGTGTGGGCAACTGTTTGGCCCATATGCGGGCTATTTTTGTGTGTTGAAAACGTAATAAAAATGATTTTACAAAAAAAAAAAAAAGAAGAATTCCAGGTATGGATATTTACTACATAGTTACATTGGTCCAGCTTGAACCAATGTAACTATGCATATACCATAGCTGGTAATCACTGCAGAAGACAGTGTTACTCTAGTGATCTATACTTGATTCTGGGTCCCGCACTAAGAGGCTGCCCTGCTGCACTGTAAACACAGGAGGTCAGCCGTTCAGCACAGGCACTATTTAGAGAATGCTTTGAATTTTCTGAAAGAATGCAATGTGTTTCTTGTTTGGATAAGTGGAAAGGTGGGCTGGTGATGTCACACGTTGTATCTCGTCCAATCAGAGAATGTTTTGCAATAATTGAGAAAATGCAAGGCATTCTCTGAATCAGGGCCGGTGCTATCACTAGGCAAACTAGGCAGCCACCTAGGGCGCCCTGCTGCCTAGGACGCCCGGCCACTAGTGTTCATACACTTTTCTCTCTGCAGCAAGTAACTAAGTCTCAGCATCAGCAGGCAGCCACCGCTCCGTTCGCACATAGTGTCAGAGGCGCAGCAGCGGCAGAGGACTGTGTCTGTGTCCTGACTCCTGAATGAATGGAAGCAAGCAAACATTCATTGATGGGCACTGGTAGGCTGCATAGATGGGCGCTGGTAGGCTGCATTTGATGGGCGCTGGTGAGGCTGCATAGATGGGCGCTGGTGAGGCTGCATAGATGGGCGCTGGTGAGGCTGCATAGATGGGCGCTGGTGAGGCTGCATAGATGGGCGCTGGTGAGGCTGCATTTGATGGGCGCTGGTAGGTTGCATTTGATGGGCGCTGGTGAGGCTGCATAGATGGGCGCTGGTGAGGCTGCATAGATGGGCGCTGGTGAGGCTGCATTTGATGGGCGCTGGTGAGGCTGCATTTGATGGGCGCTGGTGAGGCTGCATTGATGGGCGCTGGTGAGGCTGCATTGATGGGCGCTTCATTAAAAAGGTAGGGGTTGACATGGGCAGGAAAAACGGGTGAAGTGAAAGGTGGAGCGGGGGGGGGGGGGGGGGTGCTGCGGCAAAATTAGGTTTTGCCTAGGGTGTCAAAAATCTTTGCACCAGCCCTGCTCTGAATGGCACCAGTGCCGAGCACCCGACCACCGGAATTCAGAATGTAGCAGGTGAGCCGAGTAGTAGTGTCTACTACAGGGATTTCCAGCTTCTAGGGGCTTCAGCCGGGTATGATATATGCACAGTTACATTGCTTCAAGCTGGACCAATGTAGCCATGTATAAAATATGCATAACTAGATTTCGTCGTATTAACAAGGCTGGGAAAAAATATGAATGAGGAAGCACTTGTTCTAAACTGTCAGGTATAATAATGCAATAAGTACATTCTGGTGTGCTCCGTGGGTAAAGAAAGTGCCATTATAACCCTGTAGTCAACATGACATGCTGAAACACTCAAAAACCACCAGTGCAAACATATTTAAACTTTTTTTTTTTGCCCTGAATAAACAAAATAAAAAAGCAATGTAATGTACTATTCTGGTTCTTTACCTCAGAGCAGCCATGTTGGAAATAGAAGGAGAATGGGAACGAGAATGGATGCTGGGGGAGGACACTGAACGGCTTTGGCTGTGGATTGAAGAATAGTTCTGAAAAGGTGAACCTGTTGGTGAATCTCCTTTAGAAACACTGTGCAGGTGAGCTGTCAGAGAGCTGTTCATTATTCCATGTTGTGGGGTGCCCAGTTGATCTGGATATTTTAAGACCGCATTCTGTTCCTGTATATCAACAACACACACAGTGATCCAGTTGGTACTGTAACACATCTAAAACTTTCAAACTGATATGCTTAAAACATAAATATGAAATGTTGTATAATGAAAAACATGCTGCTCCATCTCACTTAACGTTCTCCTAAATAATCTATGCAGTGGGTTTTCTAACACTGTTCAGCAGCTTGTCACACATGCCTTTAGCTGACAATCAAAAAAAGTCAAAAGTTTAAAGTAGAACTAAAAGGGAAAACTTTTTGTTTTAAATTTTGGATAGAATAAGGGAGGATTATAACCCCGGTCACATTTTTTTTTTTTGCCATCTGTGTTCGATTAAGATTTCCCTTCATGTCCTGTCCCATAGCCAAAACAGACAATAAGAAAAAATCCCTCCAAATAGAGGTAATTCCTGGTTGTCATCAGAACTATTGTCTCCAATATTACTGTTGTGGGGACACAATAATTGTAACCATGACAAATGAAGAGGGTGAATCTGGGCATGAACACAGACGGCAATAAAAACCTGACTGGTGTTCTAAACCCTCTCCACTTTGTCCAAAAAAAAAAAAAAAAGTTATTTAAAGCAACTATATATTCTGGAGTGGCCTCTGCCTTCACAATTTTTAGAAATCAGTAAAACTGACTGATATAAACCTGGAGTAAGGCCCATCAGCATTCTTACTTCCCAATAACTTCCTCTTTATCAACAAATATAAACACCTACTAATACATCTATTTGATGCAGCAAGAGTGAAACTATGCAAATATAGGACCTTGCTTTATTGTTACATAACCAAAAAGGACATTTTCAGGAAGACCTGGTTCCACTGGATGGACCATTACAGCTCATTACTACTAAATGCCATGTAAAGAAACCCGGGACCCTGCCTCCTTTCCTCAAAAAACAACGTATACAAAGTCTCAAAACTGTACCTCAATGATATTATTGGTCAACTGTTTACCCAATTGAAAAGGTTGATAACCGCTATGAACGATCTCGGTGCTAAGATGAGCCCATCGCTCTGTTCAGCCTCTGGGAGTGAAGAAAATACTTACAAGCATAAAAGGTACACTAACTACCCTTCGTCTCTTCTGACAACACTGGCGATTGGCTCAGCGCTGTCACATAGGGGTGGGGAGACAGTCATCTACCCTGTGCAGGCTCAGGCTAGAACAACTTTAAATTTATACAGGGCTTCCTGTCTGCACAGGAGCAGCGGGAGACAAAATGTACTGTCACAGGAGTAAGGATGAGCTCCGGCGTGTTCGCATAGTACACGTGCACAGCCCGCCAGGAAGTCGGCACCGTGCTGCGCTAATGACAGGCAGGGAGACATTTCCAAATGCTCGGCTGCAGAGATTGGGAAATGTCTCCGTGGCTGTGATTAGCGCAGCGCAGTGCCGACTTCCTGGCGGGCTCTGGACGTGTACCATGCGAACGCACCGGAGCTCATCCTCACCCAGGAGGCTGCAGGGCCATTCAGAAAACACAGCTCAACTTGCGCAGTGGGAATCCGGCTGTGCAACAGCAGAATGTCACAGCCGGCTTCCCACATCCAAGATAGCGGCGCTGGGGACCCGAAGATCGGTTAAAAACAGGCCTGGGTGAAGACATTGTCGGATCCCTGGGCTAGTGAGTATTTATTAAAGGACAGCAGCTACAGTATTTGAAGATACTGGCTTTTAATTTTTTATTTTTTTTAACAAGACTGGATATCCTTTTTAACTTACCCTTCTGACTCAGTCAGTTGTGTACACAATCAAACATCAGGTAATCTGCTATATAAACAGGCGTTTTTAACAAAGTACTTAAAGACAACAATTTTCTAACATTTTTAAAGATGGCGGAAAAGTTAGAAACTCTGCATTATTATAAAAAAAAATATATATATATATAAAAAATGAATATGCATGTACACAAAATTTTTGTCTCCTTACTTCTGATTTGACTTTACGCAAGGCCCATACTGTATGTGTACCCTGCACTGTATCATAGGTCATCACAATGGATGGGTCACCATTGGAGAAAACAATCCTTAGTGTGTTATCAGAAACATACTGCACACGAGAGCTGGCAAATATACCTGTAATAAAAGGTAAAAGTTAAAAAGGTATTGTCTAGTATCTGCAATGTTTGTAAAACACATGCAAGAGGTCAGCTTGATAAAATTAAATTTAATTGTTGCTACAAAAAAAATAAAAATTCCTGTGTGCAGTTTGCATTTATGTATGAACCAGGGGCGGATCCAGGGGAGGAGCAACAGGGCAATTGCCCCCCCCCGAGACCATCTGTCACACTCAGTTGCTTGCTCTGTTTGTTTTTTTTGCACCTGACCTCCCGGAATTTGGGGACCCAGTACCAGCCGGCCATAGGTCCCCTGGCCCCTAAACTTGGCACACATGTAGCCCCATGTATTCTCTACAAGTGTGCAAAGTTTGGTGTCTGGGAGACCTACAGCCGGGGAGAACCGATTTTTCAAAGCCGGGCACTCCTTCCATAGACTCGAATGTTAAACGGTCATTTCTCTGGTTACTTTGCAGACCCAGTACCGGCCGGTTGTAGGTCCCCTGGACCCCAGACTTGTTACACCTGTAGCCCCATGTCGACTCTACAAGTGTGCAAAATTTGGTGTCTGGGAGACCTACGGCCGGGGAGAACCGATTTTTCAAACCGGGTTCTCCTTCCATAGACTCCCATGTTAAACATCAGTCTAGTCATGGGCACAGTGAGGCATGCAGATGGACACCCTAGGCTTATACTCGAGTCAATAAGTTTTCCCAGTTTTTTGGGGTAAAATTAGGTGCCTCGGCTTATATTCGGGTCGCTTATACTCGAGTATATACAGTACTTGTTCTGCGGCTGCCGCTGCCTCTCTGAGTCTCTCTCTCAGTTTCTCACATCAGCCGATCAGCGGCGCCGAGAGAGAGACTCATCTAATGTAGTTACGCGGTGCACTGACACGATACCAGGAGCGGAGGAGGTGGGTGGAGCCTCTTCCCTGCACTCGTTGCTGACGCCTGGGCCGCTTGGCGTCTAGCAACGAGTGACGTCAGTGAATCACGTCGGGCCGCTCTGCGGGCAGGTGTGATAGCGTGCGGCTCCACAGACGGGTAAGAAAGCAGGCGGCTCCGCTTGCGGCGCGGTTTGTGGGCGGGCGGCACGGTTCGTGGGCAGACCGTGCTGCTCAGTGTGTTGGCAGCACAGGTGAGAGTGAGAGAGCAGGCTCATCTCTCACCGCCCGTGCCTGCCCTGCATTCCTGCAGTGACTTTCGCCCTCACTGTGCAGGCAGCAGAGAGATTACATTATCTCTCTGCTGCCTGACTCTGAGAGTCTGGGACACAGCAAGAGACAACCAAAACTACACCTTAGCAGGCAAGTTAGTGACAATCCGCAAATTGTGTCAGGTGACGTGGCAAATGACAATCTGCATCTGGTGGCAGGCAAGTGGCAATCCGCAAGGTGTGGCTAGTGACAATCCGCAAGGTGTGGCAGGTGATGTGGCAAGTGACAATCCACAAGGTGTGGCAGGTGACGTGGCAATTGACAATCCACAACGTGTGGCAAGTGACACGCTCAAGGCTCCCACTAATTGCAGGCGACGGTGGCAAGTGACACACTCGGGGCTCCCACTGATTCTGCATTGAACTATTTAATTTTATATTACAATGTAATAATAGAAATAATGCGCTTCAATCATCCTGACACCATAACCACCCCTGGTGCCGGGATGATTGAAGCGCCGACACCAGCCATTTCCCCGATAAATTTCCCACAAAAAAAAACATTTTTTGGCAGTGCCCCTCCCGAGAAAAGACTCTGGATCCGCCCCTGGTATGAACATGCAATCCCTGGAGACAGTTGCTGAACTGAACGTTTGCTCCCTCTAGTGGCTAGTATACAAATATATTTAATACAATAACAAAAATATGAATGAGCAAGCATGTGCACTGGATGGACCATTACAGCTCATTACTACTAAATGCCACGTAAAGAAACCCGGGACCCTGCCTCCTTTCCTCAAAAAACAACGTATATGAAGTCTCAAAACTGTACCTCAATGATATTGGTCAACTGTTTACCCAATTAAAAAGGTTGATAAGCGTTATGATCGATCTCGGTGTCAAGATGAGCCAATCGAATGGCTCAAAAGCATGTTCAATAAGAACTGCAGTCTGCTCACATAATTTGTAATAAAAACATCTTTGCCATTCTGAAGCTTCCCTCCAACCACTTTGCATATTATTTTATATATACTGTGATTCTGTACTTGCCAAATATGCTGCAGAAATCTCCCTCCACTAAGTCTGGCTGCGGCCCTTTTAACTGTAAACTTCCTGGATTTACACAGACATACACCTCCAGCTCTGCAGCTCTTATTGGTCCTCTTATGACTCACCCCCCATTCTTCCTGGCAAACTCTGACAAAGTTAAAGAGAGAGCTGTGCATGATGTCATAAGCCTAGGCTTTTTATCAGACAAGAAACGGGAAGTGGGCTGTATAAGGTATTTACTGGCAGAATTTTTTTTTTACTATCCAAAGTTAATACAACAACAGCAGAAGATTTAAATAGATGGAAAGGTGAAAAAAATGACTGATGTTCCACTTTCCCTACTTTAAGATACACAGTGCCATTATAAGGGTTTGTTAAAACACAACAGGATTGCAAATGGAAGTGAAAGGCACTAAATGAACACCTGCACAACAAACTGCTGAGTGGAGAAAGCAGACAGGGGGTCATAGCAATAAATGTAATGGTTACAATGTGCAATACCACATTGTCCCCTTTTTGCTCTTTTTCTCTGTTTTATATAACTATTTTATGACATGCACAGATAAAAGAGCTGAAAAATAGGATTTTTATAACAGCTTACCTGTAAAATCCTTTTCTTGGAGTACATCACGGGACACAGAGCGACATAGTCATTACTAATGGGTTATATAGATACCTTCAGGTGCTGGCACTGGCAACTTCCAAAACCGGAAGTACCCTCCCCTATATAAGCCCCTCCCATCCGGGAGCACCTCAGTTTTGTAGCAAAGCAATAAGTGTCCCTAAAGAGGGGTGGGAGCTCTGTGTCCCGTGATGTACTCCAAGAAAAGGATTTTACAGGTAAGCTGTTATAAAAATCCTATTTTCTTTCTCGTACATCACGGGACACAGAGCGACATAGTCATTACTAATGGGATGTCCTAAAGCAATGCCCAACGAGGGGGGGGATACACCATACATAAGCTGAGCGCTATCAGACATGAGGATCTTTTGCGGCCTGCAACACACTGCGCCCAAAGGCGACATCCTCCTGACTTCTAACGTCCACCTGGTAGAACCTAGTAAACGTGTGTACTGAAGACCATGTTGCGGCCTTACAGATTTGAGCCAGGGAGGCCTGGTGATGCACTGCCCATGAAGTTCCAACTGCTCTCGTGGAGTGCGCTCTAACTTTGAACGGAGGCGGTCTCCTTCTCAAGCCATAGGCTTGCATTATGACCTGTCGAATCCACCTGGCTAAAGTAGATTTTGACGCTGCCTGACCCCTTCTGGGGCCTTCCGGCAGAATAAACAAAGTATCCGTTCTGCGAATCTGAGCAGTGGCTTTTAGATAAGCTTTAACTGCTCTTACTACATCCAAAGAATGCAATAACTTTTCCTCTACCGAAGTAGGTTTGGGGAAAAAAGAAGGAAGAACCACATCTTGGTTCAAATGAAACCTCGATACCACCTTAGGAAGAAAGGCTGGATGAGGGCGTAACACTACTCTATCCTTATGGATAACCAGATATGGCTCCTTACAGGACATAGCTGCTAATTCCGACACTCTTTTAGCCGAACAAATGGCTACTAGAAAAATCAATTTCCTGGTGAGAAGAACCAAAGAAATATGCTGTAATGGTTCAAATGGTTGTTTCTGTAGAACCGACAGAACCAAGTTTAGATCCCATGGACATATGGGAATATTAACCGGAGGACTAATACGCATCACTCCTTGTATAAAGGCTTTGACTAGTGAATGCGAAGCCAAGGGCCTTTGAAAAAATATTGACAAGGCCGAAATCTGACCCTTGATAGTACTCAAGGCAAGCTTCCTATCTACAGCCCATTGTAGGAAGTCCAGAATCCTACCTATTACGTATTTACGTGGATGCCATTTCTTGGCCTCACACCAGGCGATGTACGCCTTCCAGATTCTATAGTAGATCTGCCTGGATACCGGCTTCCTGGCATTGATCATGGTAGATACCACAGAATTAGAGAGCCCTCTCTTTTTTAGAATGTGGGCTTCAATAGCCAGGCCGTCAAACCTAGGGCTGGTAAGGAAGGGTGGTATATCGGTCCTTGCGAAAGCAGGTCCGGACGACGTGGGAGAGTCCAAGGACTCCCCACTGACATTTTACAATCTCCGCGTACCACGCTCTTCGGGGCCACGCTGGAGCCACCAGAATCACTGGTTTCTTTTCTACCCTGATTCTGCGGAGTAATCGAGGTAACCATTGTGGCGGTGTGAATGCATATATCAGCTTGAACTGATCCCAAGGGAACACTAGGGCATCCGAGCCGCAAGCTAGGGGATCCCTTGTCCGAGAGACAAACCTGTCCACCTTTGCGTTGAATCTGGATGCTAGAAGATCTACATCCGATGTTCCCCACCGCTGACATATTGTCCAGAAAACCTCGGGGTGAAGGGACCCTTCCTCTGGGCATAATTGCTGGCGACTTAGAAAGTCCGCCTTCCAATTCTCCACTCCTGGAATGAATACCGCGGATATGGCTGGGACATATCTTTCTGCCCATTTCAGGATGTAATTTACTTCCCTCTGGGCTGCACGACTCCTGGTGCCCCCCTGATGATTGATATATGCCACTGCTGTGGCATTGTCTGATTGAATTCTGACAGGGGACCCTTGGAGTTTGGATGTCCATGCTACTAGGGCATACCGGGCTGCTCGTATCTCTAAGAGATTGATGGGCAGGGCCTTTTCTGCATCCGACCATCTGCCCTGGAGAGACTATTGCTCCAGTACTGCTCCCCAGCCTATAAGGCTGGCATCTGTAGTGACCACCTTCCAAGAAATCGGACTGAAGGATTTCCCTTTTTCCAGATTCTGGGGAACCACCACCAATGGAGGCTCTTGCGAACGGAAGGGGACAAGGACATTGTAAGTCTAGGGCCTGAACTTTTTTGTTCCAGGCTGACAGTATGGCCCCTTGCAAATTCCTTGAATGGAATTGACCGTAGGGTACTGCTTCGAATGATGCCACCATTTTTCCCAGCAGCCTCATGCACAGGCGTATGGACGGCTGTCTTTTTTGTACCCACTAAGTGGATCAAATCTTTCAAAGACAACACCTTTCCTCGAGGCAAGAATATTTTTCTCTGGCCTGAATCCAACCTTAGCCCCAAGTATTCCAAACTTTTGACTGGTTTTTAGGGCTGACTTGTCTCGGTTGATAATCCAACCGTGAGATTCCAGATAATTGATTGTCTTGTGAACGACCACGTCTAGTTTTTTTACTGAGTGGTCTATCAGCAACAAGTCATCTAGATATGCCATTATCATTACACCTTGTGTTCTTAGATTGGCCAATAAAGGGCCAGAATTTTTGTAAACACTCGTGGTGCTGTGGCCAAACCGAAGGGTAAGGCTCTGAACTGAAAATGGCACCCTTCTACTGCAAAGCGTAGAAATTTTTGGTGGACTGGAAAGATGGGAATGTGCAAATAAGCATCTTTGACGTCGATCGCGGCTAATCAATCCTCCCCTTGTAGGGCAGTGGCCACCGATCGGATCGACTCCATCGGAAAGTCCTGATATACAGGAATTTTTATAGCCCTTTTAGAATTAATATGGGCCTCCCGTCCGCGTTTGCTTCGGGACTGTAAAGAGGTTTGAGTAAAACCCGAACCCTCATTCTTCCAGGGGAACCTCCATAATTACTCCTTGGAGCAATAGTTGTTCTAGTGCCAACAGGAGGGACCCTCTCTTCCGGGGATCCCTTGGCACGTTTGACCTCAAAAATGGGAAGGAGAGTCTTTTAACTCCAAACTGTATCCCAAACATACTGCGGAGAGCACCTATCTGTCTTGATCGTGTCCCGCCAGGTCTCTTGCGAACAACTGGAGTCCTCCCCCCACCTGACTGAGTGGGGCAACCCTTCAATGAATTTAACTTTGGGGGAGGTTTTGTACCTCCCCTGACCCAGGGTTTCTCATTACCCTGCTATTGTCCCTGTTTTTTACCCCCGGGAATTGACCGAGGAGGCCGTCGGAACTGTTACACAGCCGATGCCCCAGGGACTGGAGAAGCAGGCCTCTTAAAGAGGGACCTCTAACTCTGTTTTTAACCGGCAAGAGCGTATTTTTACCGCTGGAAATTTTCTGGATATGTTTGTCCAGGTTTTCCCTGAATAAGCGTTCACCATGAAATGGGACGCTAACCAGCCATTCTTTACAGGGAGCTTCAGCAGACCAGTTTTTGAGCCATAGAAGCCTACGCATATGTACTATAGACAGCGTAAGGCGGGAGGCCTGATGGACTGAATCCTTTATGGCGTCAACCGCAAAGCCTAAGGCTCTAGGTAGATCAGCTAGGGCAAGGGCCTGCTGATCTGTCAAGTCCCTCAAGACCTGTTTCAACTGATCCTTCACTGCTTAGCAGACCCCAATAGCTGCTACTGCTGGTTGTGTCACCAAGCTTGCTGTAGAAAGAAGCAGACTTTCATAAGGACTCCAATCTTTTATCTATTGGGTTCTTGACATTTGGACATTATCCACTGGACATGTCAGTGATTTATACATACAAGAGATGGCTGCGTCCACTGAAGGGACCTTCCATTTTTTTTTTTTTTGATGAACTTATCCTCCATGGGATAGACCACCGGAAATCTCTTGGGGGAATAAATATTTTCTCAGGACGTTCCCAATCCTGGTAAATAAGCCCTTTCAGTAAAGGGTGAAGTGGAAAAGAACAGACAGTCTGGGGGCTTCTAGCGACCCCAACGAGGATACAGTAGTGGTTGATGGTTCCGCAAGGTGCATTTTTAATGCTGATCGGACCATGTTAGTCAGAGACTGAACCCATAATCTTTCAGCTTGAGATGCTGAGAAAAGGTTCCCCCACTGTTGATTCCTCTATAACAGAATCAACCTCATCCTGATCCCCTTCAGGCAGGTCGATCCCTGTATGGGACTGTTGCTCTGCTAACAGGCACTCTGAGGGAGGAGACGGAGATGGGGCGTGCTTTCCCTGACAGGGAGGCAGCGATCAATGTTGACAATCTCTCTCTAATCCTCCCAGAGCTGAGGAAAAAACCTCCTCTGTTACATACACAGGAGCAGGTGAACTGAGGACAGCCACAGTACCAAGTACCCCTGCGGGGTCTCTACGGTCACTTACCTCTGAACTTCAGGGGAGACTGGTGCAGCAGAAGCATGCCCAAGATCCTCAGAGCCCGATGAGACCCCCTTCGCTTCCTGGAAGATTCAGTTCCGGAGCTTCTGGACGGCATATTCCTAAGCCTAAAGCTGAGGTATTCCAGCCGTAATACACCACTTTTACTGAGAATAGTCTAGCACAATTGCTGCTATATCACAGTTGGTGTCTACTAAAGTGCCTTTCTAGGGGATGCCTGCATCAACCGCCTCTGTGTGCCTTTATACTGTTGCTAGCTCTGTCTGTGCACTTCAATAGCCAGCTATAATGTGCTTTAAAACACGCTGGACGCCCGCACATGCGCAGTAGCGCCGCGGCGCACACCTGAGCGTCATCCACCCGCTCCGCCCCTTTTCCAGATCGCCTCTATGAATAGAGGCGCGCGCACGCGCGCGGGCACGTGCGCCTTTTTTGAAAACAACAAGGAGCTAGATGGGAGCCAGGGTCCCTTTGCCGCAGGGCCCGGGGATGGATGAGCGCAGCAACAGGGCAGAGGAGACAGCTTCCCAGGAGAGAACATACCAACTGCCTGGATTTGATTCTGGACGAAAAAAATCCACATTACAAGAAAAAGAACCATAGCGGCCTCTAGTGTCTAACACAGGTACCGCGGTCTTACATTTTTTTTTTTTTTTCTTGCCTACTATTAAAATTTTTACATTTTCTCAGTAGTAACAGGCAGAAAGACAAAATAGGCTTGGGGGTCCCCCAATAGAACCAAGTTCCTGGGGGCCCCCACTTACCTGTTCCCCGCCGCAGGACTTTGTTTGGTCCACAAAAGCCCAAACTTCACCTATCACGGCAGGCATTGTAATCAAACCTTCAGGGACCGGGTTCCCAAGGATTCCACTCCCCTGGACCTGTATAGCACCCTGCACAGAAAACATCTTGGTCGTGGGTATGACCAGAGCTCTGGATCCCAGGGTCCAGCTCTCCTAAGAGAAGCATTACAGGCAAAACCTTGCTCTTCTCTGCAAGGCCCGGGTACCGACCGTTTAGCTATGAAGCTTTTTTGGTCGGATCCGGAATAGCTTACTGAGGCCCAAAAGAACCTGTACGCAAGCTCAGTGAAAAACACATGTTTCTTCTTGGCCAACACCTTAGACACTGGCAAAAAACTGAGGTGCTCCCGGATGGGAGGGGCTTATATAGGGGAGGGTACTTCCGGTTTTGGAAGTTGCCAGTGCCAGCACCTGAAGGTATCTATATAACCCATTAGTAATGACTATGTCGCTCTGTGTCCCGTGATGTACGAGAAAGAAAAATAATTTAGACATATAAAGCAGGTGGGTTTTAAAAATGTTCTGGCCTAGGTGTCAAAATACTCGAGGTGTGCCATGTTGTTTATTATTTTCTTGAAAACTTTGCATAATTTACTGATCATGCTAATGTACTGTGAGCTATAGGTGCAATCTCAATTTAAGAAGGGGTTGCCTGAGACCTTAAAATTATTTCACGTGTTCCTTATAGGTAAAAAGGTTGTAAAAGACCGATTTAGGGAATATCATAGATGGTTAAACATAGAAATGGCAAAAAACCTTTAACAGCCAACATGTTACAAAAACATATATGGTGTAAATTTATATTCAAGGGCAGTGATATTAGGATTTTTGGTTTATCTGTAAATCTTTTTCTTGGAGTACATCACAGGACACAGGCTACATCAATGGCTGAATTGTGCTGTAAAGGCACACATTTTTTTATTCTGTTTATGCTGGCTGAAAGTCTACCCAAAGCAAAAGCCCAATTTATGGGCAATTCCACAAGCAGAACACACCCCGTGTGGACACCCTATGTCTACATTATACCAGTAGCAGCCCACTCCAATATATACTTGTTAAAGGATTACTGCTGATCTGGGGAGAGAGATTACTACAGTAGTAACTGTCAGCTTGTGTTGTGAATGACAGTGTGTTGGAGACAAGCGCCAACTTCATAAAAAAAGGGATTTTTATAACAGCTTACCTGTAAAATCCTTTTCTTGGAGTACATCACGGGACACAGAGCGACATAGTCATTACTAATGGGTTATATAGATACCTTCAGGTGCTGGCACTGGCAACTTCCAAAACCGGAAGTACCCTCCCCTATATAAGCCCCTCCCATCCGGGAGCACCTCAGTTTTGTAGCAAAGCAATAAGTGTCCCAAAAAGAGGGGTGGGAGCTCTGTGTCCCGTGATGTACTCCAAGAAAAGGATTTTACAGGTAAGCTGTTATAAAAATCCCTTTTTCTTTTTCGTACATCACGGGACACAGAGCGACTTAGTCATTACTAATGGGACGTCCCAAAGCAATGCCAAATGAGGGGAGGGATACACTATACATAAGCTGGGCGCCATCAGGCATGAGGATCTTTTGCGGCCTGCAACACACTGCGCCCAAAGGCGACATCCTCCTGACTACTAACGTCCACCTGGTAGAACCTAGTAAACGTGTGTACTGAAGACCATGTTGCGGCCTTACAGACTTGAGCCAGGGAGGCCTGGTGATGCACTGCCCATGAAGTTCCAACTGCTCTTGTGGAGTGCGCCCTAACTTTGAACGGAGGCGGTCTCCTTCTCAAGCCATAGGCTTGTATTATGACCTGTCGAATCCACTTGGCTAAAGTAGATTTTGATGCTGCCTGACCCTTTCTAGGGCCTTCCGGCAGAACAAACAAAGTATCCGTTCTACGAATCTGAGCAGTGGCTTTTAGATAAGCTTTAACTGCTCTTACTACATCCAAAGAATGTAATAACTTTTCCTCTACCGAGCTAGGTTTGGGGAAAAAAGAAGGAAGAACCACATCTTGGTTCAAATGAAACCTCGATACCACCTTAGGAAGAAAGGCTGGATGAGGACGTAATACTACTCTGTCCTTATGGACAACCAGATATGGCTCCTTACAGGACAAGGCGGGTAATTCCGATACTCTTTTAGCCGAACAAATGGCTACTGAGAAAATCAATTTCCTGGTGAGAAGAACCAAGGAAATGTGTTGCAATGGTTCAAACGGTTGTTTCTGTAGAACCGACAGAACCAGGTTTAAGTCCCATGGACATATGGGAATACTAACCGGAGGGCTAATACGCATCACTCCTTGTATGAAAGCTTTGACTAAAGAATGCAAAGCCAAGGGCCTTTGAAAAAATATTGACAAGGCCGAAATCTGACCCTTGATAGTACTCAAGGCAAGCTTCCTATCTACAGCCCACTGTAGGAAGTCCAGAATCCTACCTATTACGTACTTACGTGGATGCCATTTCTTGGCCTCACACCACGTGATCCTATAATAGATCTGCCTGGATACCGGCTTTCTGGCATTGATCATGGTAGATACCACAGGATTAGAGAGCCCTCTCTTTTTTAGAATGTGGGCTTCAATAGCCAGGCCGTCAAACCTAGGGCTGGTAAGGAAGGGTGGTATATCGGTCCTTGCGAAAGCAGGTCCGGACGATGTGGGAGGGTCCAAGGACTCCCCACTGACATTTTTACAATCTCCGCGTACCATGCCCTTCGGGGCCACGCTGGAGCCACCAGAATCACTGGTTTCTTTTCTACCCTGATTCTGCGGATTAATCGCGGTAACAATTGTGGCGGTGGGAATGCATATATCAGCTTGAACTGATCCCAAGGGAACACTAGGGCATCCGAGCCGCAAGCTAGGGGATCCCTTGTGCGAGACACAAATCTGTCCACCTTTGCGTTGAATCTGGTTGCTAGCAGATCTACATCCGGTGTTCCCCACCGCTGGCATATTGCCTGGAAAACCTCGGGGTGAAGAGACCATTCCCCCGGGCATAATTGCTGGCGACTTAAAAAGTCCGCTCTCCAATTTTCCACTCCTGGGATGAAAACCGCGGATATGGCTGGGACATATCTTTCTGCCCATTCCAGGATGCAATTCGCTTCCCTCTGGGCTGCACGACTCCTGGTGCCACCCTGGTGATTGATATATGCCACTGCTGTGGCATTGTCTGATTGAATTCTGACAGGGGACCCTTGGAGTTTGGATGTCCATGCTACTAGGGCATACCGGGCTGCTCGTATCTCTAAGAGATTGATGGGCAGGGCCTTCTCTGCTTCTGACCACTTGCCCTGGAGAGACCATTACTCCAGTACTGACCCCCAGCCTATGAGGCTGGCATCTGTAGTGACCACCTTCCAAGAAACCGGACTGAAGGGTTTCCCTTTTTCCAGATTCTGGGGCACCAACCACCAATGGAGGCTCTTGCGAACGGAAGGGGACAGGGACATTGGTAAGTCTAAAGCCTGAACTTTTTTGTTCCAGGCTGACAGTATGGCCCTCTGCAAGTTCCTTGAATGGAATTGACCGTAGGGTACTGCTTCGAATGAAGCCACCATTTTTCCCAGCAGCCTCATGCACAGGCGTATGGATGGTTTTCTTTTTGTACCCACTAAGTGGGTCAAATCTTTTAAAGACGACACCTTCTCTGGAGGTAAGAAAATCTTTCTCTGATTTGAATCCAGCCTTAGCCCTCAGTATTCCAGACTTTTGACTGGTCTTAGAGCTGACTTGTCCCGGTTGATAATCGAACAGTGATATTACAGATACTTGATTGTCTTGTGAATAGCTACTTCCAGCTTTTCCACTGAGTGGTCTATTAGTAGCAGGTCGTCTAGATATGCCATTATCGTTACACCTTGTGTTCTTAGATTGGCCAATAGTGGGGCCAGAAGTTTTGTGAACACTCGTGGTGCTGTGGCCAGACCGAAAGGTAAGGCTTTGAACTGAAAATGGCGCCCTTCTACTGCAAAGCGTAGAAATTTCTGGTGGGCCGGAAAGATGGGAATATGCAGATAAGCATCCCTTATGTCGATCGAGGCTAACCATTCCTGCCCTTGTAGGGCGGTGGCCACCGATCGGATCGACTCCATCCGAAAAGTCCTGATATGTAGGAACTTGTTTAGCCCTTTTAGATTTAATATGGGCCTCACGTCCCCATTTGGTTTGGGGACTGTGAAAAGGTTCGAGTAAAACCCGAACCCGCTTTCTTCCAAGGGAACCTTCATGATTACACCTTGGAGCAATAGTTGTTCTAGTGCCAGAAGGAGGGATCCTCTCTTCTGGGGATCGCTTGGCACGTTTGACCTCATAAAATGGGCAGGAGGAGTGTCTTTTAACTCCAGCTTGTATCCCAGACTTACTGCGGAGAGCACCCATCTGTCTCTGATGGTGTCCCGCCAGGTCTCTGTGAACAACTGAAGTCTTCCCCCCACCCGATTGAGTGGGGGCAACCCTTCATGACTTGGGGGGAGGTTTTGTACCTCTCTTGACCCAGGGTTTCTTGTTACCCTGTGATTGTCCCTGATTTCTGCCCCCTGAATTTGACCGCGGAGGCCGTCGGAACTGTTTCACAGCCGATGTGCCAGGGACTGGAGAAGTAGGCCTCTTAAAAGAAGGACTTCTACTCTTGTTCTTAACCGGCAAGAGTGAACTTTTACCGGCAGAAATTTTCTGGATATACTTGTCCAGATCTTCTCCAAATAAGCGTTCTCCATGAAATGGGAAGCTAACCAGCAATTTCTTACAGGGAGCTTCAGCAGACCAGTTTTTGAGCCATAGAAGCCTACGCATATGTACTACAGACAGCGTAAAGCGGGAGGCCTGTTGGATTGTATCCTTTATGGCGTCCACCGCAAAACACAAGGCCCTAGGTAGGTCAGCTAGGGCAAGAGCCTGCTGATCTGGTAAGTCCCTTAAGACTTGTTTCAACTGATCTTTCACCGCTTGGCAGACTCCAATCGCTGCTACTGCAGGTTGTGTCACCATGCTTGCTGTAGAGAAAGCAGATTTTAGTAAAGACTCCAATTTTTTATCTATTGGGTCTTTGAACATTGGAACATTATCTACTGGACATGTCAGTGATGGACCCTCCATTTTTTTATGAACTTATCCTCCATGGGATAGATCACTGGAAATCTCTTGGGGGGAGTAAATATTTTATCAGGATGCTCCCAATCCTGGTAAATAAGCCCTTCCAATAAAGGGTGGATTGGGAAGGAACAGACAGCCTGGGGAGCTTTCAGCGACCCCAGCGAGGAAACCGTAGTGGTTGATGGTTCCGCCAGAGGCATTTTAAATGCTGATCGGACCATGTTAGTCAGAGACTGAACCCATAATCTTTCAGCCTGAGATGCTGAGAAAGGTTCTTCCACTGTTGATTCCTCTATAACTGAATCAACCTCATCCTGATCCCCTTCAGGTAGGTCGATCTCTGTGTGGGGCTGTTCCTCCACTAACAGGCACTCTGAAGGAGGAGACGGAGATCGGACGCGCTTTCCCTGTGACAGGGAAGCAGCGATCAATGCTGTTAATCTCTCTTCCAATCCTCCCAGAGTTGAGGATAAAACCTCCTCTGTTATATATACAGGAGCAGGTGGACTGGGGACAGCCGCAGCACCAGGCACTCCTGCGGGGTTCCTACGGCTACTGACCTCTGAATTTTCAGGGGAGATTGGTGCAGTACAAGCATGCCCAATATCCTCAGAGCCCGATGGAGACCCTTTTGGCTTCCTGGAAGACTTATTTCCGGAGCGTCTGGACGACATATCCTTTAAGCACAAAGCTGAGGTATTCCCGTCGTCATGCACCAATTTTGCTGGTAATAGTCTAACACAGTTGCTGCTATATACCAGCTGGTGTCCACTAAAGTGCCTTTCTATGGGGATGCCTGCATCAACCGCCTCTGTGTGCCACCGTTTTGTTGCTAGCTCTGTTTGCATCCAGCTGACACTTGTACTGTGTCTTTTATACATGCTGGGACGCCTGCACATGCGCAGAAGCGCCGCGGCGCGCATCGAGCGTCATCCACCCGCCCCGCCCCTTTTCTTTCATAGGAGGCGTGTGCACGCGCCCGCGCGCCATTGGCGCCTTTTTTGAAACCAAGCAGGGACTAGGAGCCAGGGCCCTTTTTGCCGGAGGGCCTGTGCGGTGGATGAGCGCAGCAACAGGGCAGAGGAACTGGATTCCCACAGAGAAACTTACCAACTGCCTGGATCTATTGACTTGAGAAAACCAAAGATCCACATGACAAGAAAAATGGACCACAGCGGCCTCTAGTGGTTTAACACAGGTACCGCGGTCCTCTTTTTTTCTTTTTTTTTCTTGACTACTATTAAAATTTTACATTTTCCAGTAGTTATAGGCATACACAGATATTAGCGGGAATACCGTTAGGTAACAGACAGAAAGACAAATTAGGCTTGGGGGTCCCCCAATAGAACCAAGTTCCTGGGGGCCCCCACTTACCTGTTCCCCGCCGCAGGACTTTGTTTGGTCCACAGAAGCCCAAACTTCACCTATCACGGCAGGCATTGTAATTAAACCTTCAGGGACCGGGTTCCCAAGGATTCCACTCCCCTGGACCTGTATAGCACCCTGCACAGACAACATCTTGGTCGTGGGTATGACCAGAGCTCTGGATCCCAGGGTCCAGCCCTCCTAAGAGAGGCATTACAGGCAAAACCTTGCTCTTCTCTTGCAAGGCCCGGGTACCGACCGTTTAGCTATGAAGCTTTTTTGGTCGGATCCGGAACAGCTTACTGAGGCCCATAAAAGAACCTGTACGCAAGCCCAGTGAAAACACATGTTACTCTTTGGCCAACACCTTAGACACTGGCAAAAAACTGAGGTGCTCCCGGATGGGAGGGGCTTATATAGGGGAGGGTACTTCCGGTTTTGGAAGTTGCCAGTGCCAGCACCTGAAGGTATCTATATAACCCATTAGTAATGACTAAGTCGCTCTGTGTCCCGTGATGTACGAAAAAGAAACATAAGCTCACAACACAAGCTGGCAGTTACTACTATCAGGCAACCGGGCTCAGACCCATGCCAGGAGAGGAACTAGAGTAGTAGCTTTTGTCGTGGGCTTGTATTTTTTTGAATGGTGGTGCAGAGTCCTGGCAGAATGTTCTAGAATTTGTGGTATATACTCATATGCACGCATATTTAGCCATCATTAAGACTATGTTTTATGTTTACTCTTGTAGCCCCAATGAAAGGGGCAGTCGTGTTGTCCCAGAAATGTGTTAGCTGCACCTATATGACTGTTAAAATTATCTTGGACTCTTTCATAGGGTTTCGGTCTGGTGCCTCATTTTTGTATTTCTAGGACAAGACAAGAACATATCTGCCTGTCCCTAAGCAGCACATGCTTCTTGTCCTATCCTGGTGATTTATAGATGCCACCACCGTGACAATGTTTGACTGCAATTGAGGCAGGAGACCCTAAAGGCAAATGGACCAATGCTGTAGAGACAGACGAATAGCCCAAAGTTCCAAGATGTTGATCAGCAAGGTCTGCTCCTTCATTGACCATGTTCCTTGAAACAACCACTTCTACAGAATACCACCTCAGCATGTCAGATTGGCAACCGTCCCTAAAAACCTTCCAAGCTATCAAAGAAGAAAACGTTTTCCCACATACAGGAAGAGATCCACTTCTCCAGAGCAGACCTGGTCTTTGGATTCAGATTCATATTCATAAGCAGATCGAGAGCCTGTAGACTCTTGTCTTATGCCTAGAGAATATTGTGTTGCAACTTTCTGGAGTAGAACTGGGCATACAAAATCACAATGAAGACAAAGACCATCTTACCCAGCACCCTCAAGCAGAACAGGATACAGGGAATCAGCAGAAACCTCAAGCACACCACCTGAGATTAGAGGGCAACGAGAAAACAAATGCATGCTCTCAAAAGGCAGACACTCAATTTAATTCCTACAGAGAAGTTCAGGAGATCAGCATTTGAGTCTCAGGATTTTCCTCACATGGATGGAACTAATGCCCAGTCTATAGCGCTGGTGAATGGAATCCTCCAAGGCATCCAACTAGAAACTCAAGGCTCCCGTAAACTACTCCAGGTATTGTCCAATGACAGAATCAGATTCCCTGGACAAGAGCATACATTCTTGTCCACACTTGACAGATTCCCACCACAGCTACCGCCATCTGCAGAGCTGCCCCTTGCAAAGAGAAGGATGCCTTAGAGGGCTTCCAAACTTTTATTCACATCATCCTTAAAGCGGTATTAAACCTAAAACCAAACAGATTTAGGTACACTAGCAAACTGAAGATGAACCCCAGCTAACACTTTATAAGCAGTTACAACTAACATTTTTTTTCCTTTTGGGATAAACATTTTACATGAATAAAGATCTGATCATTTTAAGTTCCCCTGTCAGTAGTAAATGGTTTATCTCAACCCTGTAACTGCTATATCTGCAGAACAACTTGTGTTATTGAAAAACATCAGACTTACTGGCCAAATCTTTAGGTGAAAATAAAGTAAAAAAAAGCCAAAAAAAAAAAACGAATGCAGCCACCGCATGTAAGAATCAATAAGTTGCAATATAATAAATGTTTGCTTTTGGGTTCAATATCGCTTTAAAGACTAGAACCACGTCCACCGTAACCTTCAGGGTCTTGTTGAGGTAGAATACAGGTCCTTCTCAAAAAATTAGCATATTGTGATAAAGTTCATTATTTTCTGTAATGTACTGATAAACATTAGACTTTCATATATTTTAGATTCATTACACACAACTGAAGTAGTTCAAGCCTTTTCTTGTTTTAATATTGATGATTTTGGCATACAGCTCATGAAAACCCAAAAATCCTATCTCAAAAAATTAGCATATTTCATCCGACCAATAAAAGAAAAGTGTTTTTAATACAAAAAAAGTCAACCTTCAAATAATTATGTTCAGTTATGCACTCAATACTTGGTCGGGAATCCTTTTGCAGAAATGACTGCTTCAATGCGGCGTGGCATGGAGGCAACCAGCCTGTGGCACTGCTGAGGTGTTATGGAGGCCCAGGATGCTTCGATAGCGGCCTTAAGCTCATCCAGAGTGTTGGGTCTTGCGTCTCTCAACTTTCTCTTCCCAATATCCCACAGACTCTCTATGGGGTTCAGGTCAGGAGAGTTGGCAGGCCAATTGAGCACAGTAATACCATGGTCAGTAAACCATTTACCAGTGGTTTTGGCACTGTGAGCAGGTGCCAGGTCGTGCTGAAAAATGAAATCTTTATCTCCATAAAGCTTTTCAGCAGACGGAAGCATGAAGTGCTCCAAAATCTCCTGATAGCTAGCTGCATTGACCCTGCCCTTGATAAAACACAGTGGACCAACACCAGCAGCTGACATGGCACCCCAGACCATCACTGACTGTGGGTACTTGACACTGGACTTCAGGCATTTTGGCATTTCCCTCTCCCCAGTCTTCCTCCAGACTCTGGCAACTTGATTTCCGAATGTACTTTGGACCACTGAGCAACAGTCCAGTGCTGCTTCTCTGTAGCCCAGGTCAGGCGCTTCTGCCGCTGTTTCTGGTTCAAAAGTGGCTTGACCTGGGGAATGCGGCACCTGTAGCCCATTTCCTGCACACGCCTGTTCACAGTGGCTCTGGATGTTTCTACTCCAGACTCAGTCCACTGCTTCCGCAGGTCCTCCAAGGTCTGGAATCGGTCCTTCTCCACAATCTTCTTCAGGGTCCGGTCACCTCTTCTCGTTGTGCAGCGTTTTCTGCCACACTTTTTCCTTCCCACAGACTTCCCACTGAGGTGCCTTGATACAGCACTCTGGGAACAGCCTATTCGTTCAGAAATTTCTTTCTGTGTCTTACCCTCTTGCTTGAGGGTGTCAATGATGGCCTTCTGGACAGCAGTCAGGTCGGCAGTCTTACCCATGATTGCGGTTTTGAGTAATGAACCAGGCTGGGAGTTTTTAAAAGCCTCAGGAATCTTTTGCAGGTGTTTAAAGTTAATTAGTTGATTCAGATGATTAGGTTAATAGCCCGTTTAGAGAACCTTTTCATGATATGCTAATTTTTTGAGATAGGAATTTTGGGTTGTCATGAGCTGTATGCCAAAATCATCAATATTAAAACAAGAAAAGGCTTGAACTACTTCAAGTTGTGTTTAATGAATCTAAAATATATGAAAGTCTAATGTTTATCAGTACATTACAGAAAATAATGAACTTTATCACAATATGCTAATTTTTTGAGAAGGACCTGTATATCCAGGAGTATGGCTGGAGTACTCCACTTTTGTAGAATTCCCTCTCCATTGGGTACTGCTGAGTCCAATCTGCATGCACAACTTTCTGCAAATGAAAGGAAAAGATTTGGGGAGTTTTGGTTGCCTCCAGGGCCTAAATCCAGTGACCTTTGGAGAAGTGGATTCCAGAAACAACAGCTTTAAATTAGTTCTGAACTTGCCACAATAAAACCAACCATAGTCTCCTCCTGAGATGGCTCTTCAGACAGTTAGGCTGATCCTCACAGTTTTCCTCACATCCTCGTCCAAATGATGATCATTTGACATTTTACCCTCCTGCAACAGGAGAGGAAGAGTGCCCACGTCTGCATCCCAGGTGTTCCAACACATTGAGAACTCCTGAGAGCTGTACGCACGAACCTGAGATGGCTGCTGAAAATACCTCCCTAGACACAAAGAAATTAGAGAAATGTGCTCCTGAAACTGTGGAAAGTCCAGATAAAACAGGGATTCAAGCTGATTTAACTTAAGGGCAAGCCCTCCCAGGGTGCATTGTGTAGGGGGCCTTTCCTATCCAAGGAAAGGATTTTGGAAGCCCAAACCTTTGTCTGCCCCCTCCTCTCTGCCTGCGTGCTACCATGGATTGCTGAGGGATATAAAGCCTCACCCCAGTAGAGGAATGACAACCCAGCTGAGAGGAGTGTTTTGCTGCAGCTTAGTTTAGTGGCTTAATGATCCCCATAACACTTTCAGGGAAATATCTTGGATAAGGGGACCCGTCGCTATGCTGTGAAGGGAGAGGTGTCTGGCTGCAGGAGTGCTTCCCACAGGTGCAGAGATGTCTGGAAAATCCAACACGGTGGCTGTGCATGCACTGATGTGCTTGTGCTGCCAATGCGCACATGCCTAACCTCCATGCCCGCACACAGTGACACAGACCGAGCCAGAAACAGTAAAAAAAACACAAGACACAGACAGTGAGTCATGCAGGTATCACCACTTAAGCCTCCACTGCTGCAAATCCAATCGGGTGCCAGTCCTCACTCTGCGAAGATATGGAAAAGGAGAAGCCGCACACCTTTGACATCATTTGGCCCAGTTAATTTTCTACTTAGCCATAAAAGCAACACAGTTCATTCTCGTCAGGAGGCTGCCCTTCTCTGACATGTTTCACACTTACAGGATTAGGAAATGCAGGAAATAGCATGTAGGTAGGACAACAAGAAGATTGTGCGATCAAATCCAAGACCACCTCTCCAATATACGAACAAACAAAAATACAAATGTAGCTAGACATTTTATACAGCAACATGTGTCTGGTATAGACTCTTTCAGAGTTCAGATCAGAGAAAGAGTGGATTGTCCATTACGGCAAGGAGATCAGTTTTCCTTGTAAATAGACGAGAAGTGTTTAAGCTTTTTAAACTGGACAATTGCACCCAAAAGGAATAAATTATTCATAATAAATGTGTCACATCCCTTTCACGGATGCTTCTAGGATTTTCCTGTATCCCTGCTTTCTTCCCCATTCCCCCTACCCCTTAACTTAATTTTCCATTCCCTGCACTTTCAATTATTTTTTTCTCCCTGCCATATTTTCTTACTTCTCTCTCCCCGCTATTTCTTACCTTCCTTCTTTCTCCCACCACTGTGTCCTGTGATACACAATTAAGAGGAGATACAATGTACATTTCCTTCCATGAAATATAAGTAACAAACGTTGTGTTACAATGTATTTATGGTTTAAAAAGTTTAGCGAAGTAGCTGTAGTGCGCTTTCCTTTTTTCTAAATGTATTTTTCTCCTAAAATTTGTACACTTACCTCCTGATTTGCACACTAAAGGTGTGATTTCATCTAATGGATGCAGCATGCTAAACATAGTTGGCAAAGGTTCCCTAAGAAAGAAAACAATCCATTACAGAAGAACTACAATAATGGTAAGCATTGTGTAAACTAAACATTTAGTCATTTCTGGATCACAGGTGAACATTTCGAAATGGACAGGTCAGCCACTAAACACTTAAAGTGGATGTAAATCCACTCTCATCAATTCTAAAGTACTGCCATAGTGCTGAACTATAGGGATATACATGCCTCCTGCATGCATCCTTACCTGTCATTGGTGTCCCGTTTAGCAGTTTGAAGCCCCCAAAAACAGCAGATTCATTGGGCGGGTTTGTTATCGGCGCTTGGTGGGCGAAGTCATGATGTCAGCAGACTCCCCTTGGCCAGAGCGTGCACAGGAGAGAAAGAGCGTGTTCTGGGTAAAAGCAACGCACGCTCACGGCCCCCTGTCACAAGTTCATACACACATCAATGTCCAGTGACAGCGGGGGATGATCGGTGCGATGGGACAGCTGTGAGCACCGATCCCCCCCCCCCCCCCGTGCATGGCTTTTCATCATCTGCTTCTCTCCCTCCTGCGGCTTTCACCTGAAAAGCCATGCAGGGGGGGATCGGTGCTCACAGCCGTCTACGTCGCACCATCATCCCCGACTGTCCTCAGTGTCTTCCTCCTCCGCCCCCCTTGTCACTCTCCGTGTGTCCAACCCCCCCCCCCCCCCGCTGTGTCTTCCTCCTCCGCTCCCCCTCGTCCCCGCAGCCGCTGGCTTCCCTCTCCTCTCCAGCGGGCTGCGAGGGGGGAATCTGTCAGGATGGAGAGCGGAGAAAGGGGCCAATTAACAGCCCCTTTCTTTTCTGAATGGGACACAGAGCGTTCGTTATCGATCGCTCTGTGTCCTCTGACAACTGAGCAGAGTAACCTGTGTGTTACTCTGCTTCAGTTTATGAATGGACAGGAGCCACTGTCTCCCCTCCATTCATTTTCAATGCAGAGAAAGGGACTGGGGAATCTGTGTCCTCTGTCCTTTCTCTGTCTCAAATGGGAAATGTCAGGGGTCTCTGTTTAGACCCCTGACATGTCACCAAAGCCCCCAACAGGGCTGATAAAATATATATATATATATATTCCAAAATTGTAAAGAAAAAAAAAATGAAATTGAAAAAAAAAAAAAACAACTGACACCACAACCGCCCCCCCATACCGACACGGTCCAGAGCCCCAAGACCACCGACACTGACCACTACCCCACTGACACCGTCCACTACCACCGACCATTGCCCTACTGACACCAACCACTGCCCCATCCCCCCACCCCCTTTCCCAAAAGCACTGTGAAAAAATATATTTAAAAAATAAAACCCCACCCTCCCATCATTGTTAAAATAGTACAAAATGTATTGTAAAAAAAAAAGAAAAAAAGAAAAATTGTAAAAATTCATAAAAATAAAAAAAAATCCACTGGTCCCAAAAAACCTTTTGAAAAAAAAAAAATTTAATTGTAAAATAAAAAAATAATCTGCCACTGTCCACTATCCTGACACCATCCTGCACATACTACCCACCACTGTACACTCCATATTCCTGTGATTCGCACTGCATTGCTGTTCAGATCACATGCGATGTCTGTGCGATGTGATTTTAGCCATACAAACTGTATGGCTGAAATCGCATCACATTCGGACCGAACACGCACAGGACCCTTTTTTTGGTCCGCACCAGAATCGGATCGCATGGGCCTATGCAATCCAATTCATGTCCAAACTGTCAGTTCGCAGTGCGATATGCGAGCTGAAATGGGGGTGTCGTTAACATTGTCCCCAGCAGTTCGCATATGGCAGTGTGAACTGCCGTGCGAGTCGTATGCAATGTGGGAACCCGCAGTGGATTCGCAGAGTTCCCGAATCGCACCAGTGTGAACCGAGCCTTGGTGGGAGCAGTCAGGTGGCATTTGTAGACTTTATGCTTTGAGGCTGGGTTCACACTGGCGCGATGCGGGAACCCTGCGAATCCACTGCGCACCCGACTCGCACGGCAGTTCACACTGCCATATACAAACTGCTGGGGAGTGTCATACAATGTTAACGACACCCCCATTTCAGCTCGCATATCGCACTGCGAACTGACAGTTAGGACATGATTTGGATCGCATAAGTGTGAACACCCATGCGATTCTGGTGCGGACCAAAAAAAGGGTCCTGTGCGAGTTTGGTCCGAGTGCGGTGCGATATCAGCCATACTGTCTGTATGGCTGAAATCGCACTGCACGGACATCGCATGTGATTTGCACTGCAGTGCGAATCACATGCGATCTGGCAGAGCGCACTAGTGTGAACTGGCCCTAAGCTCATTCAGCCTTACTGGGTGTAATTATACAAAGTGAGCAATCCACCCCTCCCCCCACATAACACATCTTGGTGATGGAAAAGAATGTTGCAACTGTAATCAGGTGACCTCACACACACACACACACACTGCACTGCACTGCACTATAACAGTAATCCAGATCACTAGATCTTCTCCTCTGCCCAGCTCTGACTAGATACATCTCCCCTAATCACTTGTCTGTGTATATTCTGCTGGCTGTTCACTGCAGCATACATTTCCTCGTCACCCTGATCTGTCGATCACACCCCATGATGAGAAACATCCAGTCAAAACACAGTAAAGGCAGCCAATCCTGGGAGAGCTGGAGGGGAGGGGGATGGGAATTGTGAGCTTTTTACACAGGATGTGCCTGTCTTAGGCTAGTGCACGAGATATGTAAATAACCTGTCAATCACACCAAGGGGGAGGAACGGACAAAGTTTTTCTCTGTTTGTCTGTTTTATTTCACTGAACAATAAAACGGAAAATTGTATCATACTTACCAGTAATTTTCCTTTCCTGGTGCCTATCCATGGCAGCATACCTGTGATAGAGCTCCGCCTCGACTCCTCCTTCAGGACTAGTGAATAGCATAAATTAAAGGCATAGTCCCTCCCCCAACATTCTCTGTAATATAGAATACCGAGGGTGGGAGCGTATGCTGCCATGGATAGGCACCAGGAAAGGAAAATTACTGGCAAGTATGATACAATTTTCCGTTTTCCTGGTGCCTCCATGGCAGCATACCTGTGATAAATAACTAGCTGACATGGGTGGGATAATTGCTTAACAATAAATGTTTAATTAGAAGAGGACATAGCAGCCTGAACTGCCCTCCTTCCAAACTCAACAGTCGTGAGCGCTCCTGGATCAATATGGTAGTGTCTGAGGAACGTATGGTGAGAAGATCAGGTGGCGGCCCTGCACACCGTCTCCAATGAAACATTAGCCCTTGCCGCCCAGGAAGCTGAGACTGCCCTTGTAGAATGAGCATTCACTCGGGATGGAGGCTCCATATTCTTCACCCTGTAGGCCTTCTGGATTAACTTTACAACCCAAGATGCCAGAGTTCTGATGGAAGCATCTTTGCCCCTGTATTTACCGAACGGTACGAAGAAAAGTCTCTCAGAATTTCTGAAGGGGCCGGTGGCTTCTAGGTAAGCCCTGAGCACTCTGGATACATCCAGTTCGTGACAAGACTCTGAATCCGTGTCTGTAAACACTGGTAGTGCCCAGGGTTCCAACAGGTGGCTTGGAGTAGCAACCTTTGGTGTGAACCCCCGAAGGGGACGAAGTTCCACTCTGTCTGGGGAGAAGGAGATGTGGTCGTCACCTATCCCTAAAGAGTGAAGTTCCGAGATTCTTCTGCCAGATGTAATGGCTAGCAGGAAAGCCGTCTTTAGTGTCAGGTTCCATATTGTTACTTGTTCCACTGGAGCAAAGGGATGGTCAGATAGAACTTCCAGGACTAGGGACAGATCCCACTTAGGAAATGATCGTCTGACAGGAGGGCGAATCTTCAATATACCTCTGAGGAAAGTGACTACTGAAGGATCCTCCGCCCATCTCTTATTTGTTGCAGCAGAGATTGCTGCTACCTGCACTTTGAGAGAGCTCAGACCAAGTCCCAGACCAAGTCCTGTCTGAAGGAATCCTAGAACATCAGATGTAGAAGGAAGGATTGGATCAAATCCATTTCCGGAAACAAATGACTAGAACTTGTCCCATATTTTTGAATATATGGCATTAGTTGCTGGCTTCCTAGCTTTTAGAAGGGTTGATATGACTCCTGGAGAACACCCTAGGGACTCGAACCTTCGCCTCTCAACCTCCAGATTTGAAGATTCAACTTCTGAGGGTTTGGATGAACTAGACTGCCCTGCGACAGAAGTTGAGGGAAAGGAGGGATCTTGATTGGAGAGCCCACACTGAGGCGCAATACGGAAGTACTGCCACCACCTGGACTGGCTCCCTGAGGAGCCTCAGGAGGAATTTGAATATTAATGGCCTGGGAGGAAAGGCATATTCCGTGGTGAACCTCCAGGGACATGACAGGGCATCCACTGCCTTGGCTTGTGGATGCGGCAGCCGAGAGAAGAACCTGTCCAGCTTGGCATTCTTCGGGGAGGTGAACAGATCTACCTGAGGGGGATCCCATATGTTGGCAATCTAAAGGAAGACATGGGGGCGGAGAGCCCACTCGTTGTCCAGGAAGTTTCTGGATAATGTGTCTGCTTCCGTGTTCAAGCTGCCTGGCAGATACATCGCTCTGAGGTCCAGGAGGTTCTGCTCCACCCAGAGCATGATCGGCTCTACCTCCTTGAGGAGTGACCTGCTGCGAGTGCCTCCCTTCTTCTGCAGATAAGCGACAGCTGCCCTGTTGTCTAGGCGTAGGAGTATTCTCTGGCCTCTGATTTGGGGTGCCAAAGAGGTCAGTGCCAAGAAGGCTGCCCTCATCTCCAAGATGTTTGATACCACTCCCTGGGTGGTGCATGACCATCTCCCCTGTATTCTGGTTTTCCCGCAATGGGCTCCCCAGCCCTGTCTGCTTGCATCGGACGTAATTGTGATCCAAGGAAGGGAGCCCAGGTGATGAGGCTTGGAGAGGTTTTCCGGAACTGTCCACCAGTGAAGGCTCCTGCGCATTTTTCCCTGTCAGCAGGATCGTCTGAGATAGTCGTTGTTTCTTCCACTGCGCCAAGAAACCAGTCTGGAAATACCTAAAGTGCCAATGTGCCCAAGGAACCATGGGTATATAGGAAGACATTGTGCCAATGAGGCTCAGGCATTGTGAAGCTGTCAGATACGGGCTCCGGATGACTTTGATCATTCTCTGGATGACAATCCTTGCCTTCGGCGGTGGTAATGACACTGTCCCCACCTGAGTGTCGAACATTGCACGTAGATTATCTGCTGTGTTGGCGTTAGTTGACTTGTCGGAATTCACCAGCCACCCTAGCTCTTTTTAGGGACTGTAGAAGAATGTCCCGGTGACATACCAACTGATCCGGATTGCTTGCTAGGAGTAGGATGTCGTCCAAGTAGTGGTATATCCTCAAGCCCCTCTCCCGCAGGGGAACCAAAGCAGATATTAGTATCCTGGTGAACACCCTGGGAGAGGTGCACAGACCGAAAGGCAGGGCTTGAAACTGTAGGTGGGTCCATCCCACTGCAAATCTCAGGTATTTTTGAAATGCAGGTAGAATTGGAACATGTAGGTATGCATCCTGCAGATCGACCAAAATCATCCAATCTGATGGCTGGACTGTCTGAATAATCGTCTGCAGGGACTCCATTTTGAAGCTTTCGGGGCGGATATACCGGTTGAGCCTCTTTAGGTCTATCACAGGCCTCCACCCACCTGTCCTCTTTGGGACCAGAAATAGGGTGGAGTAAAAGCCTGCGAAGCGCTCTGCCAAGGGAACCGGAACAGCCGCACCCTGAAGCTGGAGTGACGTTAGGAAGTTTTTCAGAGCTTGAGCCTTCAGTGGAGAGGATGGAATCTCTGTCCTTTGAAAGAGTTCCGAGGTGGGGGGGTGAGAAAAATTCCAAAAGTGCCCCCACTGAATTGTTGACAGAACCCAGGGGTCGTGGCAGCGGGTGGCCCAGACTGGGGTAAAAAACTTTAGCCTGGCTCCCCCCGGGAGTGCCTGGGCTACTCTGGCGTAAAAAAAAAAAGACTGCTTCTGCTCCTGTGGAGCCGGAAGGGCTTTCATCTTCCTGTTCAAAAAGGATCCCAGAGTACCTTTCCAAGGTCTTTTGTTGTCTCTGGGCTGTCTCGACTGCCTAAAATCCCTTGGGTTTGACTGGCGGAACCTAGAGGAACCACCTCTGAATCTTCGCCTACTTCTGTCCTGTGGAAGCATACCAGACTTCCCTCCTGACAGCCTGGAGATAGCTTTATCCATTTTGTCTCCGAATAGTGCTTTCCCATCAAACGGGATTTTGCACCCATTTTGTTTGGAGGATAAGTCAGCCATCCAGGGTTTCAGCCACAAGGCCCTCTTCGCCATCACTGAATGCAACATGGATCTTGCCGACCACCTGATCGTGTCAATGGCCGCTATGCAGGCAAAGTCTGCCGACAATCTAAGCTCTTCTAAGGACTTAGTTATATCCTCCATGGGGAAATCCTGACGCAAAGCCGTCTCAATATTATCTGTCCAAGATCTTATGGCATTTGATACTGATGTGAGGGCAATAGCTGGCTTACATGCTGCTTCCGGGGCTAAGTAGCTCCTCTTCAGCTCCAGGTCGATTCACCTGTCTAGAGGGTCTTTGAAGGAAGCGGAATCCTCCATTGGCAAAGTTATATTTTTTGCGAGTCGCACCACCGACGCGTCTACCACTGGCATGGAGTTTGGTGACTGCGTTCCAGACGCTGGTAAGGGGTATATAGTTTATCAGTCTTTGACCATTCCTTCTGAATGACTTGACTAATCTCGCCCATCTGAGGAATGGGAAGTAGCTTGTAGACTCTTGGGGAGGCTATTCTGCGTCTTTCCAGGCGATTGCAGTTTTGACTGCCTGGATGAATGGCTTTACCAAGGAGAGACTGAAGCCAGAAGGTTCTGATTCCTCTGAAGAGTCCCCTGAAGAGTCTTCAGGTGGTGAATCTCTAGCTGGTCGGCCTGACGGCGGCAGAGGTGTACTGACTGCTGACGGACCAGGGAGATTAGGTTCTATATCCTGAACCTGGGATATCTGCTGAAGTGGTTGAGCGGGGACCAAAGCCAAAAGCTCAGAGAAGGAGTCCTTCATTGTTCGCTTGAGCAGATCTACAGCGTGCTGATTTTCTAGCTCGCGGTTGGACGCATAGTCCGTAAAACAGTCCTTACAGACCACTCTGTCTGGTAGCGGTGTAGCCCCACATGTCCAGCATTTCTCTTTCTATAGGTCCTAGGAGAGGGGGACCGATCATGTCCTCTGGATCTTGACCTCTCTGATCTACGATGTGAAGAATGGGACCTACGCCCTGATGAGCGGGACCCCTTGGAGTGGGTAGGGCTACGATGTAAGGAACTCACGCTAGACCAGTGAGCGCACTTTTTTTTATTTATTTTTTATACTCACGTATAGTTGGTCACATACCTAATAGAAGTGTGAGGATCTTTGCTGCGAGATGAATGACTCATTGCGGAGTTGGGCACAAGGATCAGCTCCGGAAATATAGTAAGAAAGGGAAAAGAATCAGGAGTTTTTGGCGTCCCTTTTTTTTTTTTTTTAACAAACATTTTTATATCGTCATCTTTTTTATTTATTTTTTTCTTTAACATAAAATTTTTTGATCGGCAACATTTTTTTTTTTTTTTGAGAAAATAAAAAGTACCTACCACAAAGCAGCATCAGAGAGACCTAGCAGGGCACAGCTGAGGAGACTCTGACAGCAATCCCTGAATCTGAACCTAAATAGGCTCAAGGTGCGTGGGCTAATCCCATAAACCACCATTTGGAATTGATTGAAAAAAAGGGCAAATCTAGCCTTCTTTCCAGAATCCAAGATGGCTGCCACTGAACCAAGCGACCGTGCATGCGCACGCGCAGAAGATCCAGCGTCGCCCAGTACAGAGAGCCGAGAAACTACGGCTCTGTATCACTCCCGAATCGCGCATGCGCAGACGGCGGCGAGGACGCCGTCCCATGACACTCTCCTACCTGGCGGGACATACAGAGCACCTGTAGCCCCCCCCCCCCCGAACCCGGAAATAAGCACCACAATGTTGTTGCACAGAGAGACACCTGCCCTATCCAGTTGCACAGTTTTAAAGGAACAAAAAAGTAAGACAATAATCATTTGAAGGCGCCTAACAAGCAAAGGAAAGGGGAGGGAAGGGGAAGAGAGGAAAAGAAAGGGGAAAAACACAAATGCCTGTAATAAAAAATGGAAACCACCAGCCTGGGAAGATGGAGCTGATTCTTTTGCAACTTCCACTGCATTCATCATGGTTGTGATAGCAGACTGCGTTCCTGTGAGGAAACTCTGCAAAATGACCACAACAGATCCACAGAGGGGTTCCCAGTCTTATCAGCGCTGTGAGCGGCCCAAATACAGGGACTGCGCACGGGAAAGGCTAAACCCGGCGGACGCTGCCGACTGCAGAGGTATGGACGTACTGCTACTCTTCACCAGCACAAGAAGGTATGGAGGAAAAAAAGGAGAATGTTGGGGGAGGGACTATGCCTTTAATTTATGCTATTCACTAGTCCTGAAGGAGGAGTCGAGGCGGAGCTCTATCACAGGTATGCTGCCATGGAGGCACCAGGAAAAGAGGATTGCTCAGAGCTGGATTAACTCTGTGTGGCAAGACTGGGCACAGATGATAGGAAATCTTATTCTCTACATTGTGACATTTTTTTTTTTTCGGGTTTACATCCACTTTAAATCTAAGTCATGCATAACAGCAGCAGGTACCATGAGGGAGCATGGAGAGGGAAGAGGAGGAGATGTAAAGCACGTGAGCAGGAATGGCAAGGTAAAACACTGGAGAATGTGTTTTTTTTTTTTTTAAAACAGGAAAACAGTGTATGCTTCTTGAGACTGAAAAGCTACAGTGTGGAAATTATTTGATCCCCTGCAGATTTTGTATATTTTCCCACTAACAAATATAATTCAGGGTCTATAACTATTTCTCATAGGTGTACTGTATTTTAAATGATAGAGACATGATATCAATCAAAAATCCAAAAAAAAAACATGATACAAATGGTATAAATTGAGTTGCAGTTCAGTGAGTAAAATAAGTATTTAATTCCCAAGCAAAACATGACTTAGTACTTGCTGGAGAAACCCTTGTTGGCAAGCATAGAGGTAAGACGTTTCTTGTAGTTGGTTACCAGGTTTGTTTTTTTATAAATTCTTTATTTTTCCATAGATTTCACATTACAAGTTTTCACGTTTTATACCATCTGCTTATATCAATCAAATATCAAACACAAAGAAAAAAAAGAGACTACAATCTTGTATTCTCCCACCTCCTTTATGCTTCATTAATTCAATGTGACTTCTCTTTTCCTCTTTAACCTCTGCCTTTCTTTTCCGTGAAGCCCCCTCCCCCAACCAAACACAAAAAAAAAAAGGGAAAAAAGAGGGTGGGAGAGATTACACCCTCACACCTCCTCTCCCCGAACCCCACCCCCTCCCCGCTCCTTCCTATATTTCAAGTAGGGTGCCCATATCGTCTGGTATCTCCCATCTTGATCTTTCATTGCCATCGTGAGGTTCTCCATCTGTTGAATCTCTGCGATTCTAGCGAACCATTGTGCTCTAGTTGGTGGACTTTCCTTTTTTTACAGGACAGGGACACACGCCCTCGCGGCTATAATAAGATGTCTTGGTAGTAAATTTGTGTATTTTTCCACTGATATAGGTATATCTAGTTTTAGAATGGCTGCTGGTCTGTCTTCTAAAGACACTCCTGTAATTATTTTGATAGTTTCGATTACCATTTTCCAAAACTCCTGTATTTTCACACATTCCCAGAAAATATGTAATAGAGTCCCTTCTGCCATGTGACATCTCCAGCAGGCATCTGACGTCTGAGGATATATTCGATGCAGTACTGTTGGTGTTCTATACCATCTAGTTAAAAAAAATGTATCCTCCCTCCTGGTTACCAAGTTTGCACACATCTCAGGAAGGATTTTTGTCCGCTCTTCTTTACAGATCTTCTCTAAATCCTTAAGCTTTCTTGGCAACTCAAAGTTTCAGCTCCTTCCATAAATTTTCTATAGGATTAAGGTCTGGAGACTGGCTAGGCCACGTCATGATATTAATGTGCTTCTTTTCTTGAGCCGCTCCTTTGTTGCCTTGGCAGTATGTTTTGGTTTATTGCAGGGATATGCAATTAGCGGACCTCCAGCTGTTGCAAAACTACAAGTCCCATCATGCCTCTGCCTCTGGGTGTCATGCTTGCTGCTGTCAGAGTCTCGCTATGCCTCATGGAACTTGTAGTTTGGCAACAGCTGATGGTCCGCTAATTGCATATCCCTGGTTTATTGTCATGCTGAAAGACCCATCCCATGACCCATCTTCAGTGTTCTGGCTGAGGGAAGAAGGTTCTAATCCAAGTTTTACAATACATGACCCCGTCCATTGGCCCCTCAATGAGGCAAAGTACCTTTAGCAGAGAAAAAGCCCCAAAGCACGTTTCCACCTACATGCTTGAATGTAGGGATGGTGTTCTTAGGGTCATAGTCAGCATTTTTCTTCCTCAAAACACGGTGAATTGAGTTAATGCCAAAGAGCTCAACTTTGGTCTCATATGACCACAGCACTTTCTCCCAATCCTTCTCTGAATCATTTAGATTGGCAAACTTCAGATTGGCCAGTACATGTTCCTTCTTGAAGAGGGGGACCTTGAGGGCGCTACATGATTTTAATCCTTGATGGCATATTGTGTTACCAATGGTTTGTTTGGTTACTGTAATCCCAACTACCTTCACAAGCTCCTCCCATGTAGTTCTGGGCTGATCCCTCACTTTTCTCATGATCATCCTTACCCCATAAGGCAAAATCTTGCATGGAGCTCCAGACCGAGGGCAATTGATGGTTATTTTGTATTTGTTCCATTTGCGAATAATTGCACAGTTGTCTCTTTCTCACCAACATTCTTGCTGATGGCCCATTCTAGCCATGTACAGGTCTACAATCTTGTCCCTGATGTCCTTTGACAGCTCTTTGGTCTTGCCCATGATGGTGAGGTTTGAATGGAAGAAAGAGATTCTGTCGACAGGTGTCTTTTATACACATAAAAGGAGTTGCCGTTAGTAGCACCTTCTTAAATTTATAGGACTAATCTGTATACCACATGAGCACATACTGTAGCCAGTTTGTGGGAGCCAAAATTATAGTTAGTTGGTAGGCGATCAAATAAAAAATTTTCCTCACTGAATTGAACTAAATTTATAACATTTGTATCGTGTGTTTTTTTCTGGATTTTTGGTTGATATTCTGTCTCTATCATTTAACATACACCTATGATAAAAATTATAGACCCTTAATTTGTAAGTGGGCAAACTTGCAAAATCTCAAGGGGATGGGGATCAAAAAATTATTTTCCCCACTGTATATGTATTGTATGCCAAATTTTTTTACAACTACTGACGAGAAACAGGAAGTGCATTTCTCTCTTTATATTATAAAAAAAAAAAAATATTTTAAAACATTTGCAGTTAATATTGTTCATTAAAAGGAAATGTATAGGTGTATGAATGGCAATGGGATAATTCATCATCTTTTTAAAACTGTCTAACCGGTTCAATAAGATGTTACCTCACCAGCCGAATTGATTATTACAAGAGAATGTCCTGAAATGTTTAAATTTTTTTTACCTTTGATTATAACGAATGTGAAGGAGGAGGGGAGGAGGAAGAAGAGTGAAACTTCCCCTTTTGGGAGAAGTTCCGCTTTAATTAAAATTGAATCCCTGGGTTGTATTGTATCAATAAATTTTGAAACAACTTAAATAGCTTTTTTTGCTGAGAACTATAATGAAAAACACTTACCTAGGAGGACTGTGTGGCACCTCATGAGAGTGGCTGTTACGTTCAAATAATAGCCCATATTTTGTTGGCCAGACAGTTGCAACCTAAGCAACGTAGATTCAAATGAGAAAAAACACAAGAGAAAGAATTAGAACAAAACAACTTTAAGCATTGGTTTTGCATTTGGTAGAGCTTTGCTTTGCCAACGGCTCCTGCTGCTGTCAGCAAAGTCAGCAAGAGCAGGGGGAAGAGGTGAGAGCTGCTACAGATGGGCACAGGGCTGGACAGAGATCTGACGTTTTTACAGCAGCTGTTTTTGGCAGTAGACGTTTTTTTCTACAGTCATTAAACTCCCCATCATGTTATCCTATGTGTCCATGCACACATAGGCTGTTATCAGCAGTTTTTTGGCAGTGGCGTTTTTGAGCAGTAGAAAAAAAAAAACTAGTGGGTTCTGAGAGACGTTTTCAGCTGTAAAAACGCTCTAGCGCTGATAAACATCGATAAACGCTCAAAAAGGATTTTTCTTCAAAAAAAACCCTAAAAAATGCTAACGCAGAAAAACTCTAAAAAAACGCTATTGCAAAAACTGACGTTTTTATGTTATTTTAACGTCCGGTGTGCATGAAGCCTAAGGGGGGTGATGGGTAATGGGTGATACACATACTGAAACATTGTTTTCCTACAGGGAATGCATTAAGGTGAAAAATGTTTAGGCTTTACAACCACTTTAAGGCCTTTAGCACACTGGACATTATAAAAACGCCAGTAGCATTAGCTTTAGAAAGCTCTAGCTGTAGAATGAGTTTTTCAGCATTTTTGCAGTAGCGTTTTTCCAGCTGTAGTGGTTTTCTAGCAAAACTATACTGCCACATAAGCTTATGACTCTAAAACGCTGATAAACGCAGAATAGCAGCGTTTTTTTTTGCATTTTTCAGCTTTTATTATAGTTTGAGCGTTTTTTACAGCTTAAAAACTCCTCTCAAAACCCACTAGTTCTGGGGGGTTTTCTAGCCAGAAAACCCCCTGCCAAAAAACACTGATAACAGCCTATATGTGCATGGACACATACAGTAGAGTAGGATAACATGCCGGGGAGTTTACTGACTGCATGAAAAAAACACCTGAAGCCAAAAACAGCAGCTGTAAAAACGCCCAGTATGCATGAGGTCTAAAAGTTATGTATTAAAAAATTAAAAATAAATACATAATCAGGAGGGAGAAAAAAAAACCATATTTGATACTGTACTAAACCCCAATTTACGTCTAGACTTTACCTGTACCACTCAGGGAAAAATATATATAACTGGCATTCTACAATTTGGTAATAAAAGCACACATATTTCTTTTCTGATGAGTATTTTATGGTACCAAACTAGATAAAGAGTATTACAAATATTAACTGATAAAAAGAAAATCAGATTGGTTGCTATGATTTACTGTGCAGTTCTGTTCTCATCAGCCTATAAGAAATACAGTCCTCCTTACCTGAAAAGGCAAAGGCGCTATGTAATCTTTCCCTTCTGTGTTATGGACATTAATACAGGAGTTCTGCAGGATACAGATGCATTTCTCTACTTTATCTTGCCCTGAGAATAACATAATAAAACCAGGTATAATTAGACATAAGGATTTTGTTGAATTTTTGAGGAAGTCTGTAGTAAAAATATGGAGGCTACAATTGCTGACCTCTTTCTGAAAAGCACCGCTTTAATTCTGATTTAGGACAAGTAGAAAGGTCAGGTTTTGACCTTAGTCTCACTTATAATTTGCATCCTTATTAAAAGCCAGTTACTCAGAAAATATTAAAGCCAGAGACACAGCCAGCTTGCCAACATGCAATCTCAGAACACAATAATCAATCGCAGCCTTTGTTGTGCTGGTGAGGCAGTAGTGTAGTGTGCAATGTCTATATTCCATCGTCTATATAGATCCAGAATATCTCTAAAGACTGCTTCAGCATCTCACTATATTGAGGCCTTAAAAAAGGAAGGACGTTTTTCACCAGCAGATTCACCATTCTTCTGTGCTTTAATTATCCTGTAAGCACACAGTTCTGATTGATCCTGATCTTATGGTATAGTGAAGACACGCACTAAATGTTTGCTGCAGCAACTGCACTTTACACTGACTGCAGTGTTAATCACTGTCTTGCACATCCAAACCCTATAGAAGGGCGATTCAAAATAGGGCTTTGGAGCATACGTAAAGTGAAAACTGTGACCAGCTCTCATTGAACACCGTCATACTCCCAACGGCTCAGCTGCCTTTGTTTCTCCCTCCCAGCAGTGACTCAACCGGCGGTGCAGAGGATGGTCTATGCTTTACCCCGGATGCCTGCATACTTAGATGTGACTCTTTTAATCATCAACCATGTGAGTTGCTAAATGTTGTACCTTCATTAAATGTAACCATATTGCTACACTCAGGCCTCGTACACACGACCGATTTTCTCGTCGTAAACAGTCAAGAAAAGTGCCGCGAGAGTTTTTTTGTCTAGAAAAACGTTCGTGTGTATGGTTTTACGACGAGAAACTTGACGAGAATCTCGACGAGAAAATAGAGAACCTGCTCTCTATTTTCTCGTCAGGATTCCAGATTTCCTCGTCGTGTTTCTCGTCGGCCTGTTTTGTGACGAGAAAATGGTTCGTGTGTATGCTTTTACGACTCTTCCAAAAGCGCGCATGCTCACAAGCAACTATGAGACGGGAGCGCATCTTCTGGTAAAACAAGCCTTCATAATGGAGAGAGCACATTCGTCACGCTCATAAATATTTCATCGTTTAAATGTTCTGCATTGAATTCTTCGTTAGAATGTTACATTAATCAAAACGAGAGACCTTCTTTTGCTGCTGATATTCACACAGAGTTCTGCCTTATTTTTAACCTTTTTCATGCTGCTCTTTATAAGATTTATGTGTATTATATCGTGCAAGTTTTTAGGAATAATTTAAATGGTTAGATTTTTCAAAATGATGTTAATTATAATTTCTCAATGTTTTGATAGCGATCTCACATTTAATTTTCTAATCTATATTTTTAAAATTTCACACCATGTTTTTGAGCTAATCAGATTTAGTTATTCTTTTGGGGGGGTGATATCTGTGCCTTTTATTGTCAGTCAAATGTATCTGCTTACTCCAAAGCTTTTTTTTTATTATTTAAAAATACACAGTCAAGTATGAACTTAAACAAAAAACACATTTATTCATGTTTATAAATTAAATAAAGAGAAGGCAGCGCTGGAGAAGCTGCTGCCATTTGTGCATCCCAGGGACCCCAGAGCACACACCAACCCTGTGTGGACACTAAAATTGGGAGCTTGAGAAGGCCCACATTTCAGAACACAATCTGATGCTGGCCTCCCAGAGGTCAGGAACAGCAGCAGGTGAGATATATGTCCCAAGTGTGTGGTACTACAACAGGCTGCCTTCTGTCCGACCAGTGCGACCACAATGAAGCAAGGCCATCACTTCCTCTTCTTCCTGGCAACCTTCCCTGCAGCCTTTCCTGAAGCCTTTCCTGCAGCCTTTCCTGCAGCCTTCCTTCTTCGTTTAGCTGGAGGCTGGCCCACTGGAGGGGTACTCCTGTCAGGAGGAGGAGGTGGAGGTGTAGCAGAAGGGGGTGGGGCAGAAGAAGAAGGTGGAGGTGTAGCAGAAGGGGGTGGGGCAGAAGGTGGAGGTGTAGCAGAAGGGGGTGGGGCAGAAGGTGGAGGTGTAGCAGAAGGGGGTGGGGCAGAAGGTGGAGGTGTAGCAGAAGGGGGTGGGGCAGAAGGTGGAGGTGTAGCAGAAGGGGGTGGGGCAGAAGGTGGAGGTGTAGCAGAAGGGAGTGGGGCAGAAGGTGGAGGGGTAGCAGAAGGGGGTGGGGCAGAAGAGGAAGGTGGAGGTGGAGGTTGAGGTTGGGTCAGTTGGGCCACCTCACATATGGCGGTATTGGGGGTAATTTGCTCCATCACCCCCTTGTTGAGCAAGGTGATGAGCAGGGGTTCGCATAGGAGGCGTTGCTCCATGCTCATCACCTTGAACTTAGCCTCCACTAGGCCGGCAATGGCCTCTTCAGGGGATGTGGGCTCCTTGAGGGTGGCATGGGCCTCTTTAATAAGGGCCATTGCTGCGTCACTGGTGGTCCTGTCCCTCCTGCCTCTTTTGTGAAGCCTGATGGGAGGCACCTGGGATCTGGTGCTTCTCCTTTGCCCTGCCACCTCCTGTCTGCCACTGGGCCCTGCCACCTCCTGGCTGCCACTGGGCCCTGCCACCTCCTGGCTGCCACTGGGCCCTTCCTCCTCCTGCCTGACAGTTTCCAGACCCTCCTCCTGGCTGATTTCATCCTGTGTATGAAAAAGAAACATAGTTTAATATGTTGGTTTAATCTTTGCCTCAAACTTTGTAATCCTGATGGAAGCAATTAGAATGTAAATGCATAAATCCTTGCTTTAAATTTACCACTACATCAGCTTGACTATTTACCACACAATTAAGTGCAGAATAATGTCTACAGATCATGATTTCACTTGTGGAATACAAAATAATGTATGTTTCTCATCCTGACATATTTGGGAAACATTAATTTTATCCCAGTACATTTTCAGTTAATACTATACCTGGCTCCAGATGGACAAATCAGGATCATCCAGGATGGCTGCCTCCTCTTGCTCCAGAGAAGGCTCAGGTTGGCTGCAGGGAAGTCTGGGGGGAAGAGTGGAGAGTGATGGCCTTGGCTCAATGTGGTCATCCAGGAAGGACATCCTGCTGTAGTACCACAAAACCGGGACATAAACATCATCTGCTGCTGCTCCTGACCTCTGAGAAGCCAGCACCTTAGAGCGTTCAGTCCTGTAGGTACCTCTCAAGCTCCCAATTTTAGTGTCCACTTGTTTTGCTGTGGCTGTGGGCACCTTGGTATGCACAAATGGGAGCAGCTTCTCCAGCGCTGCTTTTCTCACCCCTTTTTTTTTATGGATGGGGTTTTTGGTCTCCCACAGAGCCGGCAGCTCCCTTACCCGGTCAATAAATTCCGCCAGGAACTCTTTGTCGCTAATAAAGACATTCATATTGTATCTGCAAGTAAAATAATTTATATTTAAATAATGTGAGGCAAACAGTCTAACCTCCTTCACATCCTAGTCACCATATATATCCTCCACCAATCTCAAGACAGTATAGGCCCACAATTTTTACAAGTCTCACAAAATCACATACCTTCGTTCGCACGTCCGTCACTTGAACTCCTCTCTCCGCACACCGAACGTACTATAGTCACATGTGTGTTTGCTATATACACACCACGCATGCGTCCAAATTCGAACACGTCGCTCCGCACACGTCGCCCGCCCATGACGTTCTAACTAACATCTTTTCCCCGCCCTTCTCTTTCGGCGCGCAGACAGATATGGCGGAGTTACAGCAGGTGTCTGATAATTCCGCAACTAGCGAGGAGACAAGCCCGGAGACCGAGGACACGTCACGATCAAGGAGGAGATTCAAGGCATCGAATATGTCTTTGGCGGAGATGGCGGAGATGGTGGACATCTTGGTCAAGGCTGATTATGATGCCAAGCATGGGCCGTATAGCAAACCAAATAGAAGGAAGGCCAAAATCCTCACTAAAGTTGTGAAGAGTCTGAGGGCGAAGTTCGGGGTGAAACGCTCAAATGAGCAGCTCAGAAAGAGGTGGTCAGACCTCAAACTGAGGGAGCCAGACCAGTTGAGGAGCATAAAGAGGATGCTCGCTAAAAGTAAGTAAAATGACGACCTTTCTGCTATTAATCTTTTTAGAAACTGACCTTTTTTTTTTTTTTTTCATATTGGACTCCCTTCCAAAATGTAATATTTTGAACTAGGTTGGGCACAGTAATCGTTCGTTACATTACCGACACTTCGTTCGGCCACTATCCGCGGTTTTGGCTTATTTAAGACCCCCAAAAGTAATTAGACATCTGCCATTTTTGATCAAGTATTGTGGCTAATTTTTAAGTCTAGATGATGTGTTTGTAAGGAGAATGAAATGCAAACTTTAATCAGTGTAAAGGAGAGGACACTCAGCAGCTGCTTTCACATCTGTACTTTGGAGCACTATAGTGTGGGCCACCAGACCCGCCTTTTTTGGGTGTCCCACACAGGTGCATCAGAGTTTATTTGTGGTGCCTCCATGTCCAAAAAATTACATCCAAATGTGAATACTAAACATATTTGGGGTCATAAATAATGCATTTTTCTTTAAATTCCGCACAAACACACACTTGTACCCCACTTCCAAACAATTTAGCCTGTTTTAAGTTTAAAAATGAGATTTTTACAGTGTGATAAATAGACCTTTGGTTTTATTCTCATAGGGGAGAGAAGACTGGGAGGAGGACACTCCAGGGAGCACATGCACCCCACAACTTCCAAGCAACCCCAAACTCCCAAAGATCCACAACCGAAAGATGTGCAGGAAGTTGAGGTGGAGGAAGGAGAAGTGCAGGAAGGAGAGGTGGATGACGTTGTGGATCTGGTCACCACAACAGGTCAGTATCTGACACCACAGCTTAAGGTAAGCGAGGTAGGCCTGCAGAGTTTTATTAATTTTTTTTTATGGTTTTTAGGGGATGGAAATGTTGTGAAGGATAGCACACCGTTCTCTGCTGACAGTGCCCTCCGCCTCATCCAGCAAGTGATGGAATGTAGCACGGAACTGGACCTAATTAAACAAAGAATCCATGTGATGGAACAAACATTTAAAGACATTCTCGATGTTTTGGGGAGAATTCAATAAGCCATCCAAACACATTTGTTTTTACATGTTTGTTTTTATATTTTTACTAATTTTTTGAGTAACAAAGCAGCCAAAAATTGAATATGCACACAGTGTGTGAACATGTGCTATCTGCCATCAGGGGATATCCATGTACGTCTTTTGTGGGTGCAACCCCTTCCTCGTATCAAAAGTCGGTGAACTGAGGAAGGGGATGCACCCCCAAAACACGTCCATTGATCACCCCTGATGGCAGATAGCACATGTTGACAATAGGGATCAGGATTGTAAACTTCCTATTTGCAAAAAATTAAAAATGTGTGCATATTGAATTTTTGGCTGGCCAAGGGGTGGCAGGACCCCATATTAGGACGGGCACATAGAGACATAGTTTGTGTAACTGAATGTCTCAGATTGCTCAGAGGTATCCAATGTTGTCATTTTAGAAATGCAAGTGGTATTTTTGTATTTTCATAAGCCAAAATTTGCCGGGTTGTGGCCAGGCCAACCCCAAAGTAAAAAAAAAAAAAAAAAGTGCAGAGAGTAAAATATTTGACCACAAACAACGTGTAGCTTCTTTTTATAATACTCTCTAAGCTTATTTGGTTCTTTTGTAAGGTAACATAGTGAAATTGGTTGTTATTTACTAAAGTAAAATACACTTGCCACTACAAATGCACAAAGACAAACTAGGAGACAGGAAAGAACAAATAATTAAAGGTTTAAACAAGATTTTTATTGGGATACTTAGACATAGGCTGGCATAGGAATTGCCCCCCTACCCGTGAAATACTCCATGTATTTGTCCCGAACCACACGGGCATTTTGGGGGGGCAAGCCAAGACGGGCAGATTCCAGGCCCGGAAGGGGATTTGCAGGGGAAAGTCCAGCCTCTGGCAAAACTGAGGCCATATACGAATTAGATTTTTGGCTCAGAAAGTTGTGTAGCACACAGCAGCATAACACTACATAGTTTATTTTGTAGTCCGCCAAGTGGATGGAAGTCATAAAAAGGCGGAACCGGCTGGCCATTATGCCGAAGGCATTTTCAACGACTCTTCGGGCCCTGGCCAGCCGGTAATTGAACACACTCTTCTCTGGGGTCAGGGTCCTGTGAGGAAATGGCCTCATAAGATGCCGTCCGAGTCCGAAGGCTTCATCAGCCAAGAAAACAAAGGGGAGTCCTTCAATATTCCCTGCATCCGGTGGCAATGCAAGGTCGTCACTCTGGAGACGGAGGGCAAACTCCGTCTGGATGAAGGATCCCCCATCGGACATCCGGCCATTCTTCCCTACATCAACATAGAGGAATTCATACCGTGCTGACACCACCGCCATCAGCACAATGCTATGAAACCCCTTGTAGTTGTAGTAGTAGGACCCAGAACGGGGTGGCGGCACGATGCGGACGTGCTTCCCGTCTATGGCACCACCGCAGTTGGGGAAGTCCCACCGCGTGGCAAACTCCGATGCCACAGTCTGCCATTCCTGTGGCGTGGAAGGAAGCTGTGGAGTGAAACACGATGAAATAATATTAGAAAAACAAAGGCATACATTACAAGCAAATTCTAAACCAAAAAATTAGAGACCAACATCAATCTAATTATACGTTTATTAAGGTGTGTAAAAAAAGTATAATGGAAGGCTCATTTATCATATTCATCACCACCTCTGATGGGCCATTACTAAATTATTTTGGGGGGGGGGGAGATGTGTTTGGCCACAGGATAGCATTGCAGTGGCGGTGCGTCCAGAGTGGGCGCTGGAGCACTGTCCCCTCTCTCCTGTGCCCATCACTCAGAACAATACATAGGTTCATGCGTTGCATGAACCTATGTATTGTCTATGCCGCACACTATTCAGGTGGATGGCCTCTTGTAAAGCGACCGACATATGAATAATTGCGTCATTTAGGGGGTTAAAATTGCAGAGCAGAAACAGGTATTAAAAAAGTCTTGCAAATTACAACCTGAGGGATGTAATTGGCTTCCTCAAAGAAAAATCGGGGACGCAAGGAGGGGGCATTCCTTGTGTAAACACTGACAGGCTGCTCTGGCAATCATGTTCACCAAGTCTGTTTAATGGTAACATGATTGGCTGATGCAACATGAAGGGAAGGAGAAGACATCAAGGACAGAAGAAGGATGGCGCTGACCACAAGAAGGTAAGTGCAGGGCTGGGGGGAAACTGGCTGCATTAGAGGGGACTAAATGGCTGCATTGGAGGGGACAACTGGGGGCGTTTATTAGGCAACAGAGCAAAAAAGGAGGAAGTTTATTTCCGAAATTGGGGTTGGAACCCCCCAACATTTGGAGCAACAGGCGCCCCTGCTGGAAAAGTTAGTGAGGGGAAATATTTAGGGAGGATAAAAAAGGGGCAATCTAAAGCTTCCAACATGCATGGGGACAAAGGGGACATTCTCAGCATATTACAATCATGGTAATTAGGGAAGGATGAAAGAAATACAATACATTAGCATACATGTAATACATAAAATGTGATGTTAAGGGAGAAAACTTACCCTAATATAGTCCTCCTGCAGGACTTGTATAATAGCAGAACAGGTGTCTGGGATTATGAGGCCCAGAGCCTGGGGGGAGATGCCTGTGGTGAACTTCAAGTCCTGAAGACTTCTCCCTGTCGCCAGGTAACGCAACGTGGCGATGAGCCTCTGCTCAGCACTGATGGCTTCCCGCATAACGGTGTCCTTCCTGGTAATATAGGGGGACACCAAAGCCAACAGTTCCTGAAAAACGGGGTCAGACATCCTCAGAAAATTCCTGTAGTCCTCAGGATTATTCTCGACGATCTCCCGCAGCAGAGGCATGTGGCAGAATTGGTCCCGCTGGAGCAACCAATTCTTGGTCCATGAACTCCTCCTCACACCATTCATGGACTGGTCTTGGTCCAAAACAAGCAGACCAACACCAAGCGCACGCACAGCACGAACTCGACGACGAGAACGTCCAGGCGACATGGCTAGGAAACGGTCGTCTAATCAGAACGTACAGAACAGAACGCACTTTAGAACAGCAAGGCCTATGAATAACGAACTGAAATTCAGAAACGAACAGGCAATAACGCACTGTAAAACAGATACGACCTGCCTAGACGCCCTGAAAGTCAAGATACGAACCCACAAGCACAAACTGAACCGCAGAAAACGATCTGAAAAGTACGAAGACTGAAAAGCGCGAATCGTCTCTTCCCAAACTTTTACTTCACACGCGGTAACACGAGATCAGCAAAAGCAGCCCAAGGGGTGGCGCCAAGAAAAAAGATCTTCCCCTTTATAGTGCCGTCGTACGTGCTGGACGTGAGCGCAGAGAACCACGAGGAAATTGGAAAATGACAGTGTGTACGCATAGAAAGCTTGACGAGAAAATCGACAAGCTTAACAAGAATCTCGTCGAAAAAAACGACGTGTTTTTTACGACGAGAAAATCGGTCGTGTGTACGAGGCCTCAGAGGCACCTCTCTTCTCTTTTCTACTCTGTAGCTCCTGCTGGATTTTGCTTCTAGTCCCCTTGTGGGGGCTTCCATTTGTGGATGGACATTTTATGGTTACACAACTTATCACATTTCTATAATATTTTTATATGGACTATAAACTGAAGGATTTATGAATAAATGGTTGTGGAATGAATCATTTGAGTTTACATTATTTCTTATGGGAAAATTTGCTTTGATATACAAGTGCTTTGGATTACAAGCATGTTTCTGGAACGAATTATGCTCACAATCCAAAGGTTTTACTGTATAGCTAAAAGGTAAAACCTTTTTTTTGTTTGTTTTGGATAGAGCGGAGAGAGATTAGAACACCTGTCAGTTTTTATTGCTGTCTGTACCCCCGTTAGGGATATTCACCCTCTCTATTTGTCCTGTTTACTGTTATCATTGAACGTTAAAGTAAAAGAAAATTAGAGGTCGACCGATATGGGTTTTTCTCTGGCCGATGCCGATATTTAGAAATCGGGGCAGCCGATAGCCGATATAGAATGCCGATTTTTGCGCCGGATATATATTTTTTTTTTTGGCAGGTGGCACTGGCAGATGGCACTGGCAAGTGGCACTGGTAGGTGGACTGGCAGATGGTACTGGTAGGCACGGGCAGGTGGCACTGGCAGGTTTCACAGCCGATAGTGTAACTGTGAAACTGAATGCTGCGGTGAAACTGGAGAGGGAGAGATAGAGGGGGGGAGGGAGAGAGAGAGGGAGGGGGGAGAGAGAGAGGGAGGGGGGGAGAGAGAGAGGGAGGGGGGGAGAGAGAGAGAGAGGGAGGGGGAGAGAGAGGGGGAGGGAGGGAGAGAGGGAGGGAGGGAGAGAGGGAGGGAGGGAGGGAGAGCGGGGGGGAGAGAGACAGAGGGGGGAGGGATAGAGAGGGGGGGAGGGATAGAGAGGGGGGAGGGATAGAGAGGGGGGAGGGATAGAGAGGGGGAGGGATAGAGAGGGGGAGGGATAGAGAGGGGGAGGGATAGAGAGGGGGAGGGATAGAGAGGGGGGGGAGAGAGGAGCTGACAAATTCAGCGTGATGTCGGTGGTGGGTGGGACCCGGGGTGTGCAGGACCCAGCAGCTATCCAGCCAATGATTGGGCTGTTTAAGAAAGGGGCGGGGCCACATACACGTATCGGCAAGCCCAGATCCTATCCCATTGGCAGGTGTTGGATAGCTGGGTCCCGCCCACCCCGGGTCCCGCCCACCCCCGACATCCAGCCTCAATTTTGACAGCTCCTCTCTCTCTCCATACAGTTTCACACACCGTGGCGCTGCTCTGCCAACAGTGTGAAGAAGGGAGGAGGATTCTCCACACTCTGCTGGCAGAGGTGCGGTCAGTGTTATATCGGCCTAATTTGGATAATAATCGGCTAATGCCGATTTCTCCAAAATGGCCAAATATCGGCCGATATATCGGTCGACCTCTAAAGAAAATGCCAAATTTTGGGTTGTCCCCAGAAAAGTAATAGAGGGGAAACTTTCCAATGGGGACACTAGCTCTAGTGACATGGGGGTCCCCAAGAGATTCCCTTTATTTGCAGGGATTTCCTCTCACTTCCTGATCGGCTATGGGGCAGGATGTGTAGGTAAATCTCCCCAATGGGACAAATATGGCAAAACTAAACCTGATGGGGTTTACTCTATCCAAAATGGAAAAAAAAGTTTTGTCTATAGTTCTATTTTAAAGGGAGATTTACCCAGAACAAGAAATCTTTTCCAAAAGAGAATAAAGAAAGGAATAAACAAACACCCGACTTAGGTTCTAACCGGTTTCTTTTAATAATAGGGGACCAGTAGGACCCCCTTTAGGATCCATTACTTTTATTTTTTTAACCAGAAATAAATAAAAAAGTAAAGACACATGTTTACTTTAAGTAATATTGACTGTTCTTTGAATTAAAATAAAACAATCCAAAAATAACTAGCTTACCTTCAGTATCTTCAGATTTATTGGTGAGTACGGTAAAGTCACACCACAGAGCCTGGAATTAAAGCAGCATAGAAAGCTTTATTTGAAATATACCCAATACAAATAGGCCAGACTGTTATAACTGGCTGTTAAGGAGTAACAGCAAGTATATATAGACTGCAAGGTAGTACGTTACTAAAGATGCAAGTGTATACCAACAGCCTGTGAAAAGTCACCACCTGTGCACCATATTTAACTCTTAGGGCTCTTTCACACGGAGGTCCGTCCAGGTCCGCCTGTCAGTTTTTTAGGCGGACCTGAAACGGATCCTCCATGTACCCCTATGGAAGCACGGATGTCAGCGGAGACATGTCCGCTGACATCCGCTCCGCCAAAGTGTGACGGAGGAAAACCCTATTTTTCCTTCCGTCGGCGGAGCGGATCGGATGACAACGGACTCTACGGTCCGTCGTCATCCGATTCCCCATAGGGGAGAGCGGCGCTCTGACAGGGCGGTCCCTGCACAGTGTGCGGGGACCGCCCAGTCATCCGTCGGCTCAGCGGGGATCAACGGAGCGATCCCCGCTGAGCAAGCGGAGCTTCACGGGGCGGATCTTCACAGATCCGCCCCGTGTGAAAGGACCCTTACATCTCATGATGCAGTGCATGTGGGTCTCTATAGTTTTCTAAAAATACAGGTTGCATGGTGTAATGTACAGGGCAGGGGCATGCCCTATGTCTAGCTTAGCACTAAAGGCTTAATTTGCCGAGACCACAAGCCTAGGTTTAGTGGCTCCAGAGATGTGCAGGACAAGTTTTTATAAGAAAATATGTAGCGAGTCACTGACTCTAACCAAATATGGGGCTTCAGAACTAAGACTACCTGATCTAGATGTTTGTTACCAGGCCATAAAGCCACACATGATAAGTATGATGAGATGACCTCATGCAACTTCTAAAAGAACCTTAGCAATGGTAACTCCTACATACTACCAAGGCGGGTAGTATACTATCTAGGCTCCGACGGGAAGCAAATATGCGGCCTCTCGGTGGGTGGGCTTTGGCGCAGAGAGGCCGCATATTTGTGCACCAATTTGCAGATACAGCTGTGCAGAGAGCACAGTTACCGACGGCTAAATTTCTGATCATGTGACCGCCGTGATTGTCACATGATCATAAACCTCGTCCCGCCTTCCGGCATCTGAAACCCCTTAAAGTGCTGGGAGACGCCGGCGCAAAGGGATTAAAGAATATGCAAACCCAACATTTCATATTACTGATATGTGCCTGTTGTACCATGTACTGTAAGAAAAAGTATCCTGTTCTCTTTGTATTGTTTCCTTTATGAAAAATCCCTAATGTTCCTGCCAGTTCCTCTGCTTTCCTATTAAATTGTGACCACACTAGACATGAGAGCACAGCGTGCTCGATTCTCTAGCTGTGCTGGTAACTCACTGTGCTCTCCTACAATGATCAGACTTGTCCTGATGACATTCACTCTTGATAAAAAAATAGCCCCCATGAGTAGCAAGCATGTAGTTTCTATTAATACAGATATTTGGTTTTACCTGTACAACCGGGCTGTCAACGGTAAATGCTTTAAAGACTGATGATGCATTCATTTTACTCCCTTTGCTCCAGATCACCATGTTCCCTGCCACATACAGCTCTTCATCATACTCCACATCTTCACCAGGGTCACCAACACCTTTCCTTAGCTGCCAACTTTCCTAAAAGGACATATTAAAAAATGAGAAAAAACAGGAGGAATAGAAAAACTCCACTGCACCCTATTGTAAAATCTAAACCACAGTCCCATGACATTTTCTTGCTATTAACAAAGCACCTACACACAGAAAGGGTCAGTTCACACACAGCGTACAATTGCCAGAGAGGTAAACAGCTGCCTTTTCCTCTCTGGAAGCTACACATTGTGGTGGGGTGTGCGACCCAGTGCACACACGACTCCCTTTCTATTTATTTTTTTCTCACTCTAACTTTATTTGAAGTGTACAAACAATTGTAGATGATAAATAACCCCATCTACACCCACATAACCGCTGGCACTCACAGCGACACACCGAGGTCCCTTCCATCCAAGGACAGGCATGGCCATATGGTAACTTGCGATCTGTGGACAGACTATTGGCCTTTTGGGATGGCAGTTCCCACGTAAGTTTGCTATTTTTGTTATCAATAAACTATTTTTAAAAACCCAACTCATAGAGGCTGTTCAAATTACTAAGACTGAGCTCCGTTCTCTTCCATTGTCACGGAGTAATACACTAGAGTCTAAGCGCTTTATGGAACATATTGTTACAGCTTTTACCCCTCTCCCTCCCAGGAGTTATTCCCAGCTGCTAAGACTTCTAGGTCGGTGAACAACCACCCAACATAGGTTCTCAGCAGGCGCCTGATCTTTTCTGCTATTTTTCGCCATGTGACTGTCATTTTCAAATTTTCACAGGACTCAACTAATAACTCACTTTTTTGAAAATAAGAATATTTATTTTCATATATTAGATTTCTGAATTGATCCTAAAGTATGCTTTTTAAAGTGGGATCTAAACCCATCGATTTAACGGTTTCCCTAAACAGGTACATCCAAGGCATGCCACGAACTATAAGGGCTAGTTTACACTTGCTTCAAAACATGGCTCTGGACACGCTTTGTTAAAGCTCTCTGAACGCCAGTCAAAGCTCATGTCACTAAATAAAATGGTTAGCTTATAGTCCTGCTTTTGCTTGGTGCTTCAATGAGGCTTCGATGGAGCTTCGATGAGGCTTCGGTGGGGCTTCAAGCGAGCTTTGCCATAGACTTCTATGGAGGCTTTGAAGATGCTTTGAAGCACCACTAAAGCTACATGGGGTATAATTTTCGAAGCGAAGCCGAAGCAAAACAAAAGCAAGGTGTAAACAGGACTGTAAGCTAATCATTTTATTTAGTGAAAGGAGCTTTAACTAGCATTCAGAGAGCTTTAACAAAGCTTGTCCGGAGCCTTGTTTTGAAGCAAGTGTAAACTAGTCGTTAATGTGTGTTGAAGCCAAAGCAAGTGTAAATGAGCCCTTACTTTTGCATTGGTCTCAATCGAACTATCAAGTCAAATGGCTGGTGTCATAATTGACCACATGTGCAGCACCATAGCAACTGCAGATCAAACAAAAGCCAAGATGGAAGCTTATGTGGCAGTAAATAATAGGAGGGCTTAGTTCCACTTTGACTCACCACCGATTTTGCCCTTGGACAAACTGGGTTACAATTACTACACAGTTATGTGGTGACCCACCACAAACATGTCCGTGCCCCTATTTGGGTCCAAATCTATAGTTTAAGAAACACTAAAGATCAAACCTAGTTTTAGCCACAGCATAACAAGTATAAGAAGGGAAGCCCAGACCATGAAGTTCGTAGATATACAATTTCTAACTTACCTTGTTTTTCTCATGGATGGTCACCTCTCGAAGCGATCCCACCAAGCCTGCAGCCCCATCAAAGGACCAGAGCTCAGACGCTGGCTGAAGCTGCCGGAGCTGGAGATTCAATGCATTGGGGTGGTGCTTGCTTTGTTCACGGCCAAAGGGAACAAACTCCTGCAAATCCCCTGCTGCAATCATTGTCTGCCTCTCTTCATAGATGTTCGACATGGGTTCCAAATATCCACATTATTTCTGAAAAAGAAAAAATAGATCAAATTTGGATGAGAACAATCCTTAAATGAAAGCCGCCAATAAATGCACATAAAGGAAATTTCAAAAAATGTTCAATTAAACAGGTTACATTTTTACTTAGAAAAAAAAAGGATTATCTAATGATCCATTGAGTGGGTAAAAAAACAAAAGTAGCAGTGTAAAGAAAAAAATTGTGCATTTCCTATCTCTCCTGAGGAGTAAAAAGCCCCCACAGACCAAAAATGACAGTTGCCTGATCTGTTTCTACCTGCATTTCACACTTCTTTCTGGAGCCTATGGGTATATATGGGTACTTATAGTCAACAAAACGATACAACATACCATAAGCTGTGTAAGAGCCCATTCACACAGGGGCAACTTTGGATCCGACTTCAAGTCGCTCCAAGTCGCGCTGCATGAGAAAATCAATGGAAGTGAATGGAGCCGTCTTAATGCACACTACTGCAGTCACTCCGACTTCAAAAAAGGTTCCTGTACTACTTCAATCTGACTTCTAGGCGACCTGTACCCATTGATTTCAATGGAAGTCGCCTCAGAAGTCAGATCCCCTGTCTTAACAGAAGCAACTTTCCAGGAAGAGAACATACATTTCAGAGGCAAACCCCTCCCTCCCACAGAGCTGATTCTTGTTTGATTGGCCACTGGAATGTCTCCTGTCCTGGAGGCAACATGAAGTTGCCTTGTAAGTAGCTTCATGTCGTGCTGTGATTCATACTCAAGTCGTGTCCAAGTTGCCTCCCAAAGTCGCGCTGGAAGTCGTGTTGCCCCTGTGTGAATGGAGTCTAATTGTTGCTTGATTCTGCCACTTGTGGCGGGGTTAATAAAGAAGTATACTGTGTTCATGGTGTGACCTCAATCTTGTCCACCAACTTTATATTTTCCACTGACCACTATACCCAACAAAGGCCGGTGCCAAAGCTGTCTACTCAGTGGATGCCTATAATCCTTATATAATCTTCAGGTTTACATTTTCAGGTGCTAAATTTAAGGTAAGAACATGATACAACAATCCCTAAACAAAATTATTTTATTTGACATCAATATAAAAGCATATAGAAAGGCCTGAACGAGATCCGCAGAATACACAAAAAGCAGAAACCTTTTTATAATACATAAAAAACAAACAAACACACATATACCCTTAACAGTCCACTAATCGGCAAGTTTTCAAACCTTTACAATTCTGTACATAAGAATTCTTCCCAATAAGCTGAAACTGATTCTTGCAGTGGGATGGGGACAATATCAAACGTGTTTCCCAGCTCAAAAGATCTGCTTCATCAGGAAATACAGTATACACAAAAACAATACATCAACCAAGTAGTGGACCCACGCTGTATTTCTATTCAGATGAAGCTAGTAGGGGACATAAAAAGGATCCTAATTCTCTAGAACCAGGGATCCTTAGCATCCAGAGTCTAAGTAATCATTAATGTAAAAATTCACAATGCAGCCTAGGAATGTGCTCCCCCTTTTTGATTGGGGGGGTCCATTGGACCTGCTGGACAAGCATATGAGCTTCCTTCTTTCTCCTCCAGAAACCATGCTACATTTAGGCTCCATTCACACATATGCAAATTGGATGCAGGTTTTTTCAATGCCATTAAACACTTGCAGTTTCTCAGCGCTGCAGACTCCAGCTTCCCTTAGCTCACCCTCTCTTCTCCATTACCCTGAGACAGGACTTCATCTCCCACCATGCCACGTATTAGCAATGCACATGCAGGAGGACTCACGGGGATGACTGCAGGGTCGCGAGCGCGCCGGCGTGCGACCACACGGCAGGCAGTTAAAGGGGACGTACAGGTACGTGATTGTGCCTGTACGAGCCATTCTGCCGACGTATATATGCCGTGAGCGGTCTGATAACAAAAATCTCTCATCTCTTGCCAGGAGCGAAAAATACAGAATATCTTCCAGATGCATCTTAGTAATTTAGCAAGTGCTCAGACCCAATTCCCAGGTGCAGCCGATCTGATTGTATGGCTCCAGAATTCTGTCAGGGGGATGCCATACACAGACATCCAATACAGGTGATCAGATCGTTGGGCTGCACTTAACCACTTAAGCCTCGGACCATTTGGTAGCTAAAGGACCAGAGGTGAATTCAGAATTTTGCACTGCACTGCTTTAACTGTAAATTGTGCGGACATGCAATGTTGTACCCAAACGAAATTTGCGTCCTTTTCTTCCCACAAATAGAGCTTTCTTTTAATGGTATTTGATTGCCTCTGCGATTTTTATTTTTTGCGATATAAATGGAAAAAGACCGAAAATTTTGAAAAAAAAATAGGATTTTTTGTACTCACCGTAAAATCCTTTTCTCTGACATCCATGGACTGACACGGTGTCTCTTTACACTTTACACGTGGTTATGTCCCTGCTTGCAGGAGAAGACCTAGGCAGAATGTGAGATGTTATACATACATTCTAAAAGCCAGAGCTGAACAGCCCCACCCAGGGGGCGGTCCCTCCGGACATAACCCTCCCACTACAGTCAGCAGACTTCAGTTCGTAACAAAGCAGTACAAACTTAAAAAGGAAGGGTGGGTGCCGTGTCAGTCCATGGATGTCAGAGAAAAGGATTTTACGGTGAGTACAAAAAATCCTATTTTCTCTTATCATCCATGGACTGACACGGTGTCTCTTTACACTTTACACGTGGGATGTCCCAAAGCAGTGTCAAGAGGGATGGGAGCAGTATAAATGGAAAAACCAAAAACTTCACTCCAATAAGGCAGAGCTCCTCAACGGAGGAGTCGCAACTTTAAACAGCGGCCTGCAGCACCCTGCGGCCGAAGGAAGCATCCAAAGATGCAGCCACATTAACCTTATAAAACTTAAAAGGCATGAACAGACGACCAGGTCGCCGCCTTGCACACTTGTGCAACCGACGCTTGATGTCGGGAAACCCAGGAAGCACCAATTGCCCTGGTGGAATGCGCCGTAACCGGAAAGGGAGGCGCCCGCCCTTTGAGAGCATAGGCTTGAATGACGGTTTGTCTGATTCCCCTATAAATGATGGCAGACGAAACCGCTTGGCCCTGTTATGGACCAGAGACAGTCACAAACAGTGAGTCAGACTTTCGAATAGAAGCAGTAGCAGACAGGTACACCCGTAATGGCTTGTACCACATCCAATATGTGCAGCGCAAACTCTCTGGGATGCGATGGGTGAGGACACAATGTAGGTGAAAGGTCGACACCACCTTTGGTAAAAAGGAAGGTCATGGATGCAACACCGCCTTATCCTTATGGATGACTAAATATGGCGACTTGCAGGACAAAGCCGCCAACTCAGACACCCGTCAAACAGAAGTGATTGCCACTAAAAGGCCACCTTCTGAGACAAGACAAGAGGGGAATATCCCGGATATTCACAAAAGGAGGTTCCTGGAGGACCGAGAGCACCAAATTCAGATCCCACGGTGGGAGAGGAGGCTTGACAGGAGGGAGCACATGGCGAACCCCCAACACAAGGTGCTAACCAAGAAATGACCCGCTAGAGGTCGCTGAAAGAAGACGGCCAAGGCCGAAATCTGATCCTTGATGGTACTCAAAGCAAGCTTTTGGGTCACTCCACACTGCAGAGGACGCAGGATTCTGGGGACGGAATACGTCCGAGGACGCCAGTCCAGCGCTTCGCATATGGCGATATAAGCTTTCCAGGCACGGTGATAGATCTGCCTGGAGGAAGACTTCCGTGTCCTTAACATGGTCAAAATGACCGAGTCCGAGAGACCTTCGGACCCTCAACACCTGGCTTTCAACAGCCCTGCCGTTTAAGCCAGAGACTGTAAGCCGGATGAAACATAGGACCTTGAGACTGAAGGTCCTCCCTCATCGGCAACCGCCAGGGAACGTCCGCGACGAGACGTACCAGATCAGCGTACCAGTGATGCTGAAGCCAATCAGGAACAATTAGGATCACCAGAGTTTATATCAGGCGATAAGGACCCTATGGGGCCACCAACGCATCCGAGGCATCGCCCAAGGATCCCTGGATCTGGCCACAACATCGACCCTTGCGATTGAGTCGAGAGGCCATCAGGTCCACATCCGGCGTGCCCCACCGTCGGCAAAGGAGTTGAAATATGCAAGGGCCACTCTTCTTGGTCCGGCGATTCAAGATAGTCCGCCTGCCCATTGTCTATGCCCAGAATGTAAATGGCCTACAGAGCCGGCACGTTTCTTCCGGCCCACTTCAGGATACGGACTACCTCGGAAGCCGCAGCTGAGCTCCGAGTCCCCCCTTGATGGTTTACATACGCCACCGCCGTGGCGTTGTCCGACTGGCTCCTGATGGAGCGACCCCGTACTCTCTCCGACCTGAGGAGAGACACAGTCCGATGGCCCGTATTTCCAGAACAGTGATTGGTAAACGGGCTCGTCCGGAGTCCAAGGCCTTGAGCCGACAGGACTCCCCAGACTCCACCCCAGCCCGTCAGGCTGGTGTCCGTCGTGAGTACCGTCCATTGGATGGGAGGGGAACGACTTTCCGGACCGAAGAGCCGAGGATCTCAACCACCATGTCAGGGGCGCCCTGACCAGGTGAATCACCTGGATCTGAAGATCCAAGGACAACGGGGATTTGTCCCAGGTGGACAAGATCTCCTTCTGCAATGCCCTGGTGTGTGATTGGGCATACGGAACGGCCACGAAGGAGGCCACCACGAGTCCCGGGACTCTCATGCAAAAAAACGGATTGACAACCATTTTTGGGATGTCAGCACCCGCACCGCAGACTGAAGTGTCAGCAACTTCTCCAGAGGTAGGATACCTTTGCCTCCAAGGAGTCTAGAATCAGAACTAGATACTCCAGACACTGAGTCGGGACCAGGACTGACTCCTGAATGTTCAGGAACCACCCGAAGTCCCTGAGGGTCTAATTGACGATAGTCACCTTTCCTCTAAGTCTGAGCCACTTTCTGCTCTTAGCAGAAGATCGTCCAGATAGCCCACGACAGCAATACCTCGCTGTAACAGAAGGCTAGAACCGGAGCAAGCACCTTGGTGAACACCCTTGGTGCCAAGGCTAGGCTGAAAGGAAGAGCCACAATCGATAGTGGACTTCGCTGATCGCAAGCGCAGAAACTTCTGGTGACTTGCGCAGATCGGAACATGCAAGTAGGCGTCCTTGAAGTCCAAGGACGCCAGAAGAAAATCCCTTTGGTGGAGTGTAGCGATCACCGTGCGAATGGATTCCATGCGGAATTTCTGCACCTTCTCGAAGGCATTCAGGGCCTTGAGGTCCAAGATAGGTCGAACCACGTCCTATTTTTGGGACGACAAACAGATTCGAGTAGAATCCCTGAAAACTCTCCTGTGACGGAACCGGCACAATCACTTCGGACCTGATCAAATCCTGTACAGCCCCCAAGAGGGCTGCCCGACAGGTAGGAAGGAGAGGAAGATTCGAGGGAAAGAATCTGTCTGGGGGCCAGGATCGGAATACTATCCTGTATCCTGAGGTGACCACCTCGCACACCCACCAGTCGGAGATTCGGGAGGACCACCGATTCGTGACCTGCGAAGTCGTCCCCCCACCCCAGAGTCGGGCGGAGGCAAGACTTCACGCGGAGGCGGGCTTGGGAGCCGCTTGTTCGGCTTACGCACCCAGGGGCACTTGTGCCCACCAGCCGCACTGCCGTCAGTCTGAGAGGACCTACCCGTGGACTCTGACTGACGAAAAAACCCCGTTTTGCTGGAAAGGAAGGCCCCTGTTTTCGGCAGGCCTCCTCACTCTTGCTAGTCTAAGGAAGAAGAGTGCTTTTACCTCCCATGACATCCATGACAATGTCATCCAGAGCAGCACCGAAAGGTCTACCACCTTTAAATGGTAGATCTGTCAGGAGCTTCCTAAGGCTAGGTCAGCAGACCAGCACTTCAACCAGATAAGACGACGCAATACCACCGCCGAGACAGAGGCCCTGGATATTAAAGGGGCCGCGTCCAACGTGGCGTCGCACACATAAACCAGGCCCTGAACCAGTTGGTGGGCCAGAGCAACTGTGTCTGGAGGAAGATTATGCTCCTGTACAGCTAGGTGCAACATTTTTGCCCAACCTGTAAGTGTTTAAGACACAAGGGTCGCCGCTACCACAGGCCGTAGGGCAGATCCCAACAAGGCAAACATGGCTCTGCTCACCACTTCTGACCTCCTGTCAGTGGGGTCCTCAAATGCAGGAGTCCCCTCCATCGGGAGAGTGATGGCCTTGTTCAACCGGGCGACTGGAGGGTCGACCCTGGGGGAGAAGCCCACTTTTTAAGTAGGGCATCTTCAAGGGGTATCTGATAGACAAACGCCGCGGGACCATAAAAAAATTCTTCTGCGGCTTTTCCCAGACCTTATCAATGAGCTGGTCAAAGAAAGTACATATGGAAAAACCTCTTTAGAAGGCCTGGCCTTAAAAGAACCAAAGGAGACTGTATCCGCCTGAGGTTCTGCATCCGCAGCATTTTAGCTTGAGAGTGTCCCTCACCGCAGTCATGAGTACACTAACAAGCGCCCTGTCATTTACTGACTCAGAACTGGAGTTTTCCTCATAAGGAATGTCCTGTTCAAAACCATCCAATACATTCAGAACTAGGGTCCTGAGCGGTAGTGGCTAGGCCCATATCTGAATCAGCGCACTGCCCTCATGAAGTAAAGTGGGGGGAGGGCGCTTTTTTGCTCCCTTGCGCTTGCACACAGCTCCCATCCTGGTCAGAAATGATTCCAGGACTGCCCACAACTGGTCCCTAGGGACCGCAGGTGCTGAAGCACTGCCTGTTGTCCACTGACATTTAGGGGAAGCTGGTGACAGAGACTCCATATTGCCCCCCTCTGAGACTCCTCAGATAAAAAGTCCACCCACAGGCTGTGCTGACTGAGGAGGGGGCGCCCAGGGGACTCACCAAACCGGACCAGGGACCGCTCAGTTCCGCTGTCTGTACCGCGCTGTGTCAGCGCTGGTGAGCTGTGAGGAGATTGTGAGGAGATTCGCGCTGTTACAGCAGCGCTAGAGGCCAAAACTAGTGCTGAAGAGCGCGCGGGCTAGAAGAAAATGGCCGCCGCACTTCACTGAGGCAATCCACGGCAAGATGGCCGCCATGACTCAGCAAAAGTGAAAAAAAAACAGCACACACACAGCGCCACTCGGCGCTCAGGCCCCAAAACACACAAAAAAAGGCCCCAAGCATATCTGCAGACCAGCATTAGCCCCTCCAAGAACAGTGTGACCCCCAGGCACCCCACACAGCACAGCGCCAGCAATGGTGACAGAGAGTGACAATGAAATACAGGGGGAGACAGGGAAAATCCCCCACAGAGAAACACACAGCTTTTTGTACTCACCTGCAGGCAGGAGAGACTACTTACCCGTCCCCTGAGGGACCCACTGGTGTGTTTCTGACAGGACTATCACAGTGCAGTACTGAGTAGCTGTCGGCCCGGTCCACCGCGAAAGATACAGTCAGTCAGGAACTGTTCAGTCTTGAGAGGACCGTGGGAGCATGAAAGCAAACCCGGCCACCCCTGGAGTCATGGGGCCTGTCGTGAACTGAGTCTCACGCACACAAGGCGAGGATCAGCACGCTCGATGGTCGGACAGGGAAGACTACGAGGATATCTTGTACCCAACCTGTTGCCCAGCCGACAGTTGATAGAAGATTCTCAAAAATAAAATAAAAAAGAATTCCAGAAAAGGAATAAAAATAGGTCAGGAGACTGGCTCCTGAGAGAGCCACGTCTTCTCCTTCTGCTAGGCAGAAAAAAACTGAAGTCTGCTGACTGTAGTGGGAGGGTTATGTCCGGAGGGACCGCCCCCTGGGTGGGGCTGTTCAGTTTTGGCTTTTAGAATGTATGTATAACATCTCACATTCTGCCTAGGTCTTCTCCTGCAAGCAGGGACATAACCACGTGTAAAGTGTAAAGAGACACCGTGTCAGTCCATGGATGATTTTGGCTTTTAGACAGGGAAGACTACGAGGATATCTTGTACCCAACCTGTTGCCCAGCCGACAGTTGATAGAAGATTCTCAAAAATAAAATAAAAAAGAATTCCAGAAAAGGAATAAAAATAGGTCAGGAGACTGGCTCCTGAGAGAGCCACGTCTTCTCCTTCTGCTAGGCAGAAAAAAACTGAAGTCTGCTGACTGTAGTGGGAGGGTTATGTCCGGAGGGACCGCCCCCTGGGTGGGGCTGTTCAGTTTTGGCTTTTAGAATGTATGTATAACATCTCACATTCTGCCTAGGTCTTCTCCTGCAAGCAGGGACATAACCCACGTGTAAAGTGTAAAGAGACACCGTGTCAGTCCATGGATGATAAGAGAAATGATATTTTCTACTTTTTGTTATAAGAAAAATCGAATAAACTCAATTGTAGTCATACATTTAGGCCAAAATGTATTCAGCCACATGTTTTTAGTAAAAAAAATGTCAATAAGCGTATATTTATTGGTTTGCGCAAAAGTTATAGAGTTTACAAACTAGGGTACATTTTCTGAAATTTACACAGCTTTAAATTTATGACTGCCTATCTCATTTCTTGAGGTGCTAAAATGACAGGGCAGTACAAAACCCCCCCAAATGACCCCATTTTGGAAAGTAGACACCCCAAGGAAATTGCTGAGAGGCATGTTGAGCCCATTGAATTTTTTATTGTTTTGTCCCAAGTGATTGAATAATGACTAAAAAAATAAAAAAAATTACAAAAAGTTGTCACTAAATGATATATTGCTCACACATGCCATGGTTATATGTGGAATTTCACCCCAAAATACATTTTGCTGCTTCTCCTGAGTACGGGGATACCACATGTGTGGGACTTTTTGGGAGCCTAGCCGCGTACGGGACCCCGGAAACCAAGCACCGCCTTCAGGATTTCTAAGGGCGCAAATTTTTGATTTCACTCCTCACTACCTATCACAGTTTCGAAGGCCATAAAATGCCAAAATAGCACAAAACCCCCCCAAATGACCCCATTTTAGAAAGTAGACACCCCAAGGAAATTGCTGAGAGGCCTGTTGAGCCCATTGAATATATTTTTTTTTGTCCCAAGTGATTGAATAATGACAAAAAAAATAAAAAATTACAAAAAGTTGTCACTAAATGATATATTGCTCACACATGCCATGGTTATATGTGGAATTACACCCCAAAATACATTTTTCTGCTTCTCCTGAGTACGGGGATACCACATGTGTGGGACTTTTTAGGAGCCTAGCCGTGTACGGGACCCCGAAAACCAAGCACCGCCTTCAGGATTTCTAGGCACAAATTTTTGATTTCACTCCTCACTACCTATCACAGTTTCGAAGGCCATAAAATGCCAAAATCGCACAAAACCCCCCCAAATGACCCCATTTTAGAATATAGACACCCCAAGCTATTTGCTGAGAGGAATGGCGAGTATTTTACAGCTCTCATTTGTTTTTGAAAATGAAGAAAGAAAATATTATATATATTATTATTTTTTTTTTTCAATTTTCAAAACTTTGTGACAAAAAGCGAGATCTGCAAAATACTCACAATACCTCTCAGCAAATAGCTTGGGGTGTCTACTTTCCAAAATGGGGTCATTTGGGGGGGTTTTGTGCTATCTGGGCATTCCATGGCCTCCGAAACTGTGAAAGGCAGTGAGAAGTGAAATCAAAAATTTACACCCTTAGAAAGCCTGAAGGCGGTGCTTGGTTTTTGGGGTCCCGTACGTGGCTAGGCTCCCAAAAAGTCTCACACATGTGGTATCCCCGTACTCAGGAGAAGCAACAGAATGTATTTTGGGGTGTAATTCCACATATGCTCATGGCATGTTTGAGCAATATATCATTTAGTGACAACTTTGTGCAAAAAAAAAAAAAAAAATTGTAGTTTTTCCGCAACTTGTGTCAACATATAAAATATTCCATGGACTCGACATGCCTCTCAGTATATAGCTTGGGGTGTCTACTTTCCAAAATGGGGTCATTTGGGGGGGGTTTTGAACTGTTCTGGCATTTTATACACAACTTTAGGAAGCTTACATCCACTCTTCTAACCACTTGAAGACAAAGCCCTTTTTGACACTTTTTGTTTACATGAAAACATTTTTTTTTTTGCAAGAAAATTATGTTGAACCCCCAAACATTATATATATTTTTAAAGCAAAGGCCCTACAGATTAAAATGGTGGGTGTTGCATTTTTTTTTTCTACACAGTATTTGCGCAGCGATTTTTCAAACGCATTTTTTGGGTTAAAAAATACACTTTTTTTAATTTTAATGCACTAAAACACACTATATTGCCCAAATGTTTGATGAAATAAAAAAGATGATCTTAGGCCGAGTACATAGATACCAAACACGACATGCTTTAAAATTTCGCACAAACGCGCATTGGCGACAAACTACATACATTTTTAAAAGCCTTTAAAAGCCTTTACAGGTTACCCCAGTAGATTTACAGAGGAGGTCTACTGCTAAAATGATTGCCCTCGATCTGACCTTTGCGGTGATACCTCACATGCATGGTGCAATTGCTGTTTACATATGACGCCAGACCGACGCTTGCGTTCGCCATTGGGCAAGAGCAGGGCAGGACAGGGGTGTTTTTTTTTATTTTCTTTTTTTTTTTATTATTAATTTTGCTTTTTTATTTTATTTTTAAATTGTTCCTTCCAAGTATTTTTTTTTTTTTATCATTTTTATTGTTATCTCAGGGAATGTAAATATCCCCTATGATAGCAATAGGTAGTGACAGGTACTCTTTTTTTGAAAAAACTGGGGTCTTCTAGACCCTAGATTTTTCCTCTGCCCTCAAAGCATCTGACCACACCAAGATCGGTGTGATAAAATGCTTTCCCAATTTCCCAATGGCGCTTTTTATATCCGGGGGGGGCATTCCCTCCCACTGCTTGTAAAAGCAGTCCAGACGCTAATTAGCCGCTAGGATTGCTTTTACATGAAAGCCGGCCGCAGGCTGAAAAGAATGATACCAAGATGATACCTAAACCCGCAGGCATCATTCTGGTATAAACATTCAAAGTCCAGCAACATACCAGTACGTTGCTGGTCCTTGTTGGACATGTATTGTAATCTTTTTATTTCATGCAGCCAGTTGGCTGAACGAAAAAAGAGATTGATCGGTGGGTATGCCCACCATTAGAATACCGCTCTTCATCCACCCACTTCCAATGATGGGCATACACGCACCATTTATATATGCCGAAGCATGGGGGCATCCTCCCGCAAAAAAGTTATGCCGCACACACATGGTCGGACTTTTCCACGGGCAAGCCTCCGTCGGAATTTCGACCGTATGTACGCGGCATTAGGAGCAAAATCGCTCCTCCACCCCTGCTGCCCCAATGCTTCGGCATATTTGCTTTTTTTTTTTTTAACTGTGGTGGTGAAATCACCTCCTACAGCACTGGAGTCGCAGGGATCAGGCCTGTCTCTGCGAACGCTGCAGTTATGTGTGTTGTGTTTTGTAAGTGACAGTGATCGATCGATACTGCACTTGGGTGGCCTGGGCTGGACGGAGGGGCAAAACGCAGGTGCCAGCAGGTATCTGGGCTGATCCCGCTAACACTGCGTTTTTGGGAACCCTAAACTGCTGGGGACGCTACTATAGATCTGATCAGATCAGATATTGATCTGTTCAGATACTATACCACTAAGGGGGGTGTATGCTTCACGCGTGGGTGTTAGCGTTACTGGCACTAACCTGACGCTGCCTGGGGTGTGACTCAGACCCTCTCTGACGCTAAAACCTAATTGATATCACCCGCCGGGCGATCAGGGGGTTAAACCTTTATTGGGTTATATACACGGCGGGTGCCCTGACACTATAAAAAGCAAACTAACTAACCAGCGTCACCCGTAACACTTATATGGTGATCACTGGTGAAAGGGTTAACTAGGGGCGATCAAGGGGGTTAAACCTTTATTAGATAATATATTGGGGTACCTGACGCTATAAAAACCTGCGGCGAACCTAAAAAAAATTACCGGCTACCGATCTGCATCACAGACACTAAGACAGCGTTTAGAAAAACGATCGCTTAGTGACAGTGGTGATAGGGGGTGAAAGGGTTACCTGGGGGGCGATCAAGGGGGTTAAACCTTTATTAGATAATATATTGGGGTACCTGACGCTATAAAAACATGCGGCGAACCTAAAAAAAATTACTGGCTACGATCTGCATCACCGACACTAAGACAGCGTTTAGAAAAACAATTGCTTAGCGACAGTGGTGATAGGGGGTGAAAGGGTTACCTGGGGGGCGATCAAGGGGGTTAAACCTTTATTAGATAATATATTGGGGTACCTGACGCTATAAAAACCTGCGGCGAACCTAAAAAAAATTACCGGCTACCGATCTGCATCACAGACACTAAGACAGCGTTTAGAAAAACGATCGCTTAGTGACAGTGGTGATAGGGGGTGAAAGGGTTACCTGGGGGACGATCAAGGGGGTTAAACCTTTATTAGATAATATATTGGGGTACCTGACGCTATAAAAACATGCGGCGAACCTAAAAAAAATTACTGGCTACGATCTGCATCACCGACACCAAGACAGCGTTTAGAAAAACAATTGCTTAGCGACAGTGGTGATAGGGGGTGAAAGGGTTACCTGGGGGGCGATCAAGGGGGTTAAACCTTTATTAGATAATATATTGGGGTACCTGACGCTATAAAAACTTGCGGCGAACCTAAAAAAAATTACCGGCTGCCGATCGGCATCACTGACGCTAAGACAGCGATCAGAAAAATGATCGCTAAGCGACAGTGGTGATAGGCGGTGAAAGGGTTATCTGGGGGGTGATCAGGGGGTTAAACCTTTATTAGGGGGGGTTAGGGGGCTACACTGGACCTAAGACTAAACTTTGGTGACACTTTTACAGTCACAAATGTCACTGATTGCAGTGATCACTAAATAAATGGTCACTGCAATCAGTGACACTGTGACTGGGGGCTGGGGGGGTGATCTAGGGGGTGATCTGGGGTGTCTGGGGGGGCGATTTATGTCCCTATGTGTCCTGGTGTCAGTGTAGTGTTGTGTGCACTGACCTGATGTCTTCTCTTGTACGGCGCTCTGTATATGTGAGCGCCGCACCAGAGATGACATCACTTCCTCCTGCTCCCTCTGTCTGACACAGACAGAGGGGGCATTTCCATTCGCCGGGAGCGATCGCGAGGGGGTGGCCAGAAACGAATGGCTGCCCCCTCATCCCGGAACGCTCCCGGACACTTAGCCACCGCTCACTGTATAGGAGGGGGGTCCAATTGGACCCCCCAACTATACAAAGGCAATCACGTATGCTCTACGTGATTGTGCCTGTCGGTGCCATTCTGCCGACGTATATATACAGTGAGCGGTCGTTAAGTGGTTAAGGAATCAGGAACAGAGCAAGTGAAAAAAAATATTATATATATATTTATTCATTGAAGATAAAGACACACGTGTAGTCAAACAACAGCAAACCATAAACAAGAAATGAGTACAAAGAGAACACAACAAACCCCAAAACACCTAATCTAACGATCTAACTAATATATACAAGTAAAGGGAACACACATACAGGTCCTTCTCAAAAAATTTGCATATTGTGATAAAGTTCATTATTTTCTGTAATGTACTGATAAACATTAGACTTTCATATATTTTAGATTCATTACACACAACTGAAGTAGTTCAAGCCTTTTCTTGTTTTAATATTGATGATTTTGGCATACAGCTCATGACAACCCAAAATTCCTATCTCAAAAAATTAGCATATCATGAAAAGGTTCTCTAAACGAGCTATTAACCTAATCATCTGAATCAACTAATTAACTCTAAACACCTGCAAAAGATTCCTGAGGCTTTTAATAACTCCCAGCCTGGTTCATTACTCAAAACCGCAATCATGGGTAAGACTGCCGACCTGACTGCTGTCCAGAAGGCCATCATTGACACCCTCAAGCAAGAGGGTAAGACACAGAAAGAAATTTCTGAACGAATAGGCTGTTCCCAGAGTGCTGTATCAAGGCACCTCAGTGGGAAGTCTGTGGGAAGGAAAAAGTGTGGCAGAAAACGCTGCACAACGAGAAGAGGTGACCGGACCCTGAAGAAGATTGTGGAGAAGGACCGATTCCAGACCTTGGAGGACCTGCGGAAGCAGTGGACTGAGTCTGGAGTAGAAACATCCAGAGCCACCGTGAACAGGCGTGTGCAGGAAATGGGCTACAGGTGCCGCATTCCCCAGGTCAAGCCACTTTTGAACCAGAAACAGCGGCAGAAGCGCCTGACCTGGGCTACAGAGAAGCAGCACTGGACTGTTGCTCAGTGGTCCAAAGTACTTTTTTCGGATGAAAGCAAATTTTGCATGTCATTCGGAAATCAAGGTGCCAGAGTCTGGAGGAAGACTGGGGAGAGGGAAATGCCAAAATGCCTGAAGTCCAGTGTCAAGTACCCACAGTCAGTGATGGTCTGGGGTGCCATGTCAGCTGCTGGTGTTGGTCCACTGTGTTTTATCAAGGGCAGGGTCAATGCAGCTAGCTATCAGGAGATTTTGGAGCACTTCATGCTTCCATCTGCTGAAAAGCTTTATGGAGATGAAGATTTCATTTTTCAGCACGACCTGGCACCTGCTCACAGTGCCAAAACCACTGGTAAATGGTTTACTGACCATGGTATTACTGTGCTCAATTGGCCTGCCAACTCTCCTGACCTGAACCCCATAGAGAATCTGTGGGATATTGGGAAGAGAAAGTTGAGAGACGCAAGACCCAACACTTTGGATGAGCTTAAGGCAGCTATCGAAGCATCCTGGGCCTCCATAACACCTCAGCAGTGCCACAGGCTGGTTGCCTCCATGCCACGCCGCATTGAAGCAGTCATTTCTGCAAAAGGATTCCCGACCAAGTATTGAGTGCATAACTGAATATAATTATTTGAAGGTTGACTTTTTTTGTATTAAAAACACTTTTCTTTTATTGGTCGGATGAAATATGCTAATTTTTTGAGATAGGATTTTTGGGTTTTCATGAGCTGTATGCCAAAATCATCAATATTAAAACAAGAAAAGGCTTGAACTACTTCAGTTGTGTGTAATGAATCTAAAATATATGAAAGTCTAATGTTTATCAGTACATTACAGAAAATAATGAACTTTATCACAATATGCTAATTTTTTTAGAAGGACCTGTACATAAGCAAGGCAGGGACGAGAGACAAGTGGAGCAGAAGGCCAGGTACTGGGAGCAGTCAGCAAGGGGGAGCTGGAAGCAGGTATCAGGGGACAGGTCTCAGGGACAAGATACGAGAAACGGAGTCCAGGACAAGGCAGTAAACGGGTCAGAATCGGGTTCAGGCAAACGGATCAGGTTCAGGCAAACGGGTCAGGTTCAGGCAAACGGGTCAGGTTCAGGCAAACGGGTCAGGTTCAGGCAAACGGGTCAGGATCAGGCAAACGGGTCAGGTTCAGGCAAACGGGTCAGGTTCAGGCAAACGGGTCAGGTTCAGGCAAACGGATCAGGTTCAGGCAAACGGATCAGGTTCAGGCAAACGGATCAGGTTCAGGCAAACGGATCAGGTTCAGGCAAACGGATCAGGTTCAGGCAAACGGATCAGGTTCAGGCAAACGGATCAGGTTCAGGCAAACGGATCAGGTTCAGGCAAACGGATCAGGTTCACAGAAGGAATTCTGGAGCATTGAACCTTGGTTAAGGGCGGGCTTATATAGTCCAACAGACCCAGATCAGGTGTGTTTGATGGCTGGATGAAAGTCTTGGTGGAGAGACACCCGCTGGTGGCCACCAGAACTACACCCACTGGTACCTAACGCAACAGTGCCACCAGCAGGTGAGCCCAGTAATGACACTATTCCTGACACTGGCTCTCTATGGAGCCGGTTCACACATCTCCGTTGCGACTGAGGAGTGGCTTGCACAGGAGTCCTGTGCGTCTTTGGCTCCGTTTCAGTGCCGAATTCAGGCAAACATTTGGCCCTGAAGCGGAGAACAGGGACGAACCGGACCTCTGATGCGAGCCGCATCCGTCGGAGGTGTGAACCCAGCCTAAAGGGGTTGTAAAGGCAGAAGGTTTTTAATCTTAATGCAGGTTTTTTTATCTTAGGGCCATGATCACAGAAGAGGGACCCGAGAAGAAGGGGATCCAGGCTGCTCTATGCAAATCCACTGCAACAGAGGAGGCAAGTATAACATGTTTGTTATTTTTATAGGGAAAAAAACAAGACTTTACAATCACTTAAATTTTTTTTGTCAAGTAAATCTGCTAGCATAACACTACCCTCCCCCTAAAATGACAATGTTGTTGTCTAAATGTGTCTCCATTGCTCCTCCAGTGGAGTAAAGACACCTTAATACAGGAAGCGTGTTGCTGGTCGGATCACCAAGTAAAAATAAAGGAGAAAAAAGCCTTAAAATAGAAACCAAATGCAGCCAGCACATGTAAGGATTGATCAGATGCTAAATATTACTGGGACATTTGATATTGCATCCATGGTGCACTGTTGTCTGCTGAGAGCACGCTCACAGCACACTGACCAAGATGTACCTGAAAGCCACCAGTCACCATTAAAGTGGTTGTAAACCCACTTTTTCAACTTGCACCTACAGGTAAGCCTAGATTAAGGCTTACCTGTAGGTGCAAGAAATATCTCCTAAACCTACACGGTTTAGGAGATATTTAGTTAAATGACAGGCGCATTCGAGGGGTTAATCCCATTCACAAATTTGGCTACTTCCCAGCAATCGCTGGGCGTAGCCGAATGTGACGGCTCCCGCGCGCATGCGCAGAGTGACGTCTCCGCCGCTCCGGCTAATCACAGCGCCGGAGCGGCGCTGTGATTGGCTGGAGCGGCAATACCCGGAAGTAACCTTCCGGCTATCGCCGCAGAGATGGCTGCGGCTGAAGAGGGAGACGAGGACGGCTTCGGGGGCCCCGATCTAAGGTAAGTGATGCATAATGAGCTATTATGCTGGTCATATTAGCTCATTATGCCTTTCTCTTACAGGTAGTTTAAAAAAATAAATAATAATTTATAAGGGTTTACAACCACTTTAATGATCAGGACCTGATGTAAGACACTCCTGATCATGCGGCTGTAGTCACATAATCAGGAACTCTGTCTCTGCTTGCCATCCTTCAGAACCCCCTAAAGGGCTGGTGGCAGGTGGCAATAAGCAGTTTAAATGTGTGTTCAATACCACTTTAAGCTGGGGAGGGGAGTTGTTTATCACCATTAACCCTGTCTGTACTATTCTGACAAGTCTGGATGTATACACTGTGTCCTGATAAAGGGTTAAAGATTTCAAAGCTTAGTCTTAGATGGTACATTGTATTGTAATGTACTTTTTAAGCAAACTGTACATACAGCTGTCCCCTAATTGCACATTGCAAGTAATTCTGAACAATACAAGCTGCCTATAGTGTGCTATGTATGAACTTTATCCAACAAAACAACTTGAAAATTAAGAATTATTTTGTTTTAGATATGCTCTGTGAATGGGAAATTAAACATGTAATGTGTGTGTGGTCTTAAATTTAACTGCAGAGGTGTAAGCTGAATTTAAAAAAAGAACTCCAGGAATTACCAAAATGTGCTGGTTAACATCAGGTTAAGTCTAGGGAAGTGTATGACATCTGGTGGACTTAATCTCTTATTTACAAGTGACAGTTTTACTGAGTGAAAGGATTACAGCCATTCCTGAGTGGATTTAAAAGCTGCTATTAAGACTCAATAGTGGCTATGGATCCACCCACTGTCATACGCTGTCAATCAAAAGTAAAGAGAACCTGATGGGGAACTAGTCTCTTAGTTCCTTCCACATCAGGATCAACCCATTCCTTGTACAAACCCCCCACATGAAATATTTACTAAAACTGGTACAGCTGTGCATAGTAACCAATCAACTTCCAGGTTTAATGCCTGATACACACAATGAGATTATCGGACGAATGATCGTCCAATTTTTTATTTTTTTTGCATGCTAGTTTCATATAAAGAATAAAAGAGGCTACTAAAGTACCAAATTTTTATTCTGTCGTACAAGAATTTCTGTAAGTGATGTAATGTGTTGTATTGTATTTTCAGTGAGAACTGTACTAATTAAAAGAAAAAAATCGTACGATCTGGTATCGTACAAGAAAAATTTTCATGCTTGTCTGATCAGATAATATCAGATGAATTGCAATGATCGGATCTCAAAAGTTGTGTAGTAACGATTAGATTATCATACGATTGCGTCGAAAGTGGTATTTTTGGTACAGTTTTCTCATTGTGTGTATGGGCCTTTATCATCAAAGCTTAATTGAACAAGTTGAAGTTATAAAGCTGATTGGTTACTATACATAGCTGCACCAGTTTTAGTAAATCTCCCCCCATGTGTCTTTTATGCTACTTTCACACTGATGCGCTTTGCAGGTGCTATAGCGCAAAAAATAGCCCCTGCAAAGCACCCTGAAAGAGCCGCTCCTTTCACTCCAGTGTGAAAGCCCGAGGGCTTCACACTGGAGCAGTGCGCTGGCAGGACGCTCAAAAAAGTCCTGCCAGCCGCATCTTTGAGGCGCTGTAGGAGCGGTGTATACACCGCTCCTACAGCGCCCCTGCCCATTGAAATCAATGGGCAGCGCCGGCAATGCGCCGCTTTTAAAATAGCAGCGCTTTACCGCCGACGGCGCAACGCCCCAGTGTGAAAGTAGCCTTAGTGTGACCAGTGCAATGGTTGGGGATGGAGAGGGTGCACCAAGGAAGGTGTGCATAGTGTAGACACTCCGACCTCAGTGCAGGCACTAACAGATTCAAGCACAGACAAGCACCCACACTTTCTCTTTTGCAAAAGTTGCCTGCATGCAGTTTTTAAAAATGCAGGTTTAGTTGCACTTTATTGGGTCTTTACGCCTGGGGGTGGGACAGGCTGCCAAACCACTGCAATTGACTAATGCCGCATACACACGACCGTTTTTCATGGCGAGAAAACAGCCATTTTTTAGATTAGTCGTGAAAACCGGTCGTGTGTATGCTCCATAGCAGTTTTCTCAACGAGAAAATTGCCCGAAAAAAAAAATTAGAGCCTGCTCTATTTTTTCTCGTCGTTTTTTACGTCGTTCTTTTTAACGTCGTGAAAAATGGTCGTGTGTACGCTTTTACGAGGGGAAAAAAACACGCATGCTCAAAATCAAGTATAAGACGGAAGCGCTCGTTCTGGTAAAACTAGCGTTCGTAATGGAGATAGCACATTCGTCACGCTGTAACGGACTGAAAAGCACGAGGCTGAAAAGCGCAAAACGGCTTTCAAACTTTTACTAACACGAGGATCAGCAAAAGCAGCCCAAAGGGTGGCACCATTGTAATGGAACTTCCCCTTTATAGTGCCGTCATACGTGTTGTACGTCACCGCGCTTTGCTCGAGCGTTTTTTTTTTTTTCATGAACGTGTGTATGCAAGGCAGGCTTGAGAGGAATCACGACGAGAAAAACTTTGTTTTTTTGCATGACATGAATAACGGTCATGTGTACGCGGCATAAGGATGAGCTTCGGCGTGTTTGCAACTAGCACATGCAGAGCCTGCCAGGAAGTTGGCACTGCACAGCACTAATCACAGGCAGTGAGAAATTTTCCAGATGCGCGGCTGCAGAGATCGAGGAATGTCTCGCTGCCTGGGAGCATAGCCTACTGGCTCCCAATCATTACTGTACTAGAGACTGGGAGCTGTTTATGCAAGCTCAGTTACTGTGCTGAGAGCGCTCCTCTCAGCAGAAAAACCTTGGCCATGGACACATATGTGCAACATAGGGGCATTAAAGCCTACCCCGTTTTCTGGCGCACATGTGCGTTACGTGGGCAGCAAGAGGTTAAAGTGGTTTTAAAGGCAGAAGGCTTTTTTACCTTAAAAGTGGAGTCAGAAAATGAAGTCCTGCTAGGTGACTTGCAGGTATAGCTATGTAAAACTTTAAAAATAAGTGTCTGTACTGTTTAAAATCCAGTAATACACTATCCCCCTCCTCTGCACATGCTCAGTAGCTCTCCATTTTTAGGCACTGACAAATTTGTAGAAACTGACCTGTTGACAGTTTTAAAGTGGAAATAAACCCTCCTATTCTTTAGGCCTCACTCACACCATGGTGCAGAGACGTCAGTTTTTCTGAACGCATGCTGCAAGGGCAGGACAAAAACGTTGGTTCTATATGTACCCTGTTCACACCACAACATGCAGATTTTTTCTGCGTAGGAATCTGCAACGTGTATGGGAAAAAAACTAACATGACAACATTGGTGTGAATGGGGCACGTAACTGACGCACATGAAAACTGAGGTCAACGTGCATGAAAACTGATGTCTCTGCAAGTGAAAATCTGCATGATATTCCCCTCAGTTTTCATGCATGTATGGTGTGAACGAGCACCTACAGTCAAGGTAGCTGCTTCTGTTTGATCTGCAACTGCCATGGTGCTGTACATCTGATCAGTTATGACACCAGCCATTTGATAGTTTGGTTGAGGACACAAGAAAATGTGAGTTAGCAATCCCAGCATTCTAGGAATGGAACTGTTTTTTGAAACCGTTAAATTGATGAGTTTGGTTTCACTTTACGATTTACTGCTGTTTAGAGGCTCTGTGCATTAGCACAAATGGCAGCCTCCAGCAAGAAGAAACAAGAGCAATGCTGCAGGAAATTTACAGCACACGCTATTTTGGTGGCATAATAGTAAATGTGAAACGCATGTTTCTTGCTAAAGAACATTATTTTTTATAAAGTTGTTATGGGTAAAGTTCTGCTTTAAGGGCCAGTTCACACCATAAAAGTGCAGTCTGGATGCTTTTCTGCATGTGCGTTTTTGAATAGGTCCAGTGCTTTTTTTCTTAACCTAAAATAAGGACATGTGCATTCCAGTGTGTTTTGGATGCGTTTTACTACGTTCCAGTACAGTCCAATGCAGAAAAAATGCAGCATGTTGTATTTTATTTTCTGGAACTGGAACACACTGGAACTGACTGCACTGGTGTGAACTATGCCATTGAAAACCATATAACATACTTCCAATGCATTTTTGATGCAGAAAAAAAATGCACTGGACTGCATGTGGTGTGAACTGGCTCTTTCACACTGCTGCCGCCCATAGCGCTGGCGGTAAAACACTGCTATTTTACCGTCTGATATGCAGCGCATTTTGGCCGCTAGCGAGGCACTTTTACTCCCCGCTAGCGGCCGAGAGAGGGTTAAAACCACCTGCAATGTATTTCCAGCGGTATAGCTGCGGTGTCCCATTGATTTCAATGGGCAGAAGCGGTGGAGGAGCGGTATACACACCGCTCCTTCACTGCTCCAAAGATGCGGCTAGCAGGACTTTTTTTACCGTCCTGCTAGCGCACCCTGAGGCTTTCACACTGGAGACACAGCAGCGGCTGTTTAGGGTCGGTTTGCAGGCGCTATTTTTAGCGCAATAGCGCCTGCAAACCGCTCCAGTGTGAAAGGGGTCTTAAAGGAGTAGTAAAGTTACATGTTTTTTCACCTTAATGCATCCTATGCATTAAGGTGAAAAAACATTCGACAATACCGCCCCCCCCCCCCCGAGCCCCCGTTTTTCTTACCTGGCCCCTCGAAAGTCCCATGCTCGTCCCCGTCATCCTCTTCGTTTTTCAGCCTGGCCGCCGATTGGCTACACTGGATGGATTGAAAGCAGCGCAGCCATTGGCTGGCGCTGCTGTCAATCACATCCAATGACGAGGCGCGCGGGGGGCGGGGCCGAGTGATACAGTCGGCGGCTATGGCCGCCGCTGTATCACGGGAGCGCGCCCGCAATCACTCCACACCATGCAAGCTCACTCGCATTAAGGTGTGGAGTCCTTGCGGGGAGGAGCCAAGACGGCCGCCGAGGGACCCCAGAAGACCAGGTTCGGGGCCACTGTGTGCAAAACGAGCTGCACAGTGGAGGTAAGTATAACATGTTTGTTATTTTTAAGCAAAAAAAAGGGAAGCTTTAGTGCTCCTTTAAGCAGAATTAAACCCTCCTATCCTTTACATTCAAGGAAGCTGCTCCTATTTGATCTGCAACTACCATGGTGCTGTACATGTGATCAGTTATGACACCAGTTATTTGATAGTTTGACAGTTTGGTTGAGGACACAAGCAAATGTGACAGTTAGCAATACCGGCATTCCAGGAATGTAACTGTTAAATCAATGGGTTTATTAGTTCCACTTTATAATTTACTGTTTCTCAAGGGCTCTGGGCTTCAGCAACATGGCAGCCTCCAGCAAGAAGGAACAGAAGCAATGCTGGAGACAATTTACAGCACACAGATTTTGACAGCATCATTTTCAAACCCACCAATGCATCTTTCAATAATCTGCTCTGTTAATAATCTAATGGCCCCCTGGTGACTGTGCTTTATAAAAAAAATAATGCTGTATAAACCTTGTTTGCAGAGCGCTGATTGACATGCCGCTTCTCTCCTCTCTCTGCCGACAGATGCAGTGGGCGGGGCCAGGGATCCCCCCCACTGATATCAGTCAGGAGGGAAGGAGGAGAGAGGCGGCCCCGCCCGCTGCATCTGTCTGGCCAAGAGAGGAGGCGAGTCAATCAGCGCTCTGCAAACGCGGTATATACAGCATTATTTTTATAAAGAACAATCACAGAGGGCCATTACATTAATAAACGCTTTAATGTGGAATGTTCCTAGCTAAATAACTTTTTTTTTTAATTAAGTTGTTATGGGCAAAGTTCAGCCTACACTTACCTGACACCACTCTCCTCTCTTCCTTGATTCTCAGGCTTTATTGACAGCAGTGGGAGTTATTGGCTCCTGCTGCTGTCATTCAAATCCTGTTTAGGAGGGAACAGAGGTGGGGCCAAGCTACACTGTGCTTATCTATGGATGCACACAGCTGGTTTAAAGTGTTACTAAACCTTGTTTTTTTTTTTTTTTTTACATTAAAATAACAAACATGTTATACTTAAGCCCTTTCACACCTGTGCGACTTGGGACTGCCCCAAGTCATACCCCATGATTACCAATGAGTACCAATCATATCTGTGCGACTTCAAAGTAGTCCCTGCACTACTTTGGTCCGACTTTGATGTGACTTGAGGTCCCTAGTGCCGGTTCACATAGGAGCGACCTGTCAGCCTGACAAATCACACCCCATGCAGTACAATGGAACAGTTCTAATAGAAGCGACTCAAGTCGCTCCAACCTAGAAAATAGATTCCTGTACTACATTGGAGCGGCCTGCATTGACTTCTGTTAAATAAGTCGTTTGTAAGCCGCACTGTGCGGGGTGGCTTCAGTCTGACAACTTTGAAGCCGCTCCTGATTGAACCGGCACTAAGACCTCAAGATTACACAAGCATTGCTTCAAGTCAGTCACAATCGTGTGACTTTCAGGGTGCACAAGTGTGAAAGGAGCCTTACCTGCTCTGTGCAGTGGTTTTGCACAGAGCAGTCCGGATCCTCCTCTTTTCGGGTCACACGCCAGTGCTCCTGGCTCCTCCCGATAGCTCCCACAGCAAGCGGCTTACTATGGGGGGCACCCAAACAGGCTCGCTCCCGAGCTGTGGCTTCGCCCCGAGCCCTCAGTCTCCTGATTGGCTTTTTCTTCATAGCCAGTGAGACAATCGGGTGTGGAGAGTGCGAGTCCCTGGAGAGCCAAGGTTCTCGTGGACATCCCTGGATCTAGAGGGGGCTCGGGTAAGTATTGGGGGGAGGGCTGCTGCACACAGGTTTTTTACCTTTATGCATACAAAGAAAAAAAATATTACAACCACTTCAAGAGCACGCCTGCATGAGTGCTCCCATAGAAAGTATCTTGCTGAGGGGCCACTCGGGGAAGAGAGCACCAGAAGAGGAGGATCAGGTCTGATCTGTGCAATACCATAGCACAGAGCAGGTAAGTGTGAAACGTTTGTTATTTTATTTTTACAATTACTTTAATCTGAAACATATGGTGAGCCAATTGTGAGGCTGGGAGTATGATTGCGGCCTCCTCAGCAGCACAGGCCGGGGTGTCAGCACTGTGCAATGAGTAGGATGGTGGGTGCAGTAAGAATACAGAGACCTCACATGACAGACAGCCTCTCTCCCTGCTGAGTGTATGAATGGCACGGCTGGGCCGCACACACCTGGTTATAAAGTAATCGTCCGCCCGTGCTCCCGGCGCTGCAGTGGGCTCAGCTTCCTCATACAGCACCCTGAGGAGAGATGACACGAGTCTGGAGTGCGCTGGACGGGCCGAAAATCAAGGCAAAGCGGTTCAAATGAAGGCGGCCATCTTGGGACTTCCCGTCAGACACTGCGCGGGAGAGCCACCAATGTGGTCACGTCAGTGGAAGTGTATGGGGGACAACTTGGTACAGGCGGAAGTGATAACGTTAAATCTAATGAGCAATGCGATTTGCCAAGAGGAAGAAATGGCAGCGGGCTTGGCCAATCCCAGCTTAGTTTCGTTCCTCAGCGGAAGAAAGACACTTCCAGCGACAAGCATGGCGGCTTACTGGTCTGCCAAGAACGTGACGTTGTTATGCGCCAGACCAATGGGTTGTACAGGTGCCCCATTTCCGGGAGTGTTCCACTGCTGTCCTCCCGGTGTGTGGAGAAGATGACTTCCCTCAGAGCCTTCACCTGCGATGATCTGTTCCGATTCAACAACATGTGAGCTGGCAATTGCTCTTCCTTCTATTATTCTCCCATGATAGGCCATAGTGATAGAGCAGTGCTGTGTGTGAGCTCAGGGGGGCACCCCACGATCAGTGTACTCCCCACTATCGGTGTACTCTCCATTGGGGACTGCACTCTGCTCACACTACACACGATAAAGTTAGTTGTGTGTATGTGTGTGTGTGTGTATATATATATATATATATATATATATATATACACAAACACACACAACTTTTTGTTGGTTTGGGGAAATAGTTCCACCCTTATGTCTGTAGTCTGGTGGACACATTTCCCTTTGCTATCTAACCCTCAGATACAACACCCGAATGTGAGGAGAAAGTCCCTCCCAGGCAGGACTTGCACTTGTCCCCTGGGCAGCATGTGTTACAATGAGGTGATATTAAAGATGAAGTAAACGTCAATTGTTTGTACCTATAGTGAGGCTTACCTAGAGGTACTGTAAATATCTCCTAAACTTGCACCGTTTAGGAGATATTTGCTGTATATGCAGCTGATGACATCATTGGCGCATGCGCTCTGAGAGAACGAGCCACCCCGAGCCTTCAAAGTCCTCTGCTGTGATCGGCGGCTCCCCCCGCGCACTGCCGGGGACCCGGAAGGAAGACTGTGCGAAGATGGATGCAGCCTCCGGCGGTGACGAGGGCTTCGTTTGCAGGTAAGTTTCACATAATGTGGTAGTATGCGATATATACTAGCACATTATGCTTTCACTTTGCAGGTCAAAAAAAAAAAAAAAAAAAGAGGCCGTGGTTTACTTACTCTTAGATCGCTTGCCAACTGAGCACTTTTACCCCCTTCCTTCCCAGGCCAATTTTCAGCTTTCAGCGTTGTCACACTTTGAATGACAATTGCGCAGTCATGCAAGACTGTACCCATATGAAATGTTTATCTTTTTCTAGCCAAATGACGGCTACAGCGCGGTCGGCTAGGTCTGGGAGGCCGTCCTTTGACAGCCTCCCGTGATTGCGCAGGTGGCGCTCATTGTGATCACAGTGTCCCCTGGACACCGCTGAACGCAGGTTGATGTGGGTGATGTCACTACCCGTTCATTTAACAGCCGTTGTCGGCCGTGTCCTCTGCAGAGCTTCCGTCGCTGGAGATCGGGTCGGAGCGGGTCAGATCAGCTTCCAAAAAGGTATGTATACTCATTTTTTATTTTACAGGGATGGAGAAGTTAGTGTTAGATCCGTGGTGTCTATAGATGCAGGGATTTTAGTTTTTGCGTGGACTTCCACTTTAAAGCAGCTGACTTTCTCTGTGTGGAGGCAAGTATCTTGACAGATACAGGTCAGAGCCGCCTCCTTAATGTTTTGATGACTGGGGAATACTCGGCAAACCGCAGAAGAGGTGCAGAAACGACAGGTTCACAGAATGGATGAAGCATGAGCAGGGAGACAATTGCACTCAGGGTGGATAAAAATCAATGATTTTCTGTTGTATTTAAAGTGGAGTTCCACCCTGAAAAATTTTTTTTACGGCAAAAATTAATTGGGGGGAAAAAATTTTTTTACTTACCAGAAATAGCGGTTGCTATGCGTAAGTCCCTAATCTGCCTCTTCATCGTCTGCGGCTGGTCTTCTTCCTCCGTCCTACTCGCGCTGCCTTCTGGTGAATGGGGTGCGCTGCCTTCTGGTGAATGGGGTGCGCTGCCTTCTGGGAACTGTGTGTATCCCAGAGAGCAGCCGGCCCATTCACAAAGTGCCGTGTGGCTCGCGCATGCGCAGTAGGAAACGGGCAGTGAAGCCGCACGGCTTCACTGCCTGTTTCCCTTACTGAGGATGGCGGTGCCGGGAGATGCCAGGATCGAGGGATCGGCCTCAGGGGGGCTGACATCGTGGGCGAGTAGGACAGGTAAGTGTCCTTAGTAAAAGTCAGCAGCTACAGTGTTTGTAGCTACTGACTTTTAAAAAAAATAGAAAATCGCGGGTGGAATCCCTCTTTTTAAATCAGATTTTTTTTTTTTTTGATTTTTTTGTCAAATTTATTTTAATAAAATGCTTTTGGAGTAAAAATCTATCTAAAGATAGTTTTTTTTTAAAAAATTTAAGATACATTAATAATTTAGTTTATTCAGCATGAAATTGAGTTTAGTTATGTAGCATGAGGCTGTATATTCTGCAATATTTACATTTTTGGTAAACTTGTTCAATGAATGCAAGCTGAGATGACATGCACTGCATTGATGCATTCACACAATTTCACAGTAACCATGAGATAAATCAAAGTTCAGTAATATTCCTTTATCCAATTGTTTTGTAAATCTATGTACACTGCAAACTGATATTGCTGTTTTACTAACCTGACAGCTTATTATTCTTAATAGGAAACCTTCATTTTGTTTGCAAATATTAAAGAGTCTAACTACCAGCACAATCAGTCCTTGCATTTAAAGAGCACCTGTCATTTCAGATCCATCATGGCAGCGCCTGTTTGCGGGCATCCACTTACCTGCTGCTGCCAAGTCCCTCAGTGAATGGGACTGTAGGTGAGTCAACAGCGGGTCAGAGGAGCTGCTGCGGAACAGAGATGACAGTTGCTCTTTAACCACTTAAGCCCCGGACCATTTCGGGCCATTGGGACCAAGCCTGTTTTTGGGATTCGGCAGTGCGCTGCTTTAACTGTAAATTGTGCGGACATGCAATGTTGTACCCAAATGAAATTTGCGTCCTTTTCTTCCCACAAATAGAGCTTTCTTTTAATGGTATTTGATTGCCTCTGCGATTTTTATTTTTTGCGATATAAACAGAAAAAGACCGAAAATTTTGAAAAAAAATGATATTTTCTACTTTTTGTTATAAGAAAAATCGAATAAACTCAATTTTAGTCATACATTTAGGCCAAAATGTATTCAGCCACATGTCTTTAGTAAAAAAAATGTCAATAAGCGTATATTTATTGGTTTGCGCAAAAGTTATAGCGTTTACAAACTAGGGTACATTTTCTGAAATTTACACAGCTTTAAATTTATGACTGCCTATCTCATTTCTTGAGGTGCTAAAATGGCAGGGCAGTACAAAACCCCCCCAAATGACCCCATTTTGGAAAGTAGACACCCCAAGCTGTTTTCTGAGAGGCATGTTGACCCCATTGAATATTTTTTTTTTGTCCCAAATGATTGAATAATGACAAAAAGAAAAAAAAAATGTACAAAAAGTTGTCACTAAATGATATATTGCTCACACATGCCATGGTTATATGTGGAATTGCACCCCAAAATACATTCTGCTGCTTTTCCTGAGTACGGGGATACCACATGTGTGGGACTTTTTGGGAGCCTAGCCGCGTACAGGGCCCCAAAAACCAAGCACCGCCTTCAGGATTTCTAACGGCGTAAATTTTTGATTTCACTCCTCACTACCTATCACAGTTTCGAAGGCCATAAAATGCCAAAATAGCACAAAACCCCCCCAAATTACCCCATTTTGGAAAGTAGACACCCCAAGCTATTTGCTGAGAGGCATGTTGAGTCCATGGAATATTTTATATTTTGCCACAGGTTGCGGGAATATGACAAACTGTTTTTTTTTTTGCACAAAGTTGTCACTAAATGATATATTGCTCACACATGCCATGGGCATATGTGAAATTACACCCCAAAATACATTCTGCTGCTTCTCCTGAGTACGGGGATACCACATGTGTGGGACTTTTTGGGAGCCTAGCCGCGTACGGGACCCCAAAAACCAAGCACCGCCTTCAAGGTTTCTAAGGGCATACATTTTTGATTTCGCTCCTCACTACCTATCACAGTTTTGAAGGCCATAAAATGCCAAGATGGCACAAAACCCCCCCAAATGACCCCATTTTGGAAAGTAGACACCCCAAGCTATTTGCTGAGAGGCATGTTGAGCCCATTGAATATTTTTTTTTTTTTGTCCCAAATGATTGAATAATGACAAAAAAAAAAAAAAATGTACAAAAAGTTGTCACTAAATGATACATTGCTCACACATGCCATGGTTATATGTGAAATTACACCCCAAAATACATTCTGCTGCTTCTCCTGAGTACGGGGATACCACATGTGTGGGACTTTTTGGGAGCCTAGCCGCGTACGGGACCCCAAAAACCAAGCACCGCCTTCAAGGTTTCTAAGGGCATAAATTTTTGATTTCACTCCTCACTACCTATCACAGTTTTGAAGGCCATAAAATGTCAAAATAGCCCAAAACCCCCACAAATGACCCCATTTTGGAAAGTAGACACCCCAAGCTATTTGCTGAGAGGCATGGTGAGTATTTTACAGCTCTCATTTGTTTTTGAAAATTAAGAAAGACATTTTTTTTTATTTTTTTTTTGTCTTTTTTTACATTTTCAAAACTTTGTGACAAAAAGCGAGATCTGCAAAATACTCAACATACCTCTCAGCAAATAGCTTGGGGTGTCTACTTTCCAAAATGGGGTCATTTGGGGGGGTTTGTGCCATCTGGGCATTCCATGGCCTCCGAAACTGTGATAGGCAGTGAGGAGTGAAATCAAAAATTTACACCCATAGAAATCCTGAAGGCGGTGCTTGGTTTTTGGGGTCCCGTACGCGACTAGGCTCCCAAAAAGTCCCACACATGTGGTATCCCCGTACTCAGGAGAAGCAACAGAATGTATTTTGGGGTGTAATTCCACATATGCCCATGGCATGTTTGAGCAATATATAATTTAGTGACAACTTTTTGTACATTTTTTTTTTTTTTGGTCATTATTCAATCACTTGGGACAAAAAAAAAATATTCAATGGGCTCAACATGCCTCTCAGCAAATAGCTTGAGGTGTCTACTTTACAAAATGGGGTCATTTGGGGGGGTTTTGAACTGTCCGGGCATTTCATGCACAACATTAGGAAGCTTATGTCACACATCATCCACTCTTCTAACCACTTGAAGACAAAGCCCTTTCTGACACTTTTTGTTTACATGAAAAAAAAATTTTTTTTGCAAGAAAATTATGTTGAACCCCCAAACATTATATATTTTTTTAAAGCAAAGGCCCTACAGATTAAAATAGTGGGTGTTGCATTTTTTTTTTCCACACAGTATTTGCGCAGCGATTTTTCAAACGCATTTTTTGGGGGAAAAACACACTTTTTTTATTTTTAATGCACTAAAAAACACTATATTGCCCAAATGTTTGATGAAATAAAAAAGATGATCATAGGCCGAGTACATGGATACCAAACACGACATGCTTTAAAATTGCGCACAAACGCGCAGCGGCGACAAACTACATTCATTTTTAAAAGCATTTAAAAGCCTTTACAGGTTACCACGTTAGATTTACAGAGGAGGTCTACTGCTAAAATGACTGCCCTTGATCTGACCTTCGCGGTGATACCTCACATGCATGATGCAATTGCTGTTTACATATGACGCTAGACCGACGCTTGCGTTCGCCTTTGCGCAATAGCAGGGGGGGACAGCGGTGCTTTTTTTTTTTTTTTTTTTTTTTTTTATTTATTTGGCTTTTTTATTTTATTTTTAAACTGTGCCTTCCATATTTTATTTTTTTACCATTTTTATCGTTATCTCAGGGAATGTAAATATCCCCTATGATAGCAATAGGTAGTGACAGGTACTCTTTTTTTGAAAAAAATTGGGGGGTTAGACCCTAGATCTTTCCTCTGCCCTCAAAGCATCTGACCACACCAAGATCGGTGTGATAAAATGCTTTCCCAATTTCCCAATGGCGCTTTTTATATCCGGGGGGGGGGGGACATTCCCTCCCACTGCTTGTAAAAGCAGTCTAGAGGCTAATTATCTGCTAGAATTGCTTTTACATGAAAGCCGGCTGCTGGCTGAAAAGAATGATACCAAGATGATACCTAAACCCGCAGGCATCATTCTGGTATAAACATTCAAAGTCCAGCAACATACCAGTACGTTGCTGGTCCTTGTTGGACATGTATTGTAATCTTCTTTTTTTTCATACAGCCTATTGGCTGAACGAAAAAAAGAGATTGATTGGTGGGTATGCCCACCATTAGAATACCTCCCTTCATCCACCCACTTCTAATGATGGGCATATATGCCGAAGCATGGGGGCATCCTCCCGCAAAAAAGTTATGCCGCGTACACACGGTCAAGCCTCCGTTGGAATTTCGACCGTATATACGCGGCATTAGGAGCAAAATCGCTCCTCCGCCCCTGCTGCCCCCATGCTTCGGCATATATGCTCTTTTTTTTAACTGTGGTGGTGAAATCACCTCCTACAGCGTTGGAGTCACGGCTTTATGTATCGTGGGAGCAAACGCTGTTGCTGTCAAGATAAATAGATCCGCGCTGCAACTGAATGGCGTACCTGCTAAGCAAATGGTGGTTAACATTAAAACAAAGTAACATTACAGTACAACAGTAAGACCTTACCATGCCATACCTGCAAAGCAAATACCAAAACAAAACCTAGTAAAAAATAAAAAAATGTTTTAACGCAACCTGTGCCTAAAATATATATATGCCGAAGCATGGGGGCATCCTCCCGCAAAAAAGTTATGCCGCGTACACACGGTCGGAATTTCGACCGTATGTACGCGGCATTAGGAGCAAAATCGCTCCTCCGCCCCTGCTGCCCCCATGCTTCGGCATATATGCTCTTTTTTTTAACTGTGGTGGTGAAATCACCTCCTACAGCACTGGAGTCACGGCTTTATGTATCGTGGGAGCAAACGCTGTTGCTGTCAAGATAAATAATTCCGCGCTGCAGTTGAATGGCGCACCTGAAAACAAAAAATTACATACCTGAAAAGCAAGCATGATAAAACATTGCAGAATAGAATACAGTAAAAAAGAGCAGAACAATAGAGAGAAAATAGAGAGAGAGAGAACAATAAAACGACAACTATTTTTGGTTTTTTTATTTTATATTTTTTTTGTGTTTTGTTTTTTACGTTTTTTTTTTCTTTTTTACACTTTTTTTTGTAACTTTACAACTGTAATGGTTCGGGTCTCTCAAAATGTAATGGCATCTTGGGAGACCCTGTGTAAGTGTGTCCTTGTCTGTGAAATGATGTACCCTACGCTAAAACTTCACTTTTGAGTGGTAGCGTTCAAAACATTCACCTTGGCAAAGACCAGGCTTGTCAGGACAGAGTGGACAAAAACTACGGGTGTCACGCCTAAATCCGCGCTTGCTACAGACACAACATCTTTTTTGGGGGTGGCTTTGGGTAGGGATACTCGGGAGGACATACGAATAATGCCTCTCATGCAGCCGGCTTACTGCATTTTTGGTTGGGGATGGTGAGGTGCAGAACCGCCTGGATACAGGAGTTCTGTGACTATCTCATTCTGGAATTTTAGAAGAGATAACGTCCCGCCTGAAGCTCTGTATAGCACATGAGCGTTCAGCAAAGCCAATTGGAATAATGATAGAGACACTTTTTTGTACCAGCGTCTCGCCTTACGGTCAATTAGATACGGCGCCATCAACTGGTCGTTGAGGTCCACCCCTCCCATATTTTGGTTATATTCGTGGACACAGAGGGGTTTCTCCACAACACCAGTCGCCGTACGAATTTGGACTGTCGTGTCTGCATGAAGGGAGGTAAGAAGGAAAACATTCTTATTGTCCCTCCACTTCATAGCGAGCAAGTTATTACACTTCAAGCAGGCTCTCTCCCCCAGCCTAAGACGGGCATCTACAAGCCGCTGGGGAAAGCCCCGGCGATTAGGTCGCACGGTGCCACATGCTCCAATCTTATGATCAAACAAGTGACTAAACAGTGGCACGCTCGTGTAATAATTGTCCACATACAAGTGGTACCCCTTTCCGAATAAGGGTGACACCAAGTTCCACACTATCTTGCCAGCGCTCCCTATGTAATCCGGGCAGTTGACCGACTCAATCTGACTGTCTTTTCCCTCATAAACCGTAAAGTTCACTACATAGCCTGTTGCCCTGTCACAGAACTTGTAGAGCTTGACCCCGTATCTGGCACGCTTGCTGGGAAGGTACTGCTTGAAAGACAAGCGGCCAGAAAATTTAATCAGGGACTCATCAACGCAGACAACTTGATCGGGAGTAAACAAGGCTGCAAAACGTTCGTTGAAGTGGTTTATGAGGGGCCGAATTTTATAGAGCCGGTCGTATTCAGGGTCCCCACGTGGACGACAAAGTTCATTGTCGTTGAAGTGCATGAACCGCAAAATCTGCTCGTATCGTGCCCTGGACATGGAGGCAGAGAACACGGGCATGTGGTCAATTGGGTGCGTGGACCAATAAGCACGCAATGACGGAAATTTATGTGTGCCCATGTTGAGGGAAAGGCCCAGAAAGGTCTTAAATTCGGAAACCGTAATTGGTTTCCAATTTCTGGCAATTTTAGGCAACTGGGGGTTAGCGGCGATAAATTGACCAGCATATAAATTACTCTGGTCCACAATAGATCTATAGAGATCTTCCGTGAAAAACAGCGAATAAAAATCGATTGGCATAAAATCAGCTGTTTCCACCTGAATACCGGGTTGGGCAGTGAATGGGGGAAGTACGGGTTCTGCAGAAGTGGTGGGGACCCAATCAGGATAGGCGAATTCTGCAGGAAGGGCAGTATGGGCACGACGGGCCTGCCTTTGTCTTCTTGGTGGCAGCGGGACACTACTTGTGCTTGCCACCTCGCCAGCTTGAACTGCACTTATGGGACTCGCCACGTCACCAAGTGTTACTGCAGTGCTGGATGTACTAGGCCGCTGGTGCTTGCCAGTTCACCAGAAGGAATAGCGGCGCTAGTACTACTCTGCTCCATGATACGAGAGACCTGCGGTTCTTGCTCCTCAACAACCTCAGAAGATCGGGATCGGGTACGCCTGACCTTAGCAGGGACCTCAACTTCGTCGTCAGAGCTATCTGACGTGGGGCCGCTGACGTCACTGTCTTCTACGGGAAGATATTCTGAGCCTGAATCTGACAGATACGTGACCTCCTCTTCACTATCTGTCATGCTCAGAATCTCGTAGGCCTCTTTACTAGTGTACCTTCGTCTTGCCATTTTGGGCTCTAAATTTAGGGGTACACTAGTAAGATTCACAGGAAAAAAAGCACCTGACTGTCGTCAGCAAATATATCAAACGCTACAAAAAAACTGTTAGCGATCGCAGGGATCAGGCCTGTCTCTGCGAATGCTGCAGTTATGTGTGTTGTGTTTGGTAAGTGACAGTGATCGATCGATACTGCACTTGGGTGGGCTGGGCTGGGCGGAGGGGCTAAACGCAGACGCTAGCAGGTATCTGGGCTGATCCCGCTAACACTGCGTTTTTGGGAACCCTAAACCGCTGGGGACGCTAGTATAGATCTGATCAGATTCTATACCACTAAGGGGGGTGTATGCTTTGCGCGTGGGTGTTAGCGTTACTGGCACTAACCTAACACTGCCTGGGGCGACGCAGACCCTCTCTGGCGCTAAAACCTAATTGATCTCACCCGCCGGGCGATCAGGGGGGTTAAACCTTTATTGGGTTATATACGGCGGGTGCCCTGATGCTATAAAAAGCAAACTAATCAACCAGCGTCACCCGTAACCTTTATATGGTGATCACTGGTGAAAGGGTTAACTAGGGGCAATCAGGGGGTTAAAACCTTTATTAGGTTAAATATGGGGGTACCTGACACTATATAAAAACCTGACGGGTAACCTAAATAACTTACTGGCTAACCAGTGACACCAGTGACGCTTATACGGCGATCACTGGTGAAAGGGTTAACTCTAGGGGCAATCAGGGGGTTAAAATAATATATGGGGGTACCTGACACCAATAAAAACCTGCGGCGAACCTAAAAAAAAAATAACTGCCTATCTAAAACACCAGCGACACGAATACAGCGATCGGAAAAACAATCGCTTAGTGACGCTGAAGTTAGGGGGTGAAAGGGTTACCTGGGGGGTGATCAAGGGGTTAAACCTTTATTAGGGGGGGTTAGGGGGCTACCCTGGACCTAAAGGGGCCTAATCCTAACTGCCCTGCAACTTTTTACAATCACAGATGACACTAAATGCAGTGATCAGTAAAATAAATGATCACTGCAATCAGTGACACTGATTGGGGGCTTTGGGGTGACCTGGCGGTGACTGGGGGGTGATTTGTGTGCCTATGTGTACCTACGTGTCAGTGGACTGTTAGAGCACTAACCTCTGTCTTCACTCCTCGGCGCCGGGAACGAAAAGACCGCGGCGAGGGAGATGACATCACTTCCTCCAGCCTTGTTTACATCACATGGCGGAGGAAGCAATTTCATTGGCCGGGAGCGATCGCGAGGGGGGGGCGGAATCGAGCGGCCGCTCCCTCATGCCTGATCGCTCCCGAACACTTAACGGCTGCTCACTGCAGTGAAGGGGGGTCCGGATGGACCCCCCAACTGCGCAAAGGCGATCACGTAGATCTACGTGATTCTGCCTGTCCGTGCCATTCTGCCGACGTAAATCGGCGGTGGGCGGTCGTTAAGTGGTTAAAAATTATGATTTTTAAATCAAGCCTTTTTACTAGAGATTTAAATCGACAGTGAGCAGCATTAATCCATCACTGTAGTTTGAATTAATTAATGGAAACAAATAGGAGAATTTTATTCAAGTTTACAAATGATTTAAAGACTGCTGTCACTGGCTATTAATATGAAGTACTGTGCAAGGAGATGAGGTTAGTAATATTATGTTATACTCCCATAGGTCTGCTTTAAACCATTGATAATGTGTCTGTCTTTCTTATATATATTTTTATTTTTTATTTTTTTTCACAGAAATTTGGATCCACTCACAGAAACTGTATCCTTTATTAAGCTATGCCATATATTAAAGTCTTCAATAACTCAGTAAACAAAGTTTTTTTATCTTTAAAGAAGAAGTGCAGGATATTAAAAAAACCAACATATAAACTCGTCTATATGGTGAGCATCGGTCCAGTACTGCAGCTGCCTCCCACTGGCTTTAGGACTGAGAACTCAAAACTCAGTTCTCACTCTTCCCTGAGCAGAGAGTGGTGACTGTCAGCTCTGTACTCCGCCCTTACAGACCACTTGGCCCTACAGGTAAGGCTTACCTGTAGGTGCAAGAAATTTCTCCTTAACCTACACGGCTAAGGAGATATTTGCAGAAAAGACTGCACCGATGTCTACGGCGCATGTGCACCGTAGACAACGACGCAGGCGCACTGAGCGTGCCGTTAGTGAAGGCGATCGTGCCGTCACTAGCGGCTCCCGTGCGCACGCCAATCACAGCGCCGGAGCTCGAGTATCATGGCGGTGACGGAGGAGAGGAACGAGAGTCGCTGCGGGGGCTTCGATTTCAGGTAAGTCATAATGAGCTAGTACGCTGTGTATACTAGCTCATTATGCCTTTCTCTTTCAGGTTTTTTTTTTTCAGGAAATGTTTTTTAGAGGGTTTACTTCCTCTTTAAGTGCCTGGCTGTGTGGGGGTGGGAGCGGTTGGTTCAGTCTATCAGTGACGCACTGGGAGGCCGAGGCAGCTGCCAGTCGGGCATCTGGGTGGATCAGGGCAGATCACGACATTGTCAGGATCCCTGCAAAGCCTGGACTGGCTCTGTGACGTCAGCAGACAGTGTACTTCAGCCCACTGTCTGCTAAATCTGGCTCACAGGTATGCAGAAATAAGTGCACTCTTGTGACCCAGAAGATAAGTATAGCCAAAAAAACTTTGGCCATACTTCTTCTTTTTTTTTTTATGAAGTCTCACCCTACAAATGTTACTCTCCCCCCCCCCCCCCCCCCAAGGGGACAAATGCATACAGGGTTATGTTCCATTTGAATTTGTAGATCCAAAGCTAGTGTGGGTGAGAGTACCCCCCCCCCCCCCCACTGTCCTACCACGCTGCTACATATGAGCCAAATACTTACCGAATGGTGATTGGCAGCACTGGTCCCAAAACAAGCAGAGGGAGGGGGTATGTCAGTCAGGGGAAAGAACAGCGGTGTTCAGTCTTCAGTTGCTGTATGGGAAGGAAGGCAGAGCACCCAAGGCCAGGGAGAGGGGGGACATGTCAGCCAGGGGAGGAAACTGCAGTCCGAGTGTTTTCTTGGGGAGGAAGGATATGCTATGTCTTTGTGCTCACAGTGAAGGGGGTGGGGACAAATTGGGCATCATGCAGGGGAGAAGCTGACGGGCAGTAATCACAGCTAAAAAGATGTGAATTATTGTAAAATCATTCAGCGTTTCTTTTTACGAAGATTGGTATTTCAACTTGAATTAATAGAACTGCAGTTAATTTTTGTTGGTGATGAGACTTTTTCTTTAAGGGCCTTTTTATTTGCTTCAATAATTATGGTATTTCTTAACAAACATGTCAGTATGGGATTCCTTTTTATTTACAATATTTGGCACACTGGCCAGAATATTTCATTGTTGCGGAGGCTCCAGGAGGTGAACTTATGGGTTACAGTAAGTACGTGATTTATGGTCTCAAAATACCAACCATATCGTCCTCTTGGCTCCTCCCAAGACCTCCTGCTCTTTAGTGCCCTTGTCACCTCATCCCATGCTCGCCTCCAGGACTTTTTTCGAGCCTCTCCCGTCCTCTGGAATGCTCTACCACAATCTATCTGACTATCTCCTACTTTCAGATGATCCCTGAAAACTCATCTCTTCAGAGAAGCCTAGCTGGCCCCCACCTAACAACTGTACATTTATTTTCATATCACATCCCCCCACAGTTATTACCTCTTGTATCTCTTGACCCTCCCTCTTAGATTGTAAGCTCTAACGAGCAGGGCCCTGATTCCTACTGTATTAAAGTGTATTGTATTTGTGTTGTCTACCCTCAAGTTGTAAAGCGCTGTGTAAACTGTCAGTGCTATATGAATCCTGTATAATAATAATTTCCTGTGATAGCGTTTCAGTTATTAAAAAAGGACAATATCATACCATCTTTGCACCAAATCAAGCATAATTTAGGAAATACAAGTAGGCTGTATTCCATTATTTTGAGTGCCTTAAATTATTATTATTATTATTATTAAATTAATATTTTCATCCATTTAGAGTTGTAGAGCAGCAATAGCAATGAAAAGCAGCCACTTTCCATTAAAAACTGGGCTGCAAATGTTAAGTTACAGAGCAGATGACTGGGCTGCTCCCTTCCACGGGTGCATTAGCTATTGCAAATCATACCTGCTAAAATAAGTGGGAATATACTTATTTTTCCAGTGGGCAATTACCTAAATTAACGCTTCTTCAATGCTCCCTGGCCGCTGCAAATATCCGACCACTGAAAAGCTGCTTGTTAAAGGAGGAGTCCAGCCTGAGCTTGTTAGTCTGGGCTTCTCCTAAGAGTCCAGGAGTGCAATTTAGTTTTGCACTCCTGTGGCCCGTTTTTAGCAGAGAGCGGTCTGAAGTCCGCTCTTTGCTGACGTCACAGGAATCAGTCCAGGCACAGCGTCTTCCCTACTCTGGATCCGCCAGGTGCCTGGACTGATGGCCCTCTCAGCGAGCCTCTGAGATGGCCGCCCCTCCACAGCTGAGTGCTCCAATGAGTGTGGAGGAGCAGAGCAGGAGTGCTGCTGATTGACAAGCAGCAGCTCTCTGCTCGGGGAGCTGAGAGAACCGAGCCATCGGCGGTGTTCGAAAGCTCTGGTCTCCGTGCAGAGACGGTGGGGGACAGATGCAGCATCAGTTCGATAAGTATGATTATGGGGGAAAAAAAATTCCCATACTTTCTCTTAAGAATTCGGTGGGTGCCAGTTTCTTAAAGTGGTTGTAAACCCTTACAGACCACTTTTACCTACAGGTAAGCCTAGATTAAGGCTTAGCTGTAGGTGCTAGAAATATCTCTTAAATATACACGGTTTAGGAGATATTTACACTAGAGGCTTGCACCGATGTCTGAGGACGTGCTGTGACTGGCGGCTCCTGCGCGCATGCGCGGTAGTGACTTCATCGTGGCTCCAGCCAATCACAGCGCCGGACCCGCGATACTGGAAGTAACTCCGGGACGACATGTCGGGGGCCGGTGCTGTGTCGGTCACCGCAGCGGGGATTCGATCCCAGGTGAGTATTACATAGTGAGCTAGTATTATATGCATACTAGCTCATTATGCCTTTGTCTTGCAGGTGTTAGGTTTTCTTCTCTTCTTTTTTTTTTTTTTTTTTTTTTTTTTTTTTATATAAAGTGGGTTTATACCCACTTTAACAACCAGTGACTCATCTGCTGTCAGTAGGGATTCCCCGCTGACAGCAGAATGTATACAAAAGCAGTGTGCAGTCCCCCTACAAACCAGTCAAATAGATTACCCACCCCCCCTAAATGCAGTGTTTTTTTACTCCAGCTCATACAACCTGTGGTGAATCTAGAGCTTTCAAGCAAATGTTCTGGGAAGACCTTTAAGGATCTCCACACTGAGAATATATTGTACTGTTGCATAGGAAACTGATACATTTGGTCTGTTTTTGAGCCTAGTCATGCAGGGGTACAACGCAGGTTTTAACAATGAAGCAAATAAATTGTTAGCTAAATTCTTGCAGTATACTTGTAAATAGTATGTGTATTTGCCTTCTAGTAATGGGCAAAGCTGAAGGGTCTGTGGCTCGGGAGGAGTGGCACGGCCACGTTACTGCGCTCTCTGTAGCACCTGAATTTCGACGCCTTGGGTTAGCCGCCAAGCTAATGGAACTGCTTGAAGAAATTTCTGAAAGGTGAAAGCTGCTTTATAACAACATTGCACTGTGAGCATTGTGCACTAATGTAATTTCCTAACATTTTGTTTTCCTTATTTACAGGAAAGGAGGATTTTTTGTTGATCTGTTCGTAAGAGTATCCAATCAGGTAGCAGTGAACATGTATAAACAGCTGGGTTACAGCGTCTATAGGACTGTAATAGAGTACTACTCAGCCAGTAATGGAGAGCCAGATGAAGATGCATATGGTAAGTCGCCTAAAGTATTTTTTTCTAACCTCTAAAAATTAAATGGGAGGGGGGGGCGAGCACATGGCACGCTTGCCTTTGGGAATGCAGTGGGTCAAAACAACTTCTTGCTTTTCCATTGGGCAGGCACTGTTAATGTAACTCCAGTGCATGTGCACTAGAGTCACATTGGGGTCAATTCACAAAAGGATATCGCATGAGAAATTTGGGTCATATGGCACATTTTTTTTTTTTTTTAACGTTAAACAAAGGTTTTTATTGCTCAAAGGGTGCATAGATGTGAAGTATATTTTGCGTATAAACTGGGTAACTGATACATTGAGAGTCATACTTGAGGTAGGTAAGGCAACAGATTCATTGTCATGTGAGCGTGCTCTACAAGAATACATTGCACATCCGAAGACTTCCTAGGAAAACCTATGTCTGAGCATTCATTTCTGACTGATGTGGTTTTGTTATGTACAGGTACTTGACTCTTGAAGCCAGCGGTCCCATATCTTATTATATTTATTTGGGCATCCCCTGTTGATATATATACATTTCTTGTATGGCAGGGTATTATTCACTTCTATTTTCCATTCTACTATTTTGGGAGGTGTTTGCCTCATCCATTTTTTAGCAATGATTTTCCTGGCTGAAAACAGTGTCTCATGAAGAAATGTTTTAGTATATTTATCTATTGTGTCTGGTAACATTCCCAGAAGGCATTGTTTGGGGTCTAATGCAAGGGGTGAGCCCATCTCGTCGTGTAGAAATGTCACAATTTGTTTCCACAAACCTTGTATCTTAGGGCAGGCCCAGATCAGGTGGAAAAAAGTGCCCGTCTCTTGTCCACACATCAGACATGTTGTAGAATAGGTGCGCTTGTATCTTGCCACTCTGAGGGGTGTGATGTACGCTCTATGTAGGACATAAAGTTGCGAAAGTCGATCGGACAGCTTGGACATTCCAGTGTCCATCTGTAGCCGTGCCCAGTGTTCATCTGTCCATCTGCAGCCGTGCCCAGTGCCTTTGCGATCGTGTCAGTCCCGGCGGTTTTTAAAATTTGGCGCTGATTTCTGTGGAGAGGAGCGAGCGGGGCCGAGTGTACTTCGGCTGGACTCGGCTCCTCTCGCAGTTCCGCCCATCTCCACTAACTGCGCCGCTGACGGAGAAAGCCGAGTGTACTTCGCCTAGACTCGGCTCTGCTCACAGTCACAGGCAGGACTGCGAGAGGAGCCGAGACTAGGCGAAGTACACTCGGCTTTCTCTATGTCAGCGGCGCAGTCAGAGATGGGCGGGACTGCGAGAGGAGCCGAGTAAAGCCGATTGTACTTTGGCTTCGGCTCCTCTCGCTCGTTTTCAGCAGGGGAATTCGACGGAGTATCGGCGTATAACACGCACCCACGATTTTCCCCTGATTTTAAGGGGAAAAAAGTGTGTGTTAAACGCCGATAAATACGGTACATATATACTGGGCCAATTTGGACATGATCCAATTAACCTACCAGCATGTCTTTGGAGAGTGGGAGGAAACCAGAGTACCCGGAGGAAACCCATGCAAACTCCAGGCAGATGGTGTCATGGTCGGGATTTGAACCAGTGACCCTTTTGCTGCTTGGTGTAGTGGTTAGCACTTTCACCTCTGTGCTGCCCTCCAGGGCTTGCATCGGACCGCTCAGCTACGGCTGACCTTTACGGCTGAGTCGCAGTAGCCTGGCCGGTGAGCTCGCGCTCCAGGACATGCATACGATCGTTCCCTAGGGCTCAATCACAGCATGCCTGGCCGACAGTCTCCTCTGTGCGCTGATGATGATCTGTGTCCGGAATGTCTTCCAGCATGATCCACGCAGGAAAGGTAAGTAGCTCCCCTGCTTCGGCAGGGTGACTTGGCTGGACATTCCTGGAGAGATCAAGTAAGTGGTTGTGGCCCTTTCTTTCCTCTCTCCCTGCCTTCCCTCCTCCCTGGGCTCTGAGCTAAGGCTGGTTGCTGGGGGTCACCTAGGGGGCTCCATCTGGAGCGGGGCTGCGCTGTAGCTGTCATTTAAAAAAATTACATTTTTCTGCTTACGTGTATGTGCCTTCTCCCTCCATGCTGTCGGCGGCCATTCTGTGGTGGTCCACGCCTGTTTGGCCTCTGGTGACTGTCAGGCGGCCATTTTCTTGTGGTTCGCGCCAATATGTATATATCGCCGCTCGGCGGCCATTTTCTTATGGTTCGCGCCCGCTTTGGCCTCTATTGACCGGCGGCCATGTTATGATTCACGCCTGTATGTATATACCGCCACTCGGCGGCCATCTTTTTGTGGCCCACGGTTGCTTTTGCCTCTGACGGTTCGGCGGCCATTTTCTTAGGGCCCACATTGTTTTCAATACAGCCACTTGGCGGCCATTTTGCGGAAGTCTCCGGCCTCTAGGGTGCATTTCACACAGGGAAACGCTGATAAGGATCAGACTGACGCAGGCAGCGGTGGAATAGCATCACAGGCAGAGCACACGGCAGCAATAGCGGTACCGTTCCAAGGGTGGCCAGTCCTCTGGGAGACCCTGCATCTCTGTAGCAGCTAGGAGGGTGGCCTATTGATACCTTGCCTGGAGTTCCTGTGGGTTTCAGGCGTGTGGGTCAGTATGGCGTCTGAAGCAGACGTTTTTTTTTTTCCCTGAAACACCTGAGTTGGTAGCTGGTGCCCCTGATGTATCTGTGGACGCTATGTCGGCAATCCTAGAGGCTTTTGTTGTCAGGGTGGAAGCGGCACACAGGAACACGGGGGGGTAATAAGCGCCCCCGTCCCCTGCAATCTTCTGTGGATAATTCTGATGCAGAACCAGGCCCAGCTATGGCTCATGGCCCGGATTCTGATGTTTCAGAGACTGCAGACCGTGACCGATCGGACAGTAAGGATGACTCTAAGTCCAGGTCAGCACACGAAAAGGCTTTGGTATCTGACCTTATTACTGCAGTGCGGGATACGCTAAAATTAGAGAAAGCGACAGAAGCAGCAGAGACACTGGTCCCCTTTGGGTTCCGTGAACCGGCCCGCACTGCTAAGGTGTGTTTCCTTGTGTGTCTTATTTTGATAAGCTCTTGTACAAGGAGTGGGAAAACCCACTAAGGGTTTTTACAGCCCCAAAAAATTTTGCAGTGCCCCTTTTGAGGAGAGTTTCCTGAAAAGATGGACCTCTCCCCCGATAGTGGACCCTCCGGTGTCCAGACTTAATAAGGCTACCACAATTCCAGTGGAAGGGGCTCCTGTTTTCAAGGACCCTGTGGATAAGAAGGCTGAGACAATCGCTCGCTTACCTATACACAGTGGTAGGCTCACAGGTTACAGAAAGAAATTCTGTCCAGATGGGACAGATGCCCTTCATCCCTGGATTATCAAATCCGGGTAAGCCACCTAGTCAGGGCATCCCTGGTATGGTGGCTGACATCACCGGCTCTTCTGGCCAGGAAGTCTTTTCTTCCTGTTCATTGGATGGTGATCACAACGGACGCCAGTCTTACAGGTTGGGGGGGAGTCTGGGGTGTTCAGTCGACGCAAGGTCGCTGGACCCCGGAGGAATCCCGCCTGCCGATCAATGTCCTGGAACTACGGGCGATCAGGCTGTGCCTCTTCAAATGGTCTCAGAGGCTGCAAGGGCATCCAGTCAGACAACGCCACAGCAGTGGTATATGTCAATCATCAAGGAGGAACAAGAAGCTCAGCTGCAACATCGGAAGTCGCTTGCATCCTGAGGTGGGCAGAAAGGAGCGTACCGGCACTGTCGGCCGTGTACATTCCGGGTGTGGAGAATTGGCAGGCGGACTACCTGAGTTGCCAAATGCTGGACCAGGGAGAATGGTCCTTACACCCAGAGGTGTTCCAGCTTCTCTGCCAAAGCTGGGGCACACCAGACGTAGATCTTCTGGCGTCCCGACTCAATCGGAAGGTATTTGAGGTTTGTGGCCCGGTCAAAGGACCCATTAACAGACGCAACGGACACGTTGGTAGCACCGTGGGGGTCAGTATCGGCTAATCTATGCCTTTCCACCCATGAGGCTCCTTCCTCATCTGCTTCGCAGAGTGGAGGCAGAGGGAATTCCAATGATCCTGATCGCTCCAGATTGGCCTCAGCGCCCTTGGTACGCAGATCTAGTACGTCTGGTAGCAGACGTCCCCTGGCGCCTACCACTACGGGAGGACCTGCTGTCGCAAGGTCCCATACTCCATCCTGCTTTACGGTCACTGGCTTTAACGGCATGGCTATTGAGAACCAGGTACTGAGAGACCGGGGCCTGTCAGATTCAGTAATCTCTACTATGAGAAGTGCTCGGAAGCCGTCCTCTAGGAGAGTTTATCATCGCACTTGGAAGGCCTACATTTCCATGTGTGAGGAAATTAAATGGCATCCGCGTACTTATTTGGTCTCCAGAATTCTGCTGTTTCTACAGCGTGGAGTGGACCAAAGGCTTGCCTTAAGTACGATTAAGGGACAGATATCTGCCCTGGCTTTTTTTTTTTTTTTTCAGCGACCCCTGGCGGCTCATTCTCGTGAGTACATTTTGTGCAAGGGGTTCGACATGTGGCTCCTCCGGTCCGTTCCCCGGTACCTCCGTGGGACTTGAACCTGGTCCTCTCGGTGCTTCAAAGGTCACCGTTTGAGAATATTAGGGAAATTCCCTTGTTGACACTTTCTCAGAAAGTGGTCTTTTTGGTGGCTGTTACGTCAGTTAGACGAGTTTCTGAGCTGGCAGCCTTGTCATGCAAGGCTCCCTATCTGATCTTCCACAAGGATAAGGTGGTGCTGCGGCCGAAGGTCGTTTCAGCTTTTCATATCAATGAGGACATTGTACTTTCATCCTTGTGTCCTCATCCGTCGAATCCTAAGGAGTCGGCGTTGCATTCCTTGGACCTTGTCCGAGCTTTGAGAGTATACCTATCTGCTACTACTTCGTTCCGGAAGTCAGACTCCCTGTTTGTTTCGGTGGCTGGTCCCAAGAAGGGCCTAGCAGTCTCGTCGGCCACCATCTCGAGGTGGATCCGACAGATAGTAATCCAGGCTTACGCCTTAAAGGGTCAAGCGCCCCCCTTTCCTGTCACGGCGCATTCGACCAGGGCAATAGGTGCCTCTTGGGCTTTCCTACATCAAGCGTCTGTTTCCCAATTATGTAAAGCGGCGACTTGGTCGTCCGCTCACACTTACAAAATTCTACAAAGTTGACGTAGGTGCATCTTCGGATGCCTCTTTCGGCCGCAAGGTTTTGCAAGCGGCTGTTTAGAGTTGCAACTCCTCCGTTGGAGGAGCTCTGTTTTTGTTTTGGGGTGAAGTTTTACTTTATGCTGCTCCCACCCCTGCTTTGGGATGGCCCACTTGTCAATAGAAAGCTGTGTACGTCCATGAACGAAAGAGTAAATAGGATTTTTTGCTCACCGTAAAATCCTTTTCTCTGAGTCCATGGACCGACACAGCACCCACCCCTCGTTTTAAGTTTGTACTGCTTTTTGACGAACTGATCTGCAAGATGCAGAGAGAGGGGATATACCCAGAGGGTCCGCCCCCTGGGCGGTGTTGTGATGCAACACTTTTTATACAAGTGTGTGTTTTTTTTTTTTGCCTAGTCACTCCTAAATTAAGGATAATACCCACTTGTCAATAGGAAGCTGTGTCCGTCCATGAACTCAGAGAAAAGGATTTTACGGTGAGTAAAAAATCTTTTTTTTTTTAAGATGCATTAATAATTTAGTTTATTCAGCATGAAATGGAGCTTGGTTATGTAGCATGAGGCTGTATATTCTGCAATATTTACATTTTTGGTAAACTCATTCAATGAATCCAAGCTCTGCAAGCTGAAATAACATGCACTGCATTGATGCATTCAAACAAGTTCACACTAACTACCAGCAAGAATAAGTCCCTTACATTTAAAGAACACCTGTCATTTCAAATCCATCCTAGCAGTGCCCATTAGCGGGCATCCATTCACCTGCTGCCGCCACGTCCCTCACCTTGTGTCCCTGCCGCATCACCAGCCGCCCCATTAAAGTGAATGGGACAGTCGGTGAGTCAGCAGCAGGTCAGAGGAGGAGCCGCTGCGTGACAAAGATGACAGTTGCTCTTTAAAAATCCTTAATAACCAGGGAATAGTTGGTTGTAAAGGAGCTGGCGCCCACCAGCACCACAAAAAAAAAAGTGTAAGGTACCTCCCACAATCCATACCAGAACCTTATCTGAGCATGCAGCCCGGCAGGTCAGGAACCGTTCTGCAGAGAATGCATAAAGTAAAAAAAAAAAAATCTTTTTACCTTTTCAACCACTTTAAATACTGGCAGATAAATTGAATAATTTACATAATTTTAATAAAGTAATCGGCAGAAGAATTATCTTCTACCAAAACTCTAACTGCTATTAGAGATGGAATTAACGCAAAGCGTGTTCTGGTTGGATGAGGTGGAAAGGCGGGGCTTTAATGTCACATTCTCCTCTCTGTTCAATCAGAGAATGCTTTAACATTAATAACAGTAATATATTGTACATTCTTATTTTCACTGTGGCGATATTTAAAACATTTTTGTAAAAAATTCAGTATTTCTGATAGAGACTTGAAAACCCAACACAAAGTGGTGCACATAATTGTGAAGTGGAAGGAAAATTTATAAATGTTTTTCAAAATTGTTTACAAATATGTGCAAATTGTGGTGTGCATTTGTATTCAGCCCCCCTGAGTCAATACTTTGTAGAACCTCCTTTCCCTGCAATTACAGCTGGCAAGTCTTTTTGGGTATATCTCTACCAGCTTTGCACATTTAGGCTGGGTTCACACCTATGCAAATTGGATGCGGCTTACACCGCATCCAATAGGCAGGACATTTTAAAATCTGTTAATTTGAATGAGGCTGGTTCGCATATATAAGTTGCATTTGCACTCCGCATTGCCCAAAAAAGTGTGCGTTTTCTGGGCATTGCGGTGCAAATTGCAGCCACATAATCTTCATGTGTTCCATTGTGAACAATAATTCTCTCACCCTCCTAACTACACCTCCCCCTCTCCCTGCTTATCTGATCCGCAGATACAGTGGAGAATAATCGCTGAACAGCTGCTTTTTCTTTTTGCAGAAAAATGGAGCTGGAATTTGCACTGCACATGTGTGAATCCAGCCTTAGAGAGAAGTTTTTGGCAATTCTTTGCAAAATAGCTCAAGCTCTGTCAGATTGGATGGAAAGCGTCTGTGAACAGCAATTTTCAAGTCTTTCCACAGATTCTCAATTGAATTTAGGTCTGGACTTTGACTGGGTCATTCTAACACATGAATATGCTTTTGATCTAAAGCATTCCATTGTAGCTCTGGCTGTATGTTTAGGGTCATTGTCTTGCTGGAAGGTGAACCTCTGCCCCAGTCTCAAGTCTTTTGCACACTCCAACAGGTTTTCTTCTAAGATTGCCCTGTATTTAGCGCCATCCATTTTCCCATCAACTCTGACCAGCTTCCCTGTCACTGCCGAAGAAAAGCATTCCCACAATATGATGCTGCCACCACCATGTTTCACGGTGGGGATGGTGTGTTTAGGGCGATGTGCAGTGTTAGTTTTCTGCCACAAATAGTGTGTTTTTTTTTTTAGGCCAAAAAGTTTAATTTTGGCCTCATCTGACCAGAGCACCTTCTTCCACATGTTGTGTCCCCCACATGGCTTCTCGCAAACTGCAAACGGGACTTCTTATGGCTTTTTTTTTTTTTTTCCAACAATGGCTTTTTTCTTGCCACTCTTCCATAAAAGGCCAGATTTGTGGAGTGCACAACTAATAGTTGTCCTGTGGACAGATTCTCCCACCTGAGCTGTGGATCTCTGCAGCTCCTCCAGAGTTACCATGGGCCTTTTGGCTGCTTCTCTGATTAATGCTCTCTTTGCCCATCCTTTCAGTTTAGGTGGACGGCCATGTCTTGGTAGGTTTGCAGTTGTGCCATACTCTTACCATTTCCAGATTAAGGATTAAACAGTGCTCCCGTGAGATGTCCAAAGCTTGGGATTTTTTTTATAACCTAACCCTGCTTTAAATTCTCCAACTTTATCCCTGACCTGTCTGGTGTGTTCCTTGGCCTTCGTGATGCTGTTTGTTCACTAAGTTTCCCTAACAAACCTCTGAGGGCTTCACAGAACAGCTGTATTTATACTGAGATTAAATTGCACACAAGTGGACTCTATTTACTAATTAGGTGACTTCTAAAGGCAATTGATTCCACTAGATTTTAGTTGGGGGGGGGGGTGTTATCGGAGTAAAGGGGTCTGGATTAGTGCTGCAACGACGCGTTGACGTAATCGATTACGTTGACTACGGAAATACGTCGGCATGCGTTGACGCGTCACACTCATCTCGCGGGTAATGGCGGCTGCTGCTCCTGCTCATGCAGGTAAACCTGTGACAGCAGTGTATTTAATTGAACCACAGTCTTAAAGTAAAGACAGGTAAAGAACAAAGACTAGCTTACACTAGTAATCTGAGTTTGGATTGCTCTTCAGAGAGCGTTTGACAGGCGGTGAGGAGGAGTTGTAATACCTCCTCACCACCTGCTTTAACCCCTTGTACAAATCCTCCTAACCACCTGCTTTAACCCCATGGACCCTGTACAACCTTGCCGCACCCATGTGCATTGCACATGGTTGCAGGGCGCCCCCCCCCCCCCATTCAGTTGCACGAGTCACACTCGACTGGTACTGCCAGCTGAATGCAACAGAGGGGATTATTTTTGCTGCAGCATATGTACTATCTTTGCAGCTAAGGGGAAGCAGTTATAGGGGTGGTAAAACTGCTGCTCAACCACATGGTTTTGCTGCCCTTCACAACTGCTAGTGTATTTGAGGCCTAAAGGAAAAAAGACAAAGTTGCAGCCTGGACTGATTAATTGGCTAATCAAAAAAAGAACACTAGATTAAGTAAAAAAATAAAAATAATCGTTGGAGTAGTCGACTAATCGGAAAAATAATCGTTAGTTGCAGCTCTAGTCTGGATACAAATGCACACCACACTTTTCAGATGTTTATTTGTAAAAAAAAAATGAAAACCATTTTATCATTTTCCTTCCACTTCACAATTATGTGCCACTTTGTGTTGATATATCACATACAATCCCAATAAAATACATTTACGTTTTTGGTTGTAATATGATAAAATGTGAGAAATTTCAAGGGGTATGAATACTTTTTTAAGGAATTGTATGTAATGGTGGTTTTCCACCTTAACATGTCTTGTTTTAATCTGTGTGGTTTTGTTTTGTTTTTTTTAGACATGAGAAAGGCACTATCAAGAGACACAGAGAAAAAGTCTATTATCCCCTTACCCCATCCTGTTAGACCAGAAGATATTGAATAACCATAGCTGTGGTTCTTGGGCAAATGAGTGAAGTTTATATCTTCATACGGTATTATGTACATAACAAAGCACTTGGCTTAGTCTTGCAACCTTTTTTTTACTCTCAATGAAATGTTTATGTTGCAAAGCATCTTCTTCTAATATTGGCAAACATGGCAGCATCTATGGAAGTTTGGTGCAGAATTCCATGTATATATTTAGGTGAATTATTTCATGGTTATGGACAAGAATGTGGCTTAAAGTAATGATTTTGGTTATTGTTTTATTCTTTTCATGAGGACCATTCCATTTTGTGCTAAATCTAGCCACATGTATAAATAAAATTCAGTAGATTTCCCCATCCATACTAAATAGCCTGCTGCTGGCTATTGTATTCTAACAGAACACACCCATGGCTATCGGTATACCCAACCAGTGACTGCACTCGCTGTTTAGCTAACTTTTTCCACCCAGCTCCTTGAAGTCTGTTAAGCTGGGTGGCATTGTCGAGCCTTCCCACAGATCAGATTTCAGCTGATTTACAGGAATTGCCCAAAATTTGAGTCATTTATGGCCAGCTTAAAGTGATTGTAAAGCCTATTTTTTATTTATTTTTTTTAGTTGAAAAAACAAACGGGTTTATACTTACCTGCTCTGTACAGAGCATCACAGGCGATCTTGGCTCTCCCTCTTTTGTGTCTGCCAGCGGCTCCTGAGCTGGGCTGTGTTCATAAACACAGATCCACTCGGCTCCACTGTTAGCAGTTTTTGGCAGGGGTGCTTTCTGGCTTGAAAAAATACCAAAAACTATCGGGTTTTGAGTTTTTCAGCTGTAAAACAGTTCTTACTCTGAAAACAGCTTAAAAACAAGGCTATTCTGCATTTATCAGCGTTTTTGAGTCATAAGCTTTTATGGGAGTATAGTTTTGCTAAAAAAACACTACAGCTAAAAAAAAATAAAACACTGAAAATCTCTCTCCAGCTTTCTACAACTACTTTAACAGACTTTTTTTTTTAAAACGTCCAGTGTGTATGAGGCCTTAGCCACTAACTCTCTCTGCTTTACCCCTCCAGCGGTCACTGTGGAGGGGGCGGGAGCGGTTGGCTCAGTCTCCCAGCAGTTCGCTGAGAGGCTGAGCCAGTTGCCGGTCCAGGCATCTGGGTAGATCCCAACAAGATTATTATATATTAAATGTTATACATATTATATGTTGTGTTTATGGTGAGAAGAGCAATAATGGTTCATCCAATGAAGGGTAAACGTTTTATTATCACTTTCAAATCCTAGAAACTTCTTATCTAGTTATCCTGTAACATTTAATATAAATCTATCATAAACCTGAGAAATTCAAACCCAGTATATAAATGCAAAATGCATAAGCAGAGATCACCTTTTTTGAAAGCTGGAGAGTCTGAAAAGCTAGAAGTAATTTCAACATAAATTGCAGCGCTTTTCTTGTGTGGGTAGAGGCGCATTAACCCTCATTGCAAGCAGCTGGAGACTTTATCACCATTCTAGCACTGACTGTTTATTTTTTATTTTAAAACTAGAAGTAATGGCTGCTGAGTTTATGTAGCAATCACAAATCAAATGAATGGTTGTCCATCACATTAACTGACCAATAGAAATGAAATGTGTGAGGGTTCAGGGGCCACACTTGTTTTTGCAAGTAAAGTTGAGATATTAAAACTTCAGTTACCTGTATTTCTGGATCTACTGATTTTTTGATATGTTGTCAATTTTTAAAGTAACTTCTGCTTATGCTTTTATTGCTTAGTTTGAATTACTGTATTTATTGGCGTATAACACTCACTTTTTTTACCCTGGAAATGGAGGGTAAACTGTGCCTGCGTGTTATACGCAGGGGGCTGTGGAAAGTTTTATTTTTTTCCTGAAACTTCCCTCTTAAAGTTAGGGTGCGTGTTATACGCCTGTGCGTGTTATACGCCGATAAATACGGTAGCTGGGCTTGTGACTTATTTATTTTAAATGAGGCATGACAAACGGATAACATAAAAACTGTTGACATGACCTGTGTTTGTTTCCCGGCTGAGAGAAATTTATAAATGGGTTTCCAAACTTCAAGCCATGGTTTTCAAGATGTGCAAGATCTACTTTGTTTGTATGGGTTATTTTCCTGCTACCAACTGAGATTTACTTTCTTAGAAGGTGTGCTTTATATGTAGGACTTTTTTTTTTTTTTGTGTGTAGTTGATTAATCCAGTATCGCACAGTGTTGTATACTGAAACACCCCGCATTCCCTGGTTAATTGATATGTGAACAAGCTTTGGTAAAAAGAATCCTCTATAGGTCATTTACATATATTTAATAGGATTTTAGTAAATGTTGCTGCAGATTCTTACCTGCTTAATTCTTACTAACAAAATTACTAAATTCCCAGTAGTAATGGACTATGTTATATAAATTTTTAGCAAAAGTGTACAGTTTATATAAATGTTTTTCTCCGAGCTAAAGTAAAATATGTTCACTGCTGGAAATTGCTATGCATGGTGCTGCAGAAGGCTCATCTTACCAGAACTACTTCCTGTGCATATATGTACTCCATGCTGACTTTTGGAAACCTTTATTGAGGGGTTGAAACCATAGTTAGGTTCTGCTCTTTATTTGTCCTGATTACCAGTGTCATGGGGAATGAAGACGAGGGTAAATACAGACTTTTACGTTGCCACCAGAACAAGAATAGAAGAGTAATATTCCAATAGAAGCACATTTTTCTTTTGTGTCTGTCATAAGAGTGAATTTCCTTCACGCTGGAAACATATCATCTAACATTCTATTGCGTTTACTTGGTAGAGAATGAATCAATATAATAGTATAAAAAAACAGTGGTTCTAACCTACCCTATGAAAAATACTGAATAAAAAAGTTTTGGCTTAAGATGTAACCTGCGCTCAGAAATATAGGGGTTACTATTCCTGACCTCCGATATTTCTTGATTACCTCTGATTTTAATATTTTGCAACAAAAACCTTAAAAGGAACACCGCAGGTCAAATCATAGTAAAGACAGAACTCCTGTCAACCCTGGTCAAGTGTGGGAGAAGAGAAGCTCGTGATCATGAATACTATTTGGAGAAATCTCTAGTAGCTGGAATATTTACTTTAGCCTGGAAAAAAAAGCCCTTTAAGCCTTCAAAACGCTGTATATAGTTGCTGTGGTGATCTGTATGGGTAGATATGAAGAAATAAGCAAGTTTGTACATTTGCCCAAGAACCCTTTGTAAATTTGGCAATGCATTGCTCTGTAGTGTGCTGCAACCTGCTTCTTGTACAGGAGATGATGATGCTGTAAAAATTGTGATTTTGAAACCATGGGTAGAATAAAATGTGCTGATATTCTAGAAAGTGCATTGTGTTTGTTTAATTTATTTAAAAAAAACTTTATTTCATGTTTGGGTAAGGAATAAAACCAATGTAGGCATGGCATTGCATTGCAGTGTAGTGTATCCACCTTACTATTATTCTAACCACTTTTCTAATGGGTTGTGGAAACCTGGTACACAGAATATCAGACTAAAATATACTGAGTTTACCCAAATCTTATTTTTTTTTTATTTTTTTTGTGGACAATATTGTAAATATTTGTCAAAGCAAATTAAACTCTATCTCAGGGACCCACTAGTGACTTAGTGGCTGCCAAGTGGAACTGTATTGCACACAGACATCTGGCACACCCAGAATTGTGAGATGTTGAAGATGCTTAGGTCAGTGTAGATATAAGAGCAGTGGTCATTGTCGTCAGTTCCAGGAATGAAAAGTATAATTTTCTTTTGCAAGTATCTATTTATCAACAGTAACTCAAATCACTTGTTACAACCAAGGTATGCAGAATACCATCTCTGAACGCACAAAACATCAAACCTTAAAGCAGATGGGCTACAGCAGCAGAAGGCCACATCAAGTGCCACTCCAGGCAGCTAAGAACAGGAAACTGAGGCTACAATTCGCACAGGCTCACTAAAATTGGACAATAGCTTTCTGTTAAAAAAAGGGTCAGAATTTGACATAAACGACATGAAAGCATGGATCCATCCTGTCTTGTATCAACGGTTGAGGGTGGTGATGGTGTGGGGGATATTTTCTTGCCACACTTTGGGCCCCTTTAGTACCAATTGAGCATCGTTTTAAACGCCACGGCCTACCTGAGTATTGTTGCTGACCATGTCCATCTCTTTGACTACAGTGTACCCATCTTCTGATGGCTACTTCAAGCAGGATAATGCACCATGTCACAAAGCACAAATCCTTTCTAACTGGTTTCCCGAACATGACAATGAGGTCACTGTACTCCAATATTCTCCACAGTCAACAGATCTCCATCCAATAGAGCGCCTTTGATGTGGTGGAATGGGAGATTTGCGGAAGATGTAATTAAAAAAAAAAAAAATAAATAATAATTTCTTGCAACAGATGTCAAGTCAATTTAAACATTTTAATAAACCATTAGGTTTGCTCAATTTATTACAAATGTTACTTGTATGCTTTAAAACTGCACTTGGTTCTAATGAATTTGAGGGATCATCACAAAACCCTATAAGTTTTATTTTGTTGTATACAGGTGGAGGCACTGGTTCTTTCCTTTTTATTGAAGAGAAAGCGTAGAGAACAAAATTGGCTAAGTTATTCACAGATTGGTTGCTTGTGCTTGCTGTAGACCTCCATTGGATGGTCAGCTAAGCTCCAGCTAGTTGTTGGATGGTTAGCCGCCTCTTCTGCCTGTTTTCCTGCCTTAATTGTCTCCAGCTTTTTGTATTAGGCTGTGGGTGCACATTTTTCCTTCAGTTGCCTTAAAGTTTAACTCCACTTTTGTTGAGGAAAAAAAAACATTTTCTCTTTCGTTCATTATAAAGAAGAAATGAATATTGCGCTAATCTAAAAAAACAAACAAAAAACGAATGAGCTGCTACACAACAATGTGACAGATTACAAACATGATAAATATAAAAATGTTTGGTTAAGGAGAAACATTAGTATCTCGCTGGGTGAATAAAGTCACTGGGTGTGAAACGGTGAAAAATATAAACAAACCAACCAAAAAAATAAGTGAAAGTGAATGTGCTAATAAGTCCACATATAAGAAAAGAACAAACATAAAAAAAAAAATGAATGTCCATCAGTAAAACATGCGAATAAACGGTGAAGAACATGAACGTGCAGCCACGTGGGTCATCATGGGAAAGATTTCTTCTGACAACATAAAGTAGATGGAATACGCTTACCAGAACCAGTGGATCTGCCTGTCAGCGACAGATCATGCAGGCATGGGAAATCCCGAACCGAACCAGCTGGGCTTGTCTGAGGACTCCTGTGTAGTTAGGACCACAAACGTGGCCGTTGGGACTTGACAGTCCTCAGCTGGAGGCCCTGGATGGATGGTATCCTGGATAGGAGGAACAAACCCGAGTTCAGAGTGTCCACCCTGTTTCCAATCAATGTTGAGGTGATTTGGAGTGTGAGAAACCCCAGAAGGGGTGAATTGACACGATGAAACCGCTCCAAAAACTTACTCCAACAAACATGCAAGGAGAAAGAGAAAAACGGTGCCCCAATGGTGCAGGTCAAAAAGTATAAAAAGGTTTTATTGTGATAAAACCAACAAGAATTTGACATTAAAAGTGATGACAAGTTAACGAATAAAAAGAAGCAATATGGGGAGTGGTGTACCAAGCCCTACTTGTTTTTGTCTCGCCACCTTCAGGAGAGGACTAGGCAGAACATGTTACAAACAGCAAAAACTGCACAGTACCGCCCAGGGGGTGATCCTACTGGCTATAACCCCTCACACTGCATCCAGCAGCTCCAGTTTTTTTTCTGCATAGTGTAGGAGAAGGACCTAGCTCCCGGTGGGGACCATTGGTCCTGGAGATTTTATTTTTTCCTGTTCCTGTGATCTACTTTCAACAGCCGGGCTGGGTGACCGGCTGGATAATATAGATCCTGGTAGTCACCCCAGCCCGACCATCGAGCGTGAGCAGACTGTAGCCACGCGCTGGGTCGGCCACGACATGCCCCGTTTGATCCAGGGGTGGCCGGCGAGCTATATGCTCCGGGGCACACATATGACCGGGCTACTGCTCTGTGTGCCGTGGCCGACAGCCAACCCTGTACAGCTCGGGTGATGGGTCTGTCCGTAGAATGCAGCCAGCAGTCCCTGCAGGAGGGGTAAGTATGGCTCAACCGGTTTTGGCAGGCTGGAGCAGCTGGGCATTCCTTGGGAGGTCCACTAGGGGGTCTCTCACACTCTCTTTTCCTCTCTCCCTGTCCCTTCCCTCCTCCCCATGCTATGGGCCGCTGTGTGACTGGAGCATACCTGGCCGGGGGAGCTCCGAGTCCTGACAGGAGGCTGCACTGGGTGTTTTGGTCCGCTCGTCAGGTCCCTATATTTTGGGCCATAGTGGGGTGTTTTTGGTAAGGTGCCCGCTGTGGTACACTGTGGGGGGGCGCCGCATGGTGGCCTCCTCCTGGAGTTCATGGCCAATTTGCAGTAGCCAGGGAGTCCGGCGGCCATTTTCCCGGCGCCCTCAGGTGTTTCCTTGTTGAGGTGGCCGGCGGCCATTTTCTAGTAGTCTCCGCTTGTTTTTGCCTCTGGCGCTGGGGAACTAGTGTTCTGAACGGCGCAAATTTACACAACATCTCGTGAGGGAGAGCGGACGGCAGCACAGCGCAGTACCTGGGTCAGGGTGGTGAGGGTCAGCATGGCATCATAAGCTGGCGCTTCTTCCCCAGACATCCCTTTTTGTGGCAACCGATTCCCCTGCACCTGCGGTGCCTATGGACGCTTTGTCGGCGGTCCTGGAGTCCTTTGTTGCCAGGGTGGAAGCGGCGTGCGGGCGCAAGGGGGGTAAAAAACGCCCCCTCCCCCCACTGTCTTCTGAGGAAAGCTCTTATTCAGACTCAGGCCCCACTGTGGCAACCGGGCCCTGTTTTGAAGTTTGAGGATGCGGACCAGGACCGTTCGGACAGTGAGGATGAGACTGTGTCCGGGCCAGCGCAGGAAAAGGCGCTTGTAGGAGCACTGATCACAGCGGTGCGGGATTCCCTAAAAATGGAGGATACAGCGGGAGCATCTACAGAGGCGTCGGTCCCTTTTGGGTCCCACAAGCCAACCCCACGGCTAAGGTGTTTCCCTACCTAACTTATTTTGATAACTTTATAAAGAAGGGGAATGCCCGCAGCGGGCCTTTTCAGTTTCGAAATGCATGGCGGTATGTTACCCCTTTTTTGAGGAGAGTTTCCTGAAAAAATGGACATCTCCCCCCATTGTGGACCCCCCGGTATCCAGGTTGAAGAAGGTAACCACGATTCCGGTGGAGGGGGCTCCTGCCTTTAAGGACCCTGCAGACAGGAGGGCTGAGTCGGTTGCCCGGTCCATGTTTAAGGTGGTGGGGTCAGCATTGCGGCCAGTGTTAGCCACGGCCTTGGTGTCCCAGACACTTACTGAATGGGCAAAATTGTTGCACCATGAGTTGGAGAAGCAACAGGCTTCCCCGGTCTGTGTGTAACTGGCAGACCAATTGGTGCATGGCCTTTAAGTATGTCTGCGATGTGGCCTTAGATACGTCCGCCCCCTTGCTTTCTAGAGCCTCAGTATCAGCTGTGGTGCTTCGTCACCTGATTTGGCTAAAATGCTGGTCTGCGGACCAGGTATCTAAGAAGGCACTGGCGGATTTGCCCTTCCAGGGAGAGAGGCTATTTGGAGCCTCGTTGGATGACATTATTAAAAATGTTACTGGGGGGAAGAGTACGTTGCTTCCACCATCCAGAAAAGGTAAGGAGCCACTCCGTAGGCAAGGGCCCTCCCTTTTTCGCTCCGAAGCGTTTTTTTCGTCCGCCCAGGTCAGCAGGTAAGCGTCCCCGGGCCGACAAGCTGGGGCAAATCTCCGTTGTCTCTGGATTGTCAAATCCGTGTGAGCCAGTTAGTCGGGGATTCCCTGATCTGGTGGCAGAGGTCTCAGGCCCTTCGATCGGGGAAGTCGTTCCTTCCTCTTCATTGGACGGTGATCACGACGGGCGCCCGCCTGACCGTTTTGGGGCAGTCAGCACAGGGTCGCTGGACGTAGGAAGAATCCTTAAGGCTGATACACAGACCAGGTTGGATGAGGAGTCGCTTCCACGGAGATCAAAGGGTTGTGGGGGAAACCTCATTCCCTGTGCTAGGTGAGACTGTTTCTACACAGTCACGGCCATCTGGTTAGCAGGATGTACATCTCCTCCACCTGGGTGTCACACCTGTATCTATTCCACTTTTTGGGAAGAAGTTTTTCATCACCCTCTTGGAAAACCCTATTTTCATTTTTGATAATTCATTCACTTTCTTCACTAACGGAGTTGTTTGTATATGGACTTCTCTTATTTTTGGACTTTAACACTACTCAATAACCTGGTTTTCTTTCATACTATGGAAAGTTTTTCTAATAATTCACACTATTAAATTTTGATTAAGTTTTCAATATTCTTCACATGTTGATCTTGGATTAGTGTTTTTCTTTTTGGGTAGATTCAACTTTATTCAATATTTATTAGCGCTGCATATTTTTTTGACTTGTAGGAAGAATCCTGCCTGCCGATCAATGTGCTGGAACTTTGGGCGATCAGGCGGTGCCTCTCCACATGGTCACAGAGGCTACAGAGATACCCAGTCAGGATCCAGTCGGACAACGTCACGGCGGTGGCGTATGTCAACCATCAAGGAGGAACAATGAGTTTGGCTGCAGCATTGGAGGCTGTTCACATTCTGCGGTGGGCAGAGCGGCGCGTGCCAGCTCTATCGGCCGTGTACATTCCGGGCGTAGAAAACTGGCAAGCGGACTACCTAAGTCGGCAGATTCTGGACCAAGGGGAATGGTTGCTACATCCGGATGTATTTCGACTTCTTTGCCTGAGATGGGGCACGCCAGATGTGGATCTCCTGGCTTCTCGACTCAATTGGAAGGTACTGAGGTTTGTGGCCAGGTCCAAGGATCCCTGGGTGGATGCGGCAGACGCTTTGGTGGCTCCGTGGGGGCGTTATCGACTCCATTTATGCCTCCCCCCCCCCCCCCCCCCCCCACTCAAACTTCTCCATCGTCTGCTTCGCAGAGTGGAGGCCGACGAAATTCTGGTGATTCTAATTGCCCCAGATTGGCCTCCTTGTCCCTGGTACGCCGACATAGTACGAATGGTGGCAGATGTTGGCGACTGCCGATGCGAGAGGACCTTCTGTCGCAAGGTCCCATCCTTCACCCTGTTTTACAGTCGCTGGCTTTAACAGCATGGCTGTTGAAAGTCAGGTGTTAAGGGACCGAGGTCTGTCGGATTCTGTAATCTCCACTATGCTGAGGGCGCGGAAGTCATCTTCACGTGTAAGGTCTACATCTCTGTGTGAGGAGATGGGGTGGCGTCCGCGTACATATGCGGTTTCCAGGATCCTGCTGTTTTTGCAGCGTGGAGTGGATCAGAATCTTGCCTTAAGCACCATTAAGGGGCAGATATCAGCCTTGGCTTTTTTTTTTTTTTTTTTTTTTTTAAGCAACCTTTTGGCGACTCATTCATTGGTGAGTACGTTTGTGCAGGGGGGTTCGACGTGGCCCCTCAGGTTCGATCTCTGCTGCCTCCATGGGATTTGAACCTGGTGCTCTCGGTACTTCAGAAACCGCCGTTTGAGAACATCAGGGAGATTCCCCTATTGATACTTTCTCAGAAGGTAGCCTTTCTGGTGGCTATTGCCAGGAGGGTTTCTGAGTTGGCGACCCTGTCTTGCAAGTCTCCCTATTTGATCATCCACAAGGATAAGGCGGTACTATGCCCGCAGCCTTCGTTGCTGTATTGCTTGGACATGGTTCGAGCTCTGCGAGTGTATCTGTCTGCCATGGCTCCGTTTTCGGAGGTCCGATTCACGGTTTGTATCGGTGGCTGGTAGGGGTGCAATGGATCAAAAAACTTGGATCGATCCTCGGATCAGAGTCTTGGATCGGCAAAAAAAAAAGACAAATCTTGTTACACCCACCAGAGTTTTAGATTTCACAGTTATTTTCAACACAAAACTGAGCTTCTATGCTTAAATACAGTATTTGTAAATCCAACGGATTGTTTACATGTTAAATTTTAAAAGCGGCAGCAAACCTGCTGACCTTACATGGTTGCTAAATGTGAAAATCAGGAGGCGTTCTGTCACATTAACTAAATGTGAAAATCAGGTGTTCCGTCACATTAGCAAGCATGTAAGGTTTGCTGCTGCTTTTAAAACTTAACATGTAAACAGCCCGATTTCCAAATGTATTTAAGCATATAAGCTCAGTTTTGTGTTGAAAATAACTGAAATCTAAAACTCAGTTGGGTGTAACAAGATGTCCGCTTGGCCCCTTCTGCACAGTAATGATAGTGAGGAGTGCGGGGTGGAGCAAGATCGCGGCGGCGCTGGGTGTACAAAGATGGCCAGCGCTAGGCCGAAGCCGCGGCCTTTACTATGGCCGAGGCTCCGGAGTGCTCCGTGGATCGCATGGTGTTCCGATCCGAACAGGGTGACCCGTACGGATCACCACCGATCCGTTGCACCACTAGTGGCTGGTCCAAATAAGGGCCTGGCGGTCTCGTCGGCCACCATTTCTCGGTGGATTAGACAGATCGTGATTCAGGCTTATGCCTTAAAGGGGCGGGCGCCTTTCCTGTCACGGTACATTCGACCAGGGCATTTGGTGCCTCCTGGGCCTTGCCACATCAAGCGTCTGTTTCCCAGGTGTGTAAGGCGGCGACCTGGTCGTCCGTTCACACTTTAACAAAATTTTACAAGGTTGATGTGAGCGCATCTGCGGATGCTTTCTTTGGCCGCGGTTTAAGGTTGCAACTCCTCAGTTGAGGAGCTCTGGTTGTTATGGGTGGAGTTTTTTTGCGTGCTGTTCCCACCCCTCGTTTTTGTTTGACACTGGGGACGTCCCTAAGGTCAAGATTAAAGGTGCTGTGTCCATCAATGAATGAAAGAGAAAATAGGATTTTTTGTACTCACCGTAAAATCCTTTTCTCTGAAGTTAATTGACGGACACAGCACCCACCCCTCCTATTTATGTTTGTACTGCTTTTTGACGAACTGAGCTGCTGGATGCAGTGTGAGGGGTGTTATAGCCGGTAGGACAACCCCCATGGGCGGTACTGTGCAGTCTTTGCTGTTTCAACATGTTCTGCCTAGTCCTCTCCTGAAGGTGGCGATATAACCCTAAGGTCAAGATTAAAGGTGCTGTGTCCCTCAATGAGCTTCAGAGAAAAGGATTTTACGGTGAGTACAAAAAATCCTATTTCCCCTCTGGGTGATCTATGTACATTTCAAGGATTTTAACAAACTTTGTTATTCTGAAGAATACACTGTGTTTCTGTGTCCATGTGGGAAAGTGACTCTAATGGGAGTGGTTTCATAATTATCAATCAGCTGCAGGGCTCCAATGAGGAAAGCTGCTGGGCCTGCACGTGTTCCTATTGGCAGTATCTCACCAAAAATATTTTTTTTGTTGCAGGGGGATGCCTAAAATCTGACTTGTATCTTAGGGCAGACTTCTGGGAAAATCGGTGAGCCAATCACACAAGCAGGAAATTATGTTTCTTGGAGGCGTTAAGTACATATTCTGTGTAGAGAACACCTCCAGGTAGCCATATTGCAATTTTCAGAAAATTACAGCAGCTGCAGATTTAAAAGGAAAGGTAATTTTTAATAACATTCAGTTACAATATGACTTGTGTCCCAATTGTTTACACTATAATATTTTTTTTCTATTTATTTTTTTCCCCATGAAAGTGGAGTTACTCAAGCTTGCAGTCATTGGGGAAGACAAGAAATGTTTTCTTCAAGCAGACTAATAACATCATTATCTCGGACTACATCACTCATCCTAGGCACAGTTGCTTGTCAAGAACTCACCCTAGGCCAGTGATGGTGAAACTTGGCACCCCAGGTGTTTTGGATTTACATTACCCATGATGCTCATGCACTCTGCAGTGTAGATGAGCATCATGGGAAATGTAGTTCCAAAACAACTGGAGTGCCAAGGTTCGCCATCACTGCCCTAGGCCCTTTTCCCACTAGTCAGTTTTGATTTGTTTTTCAGTTAAAAAAAGCTGATGAAAAATGGATCCCTTTAAATCCTATGGAACTGTTCACACTGGTCCTTTAGCGTTTTTTTTTTTTTTTTAAAAGGCCTGCTTACTGCCTTTCTGAAAACCATACCCTATCCATTGAATGAATGGAAACCAAGGCAAAAAAACATCAAAAATGCAACGCACCTGTGGGAAGTTACATGTCCAGGGGAAAAATGCAATCCAAACATGGCAAAAATGCATATGCGTTTTTGCATGGGAGCAATGTGAAAGCAGCCTAAAGGGCTCTGGGGAAAACAAATCCCATGTAGCAGGTCTTTACCCACACTGCAATGGTACCAGTAAAAAAGGCTTTTACTTTCCTGACCGGCTGCAACACTCTGGACATGGCGCCAGAACTTCCCAAAACTATTAGATATCTGCAAAAGCGATGCTATCTGTATTGTGGTACTTATGTTCATAAAGGACCTAATTCCGCCTGTACTCGTGATGTTGACCCTGATGTCTCTGTACCAAGTGTATTCTATGTGTTTTCTTGTAGTTGTCATTGATAAATAAACAATAAAAAAAGGCTTTTACTCACCTTATCCCTTATTCCCCCAGCAGCCTGCGCTCAGCTGTTCTCCTCAATAATGCTGGTTGTAGGCGGCCCCTTGACATCCCAATGTACAATGCAGGGCTATTTTGTGACCACTGGCGTACCTTGAGAGAAGCTGCAGGGGCCAGTCTTGTAGGGTATAGGAAGCCTGCGGGAGCATGGGATTGGGTAAATAAAAGTCCTTCTTAGTAGTACCCCAGGTGCAATTGTGCATTTAACTCTTGCGGTTTGGGGCAAAGCCCCACTGCAAAGGGATATTTTTGCTTTCCCTGAAGATTCACATGAATGATAAAGCTTTTTTTTTTTTTTTATATATTCTACTGGTAATGTATAACATAAAATGCCAGGAATATATAGGCGCATGCTTACCGACAGGTCCACTTTCAACAAAACTTATTGTCAACTCCCATGAACTGAGTAGCCCCAAGTTACCCACAGAACATGCCTGGAGGAAGCAATCAATAAAGCTGGTAAAATTGGGCAATCATGATTAACTATCAGGAACTAAAAATTATAATTCTTTTGAAGTGCAAGACGATGGGTTCATTGTTTGTTTTTGTTGGTCTTCTAAATCAGTGGTTCTCAACCTTGTCCTCAAGTACCCCCAACAGGCCATGTTTTGTGAATTTCTCTTAGATAAAATAACTGTCCAAAATACCAAGCCATTGACTGATTTAACCACTTAAGCCCCGGACCATTTCGGGCCATTAGGACCAAGCCTGTTTTTGGGATTCGGCACTGCGCTGCTTTAACTGTAAATTGTGCGGACATGCAATGTTGTACCCAAATGAAATTTGCGTCCTTTTCTTCCCACAAATAGAGCTTTCTTTTAATGGTATTTGATTGCCTCTGCGATTTTTATTTTTTGCGATATAAACAGAAAAAGACCGAAAATTTTGAAAAAAAATGATATTTTCTACTTTTTGTTATAAGAAAAATCGAATAAACTCAATTTTAGTCATACGTTTAGGCCAAAATGTATTCAGCCACATGTCTTTAGTAAAAAAAATGTCAATAAGCGTATATTTATTGGTTTGCGCAAAAGTTATAGCGTTTACAAACTAGGGTACATTTTCTGAAATTTACACAGCTTTAAATTTATGACTGCCTATCTCATTTCTTGAGGTGCTAAAATGGCAGGGCAGTACAAAACCCCCCCAAATGACCCCATTTTGGAAAGTAGACACCCCAAGGAAATTGCTGAGAGGCATGTTGAGCCCATTGAATATTTTTTTTTTGTCCCAAGTGATTGAATAATGACAAAAAAAAAAAAAATTACAAAAAGTTGTCACTAAATGATATATTGCTCACACATGCCATGGTTATATGTGGAATTGCACCCCAAAATACATTCTGCTGCTTCTCCTGAGTACGGGGATACCACATGTGTGGGACTTTTTAGGAGCCTAGCCACGTACGGGACCCCGGAAACCAAGCACCGCCTTCAGGATTTCTAAGGGCGTAAATTTTTGATTTCACTCCTCACTACCTATCACAGTTTCGAAGGCCATAAAATGCCAAAATAGCACAAAACCCCCCCAAATGACCCCATTTTGGAAAGTAGACACCCCAAGCTATTTACTGAGAGGCATGTTCAGTCCATGGAATATTTTATATTTTGCCACAAGTTGCGGGAATATGACAAACTTTTTTTTTTTTTGCACAAAGTTGTCACTAAATGATATATTGCTCACACATGCCATGGGCATATGTGAAATTACACCCCAAAATACATTCTGCTGCTTCTCCTGAGTACGGGGATACCACATGTGTGGGACTTTTTGGGAGCCTAGCCGCGTACGGGACCCCAAAAACCAAGCACCGCCTTCAAGGTTTCTAAGGGCATAAATTTTTGATTTCACTCCTCACTACCTATCACAGTTTTGAAGGCCATAAAATGCCAAGATGGCACAAAACCCCCCCAAATGACCCCATTTTGGAAAGTAGACACCCCAAGCTATTTGCTGAGAGGCATGTTGACCCCATTGAATTTTTTTTTTTTTTTGTCCCAAATGATTGAATAATGACAAAAAGAAAAAAAAAAAATGTACAAAAAGTTGTCACTAAATGATATATTGCTCACACATGCCATGGTTATATGTGGAATTGCACCCCAAAATACATTCTGCTGCTTTTCCTGAGTACGGGGATACCACATGTGTGGGACTTTTTGGGAGCCTAGCCGCGTACAGGGCCCCAAAAACCAAGCACCGCCTTCAGGATTTCTAAGGGCGTAAATTTTTGATTTCACTCCTCACTACCTATCACAGTTTCGAAGGCCATAAAATGCCAAAATAGCACAAAACCCCCCCAAATTACCCCATTTTGGAAAGTAGACACCCCAAGCTATTTGCTGAGAGGCATGTTGAGTCCATGGAATATTTTATATTTTGCCACAGGTTGCGGGAATATGACAAACTGTTTTTTTTTTTGCACAAAGTTGTCACTAAATGATATATTGCTCACACATGCCATGGGCATATGTGAAATTACACCCCAAAATACATTCTGCTGCTTCTCCTGAGTACGGGGATACCACATGTGTGGGACTTTTTGGGAGCCTAGCCGCGTACGGGACCCCAAAAACCAAGCACCGCCTTCAAGGTTTCTAAGGGCATAAATTTTTGATTTCACTCCTCACTACCTATCACAGTTTTGAAGGCCATAAAATGTCAAAATAGCCCAAAACCCCCACAAATGACCCCATTTTGGAAAGTAGACACCCCAAGCTATTTGCTGAGAGGCATGGTGAGTATTTTACAGCTCTCATTTGTTTTTGAAAATTAAGAAAGACATTTTTTTTTCTTTTTTTTTTTTCTTTTTTTACATTTTCAAAACTTTGTGACAAAAAGCGAGATCTGCAAAATACTCAACATACCTCTCAGCAAATAGCTTGGGGTGTCTACTTTCCAAAATGGGGTCATTTGGGGGGGTTTTGTGCCATCTGGGCATTCCATGGCCTCCGAAACTGTGATAGGCAGTGAGGAGTGAAATCAAAAATTTACACCCATAGAAATCCTGAAGGCGGTGCTTGGTTTTTGGGGTCCCGTACGCGACTAGGCTCCCAAAAAGTCCCACACATGTGGTATCCCCGTACTCAGGAGAAGCAACAGAATGTATTTTGGGGTGTAATTCCACATATGCCCATGGCATGTTTGAGCAATATATAATTTAGTGACAACTTTTTGTACATTTTTTTTATTTATTTTTTTTTGGTCATTATTCAATCACTTGGGACAAAAAAAAAAAATATTCAATGGGCTCAACATGCCTCTCAGCAAATAGCTTGAGGTGTCTACTTTACAAAATGGGGTCATTTGGGGGGGTTTTGAACTGTCCTGGCATTTTATGCACAACATTAGGAAGCTTATGTCACACATCATCCACTCTTCTAACCACTTGAAGACAAAGCCCTTTCTGACACTTTTTGTTTACATGAAAGAAAAATTTTTTTTGCAAGAAAATTATGTTGAACCCCCAAACATTATATATTTTTTTTAAAGCAAAGGCCCTACAGATTAAAATAGTGGGTGTTGCATTTTTTTTTTCCACACAGTATTTGCGCAGCGATTTTTCAAACGCATTTTTTGGGGGAAAAACACACTTTTTTTATTTTTAATGCACTAAAAAACACTATATTGCCCAAATGTTTGATGAAATAAAAAAGATGATCATAGGCCGAGTACATGGATACCAAACACGACATGCTTTAAAATTGCGCACAAACGCGCAGCGGCGACAAAACTACATTCATTTTTAAAAGCATTTAAAAGCCTTTACAGGTTACCACGTTAGATTTACAGAGGAGGTCTACTGCTAAAATGACTGCCCTCGATCTGACCTTCGCGGTGATACCTCACATGCATGATGCAATTGCTGTTTACATATGACGCTAGACCGACGCTTGCGTTCGCCTTTGCGCAATAGCAGGGGGGGACAGCGGTGCTTTTTTTTTTTTTTTTTTTTTTATTATTTATTTTGGCTTTTTTATTTTATTTTTAAACTGTGCCTTCCAGATTTTATTTTTTTACCATTTTTATCGTTATCTCAGGGAATGTAAATATCCCCTATGATAGCAATAGGTAGTGACAGGTACTCTTTTTTTGAAAAAAATTGGGGGGTTAGACCCTAGATCTTTCCTCTGCCCTCAAAGCATCTGACCACACCAAGATCGTTGTGATAAAATGCTTTCCCAATTTCCCAATGGCGCTTTTTATATCCGGGGGGGGGGGGGACATTCCCTCCCACTGCTTGTAAAAGCAGTCTAGAGGCTAATTATCTGCTAGAATTGCTTTTACATGAAAGCCGGCTGCTGGTTGAAAAGAATGATACCAAGATGATACCTAAACCCGCAGGCATCATTCTGGTATAAACATTCAAAGTCCAGCAACATACCAGTACGTTGCTGGTCCTTGTTGGACATGTATTGTAATCTTTTTTTTCATACAGCCTATTGGCTGAACGAAAAAAAGAGATTGATTAGTGGGTATGCCCACCATTAGAATACCTCCCTTCATCCACCCACTTCTAATGATGGGCATATATGCCGAAGCATGGGGGCATCCTCCCGCAAAAAAGTTATGCCGCGTACACACGGTCAAGCCTTCGTCGGAATTTCGACCGTATGTACGCGGCATAAAAGGTTATGCCGCGTACACACGGTCGGACTTTTCCACGGATAAGCCTCCGTTGGAATTTCGACCGTATATACGCGGCATTAGGAGCAAAATCGCTCCTCCGCCCCTGCTGCCCCCATGCTTCGGCATATATGCTCTTTTTTTTAACTGTGGTGGTGAAATCACCTCCTACAGCATTGGAGTCACGGCTTTATGTATCGTGGGAGCAAACGCTGTTGCTGTCAAGATAAATAGATCCGCGCTGCAACTGAATGGCGTACCTGCTAAGCAAATGGTGGTTAACATTAAAACAAAGTAACATTACAGTACAACAGTAGGACCTTACCATGCCATACCTGCAAAGCAAATACCAAAACAAAACCTAGTAAAAAATAAAAAAATGTTTTAACGCAACCTGTGCCTAAAATATATATATGCCGAAGCATGGGGGCATCCTCCCGCAAAAAAAGTTATGCCGCGTACACACGGTCGGAATTTCGACCGTATGTACGCGGCATTAGGAGCAAAATCGCTCCTCCGCCCCTGCTGCCCCCATGCTTCGGCATATATGCTCTTTTTTTTTAACTGTGGTGGTGAAATCACCTCCTACAGCGTTGGAGTCACGGCTTTATGTATCGTGGGAGCAAACGCTGTTGCTGTCAAGATAAATAATTCCGCGCTGCAGTTGAATGGCGCACCTGAAAACAAAAAATTACATACCTGAAAAGCAAGCATGATAAAACATTGCAGAATAGAATACAGTAAAAAAGAGCAGAACAATAGAGAGAAAATAGAGAGAGAGAGAACAATAAAACAACAACTATTTTTGTTTTTTTTATTTTATATTTGTTTTGTTTTGTTTTTTATGTTTTTTTTTTTTCTTTTTTACACTTTTTTTTGTAACTTTACAACTGTAATGGTTCGGGTCTCTCAAAATGTAATGGCATCTTGGGAGACCCTGTGTAAGTGTGTCCTAGTCTGTGAAATGCTGTACCCTACGCTAAAACTTCACTTTTGAGTGGTAGCGTTCAAAACATTCACCTTGGCAAAGACCAGGCTTGTCAGGACAGAGTGGACAAAAACTACGGGTGTCACGCCTAAATCCGCGCTTGCTACAGACACGACATCTTTTTTGGGGGTGGCTTTGGGTAGGGGTACTCGGGAGGACATACGAATAATGCCTCTCATGCAGCCGGCTTACTGCATTTGGTTGGGGATGGTGAGGTGCAGAACCGCCTGGATACAGGAGTTCTGTGACTATCTCATTCTGGAATTTTAGAAGAGATAACGTCCCGCCTGAAGCTCTGTATAGCACATGAGCGTTCAGCAAAGCCAATTGGAATAATGATAGAGACACTTTTTTGTACCAGCGTCTCGCCTTACGGTCAATTAGATACGGCGCCATCAACTGGTCGTTGAGGTCCACCCCTCCCATATTTTGGTTATATTCGTGGACACAGAGGGGTTTCTCCACAACACCAGTCGCCGTACGAATTTGGACTGTCGTGTCTGCATGAAGGGAGGTAAGAAGGAAAACATTCTTATTGTCCCTCCACTTCATAGCGAGCAAGTTATTACACTTCAAGCAGGCTCTCTCCCCCAGCCTAAGACGGGCATCTACAAGCCGCTGGGGAAAGTCCCGGCGATTAGGTCGCACGGTGCCACATGCTCCAATCTTATGATCAAACAAGTGACTAAACAGTGGCACGCTCGTGTAATAATTGTCCACATACAAGTGGTACCCCTTTCCTGAATAAGGGTGACACCAAGTTCCACACTATCTTGCCAGCGCTCCCTATGTAATCTGGGCAGTTGACCGACTCAATCTGACTGTCTTTTCCCTCATAAACCGTAAAGTTCACTACATAGCCTGTTGCCCTGTCACAGAACTTGTAGAGCTTGACCCCGTATCTGGCACGCTTGCTGGGAAGGTACTGCTTGAAAGACAAGCGGCCAGAAAATTTAATCAGGGACTCATCAACGCAGACAACTTGATCGGGAGTAAACAAGGCTGCAAAACGTTCGTTGAAGTGGTTTATGAGGGGCCGAATTTTATAGAGCCGGTCGTATTCAGGGTCCCCACGTGGACGACAAAGTTCATTGTCGTTGAAGTGCATGAACCGCAAAATCTGCTCGTATTGTGCCCTGGACATGGAGGCAGAGAACACGGGCATGTGGTCAATTGGGTGCGTGGACCAATAAGCACGCAATGACGGAAATTTATGTGTGCCCATGTTGAGGGAAAGGCCCAGAAAGGTCTTAAATTCGGAAACCGTAATTGGTTTCCAATTTCTGGCAATTTTAGGCAACTGGGGGTTAGCGGCGATAAATTGACCAGCATATAAATTACTCTGGTCCACAATAGATCTATAGAGATCTTCCGTGAAAAACAGCGAATAAAAATCGATTGGCATAAAATCAGCTGTTTCCACCTGAATACCGGGTTGGGCAGTGAATGGGGGAAGTACGGGTTCTGCAGAAGTGGTGGGGACCCAATCAGGATAGGCGAATTCTGCAGGAAGGGCAGTATGGGCACGACGGGCCTGCCTTTGTCTTCTTGGTGGCAGCGGGACACTACTTGTGCTTGCCACCTCGCCAGCTTGAACTGCACTTATGGGACTCGCCACGTCACCAAGTGTTACTGCAGTGCTGGATGTACGTCCAGGCTGTACTAGGCCGCTGGTGCTTGCCAGTTCACCAGAAGGAATAGCGGCGCTAGTACTACTCTGCTCCATGATACGAGAGACCTGCGGTTCTTGCTCCTCAACAACCTCAGAAGATCGGGATCGGGTACGCCTGACCTTAGCAGGGACCTCAACTTCGTCGTCAGAGCTATCTGACGTGGGGCCGCTGACGTCACTGTCTTCTACGGGAAGATATTCTGAGCCTGAATCTGACAGATACGTGACCTCCTCTTCACTATCTGTCATGCTCAGAATCTCGTAGGCCTCTTTACTAGTGTACCTTCGTCTTGCCATTTTGGGCTCTAAATTTAGGGGTACACTAGTAAGATTCACAGGAAAAAAAGCACCTGACTGTCGTCAGCAAATATATCAAACGCTACAAAAAAACTGTTAGCGATCGCAGGGATCAGGCCTGTCTCTGCGAACGCTGCAGTTATGTGTGTTGTGTTTGGTAAGTGACAGTGATCGATCGATACTGCACTTGGGTGGGCTGGGCGGAGGGGCTAAACGCAGGTACTAGCAGGTATCTGGGCTGATCCCGCTAACACTGCGTTTTTGGGAACCCTAAACCGCTGGGGATGCTAGTATAGATCTGATCAGATACTATACCACTAAGGGGGGTGTATGCTTTGCGCGTGGGTGTTAGCGTTACTGGCACTAACCTAACACTGCCTGGGGCGACGCAGACCCTCTCTGCCGCTAAAACCTAATTGATCTCACCCGCCGGGCGATCAGGGGGGTTAAACCTTTATTGGGTTATATACGGCGGGTGCCCTGATGCTATAAAAAGCAAACTAATCAACCAGCGTCACCCGTAACCTTTATATGGTGATCACTGGTGAAAGGGTTAACTAGGGGCAATCAGGGGGTTAAAACCTTTATTAGGTTAAATATGGGGGTACCTGACACCAATAAAAACCTGCGGCGAACCTAAAAAAAAAATAACTGCCTATCTAAAACACCAGCGACACGAATACAGCGATCGGAAAAACAATCGCTTAGTGACGCTGAAGTTAGGGGGTGAAAGGGTTACCTGGGGGGTGATCAAGGGGTTAAACCTTTATTAGGGGGGGTTAGGGGGCTACCCTGGACCTAAAGGGGCCTAATCCTAACTGCCTTGCAACTTTTTACAATCACAGATGACACTAAATGCAGTGATCAGTAAAATAAATGATCACTGCAATCAGTGACACTGTGATTGGGGGCTTTGGGGTGACCTGGGGGGTGACTGGGGGGTGATTTGTGTGCCTATGTGTACCTACGTGTCAGTGGACTGTTGGAGCACTAACCTCTGTCTTCACTCCTCGGCGCCGGGAACGAAAAGACCGCGGCGAGGGAGATGACATCACTTCCTCCAGCCTGTGTTTACATCACATGGCGGAGGAAGCAATTTCATTGGCCGGGAGCGATCGCGAGGGGGGGGGCGGAATCGAGCGGCCGCCCCCTCATGCCTGATCGCTCCCGAACACTTAACGGCCGCTCACTGCAGTGTAGGGGGGTCCGGATGGACCCCCCAACTGCACAAAGGCGATCACGTAGATCTACGTGATTCTGCCTGTCCGTGACATTCTGCCGACGTAAATCGGCGGTGGGCGGTCGTTAAGTGGTTAAAGCACCTATGCGAGATAAAGGAAAACCTGGAAATATGGCCTGTTGGAGGTTCATGAGGACAGGGTTGAGAAGCACTGTTCTAAATCACTCTCAGATACTTGTATGACTATCCTTAGCTTTGGGAATCCATCTCCCTTCTTTCTAGGTAGTACATAGGCCACTGTACTCCTATTATGACCCTGTTTTTCTTTACACTTTAACAGATTGTCTTAAATTCTGAATTAAATTTTGTGTTCATATACAGCTAAGAAAAAAACATCATGTAACTCAGCCTTGTTGCATTTTGTATAATCTATTGCAATATATGTACTAAACACAAGGGGTCGTGCATTACTCACATGATAACCAAAACATTAAAATTGGTTTAGTGATCTGTTAAAACAGCCTTATATCAACCCTGGATATACCTCTACAGTTCCTCAAGAGGTTGCTAGGAGTTCCTTGAGCAATAAACAATTCTCATTACCCACTGACATCAATGATATTTTTAGCGTTCTCTAAGCAGGGCAGTTTTTCCACTGAACAACAATGTAAGGGTGGTCCTTCTCCCACTGGCCACTGATGTAAGAGACTACTACACTGACCACAACTGTAAAAGGGCAGTACAATTTTCATTGTCTGTGTATCTATTCTGGACAATAATATTGGTTGTTTTAATTTCATAATTATTACTAAAAGTAATTCAGTTCTTTAGAGCAGGGGGTGTTACAAAATGATCTGCTCTGGGTGTGAGATACGCTAAGAATGCCAAAACTGTTATCGTTATATTTACAACTTGCTCATCATGCTCATGCAGCATTTCTTAAAGCTCAACACCAGGAATTCAGCCATATTGTACAATATGCTGGATTAGTAGGGGTTCAAGTAATAATAAAGTCCTTTATTTGTTATTTTTTAACAAAAAAATAAAAATGTTGTTTTACTTCCCTGCTCTGTGTAGTGGTTTTGCACAGAGCAGCCCAGATCCTCCTCTTCTCGGGTCACCTGCCGGCACTCCTTGCCCCTCCCTCCTGCCCCCATAGTAGCTTGCTATGGGGGCACCTGAGTTAAGCCATGGCTCGGTATTGTCCATTAATTTCCTCTTTCTCTCCTCAATGGCTCACTGACTTTGACAGGAGCAGGGGCCAATGGCGCCCCCTCCTCTGTTTCAGCCAATCAGGAGGGAGCTTCCTGGAGAGCCGAGTCTCTCGCACAACTTTGCTGGATTGAGATGGGGCTCAGATAGGTATTAGGGGGGGGTTTCTGCACACAGAAGGTTTTTTATCTTAATGCATAGAATGCATTAAGAAAAAAAAACATTCTGCCTTTAGAACCTCTTTAAGTCCAACAAGGTGCATGCCACCTCATTGACTTATCTCATTTATTTGTATTTTTACGGTGTGCAAGGAACATAGCTATCACTATAGTTCCAGCACGTCGCCGCTGGACCTGGTCTCAGCTATTGCAGCTGTAGAGTTGCATGCAGAGGCTGTGCCCATCCTCCCCTCCTCATTTACAAAATACAAAGGCTTCTGTGAATAGACAGAGGAGGGGACAGAGCTGCTTCTGTATGAGAGAGTAGCATCTCTCCTGTCAGAGCCCCAGGAATGTAATGATAGCAGTACTCCCGGTGCTCCGTACAACCGTCACATGTAAATAAGAGACCATGTGGTGGCATGTATCATAGCCTAACAGCAGATTTTACAAAGTGGTTGGTTAAATTACTGGATTTCAGTTTTAAACTTTTCTTTCAGTTGGGACACTTCACAAGTATACAAAACCTCGAATCACCCCAGTTAAAAATGTAAAAAAATAAAATAAAATTTACTTATCAATATGCAACCTAAGCCTGGGACAATGCACATGACAGTCTTGAAGAAATTAACTTCATATCAGAAGCCCCCCATCTCATGAGAGTTCCCCCTTAACATAAAGAGGCCCAGATCACATCAAAATCCGCACTTCACGTCAGAATTGCCCCATCACACCTGAGGCCATCTGTAAGCGGGAGAATTAGCGTGGCTGTATTAAAAGGGAAACACACTGCGTGGCATTGTAAATGAAGTAACTTTAATTGCCGGATAAGCAGCAGTGGAAAATTATTTTTACAAAAGTGGAGTAAACACATTCTGAATAATATATGATATTTCTGCATGAGAAAGTAAGTATGATACAATTGTAGTCCCACTTCTCCTCTCAGCCAGCAAGACTGTCCTGTCACAGTTAACTGTATGTGAGGAGGCTACCTAAATTTTCCCCCTGCTTAAAGAATGCAGTCCTCAGCATTCACCTAGGTAAAAGCAATTTAAATAGAGCAATAGCATAACATGCAGACAAACAGTCATAACAGTTCAAGTTACATAATCAGAATACTTGACAGGTTTCAGTCCCCTGGTATTTCGTCTGGGTAAGCCAGGCTCCGGAACTTGCAACTGTCCATCTCCCTCTGGAGACACAGCGCATCGTTCCTCCTCTGCATCGAACCAACAGGCGACACTTCATCCACAAGAGGCTCAGCTTCAACAGGAGTGGAGGAAGCCTGATTATCTGTAGCTCTTTCAGCTGAGGATTACTCCTCTACTGGTGGCAGAGGGGGTAGGTACCACTCTGCTGAATCACTATTGAGGATCTCCGGGTGGTTGTCCCATCTGGCAGATGGAGGAAAATCAGGAACAGGTTCAGCCGACAGTGAATCTGCAGTGAACACACATGGGCAAAGTAGTTTACAGTGCAGTCTCTTGCAAGGCCCATTTGGCTTTTCTGAAACATCGTCATACATAGGCCGTCCAGGAAAAGGTTGCTTCTCAACCCGATATGGGCAGGGCTCCCACTTGGGCTCCAGCTTGTTGCCTCTAATGTGTCTGGGGGTTTACACACCAAGACACTCTCCTGGTTTTAGTGGCAGCAAGTTGACAGTACTTTCGTCAGCCAGATCCCGATCCCCAGCACCATTTGTTAAGCTCGGGCTAGGCGATGCCAATATTCTTGGACCCACTCATTAGGGGTCCTTGATGTGATGGGCTCTGGAGTTTCCAATAATAAATCCACAAGTAAACAGCCGCAATATTGCACCACACATGTGAGGTATCATTGTGAATGTCGGAGTTAGGGCAATAATTCTAGAGTCATAGCTCATGCTTAAAGGGGTTGTAAAGGTTTGTTTTTTATTTTCTAAATAGGTTCCTTTAAGCTAGTGCATTGTTGGCTCACTTACCTTTTCCTTAGATTTCCCTTCTAAATATTTTTTTTCTTTGTCTGAATTTCTCACTTCCTGTTCCTCCTCAGTAAGCTGTTCTGGCTGACTCCACACCACTCGGATGATGGTGTGAAGTTTAGTGAGGAGAAACAGGAAGTGAGAAATTCAGACAAAGAAAAAAAACATTTAGAAGGTAAATCAAAGGAAAAGGTAAGTGAACCAACAATGCACTAGCTTAAAGGAACCTATTTAGAAAATAAAAATCGAACCTTTACTACCATCTAAACTGATGACCAAACATCAAAAAATGGTATAACCAATTGCTCTATGGACTGTCTGATTATAAGCCCAGACAACATCACTGATATACTGTGGCCATCTTTCTCATTGCTCTTGCTCCAAGGTGCCAATCAACCCCAACAGCGTGTGATTAAAGTGCTCACAGACACCATTCCCTTGGGGATGATAGGGGGTGGTATGAGATTTTCGAATGCCACTAAGGCGACACATTTCAGAAAACACCTGAGACTCAAAGTTTGGGCCTTGGTCAGACAAAATCCTATTGGGGCACCCATAGGGTTGCACCACATGTTTCCAGAACAGTTTTTTTTTTTTTATATATTTGTTTATTGATTTTCTTTAAAAAAAATTGTTATACAGGCACACATAAACGGGTACATCTCGTGAATAAATCGCAGTACATAAACAGTAGCCATACAGGGCTAACTAGTAATACTTAAAGTGGAGTTCTGCTTAAAAAAAAAATATTAAAAGTCAGCAGCTACAACTACTGCAGCTGCTGACTTTTAATAATCGGACACTCACCTGTCCCATGGTCCAGCGATGTGGGGGAACAAAGCCCCGCTCGTCTCTCCCTCCTCTCATCGGCGCCGGCATTGTCTCTGTGGGCAGCCGGCTGTGGCTTCACAGCCGGGCACGCACTGCGCATGCACGAGCCGCGCTGCGCACCGTGACTGGCGGAGCAATCACCTGGGACCTGTGACGTGTCCCAGATAATTGCGGAGAGGTGAGCTTACTTCCGCCGCAGCCACGGCGACGGCCGGGAGAAAGTGGGAGCTGGAACCCCCCAAAAAAATTACATGCCAAATGTGGCATTACAGGGGGTCACCTTTCTTTAAAGTAGAAGTTCCATTTTTGGGTGAAACTCCACTTTAAGTATTGTGAACCCCGGTTCCTCAAAGAAGGAAAATTTGAACAAAAAGTGTAGCTGGGTTAATATATGTGGACCACATAGGGCCCAACTACAGTAAGTCATAGAGCAATAAGCAGTATAGAAACATACATTCAACAATCACACCCATACACACACACACACCCATTCGCAGCAAGTGAAACAGCCATTTGAACCTCACCGCCCCCTCCGACCAGGTGGAAGGAGCACAAAGTCAATGACAGGGCCCTCAACAACCTACAGACACAGCAATCCAAACTAAGGACAGAAGCCCACTATTGTTGGGAGAGCGGAGTGTCTTTCCAGAAGGAATCAGCAATATCGAGCCAAGGTTGCCAAATCTTAGTGAACTTCTTAGGACAGGCCCTACCATTATAAATTAGTTTAAAGATGGGTATAACCTTATTTACCATACGATATAACATTTGAATATCCGGAGCAGAGGCATTCTTCCATTGCAACAGAATTAATTTTCTAGCATAAAACAATAATATGCGTACAAGAGTTTGAGTATGGGTACTGTGTAGGAAGTCGTTTAGCATTCCCAGCATGCCGACCTCTAGAGTGCGAGGTACAGGTAAATGTAAGATGTCCTCAAAAAAAGAGAATAGGTCCTTCCAGTATGCTGACAAAGCTGGACAAGACCAAAACATATGCATGTATCCAGCTTCAGTGGAGCCACACCTGGAACAGAAAGCAGCGGAAACATAACCCATTCGAGCTAGCCTGTCAGGAGTATAGTGCAACTGATGTATAAATTTAAACTGTACATAGTGATCGTTAGACCCAAAAGGATCCTGAAAGCAGACCTCCGAGGCCTCCTCCCACCCCTCCTCGGACAACCCAGGAATTTCCACTGAGCAATCTGGAAGGGTTTAACCCAGCAGACTGCAGGCGAGAATAAATAATCGTAACTAGCTTTTCAATATCCGGATACGACAGTAGCACCTCCAGAGGTGATTCAGTAAGCTCGTGGGTCAGACCTGTAAATTGTGCCCGGATGGCATGACGAAATAAAAGATGTTTAAAAAATAATTTATTCGTCACTCCACACCGTACTTTCAATTCCTCGAAGGAAATGAACACATCATTAACAAAAATGTTGGAGACATGGGTGACACCAAGTGGTGTCCACCACAGGGAATCTGGGTGACCCAGGACCTCTAAGAAGTTAGGACTGTGCCACAGGTAGGCCTTGGGAGACACCCCACCCGAATTTGTGATCACCTTATTACCCTCATGCCAGGCTAACCAGCTAACTTCTATCGGAGAGAAGCGTTTGGGTACAGACCTGTGTAGTGCGTCAACAAGTGAGGCCTTAGAGCCAACCAGTGCAGTCAATAGAGCAATGGAACAGGACGAGGAGGCCTCCAGAAACCAGTCATAGACATATGCGAGCTGTGACGCTAGAAAATAGTGTCGTAGATTAGGGCAGGCTAACCCCCCATCAAACTTAGCAGCCTGGAGAGAGGCCCTAGCAATTCGTGGGCTTGACCGCTGCCAGAGGAAGGTGGATAAAAGCAAATTAATTTTGTTAAAAAGTTTGACTGGGGCTGCCTGGAAAACATACAGGTTTGGGTAAATATATCATTTTAAAAATGTTTACACGGCCAATTCGATTTACTGGTAAGGAGGTCCAAGTACGTAGCCTGGTCTCCATGCGTGTTATAATCGGGGTGATATTAAGGGTTTCAAAAATAGATAGGTCAGTGTTAATATAGATCCCCAGATATTTAAATGTGGGTTGGTAGGTCAATTTGGATCGAGATAGGAAGGTATAGTCAAGTTTGGGGCCTATAGGGAATGCCACCGATTTTTCCCAGCCAGCACGTAGCCCGGAGACCTTCCAGAACAGTTTAGCTGTGGTAATGGCAGTCTAATCTTTGATTGCGAACAAAAGCCTCTGTGAACAAAAGCCTCTGTCCGTTTAGCACAAAAGTGACCTCCAGGTAATCTGTGGTTCTCCTGGTATGCGTGTCTTTCGGTACAAGAGTCCATTATATCTTCCCTTTATTCCACTGCTTAAAGTGACACTAAAGGTTTGATTTAAAATAAATAAATAAATAACATGTCATACTTACCTCCACTGTGCAGTTAGTTTTGCACAGAGTGTCCCCGAACGCTGTTTTCTGGGGGTTCTCAGGCGTCTCTCGCAGCTCCTCCCCGCATCCGATAACCCCCTCTGGGAAGCACTCTCCCAAGGGGGTTACCTTGGGGGCACGCTCCTGAGTCCAGCATTTGGCGTCCATAGCCGCCAAATGCAGGACTCGGCCCTGCCCCCCGGCGTCCGCGTCACTAGATTTGTTTGACAGCAGCGGGAGCCAATGGCTGCGCTGCTATCAATCTATCCAATCTGAACTTCTCTGAGAGACCTGAGCGATAGAGGACGTGCTTACAGCAGCTCCTGACATCCAGGGCTGCACTTGCTTCTCTCCCCAGATCTCTTCCCATTCCCCCTTGCTCTCCCCCTTCTCTCCCCCCCCTCCACACAGAGTGACCCCAGCGATCCACGAGCCGCCGCCGGACCCCCCCCCCCCCCGCAGCCGCCGTCAGGCAAGACCGCGGCTGCGGCCTAGCTCCATCTTCCAGCGGTCCCCCGGCGGGCGCATCCCCTGCATCCCCTCGGGAGCAGACCCCCCTCCAGGACAGAGCCCTCAGCTCACCAGCCATCACTGCCGCTTCAGGCATCCATTCCCTTCCGCAGCCGCCGTCAGGACAGACTGCGGCTTCGGCCTAGACCTGGTGGCCATCTTGGGCCACCCGGCCCCCAACACCCTCTCCCGGCCCCCCTGGACCACTCTCACCCGGTACAACCACCGGACTGCACCCCCTCACTTACCATCTGCCGGTGGCCCTCACTGGATCACTCCACAAAGGCTGCCTGGAGGACAAAACTGTGATCCGGCCTGGTAAGCAGCGGCCATCTTGGTACACCCAGGAGCCTGCCCCTACACTGACACAAAAAAAACTTTTTCTTTTATTCTCCATTCTACTGATTGTCACCCCCCCACCCCACACCACCACTATCTTTCACACTACTCTATACCCTTCTCTACTGATTACTGATTGGCCCACTATAACACCGCCCACAGCCGCCGACTGCCCCCTGCCGCCATCTGGGCGCCCACCTCTAAACTGCTAGACCTGCAGGACAGACCGCGGCTGCGGCCTAGCTCCGACCACCCCATTACCTTCCCCCCGATTCTCTCCCCAGCGGGCCCGCGTGTGCCGACCTGGTAAGTACATCGAGGCACCTCCAACCAGTAGGAAGTTGATCCAGGGTTCACCCGATCGCCTTTCGGGGGGTCAGGAAGGAATTTTTCCCATGCGGTAGCAATTGGCCTTGACTCGGCTGGGGTTTTTCGCCTTCCTCTGGACCAACGGGGGGGTGGCTAGGTCACTGGGCCCTATTCACCATCCCCATCACCTTTTTCTTCCCATCATGTGCAACTTTAAATATTCAGCGGACACCCTCCACAGGCTAAGGAATACGGCCTCAACATTACCAACCTCCACCCAAAAAATACTACGAAAAGAACAACTGCTAAGGATCAATCGACAATCGACTATCAAAAACACGAAAACACCACTTCAACTACAACATTTATCATGCGCCCTGATCAACACCAGATCGGCAGTCAAGCACAGACAGGAAATTCACGACTTCATCACGCAAAAGACATAGATTGCCTCTTTATCACGGAAAGCTGGCTAACACCGGACTGTAACACCATCCTAACAGAATTAGTACCTGAGAACTACTGCATCCTAACCGAGCACAGAATAGGACAGAGAGGAGGAGGCCTAGCAGTAATCTTCAAATCTAACCTCTCTCTCACCAAACCAACTATACAGAGTTCATTGCCGTTCATGGAGACACTCACTCTGCAACTCCAAACAACACCCCAGGACACCATCCACATACTGCTTTGCTACAGAACGCCAGGACCAAAGACAAATCTCCTCACACCCCTTACCAAATTCATCTCGACATATACTCTAAAAACCAAAAACTTCCTTTTACTAGGGGACTTCAACCTCTGGGCTAACTCCACTCAGGACCCCATCGCCACCTCCTGCATCAACCAATTGGAAGAACTAGGTCTGCAGCAATTGATAAATGCCCCCACGCATGGATCGGGTCACATTCTTGACCTCATCTTCAAACAAAATTTGGACATCAACACACTGAAGAACATGCCGTTACCATGGACAGACCACCACACTATCAAATTCAAAATTACCACCAACACCATCTCCCAAAAACCGGAACACTCAATAACAAAATACTGGACAAGATCTCAGAAGAAATTACACTCAGAACTTTTCAAAACTACACTATCAAAAAAAATAGGAACGCAAAATCACAACCACTCAACGGAACAAACACTCAACTCCTTAAACAAAGCATTACGACAAACAGCAGACATAGTCGCTCTGAGACGCAGAGCACTCATTCACAAAAACAACTCGGGCTGGTTTAATGACAGTCTTACTCTACTGAAACAAGAATGGAGAAGGGCCGAAGGAGCCTGGAGAAGAAACCCAACTGAGGAAAACCGCATTAACTATAAAGCACTCACTAAGAAATATCACAAAGCAATTTTCAGAGCAAAAAAGGAACATTTCTCAAACACCATCAAAAAAGCCCTAAACCGACCTCGGGAACTCTTCAAACTAGTCACTCAGACTATGTACCCCACCTGCCTAGAACCTCCAGCAAGCGAAACCCAAGAGTTCTGTAATGAGCTATCGGATTTTTTTATCAACAAAATCAAAAACATTCGGGAAATAATTCAACAGAAAAAAACAACCAACCCCACTCCGCCAAAGCAAATAGAGGAAATTAATACGAACATTATACAATTGACAAAATTTTCGCTGGTCCCGATCACCATCTAGACATGGGCGCCGTCAAAAAATTTGTTTCGTTCCGTTCCGTTCCGTATTAAAAAAAATACGTATTTCGTAATTCGTGTACGAAATTTAATTCAGATTCGTATGAAATCGTACAAATCGTAAATTTTAAACGTCGCGCATGTTTCCCGTGCTTAGAACTGTCTTTGCACAAAATGTAATTTTTGACGGAAAAAAAGTCATTTAAAACTCACTCACGGCTATTAATGAATTGTCGGCTTTTATCAATACATAGAAAAGTCATTGATAAAAAAAAAAAGCGTGGGGGTTCCCCCAATGTACCCCTTACCAATTCACATAGGGGGGGGCGGGATCTGGGGGTCCCCTTTGTTAAAGGGGTCTTCCAGATTCCGATAAGCCTCCTGCCTGCAGACCCCCACAACCACCGGGCAAGGGTTGTGGGGATGAGGCCCTTGTCCCCATCAACATGGGGACATCCTCCCCATGTTGAGGGCATGTGGCCTGGTACGGTTCAGGAGGGGGGGCGCTCTCTCATCCCCCCCTCTTTTCTTGCGTCCGGCCAGGTTGCGTGCTCGGATAAGGGTCTGGTATGGATTTTTGGGGGGACTTCACGCCATTTTTTTTAAAATTTGGGGTGGAGTTCCCCTTGAAATCCATGCCAGATCTGAAGGGCCTGGTATGGATATTTAGGGGGGACCGCACGCCATTTTTATTTGCGGCGGGGTTCCCCTTAATATCCATTCCAGACCTGAAGGGCCTGGTAATTGAATTTGGGGGAACCCCCATGCTTTTTTTTTTTTTTTTTTTATCAATGACTTTTCTATGTATTGATAAAAGCCGACAATTCATTAATAGCCGCGAGTGAGTTTTAAATTACTTTTTTTCCGTTAAAAATTACATTTTGTGCAGGGACAGTTCTAAGCACGGGAAACATGCGCGACTTTACATGCATATCATACACACCCCCCAGGTACAAAATTTAAAGGAATTTTTCACTTTTGGATCCGAAATTCGTAAACAAAATTTCGTATTTCGTACAGAATTTGTATGCATAAAAATTTGTATTTCGGATTCGTACGAATGTACGAATTTCCGGAAATTCGTACGAATTTTAGATTCGTCCGAAACGAATCGCACATGTCTATCACAATCGACACCACCAAAAAGATAATCAGAAGCCTCAGAGACAGCACTTCTCCAAACGACATAATTTCTACAAAACTCTCTGAAAGAATGTACCGACATTCTAGCACCTACCATAACACACCTCATAAATAAATCATTCAAAGAAGGTATTGTTCCGAGCTCTCTCAAGCAAGGCATAATCAAACCCCTCCTAAAGAAACCCAACCTCGACACCAAAGACCCAAACCACCGCAGACCGGTAACAAGCCTCAACACCATCTCAAAGATTATGGAGAAAGCAGTAGTACAACAGCTACAACTCCACTTGGACACTTACAAACTCTTGGATCCACTACAATCAGGCTTCCTCCCTGGCCATGGCACCGAAACAGCACTTCTTAAAATATGGGATGACACCCTCGAAGCAGCAGATGGAGAATCATGCCTTCTGGTGCTGCTGGACCTCAGTGCAGCTTTCGACACAGTAGACCACAAAACTCTACTCATTCGCCTTAAAGAAGTAGCAGGAGTCGCAGACCCGGACCTATCCTGGTTCGCATCCTTCCTAGATAATCGTTCCCAGACAGTAAAACTAGGAGCCTTCACCTCTGAAACTCGCGCAATTTCTTGCGGAGTCCCTCAAGGATCACCCCTGTCGCCCTTGCTCTTTAACATCTACCTCCACCCACTCCTCAAAATCATCAGCAAACAGGACCTGTGCTACAGGACCTGTGCTGACGACACCCAACTCTACTTTCGTATCACCGGGAAAAAATAACCAATATCACGGATTGGAAAATTGCCTCACATTGATCGATGAATGGATGACTGAGAGTTCCCTCAAACTCAACGGATCCAAAACAGAACTCCTCCTCCTCCACGCAAACCGAAAGACAAAAACTAAAACTTCTTGGACACTCCCCTCCATCCTTGGACAGACCATTACCCCAAGCACCAAAGCCAAAAGCCTCGGAGCCATCTTTGATTCGGAGATGTCGATGGATGCACAAATAGGATCAGTAGTCAGCGGATCTCACCATCTCCTCCGCCTGCTGCGTAGACTCATCAGTAGTTGGAACAACTCGCGACTCGACTACGCAAACGCCCTCTACCTCGGACTACCCAAATACCAGATTTCGCGCCTACAAGTCATCCAGAACACGGCTGCCAGGCTGGTAACGGGAAAAAAACCCTGGGAATCCATCACCCCATCACTGACGACCCTTCATTGGCTAACCGTAAAGGATCGGATCACATTCAAGACCCTCTGCCTCACCCACAAGTGCACACAAGTAAACGCTCCTCAATATCTAAGCAAGAAGATAAAACATTACACCCCCAATCGCACTCTCCGATCAATAAACCAAAACCTCTTTCACATCCCCAAGTCCCGCTACAAAACAAAGGGAGAACAAAGATTTGCAGTCCAAGGACCAAGGACCACGGCTATGGAACGCTCTACCCACGGATATCCGCATGGAAAAAAAACATCGGGCCTTCAAGAAAAAACCTAAGACCCACCTCTTCTAAAGGATCAGGACGTCACTGGATGCAAGCGTCTTGAGGCGATTTAGTTCGCATTTGTAGCGCTATACAAGTTATTCACTCACTCACTCAATCAAGAGCCGAGAACCCTGGGCAAAGATGCAGCACGTCATCATCATGGGACATTCCAGGGCTCAGGTAAGTAAAACGGGGGGGCTGTCAGATGTTTTTTCACCTTATTGCATAGAATGCATTAAGGTGAAAAAACAGGAGGGTTTACAACCCCTTTAAGAAGCTGACACAAGGTTGACGAGAGCCTTCTTTGCTCCCTGTAGTCTGGTTTTCTTTTCCTGACCCAATATTTCATGAGCTGACCAATGTCGTGGTCTTTCCGTTGAAGTTTAATCCACTCTTGAGGAGTATGAATTTCTGGCCCTCTTTGTGGGATCTGGTCACTTTGCAGAGCTGAGGATGCTCTTTGTTCTCGTAGGTTGACCTTGGAGGGGACAACCTGATACTCTTCACACTGTTGATCTCTATCCTCCTGAGGCTGGTCAACCTCGAGAGGGCAGTGGCATTGGAGCGCCATGGCTTGTACTGAATAGTACTGTATAGTTAAACCGGGCAAGCAGGGCCAGCCAACGTTGAACCAAGGCCCCAAGTTTGGCAGTTTCTAGGTAGGCAAGATTTGATTTGAAATAATTTGTACAAATTGTAATATATGTTTGTTTTAAGATATTTTAGTCTGGACCCTCATAATCAAACGGCCCTGAAGAAGCTATTGTTTAGCGCAACGCGTTGACTGCCCTTGGAACAAGAGCCCCTGAATGTTATGTATCATATTTAGTGTAATGATTATCACTCTTATCCATTGTTTAGTTGAGGGTACATGCACATTTCCTATAGGGGTTTGTTTTCCCCTACTGGCAGGTTTTATTTCAAAGTCTATTTTTATCCATATATCTTTTAATGATGTTTAATAAAAATAGGATTTTTTACTCACCGTAAAATCCTTTTCTCTGAGTCCATGGACCGACACAGCTTCTCTATTGACAAAGTGGGTATTATCCGTTAATTAGGAGTGACTAGGCAGAAAAACTTGTAAAAAGTGTTGCATCACACCTTCTTCAGTACCGCCCAGGGGGCGGACCCTCTGGGTATAACCTCTCAGTCTGCATCTCGCAAATCAGTTCGTCAAAAAGCAGTACAAACTTAAAAAGGAGGGGTGGGTGCTGTGTCGGTCCATGGACTCAGAGAAAAGGATTTTACGGTGAGTAAAAAATCCTATTTACTCTTTCGTCCATGGACCGACACAGCTTCTCTATTGACAAAGTGGGACGTCCCAAAGCAGTGTCAGAGAAAAAACGAGGGGTGGTAACAGCATAAAAACAAACTTCACCCCAAAACACAAAACAGCACTCCTCCAACGGAGGAGTTGCAACTCTAAACAGCCGCTTGCGAAACCTTGCGGCCGAAAGAGGCATCCGAAGATGCACCTACATCAACTTTGTAGAATTTTGTGAAAGTGTGAGCGGACGACCAAGTCGCCGCTTTACATAGTTGGGAAACAGACGCTTGATGTCGGAAAGCCCAAGAGGCACCTATTGCCCTGGTCAAATGCGCCATGACAGGAAAGAGGGGCGCCTGACCCTTTAAGGCGTAAGCCTGGATTACTATCTGTCGGATCCACCTAGAGATGGTGGCCGATGAGACTGCTTGGCCCTTCTTGGGACCAGCCACCGAAACAAACAGTGAGTCTGACTTCCTGAACAGGGAAGTAGCAGATAGGTATACTCTCAAAGCTCGGACAACGTCCAAGGAATGCAACGCCGACTCCTTAGGATTCGACGACTGAGGACACAAGGATGGAAGTACAATGTCTTCATTGAGATAAAAAGCCGAAACGACTTTTGAAAGGAAGGCTGCGGCCGCAGCACCACCTTATCCTTGTGGAAAATCAAATAGGGAGCCTTGCAGGACAAGGCTGCCAGCTCAGAGACTCGTCTAACTGACGTAACAGCCACCAAAAAGACCACTTTCTGAGAAAGTGTCAACAGGAGAATATCTCTAATATTCTCAAACTGTGCCTTCTGAAGCACCGAGAGGACCAGGTTCAAGTCCCACGGAAGTAACGGGGGACGGACCGGAGGGGCCACATGTCAAACCCCCTGCACAAATGTACTCACGAGAGAGTGAGCCGCCAGGGGGTCGCTGAAAAAAGACAGCCAGGGCAGATATCTGTCCCTTAATCGTACTTAGGGCAAGCCTTTGGTCCACCCCATGCTGTAAAACCAGCAGGATTCCGGAAACCAAATAAGTACGCGGATGCCATTTCATTTCCTCACACATGGAGATGTGGGCCTTCCAAGTGCGGTGATAAACCTTCCTAGAGGACGGTTTCCGAGCACTTCTCATAGTAGAGATTACTGAATCTGACAGGCCCCGGTCTCTCAGTACCTGGTTCTCAATAGCCATGCCGTTAAAGCCAGTGACCGTAAAGCAGGATGGAGTCTGGGACCTTGCGATAGCAGGTCCTTCTGTAGTGGTAGGCACCAGGGGACGTCTGCTACCAGACGTACTAGATCGGCGTACCAAGGACGCTGAGGCCAATCTGGCGCGATTAGGATCATTGGAATTCCCTCTGCCTCCACTCTGTGGAGCAGAAGAGGAAGAAGCCTTAAGGGAGGGAAGGCATAGATTAGCCGATACTGACCCCACGATGCTACTAACGCGTCCGTTGCGTCTGCCCATGGGTCTCTTGACCGGGCCACAAATCTCAATACCTTCCGATTGAGTCGGAAAGCCAGAAGATCTACGTCTGGTGTGCCCCATCTTTGGCAGAGGAGTTGGAACATCTCCGGGTGTAAGGACCATTCTCCCTGGTCCAGCATCTGGCGGCTCAGGTAGTCCGCCTGCCAGTTTTCCACGCCCGGAATGTACACGGCCGATAGTGCCGGTACGCTCTTCTCTGCCCACTTCAGGATGCGAGCAACCTCCGATGCTGCAGCTGAGCTTCTTGTTCCTCCTTGATGATTGACATATGCCACCGCTGTGGCGTTGTCTGACTGGATCCTGACTGGACGCCCTTGCAGCCTCTGAGACCATTTGAAGAGGCACAGCCTGATCGCCCGGATTTCCAGGACATTGAACGGCAGGAGGGCTTCCTCTGGGGTCCAGCGACCTTGCGCCCACTGAACGCCCCAGACTCCCCCCCAACCTGTAAGGCTGGCGTCCATCGTGATCACTATCCAGTAAACCGGAAGAAATGACTTCCCGGCCATTAGAGCCGGTGCTGTCAGCCACCATACCAGGGATCTCCTGACTAGGTGGCTCACTCGGATTTGATAATCCAGAGATGAAGGGCATCTGTTCCCTTCCTTCTGTAACACTCGAGTGTGGTATTGAACATATGGGACCGCCTCAAAGGAGGCTACCATGAGGCCCAACACTCGCATGCAAAAACGGAGTGACGACCAATTCCTGGAAGTCAGCTGCCGTACTGCAGCCCGGAGGGTCTGCAACTTCTCCACAGGGAGGAATACCTTTGCCTCTGAGGAATCCAGAATTAACCCCAGGTACACTAGGCGTTGAGTGGGCACCAATACTGACTTTTGCGTGTTTAGTATCCAACCACAGTCTCGAAGAGTCTGACAGGTAATGGACACGCTTACCTCTAATTCTGAGCTTGAAGGGGCCTTCAGCAGAAGGTCGTCCAAGTAGCCTGTGATAGCGATACCCTGCTGTCTTAGAAGTGCCAGAATCGGAGCGAGCACCTTGGTGAACGTCCTGGGTGCTGAGGCAAGGCCCAACGGGAGGGCCACAAACTGGTAGTGGTCCTTCCTGATAGCAAATCGCAGAAACCTCTGGTGTCTGGAGTATATGGGGACATGCAGGTATGCGTCCTTGATGTCCAAGGAGGCCAGAAAGTCCCCCGGATGGAGAGCTGTGATTACAGATCGAACCGACTCCATCCGAAATCTTTGTACCTTCACAAAGCAATTGAGGGTTCTGAGATCCAAGCTTGGACGAACCCCCTCCTTCTTCGCCACAAAGAACAGATTTGAGTAAAAAACCCGTTCCAGTTCTGGAACTGGAATAACTACCCCGCGTTCCAGTAGACCCTGGACCGCCCTATACAGGGCCTCCCGACGGGTCGGTAGTAGCTGGAGATTGGAGGTGTTGAATCTGTCCGGTGGACAAGAGAGAAACTCTATCTTGTAGCCTGAGGAGATTACTTCGCAAACCCACCTGTCGGAGATTAGAGCTGTCCACTGAGTCGCGAATTTGTGAAGACGTCCCCCCACCCGAGAGCTGGGTGGGGGTGGACCTTCATGCGGACGCAAATTTGTCCGCAGACTTATTGGGTATGCGGGACCAAGGACGCTTTTGTCCTTGGGCAGGCGCTTTATCGGCCTGGGGTCTTTTCCCTGTCGCCCTAGGGGGACGAAAAAACCGCTTGCATGCAGTAAAGGAGGGCCCTTGCCCCTTGGCGTGGCCCCTTACCCTTGCTAATTTGGGGAAGCAAAGTGCTTTTACTTCCTGTGGCATCCTTGATGATGTCATCCAGAGAAGCCCCAAAAAGTCTGTCGCCCTTAAAAGGCAGATCCAACAGGGCTTTCTTGGAAGTCTGGTCCGCAGACCAGCCTTTTAGCCAGATCAGGCGGCGTATTGCTACTGCATAAACCGAAGTTTTAGACAGCAGGGGAATAGGTCTATGAAACCCAAGTGGACCGGAGTCTCTGCTGCTTCTGCAGTATTTTCCAACTTTAGCATATCCCGCACTGCAGTAATAAGGTCAGATACCAAAGCCGTCCTGCGTACTGACCTGGACTTGGAGTCATCCTCACTGTCCGGTCACGGTCTGCAGTCTCTGGTGCGTCAGAATCTGGGCCCCGAGCCGTAGCTGGACCTGGTTCTGCATCAGAATTATCCCCAGAAGCTTGCAGGGGACGGGGCGTTTACTACCCCCTGTATTCCCGTGTGCTGCTTCCACCCTGGCAGCAAACGCCTCTAGGATTGCCGTCATAGCGTTCATAGACACCTCAGGGGCACCAGCTGCTAAATCTGGTGTTTCAGGGGAGAAGACATCTGGCTCAGATGCCATGCTGACCACACGCTGACACTCACAGGGCTCCAGGCAAGATATCAATAGGCCACCCTCCTGTGCTGCAGAGAGGCTGGGTCACCCAGAGGACTCACCACCCTGGATAGGTACTGCTATGCTGCCGTGTGCTGCGCCTGTGATGCTGTCCCGCTGCTGCTGTGTCAGTCTGCTTCTTTTATCAGCATTTCCTGTGTGAATTTTTGCACCAGTGTAATGCACCCTAGAGGCCGGAGGCTCTCGCAAAATGGTTGCCAAAAACGTCTGTATGGAAGATAATGTGGGCTCTAAGAAAATGACCGCCGACCGAAGATAGAGGTCAAGCAGCCATAGCCCACAAAAAGATGGCCGCCGAACGGCAATATATGCATACAGGGTGGACAAACATGGCCGCCGATCAGCTGATAGGGGCTAGTGGGTGTGGCCGAACCACAGGAAGATGGCCGCCGGGCAGTCACAAGAGGCCGAACTCGGCATGGACTACCTCAAAATGGCCGCCGACAGCATGGAGGAGGAAGCACACAAACACAGGTAAGCAGAAATGACATTTCTTTTAAATGTTAGTTACAGCCAGCCCCGCTCCAGTGGAACCCCCTAGGTGACCCCCAGCACCCAGCAACCTTTAGCTAGAAGCCCAGGGAGGAGGGAAAGGCAGGGAGAGAGGGAAGAAAGGGGCCACAACCACTTACTTGATCTCTCCAGGAATGTCCAGCTAAATCACCCAGCCGAGGCAGGGGAGTTTTACTTACCTATCCTGCATGTATTATGCTGGAAGACATTCCAAACAGATCATCGTCCGTGCACGGAAGGTGACTGTTGGCCAGGCATGCTGTGATTGGACCCAAAAGGGACGATCATATGTATGCCCTGGAGCATGACGCTCACCGGACAGGCTGCTGCGACTCGGCCGTAAGGTCAGCCGAAGCTGAGCGGTCCGATGCAAGCCTTGGAGCGTAAGCTCACCGGCCAGGCTGCTGCGACTCGGCCGTAAGGTCAGCCGAAGCTGAGCGGTCCGATGCAGGCCCTGGAGCGTAGGCTCACCGGCCACCCGTGGAGCGACGGGCATGTCGTGGAAAACCCAGCGCGTAGCTAGGGTCGGCACACGCTCGATGGCCGAAACTGGGGAGACTACAAGGATCGAGGATCCAGCCTGTCACCCAGTCGGCAGTTGATCGAAGATCGCAGGAAACAACACATGTAGCAAAAAAATATATATATATATATATTTTTTTTCCCCCGGACCAATGGGCCCGAAGGGAGCCATGTCCTACTCCTTGCTAGACAGAAAAAAAAACTGATCTGCGAGATGCAGACTGAGAGGTTATACCCAGAGGGTCCGCCCCCTGGGCGGTACTGTAGAAGGTGTGATGCAACACTTTTTACAAGTTTTTCTGCCTAGTCACTCCTAATTAACGGATAATACCCACTTTGTCAATAGAGAAGCTGTGTCGGTCCATGGACGAAAGAGCAATATAAATTTTATACATTGTGTAAATGTCTCATGTTGTGCCTTAAAAGTCCACCTCATACTCACAGGGATTATGCATGTGAGATATTTTTGTTCTTGGCTGAATTAGGATGTTGGCACGCTCTAGAAAGACAATTCTTGATTTTAAAAATCACATCACAACAAAACACATGGTACTGCAGTACCATGCTTTTTTGGCATGTGCAAATGCCCGTGCATCTGCAAGATGCATGTGGGTGCTATTAGGACCCCAGAACATCTGCAACGCATTACCTTTTCTTTTTATCTTAGTTTGTACGTTTCTTGAGGAATGTACAATGTATACTGCATGTAGAGCTCCTTGTAAATTGACGGCGATATAAAAGAACCTGTAATAAATAAATAATAAATAAAATACAGATTTAAGTGAATTTCATCCAAATCTTTAGGAAATTCGCACAGATATAATCAACTTTGGCGTTTGCATACATTTTAACTTTTTAATAATTCAGGAGCTGCCCAGTTTAGTTTCTAAATATTATTGGTGTTCCCTTAGATTTTTATTCCTACAATCCGCCGTCACCCCCCCCCCCCCCCCCCCTACAAAAGTAAAAGTTTTCCTGTTAAATTCCAACATCAAAGCAGTTGATTTAAAGGGACTCTGAAAGGGAGGGGGGCAGCAAAGGCTCACACGAGGGGGGAGGAGAGTGTGCAGTTTATAAACAAAAAGATGTTTGGATTCCAGCAAACTGGATGAGAATTACTGGCTATTAACAAATGTTTCCAGAAAAGTGGTACAAGTGGATGGCTATTATTATACCCGTCAGTTCTCGCTGGTTTAAAGCCAAAAATCTGAAACCTCATAACACAAATGGCTTTAAAAAGAAAATGAAGCGAAGTCCCCATCCCTCCTCCTCTGCAAACTCCACCTCTGGCATTGCTGAAGTTGGAGTGCAGCTTGCACACAGCCACTAAGGAGACTGCTGTGCAGACGTCACCCAGGCTCTGCTCACTCATTCTGCAGCATAGCTTTGTACACACAGCAGCAGAACTGGACCTGGGTCACTGTGCGGATCCGCTACAGGCAATAGTGAGCACTGATGACACCCCCCTGCTGCTCACACTGCCACCCTACTGAGGACTTGTCTCCTGGAGTCCCCTGTGTTCTGGATGTGACGTTATAACCTGTGTGACTACTAATACACTTCACTCTGTATGCTGCTTGTGTTCTAATACAGCTTGTGTACATGTGTCCAGATGTTCCCTTGTGTTGTAGGTTTCATCTCATGTTGACAGGTACTTCTGTTTAATATGACTTTTTTTTTACCATAGTCTTTTCATAAAAACATAGAAGAGTGACAGCAGAAAAAGAGTCCAACAAGTCTGCTGTCCCTTTTTTTTTTTTTTTTTTTTAACCTTTGTGTCTGAGTATAGATCTATGTTTGTCCCAAGCATGTTTGAATTCACTTACTGTTGACTGACTCACCACCGCTGCTGGAAGTCTGTTCCAAGCATCAACTACTCTTTCGGCAAAGCAATACTTTCATTTTCTGAGCATGTGCTCTTTCCCTTTCATCTTTGTGGTGTAACTCTGTGAGTGTGTGTGTTTCTGTTATGTGAATCTGGAATTCCGGATTGTGTGGCGATCCCTATTTACCACCCTTCAAGAAACTGTTGCATTTCTGGATTGTGTGCCGATTTCCTCTGGTGCCCTTGGATCTATGGAAGAGATGCAAGCAGATCTGTGGAGGCATCTTCTCA